>OZ020192.1:67762844-68503119 GCA_963971165.1 Philopedon plagiatum | reverse complement strand
AAATTGTTTTATCGGGTAAGTCAAACTACTTGCTAATTATCCCTGTTATGTAGATTACTATGAATAAGTCACATGTTTAAGTAGGTCTTTAGAACACAATACAAATTTTGAGATAAACACTTTTTTTTTGCGTTGCTTAAGAGTTACCTTCAATAAATTTTTAAATATTTTTGAATGGGTTTCCCTCGCAAAGTTTTCTCAGTCGGTAAAGAGGTTAGCTGCTTTGTCAATAAACAGTGTTGCAATTCAGTCCACTTGAAAACAGCTGATTTCGTGTTTCGACGGAAATACACTGTTCCGTCTTTTATCATACCCTTTTATTTTGTTTGCATTTAGTGTCTTATCCAAGCGCCGGCCGCACGTTGCGTCGTTGCCAGCGTTTGGCAAAGGTACAAATAGCTGGTCTGGCCCCGAAAGAGGACGTATTGCACCAGGTCTTTTTTTGCAAAATCGTATTTCCAGGATTATGGACAAACTATTTAATTTTTACTTTTATTTATTTACCAGCATGTCTAAATTAAGACCCACGACGGCTGTATTACGTCTATATTTTAAAGTATCTTTTATTTCAAAAAATAAATCTCTAAAAAATGTATATTTGAGTTTTTGGCATTGTAACGTAATAGATAAAGAAATTCTCTGTGACATTTATATATAAAACATTTATATATAAAACATTTATATATAAAACATTTATATATAAAACATTTATATATAAAACATTTATATATAAAACATTTTTTCATATAATGCATATTAACGACAAAAAATTGGAAATACAAAAATGGTTGGTGTTGAAACCCCTTAATGTATTTTGCAACGAACGTAATCTTACGTAATATCCTGCTCGACTACTTACAACGATCTTTCGCGGAAACTGACAAAAATGTTGAACCAAATATTTGGTTTTGAGGGTTAGAGCATTGGCAAAAATAATAATTATTATGTTAGGCAGATGTATCCGCCATACCATACCATATTCTGCGATTAACTGGATTTGGTGAAATTTTCTAGTTACAACTTTATTTGAACTGACGCGACGCTTTAATTAGCCGGTTGTAATGTAACACCACACATGTTATCTCATTGCCAAAGGTGATCATAAATGTCAATTTAATGTATTACTTCAGGAAATCAAAACCCACTTAAGATATTTAAACTCTGCCCCGACTCAGGAACAGGTTTACCCACACTATAGATTTTGCTGGGCGAAAAACGCATAATAGTATTGTTCTGGCCACAACTAGAACAAGCCACTGATTTTTTTTTTTAATTCATTATTTCGGATTTCAGTTCCCTTCATTATTCATAGCTACAGGTCTATCTTTCATGTCTAAATGGGTATACAATGCACATTTGCAAGTTAGAACTGTCACTATCAGGTGTCATCGCTCACTTATCAACGTGGTATCACGCGTCTCTTCTATAAATCCCCGGTAACGCCAGTACATCGAATGAGGCGATCCGTTGACGATCCATTGCTTATAGGTAAGCGCACTTGTTAGAAACTCCACAAGAGCAATCGAAACCTCGCGTGGCATGGCGATGCGCAGTTGATAAATGAGTGACAACTCACACAACTCGGTCAGCTTTTGTTATGTACAGGAATATCCAACTAAAAGTGAACAGGCCTTATAACTTTTTTTATTTTTAAAGATGGGAAAAAATGTTAGACACAAAAGTTTTGGGGATTTTTATGGATCATTCACATATTTTATCAGCAAAACAATTGAGCATCGAATAAACAAATATATATTATAAAAAATCGATTTTCTCGCTTATCTTAAATTGGATGGTATGATTTTTATCATATTTTTGGATTCTAGGAGAAGTTCTAGACATATTTTGTATAACATACCCTATGCGATTTTTCAATCGTTTTTGAAATATTTCAAATTAAAAATTATTTCGCATAAATATACTGTACACCTAACTATCCAGGTTGCGAACTAAATACTTGCTACCTTTTTAAATTTTCTTTGTAGGTAAGTCAAAGTTAATGTCAAGGTTGACAATAATACTTTAGTCACCGTGAATTTATATTTATTAAAATTTAATTTAGAATTTAATTTAATTTAGAATTTAGAATCCAAAAATATGATTAAAATCATATCATCCAATTTAAAATAAGCAAGAAAATCGACGTTTTATACTTTTTTTATTCGATGCTTAATTATTGTTTTGCTGATAAGATATATGAATGATCCATAAAAATCTCCAAAACTTTCATATTTAACATTTTTTCTCATCTTTAAAAATAAAAAAGTTATAAGGCCTGTTCACTTTTGTTTGGATATCCCTGTATAGTGCTTCCAATGGAAAGTGAAACCGCAAAAAAAAGTAACGCCGCCGACACCTTTGACGCAACAGTGCCGATAAGGTCTAGCCATAGGCGTCCCAAAATATTCTAACCAATTTAAGATGGGACACAATAAAAAGTTTTAACGTTTTAATCAAATATTATTTATAAGTATATCAAAACCTAACTGAATCTGCAAAATCGATGCTTAACCATAGAAATAATTGTATTCATGGGCGTACCGTCGATCGATAATTAAGACTTTAAACTAATGGCATAAATACGTTGTTATTTTTATGATACGTTTGTAGTAAGTGTCACTATATTATATTTACACCGTCGTCCGCTCCCCAGGCGCGCACGAATGGGCGTACCTTTGCGACGCGCGATTTGTCATGATCGAGATCAGCTATTCAGCTGAGAATCAAGGACACACATAATGGCTAGGACGCATTTTGCATGTTACTTTATTGTCGTTATTAGTCAGGGCCACGCCTCTTGACTATAATTATTTTTCCTAAGTTTTTTCCTGGAATTATAACTTAGACCACTACCTGTCTAAGAAACCATTTTTACCGTTTCGTGAATACCGTTCTGGTCCCTCTAGTCGGTTCAAGACTACCTTGACCAAGAACGTTGATTTATCCCAAATTAACAAGTACCAAGTTATAGACTTCCTACATCTGAGTACAAAAGCCTGCGTCCTGCATCTAATTTCGAGAAGCGGAGTGCATGTCTTCCATGCGTTTCACTCAATCGTAACGACAACCGCGGAGTCCGCCACACTGAATTTAATTACTAAGGCGGAAGACTTTCGTCCTCTTTCCTGTATATAGACTATATTCATGAATTGTCCTGCCAGGCACCCATAGCAAAAAACCCGCCGCTCGGCCCAATTCGCATAATTGTCCGATTAAAGTTGTCCATTTCTCAGCAGCATTTTGGAATAATTTTCCTCCTTCAAACCATCTTCCCCAAGACATGTAGTATCCAGGTTGAATCGCCTTACGCGTTACTGCTAGCAAGGTAAAGCAATTCGGCCTGTCCTTTTACTAGTGTCGGAGGGATGAAGTGCGTCCCGTCCCAAGACGCGAATTTTCTAAACAAAGGACATCTTACCTAACAAATCTTTTTTCAAAATTTACTTAGCGGAGTGACGGTCCTCACTAAGCATGTTGAGTTATTATAACTAATAACTGATTAAGGACAGTTGCTTAGTCCTTAACTGCCACGAACTTTACGTGAATCCCACTCACAACTTTCCATTTCAACGTTGTAATTTTTTACGGAGATTAGATTTCCTGAAGACAACAACCACACCACCGCTGGACGTAAGTGTCGTTGCTAAGGCGGGAGGACGATGGTCGTCCGCTCCCAAGATGCGCGTAGCAAGGACCAGCCGCTCGGTCAAATCGCTGAGTTGTGCGACGAAGTTAATCTATTCCAATTACAAGTTGAATTTTATTTTGCAAGGTCCGTATAGGTCCTTTAACTGCAATATTTATTTTTTGTTAGCTTTCCAGGTCCCGAATGGTCTCTGGAAGCACATGGTTTGTCAATGTACGGAGCAAGAATCCCGTTCTTAGTAAATAAGACACGAAATTTATCTTGTCAACGGATTTGACTGAATTGTTGCGCAAAGAATTTTTTGACGATTTTTTATAGAACAAGAATTTTTTAATCCCACCGCAGCCGACACACCGCCTCCAATTCGAGGACAATTCTGCTTTGGTATTGGGCGAACTATGGCTATTTTGACTAGCAACCCTTACCTAGCCTTCCACAATAACCCGGGTTGACGGCTTTACGAGCGTTTTGGTTGCGTGGCCTAGATTGAAACGCGACAGAGAATTTATCTCTTCTTGTTTCTTTGTTTTTTCTTTGTCTTTTTACTTGACATTTACAGAGTCGAGGCTAGCTGCACACTTGACCGGTACCCTGGATGATCGACAGCCCACTAGGGATCATGAAGGATTTCCAGGTATTTTGCATCACCGAAACAGCCGTAAATATTTAGAATTATTCGTTGACTTTGAACATGTAAATCTTTATTAAACTCCGGACATGTTTCGACTGGCTATGCCACGGTCGGTACCGAAGGTAATTCAACATGTAATAATCCGCTTTCATCTACCTCAAAAGGTCGCCAAAACGTCATTATTATAATAAAAATTTACTTACACAAACCACGTATCTAAGAACAAAAACACTTATAATACGCACTTCACTGGTCAAAACCTAAAACTTAACTGTTTTAAATAAATCATATTTTAAAAAAGCATCTGTCTAGACGTAATGACTCAATTAAATGGAAATGACTCCGCCCACTGCATGCGATAATATAATATTACCCTTAGTGGAAAAGAGATAAAACTCATCGTCGCCGATGGCCAACAAGCAGGTGCTGTTTGAACAGTATACCGGAATCTATCACTAAGAAATTTGCATTAAATGTAGTTATCTGCTGTGCGGTATCGAGCGGTCCCGGTATAAGCGGCAGGCCTTTGTCTCGCCTTTTATACCTAAGAATTTATATTTATGATATTCAGTTAGGACTGGCAAAAGTATACAATAGTCAATGATTTTATATCATCATTTTTATAGCTGAAACCCTGCAACTGTATTTTAGTAAATAAATCCAGTCGGCACCCAGTAATTTGTTGATCTTACAACTAAATTAAATTAAATATTACAATAAAATGAAAGTTCTACATTATTTTCATAATTCGATTGAAACACGTACCATTTACTCTCGTTTGTAAATTCTGCATGTTATTATTATGATCAATTGTTTGTTAAATATTAAATGTAGTCCAGCATATCACCTGACCTCTCCCACGATCGCCGTAAATTGTTTGCATGTTATGTTCTTATAATAATAGTGTACTGCAAAATAAGGACTGTAAAAATTGGAATAATATCCCTTGTGACTTAAATTAAACCCTAACCTGATAATTTTGAAGGAAAATAATTTACAAATAAACTGTATAAATAATTGAGGATAAATTAATAGAACGGTCAAGTTTTTATTTTGTAATAAAAATAATGATTTTTAGTAGGAACATACATAACTATCAATAAGATGGTGAAAATAATATCCTCGACTATCCCAAAAGGCTTTCTGTTTGATTGTTTAAACTGTTTGTAATAAAAACACTATATTTTATTTTTGCTTCTCTTATTAAAGAAGAAATGTAATCATAAACCAACCAATCACAAACCAACCATAAAACCAACCAACTTCGGTATTTTAAATACAACACTGTTTTATATCTTTTCGCATTCCCTCAAGTTTCCTTTCCGATTGCACTTTTATTGAAAGTGACTATTTAATATTTTTTAAAAATTTGTTAGTTTGCAGAAATGAAAAATAAAAAAAAACAGCAAAAATTTAGAGTAGGACGAAAGATTCCAATATGAGTAATTTGGGCTACGCGACAATTTAATTTTTTTCATTGGCGAGCTGCTTTGGAGGGTAAACGAGGGGAAACTAAGACACGAAAATGTAACAATTACTGCTATTGAAAGTAAAATCATCCATAACAAGCAATATGCACGTAATCTAAATAAATCTGAAATATTTTTTGTATTCTCTACATAAATCTAATACATATTTAGGGCGGTTGTTTTAACCATTTATTTTTGCTTTATTAAGAAACTAGCTTTCTCCTGCGACTTCGTCCGCGTGGTACAGGTGGTAATAGTGTAGTTTTGATGTCATGATTATGAATACATGATCGGTTAGGTTAGTTATCTAGAGACCGGATTTCAATATTACATGACGAAAAAACCGGGGTCGGACTCAGGTAACTAATGGAAAAGGTAGATAAATGAAATGAAATTAATATTAGATTTTGTCAAGTTGTATTTATGAATTATTGCTCCTAAAACATATTTCAATGAACCAACTTCACAAAAGAAAAAGCACTGAAAAGGATGAAATAATATTGTTATGTCCATATTTATTACTGCGGTTAATGGCCAACTTAATTTTGTTCATTTTTATGAAAATGTGTATTCTTTCCCTTCCCCCCTTATCTTATCTCCCCCTTTTTAAATTCGTAAAGGCCATGTTATATTAGATTTTCTGACCTCAATAACCCCAAAAATGTTTATTTAGTTAACATTTTTAAAGATATTCTAACCCGCTCCTCCCCCCCCCCCCCCACGCCTTAATTTTTATAACATCTATTACACAAAATTGGCTTGTCTGACTGCAATAACCCCGAAAATGTCACATTAGTTAACATTCCTGGAGAAATTTCAAATTCAACCATCTCCGACATCTCCCCGACATCTGTTAGACAAAATTTAATTTTTTGACCTCAATAACCCCGAAAACGACACATTAGTTAACGTTTTTGATGAATATGTCAGCCGTTTTTAACCCCTCCCCCACACGTTAATTTTCTTTACATCTATTATACGAAAGTTGTTTTTTTGACCTTAATTACCCCGAAAATGTTTAGCTTTTGTATTTTTAAGATTTTCATATAAGCAAAATAGGCGCGTAGGTTCATTTGTAATCAAATCCTGTATTAATTCTTATTTCTTAGGAGGTTACCATTATATTTTGTGTGTAGTTTAAAGGCGTCGCTTGCGTATATAACCCTTCTCCCCGAAATTCATTTGCCCTAAACTTTTCTCCTACTACGGCCCTGTCAACCACTCTATCCTTTCTTCTTCTCTCACACACCCCAGTGTCCGACGCCTCCTCTACTTCCACCTATATGTACATTGAAACCGCCACCTACCATTGGTATTATTGCCCTTTAGCCGTTTATCCACAGGCAATAAATACAGGCATAATTAGAAGATTTGCACCGAGAAGAGTGATATTAAACATATTTCTTGCTATTCTTGACAAGACGGCGAAGAAAACTGTAATACGTTTTTACACAAGAATGACAAGAATAAGATGCTTGATATTTTTTATGTTGTATTTTATTATCTCATATTCTTTAAATATGCTTTAAAGGTATTCTCGGATACCCTATGAAAGTTAAATTTGGATATCCATAGTACATCCCAAATCGAGGAAGCTGTATATTTTAGTTCGACAATAATTGTTATTTCCATATTTTGCGTGAGCGCGAGTATTATTAACATTGCGGTTGTACATAGGTTGTCATTGGTGTAACTAGCTTCGTTTTTTTAGGGGGACTACTCCGATGCTACTGGGTTGACAAGTTTTTTTGTAAGAAAAACCGAAAGAAGTCAAAATGGCATATAGTTTTACTGCCCATTCAAAAGTAACGATCTAAAAAAAAAGAAACCATGCCCTTCGTATTTAACATATTTCTGTGATTTTTGTGCTCTCTTGCTTTTTCCAACTTTTTTAACTAAACGACATTTTAACACCGCCCAACAAATCCGCTATTGTAGACCGACGGCAATATATTATGAAAGTGTTTGAAAATTTTTGATGTGGCTAATTTTGGATTGGGGGAGGGCTAAACCTCAATAAGTACCCCCTAGTTGCGCCTATGTGTACGGTATACTTCGCTCGGTGTTTTAGACTATACTAGGTACATCGGATATACTTCATTATAAAAGACATAATGAAGTGGTAGAAGTGCAGCAGCTCGGGACCGCTGGACCCATAAAATAATGATGTGTGTTTTATTCAGGATTAGGTATAATTCTCTACATTGTTCCTAAACGTGGGCTCAAGCGCGGATCCAGGGGGGGGGGGGGGCACCGGTGTCATGACCCCCCCAAAATCATTAATAATACATATAGGTAACTATTAAAATATAAATATAAAAAAGGTGAAACAATTATTACTCTTCCCTGAATGAAAGGATCAGTGGCGCACCCAGGGGGGGATGCAGCCCCCCCCTCCGAAAAAACAACATCCCAGACACACAAAAATTAAAAAAGTGCACTACTAATTGAAGAAATCCACCGAATTGCATTATTCACCCCCCCCCCCCAAGACAAATCCTGGGCGCGCCCATGGCGGGGATGTACGTTACGCCACTGTGAAGAACGCTGATTGGGAAATAGTACACGGGGTGTGTCGTACGTTCTGCAAAAATCACTAGAACCAATGAAAATTATAGCTACGCATTAATTTTCTTTGCTACAAAGAAGTTTAAAAATTCATTCGGTAGTGAATGGAGTCATATCATTAAATTTGGGAACATTCCAACTATAGCAAGTTAAATACATATAATTGTTACCGGCGGCTTCGCTCGCATGGAATACGGGCAGGCCCGGATTGGAACAGGCGAGCGAGCGAGAAAATCTCGGTGGCCCGCCGGCCGGTGACGGTATTTGTTAATACAAAATTTCCCATTTTTGTTGACAAAAACAAAAATTCTTCCCAGTTTTGTTAAAGAAACTCACGAAATTGCTCACGAGTTGGTAACACTGCGCCTGGTGGTGATTCTTCGTCAGCGAAGAATTACCATCTTGACCGACGCACAGTGTAACGAAATCGAAAATTCGTGGACACTGGTAGTTTACTTTGCTATTTTGCAAAAATTGTGGCATATAAAAACAGATATTGGAGTACGTTATTATTGTACTAAATTTAGACATACATACGTAGTACCTACTTGGTACCGGTCGCTCAAAAACTGTAATTATTTTTCGACAAAATAAATAAAGAAATACTGTTTTCGGTTTAAAGCAACTAAGCTTAATAAACTTAAATACTAATTTCAAAAATCATTCTTAAATTAACCTAATTTTCACCGAGCTGGAGACTTTAATCTATCAGAATTGTCTTCCTTAATGTTAGGTTCTTTAAAAAGTGTTTCGATTTCTGAGATCAGATAATTTTTTTGCAGTATATTTGGGTCAATAAAGGAAATAAGGAAATTTGAAGAAATTAACAGCATGTCCTCAATATTCTCGGCCCGTCCTCTCTCTAGCGCGTAATGTTCTCAGAATTTACGAAACTCTTTATTTCTAGCTTCTGATGCATCTTCAGATAAATGTCCAATAGGAATATAAGAAATGTTTTCGAAAATTGCTGTCTCATGTATTAATAACATGTGAACACTTGATGGCATATAGTACCAACTATATAAATGACACATACAGCTTTGCAGTGTCTGACAAATATTCTCGAAAAGTATCAACATTTAAGTGTGGCCCGAAGAATTACAGCAAATTTTTTAATTCAATTTCCTGTAATTGCTGCTGAATTTTCGTAATATCGTAAAAAAGTTCCAGCAGTATTGCCGTCGCGCGTCGTTTGTAGTGCCCTCACTCTGTTTTACAACGTCTATTAGTAGGTATCCCAAGTTCATTTCGAAAATCAGGTCTAATAAAGGAAATAAGGAAATTTGAAGAAATTAACAGCTTGTGCAGTATGTCCTCAATATTCTCGGTCCGTCTTCTCTCTAGCGCGTAATGTTCTCAGAATTTACGAAACTCTTTATTTCTAGCTTCTGATGCATCTTCAGATAAATGTCCAATAGGAATATAAGAAATGTTTTCGAAAATTGCTGTCTCATGTATTAATAACATGTGAACACTTGATGGCATATAGTACCAACTATATAAATGACACATACAGCTTTGCAGTGTCTGACAAATATTCTCGAAAAGTATCAACAGTTAAGTGTGGCCCGAAGAATTACAGCAAATTTTTTAATTCAATTTCCTGTAATTGCTGCTGAATTTTCGTAATATAGTAAAAAAGTTCCAGCAGTATTGCCGTCGCGCGTCGTTTGTAGTGCCCTCACTCTGTTTTACAACGTCTATTAGTAGGTATCCCATGTTCATTTCGAAAATCATTTTGTATTTTCTTTTTTCTTTGCTCTTTTATTACCTACTTTGTTTTCACCCTTAGTGGCATCCTTAATTAAATTACAAATCTTACTTAGTGAGTTAACTTATTACGCACTTCTTGGAATAATATAATGTTCAATAAATTAACAATTTAAAACAGGGTGTAGCAACGTGTTTTTAAAACTATGTTGGTAGGTACTTAGATTCATGAATATTTTATTTAATATCATTCTAGCCACTTTTCTTATTAAAAGTTAAAATTTACTTGTAACTTCCTAGAAAATATCAGACCTGGAAAATCTTCAAAGGGGCACTAAAAAGCAACTTTGGATTCCTGCATGTGCGACATTACTAAATAAAAATATTTTTTTCAATTATAATCGGACAAAGTTCGGATGAGTTTTTTGGATATACCTAATCCCAGATAACACAATCACATTCTACGAATGATACTGGAGTCACTTTCGTGGAACACCGAATATTCAACAAATCTTCGTTAAAGGTGGTATATATCTAGGGAATATTCTGCGAACCCGCAAAGTGCAACAACTAGGAATATTCTCAGAATATTCTGAAGGATATTCCTTAAATATTCTCAGAACATTTATTGACACAAGAAGAATATTCTTAAAAGAATATTCTAGTAATAACATGAAACTGATTTAAAGGATATTCTGCAAATATTCCAAAACACAAGAAGGATATTCTTAAAAGAATATTCTAGTAATAACCTGAAACTGATTTAAAGGATATTCTGCGAATATTCCAAAACATCTATATATATGATAAAAATATTCATAAAGCCAAGCTAACCCAACCCAACCCAACCTGGATGGGAGTACCTACACCACAAATGGACCTAATTTTTAATTTTTTGACAAAAAGTTATCCTTTATAAAAATTTTGGCTCGTAAAAAAATACTATGTGGTAAGAAAATTTAGTTTTTGTATACAGGGAGGTCAGAAACTTCAAAAATATGAATTTTACCTACAGGTAGACTACCATTTTTCGTTTTAAAGAAAAATGCTATTAGGAAATGTTATATAGAATTACTTTCTTAGTTATAATCCAAGATTTAAAAAAAGGCTTGTTTAAATCGAGTTTTTCCATGCCTGTTTTTTTTTTGAATGTAAGGAATACTAAAACCAAAATACCTATCTGGTACTACAAAAGTGTGTAGAAGTTGGCGGCTTTCATGTTGAATAAGAACTTTGTAAATAAAACGTTTAGTTAAAAAGTTTTTTCTGAAATTATGGATTATCACTAAAAAAGTAATTCTAAGCAACTTTTTCAAGTGGAATTTTTCTTTAAAATAAAAAATAAAGGTAGTTTGCTAGTTTTTGACCTCCCTATATACAGAAACTATTTTTTTTACAAACAAAAATTTTGATAAATAGCTTTTTGTCGAAAAATTAAAATTAGGTCCATTTGTGGTGTAGGCAACCCCATCCAGGGACACCCTGTATATTCAAAGAATATTTTACTAACATTGTTAAAACATTGATAAAAGTAAACAATATTTACAAATAGTCTAGTAATATTCTGAAACATAAGGGACAATATACAGGGTGTCCGAAAAAGTATGCGCCATATTTCTAGTCCTGTGACCCCTAGATACAGAGATAAAAGGCATTAAAATTTCCTCTTTCTGTTTTTTCTTTAATAATTTCAAAACTGATCTTAGATTTAATTCAATTTCCTCAGGTTTGTTTTGCCTTTTCAAATGGAAAATGGTACTTTTTGTTGTAACTACCCTATATACAGGTCTGGAAACGCGTTGTCCGCCCATATCCTAGTAATAAGTTAGAAGAGTAAAAATATTAAGTATCGCAAAGCAATAAAGATATGATATGATATGAAATATATAAGAAATATAAGAAAACAGAAATAGGTAGATTATGTTTCCCCCACTCTATCGTATCGCATCTCGCTCATTGTTCTGCTGTGCTGCGTTCTGCTCGATTGAATTTTAAATATTACTTGAATCGAACCGGGAGGCGTGACACCAGGAGAACAATGAGCGAGATGCGATACGATGGAGTGGGGGAAACATAATCTACCTATTTCTGTTTGTTTTGCAATACTTAATAATTTTACTCTTCTAACTTATTACTAGGATATGGGCGGACAACGCGTTTCCAGACCTGTATAATAACTTCAATGTGTTTGGAAATTTTATTGTGACTTTGTAGTGACGATAGTTAAAACAAAATTAACCTTACTAAAAGCCATCATTTATTGTATAGACAATTATCTGTGTTGATAACATCATTTATTGTTATCTATAATAATTCATCAACGCGATTTTTTTATTGGATGTTTTTATCCGTTCTTGAGCTTTTGAAAGCCAGATTCCTATAGTGGATTCAATTTCCTTTTCGGATGCTTGTTTTTTTTTTCCTGCACACAGCTTCTAAAACATATGAATCACAGGTATAAAGTGGATATCGATTAATTGTTTGTATTGATTACATATCTAATTTGACCTCTATTAAGATTTTAGGTATGACAGAAATCAAAGGACATACAAAGTGCCTTTAGTCTAATCAATATGTATGTATATTGCATCTGATATTTTCTATTTAAAATGCAATAATTGTCCCTCAACTAACATTTTTTTTGTGGCACTGTCTATTAAACCTTGTAGGTACTTACTGAATTCTTAGTAAACTGTCAACTTGAGAAAAGTTATTCAAAGTTTGTTACTGGAGATGAGAATACTAAACAGAATAAAAAAACTTACCCACAACAACTTTGCTGACTTTAAATTGGCTAAAACTCATCTTGCCTTTATGGCCTTTGTATGATAAAAGCAGAGCAAGTTTGTCATCTATAATTATGGATAAAATTCTTCGGGTCATTTCCTTGTAATCATATCCCCCAATGCGAGATAGATCATTAACCTTAAATAATAAATTCAATTTTGTGAAAAATTACTTCTTCAATGTAAAATAACACTTTACACTTACCAACTCAAAATAAATACTTTCTTTACTAATTTTTTCATCTATTTCCTTGAGCCCTTCAATACTTGTTATTGGTAAACTGTGTTTGGTCTCCGTTGTTTCCCCATTATTGTTATTAAAACCTCGTCCATGTCTTTGAACTTGGTCGAGTATATCATCCAAAATTTTCTCATGTGCTTTCTGGGTAATTATTATTTCATTAATTTTATGAATTAATTTAGTAAAATCAGAATCGACAAGATAAAAATGAATATTGCTTCAAAATAAACGGAATTTGTTTACAGAAAAAATATATCTGTATTTTATGTAATTAAAAATCCTTAATTTAAAATAATGCTTACAATTGATAACAACAGCTGGAGGTTGTTGAGGCTTGGACACAATGCTTGATTCAGACAGGGAAGCTAAAACAGATAGAAATGCGTATTTAAGAATTAATTTGTGAAAGTAAATTTTTGTGACAAATCCTTCTACTTTTTAAATATTATGTGCAAGATAATCTGTAAATTTTTTGTATAAAATACAAACATTAGACGCCTATTTAAAGTAAAAAAAGTATTGACAACAGTAACTTAATCAGCATATATTTCACTTGTTGGTTGAAGCTAAATGTTATACTTATGAGAGACTGTGATATCGTAATTGCTTTTTTCTACGAATGTCAATAAAAACCTGTATTGTATGTTCAATAGTAATTTCAGAACATGGTACATTGTGGTTTACACCTTTTCATTGTGCTTCAATCACCATGGTGATTGAACTACAAAGTTCCCATTGTGCACGGGTATTTTTTACAAAGGTGGCGTTGACCGGTGCCGCGTCAAAATCTTTATAATTTCATTGACATTTTTTGACATCTTAAAAAGAAAAATATTACTAATCCCATTTTATTAACAGTAACATTCGTAGAAAAAGTATAGTGTAAAACTCGCATGGAATGACCATTTCCTACTCGTATGATTTGCAGCACTCGCCTGCGGCATCGTGCTGCAAACGTCATACTCGTAGGAAATGCATGTCATTCCATGCTCGTTGTACAATATACTATTCCATATGTCAGCTCTGAAATGTTTTTTTTTCATATCGGAACTTTCAACTAACAGACATACTATAGATACTGATTTTCTGAAAATATTTTTCTATAAATACATAAAAATACTACATACAGCAGCTATTTTCCACAAAATTCAGCGATGATGCAGCTGGGCTCTGTCGTAATGTATCTAAAACAAAAAAAGAAGCAGATCACAGGTAACGGAAAATATATTGTTACTGGAAAAAATGATTTTACCAATTACCAACATTTATCAATTTGGTCCCGGTTTACTCTTCCCTGCTGAACAGTATCTGAAACAAAATTTTTGTTAAATTAAGAATGAGACACGTGCAGTCAGTTGCACCAAGAAAGTTAATTAAAAATTAGATAATTTTACAGCACACACAGTATTTATAAATGTTGTGTCTGCCTTCACACAGAAGTGCAGGGGGAGATTCCTCCATTGAAAACATCAAAACAAAAATAAAATCTCTCTTAATAGGGCCCGCAAATCCTTCTTTCTCAAGTTACAGAGTGTCAAAAACAATTTTGTCAACCATTTTTTAAAACTAACTCTGAAACGACTGAAAACACTTGGATACATAAAATTGATTGGTGTTATGGTAATTATTCGGATTAATGGATGCACCGAATTTTTTCATGAAATTTTGCACAGACCCTAATTTTGGGTCGTAGAACACGAATCCGAAGTTAGTTTTTGGGGGTCTCGTACGGTTTTTCCAAAAAAAAATTTTTAACTTTTAGGTTACCTTTTTTTATAGATTCCTTTAAGTTCCGACACTTTCACTTAAACATATCTGTAAACTTATAATTTTTATTTCATTTCGTCACACAAAACACCACATTTAGGTAAAAATAGCTAAGAAAATTGTTTTTTCCTATAGAAAATTCCATTTTAAGTCGCTACTACCGCCATTATTTTCCCAGCTGTCAACAATATTCCTGTGTCCGGGCGTTGCCAGGTTGACTTATTTTTCATGAAAAAGTTATAAATTAGGTATAATAAAAAAGGTAACCATAACAAACTGAAGTTACTATTCTGTCCAACTTAGTCAACAACATTTTTTAATTTTAACCTACATCAGACCTAACCAAAATCCTACTGATCAGTAATCCAACACCTGCATGCTGATGCATGCAACCATAGGTATCTGAACAAAAAGGTGTATACCCAATAACCCAAGCAAACCTGAGCAAAAAGGTGGTCAGGTTTGCTCGTTTTCATTGATATAGATACATACATATCTAGATCAATGAAAACTGAGCAAACCTGACCACCTTTTTGCTCAGGTTGGGTGAGCAAAAAGGTGGTCAGGTTTGCTCAGTTTTCATTGATATAGATATATATGTATCTATATCAATGAAAACTGAGCAAACCTGACCACCTTTTTGCTCAGGTTTGCTTGGGTTAAAATTGTTAACATTTGCGGGAAAAACCATTTGTAAATTTGGCAGCATTGGCGACATTTCGAGAATGTGTAACCTCGGGCTGCCTGTTTATTTTCTTTCAGTTTTTTGATACTTTCTCTGTTTTTTTAATGTGTTTTTACATAAATTTGCCTAAATATGGTTCAGAAAAATAGTGTGTCATGACTTGTTTAGATGTGTTTAAGTAAAAGTGCCAAAATGTAAAGAAATTCATTGAAAAACCTAACCTAAAAGTTAAAAAATTTTTTTTTTGGAAAAACCATACGAGACCCCCAAAAACTGACCTGAGATTCGTGTTCTACGACCCAAAATTAGGGTGTGTGCAAAATTTCATGAACAAATTCGGTGCATCCATTAATCCGAATAATTACCGGTGTTATTTGGGTAATGTAAGGTTATTTCTGTTTTTCTATTTCTCTAAATTTTAATAATTTGCTTAGACAAGATGCTTGACAACAAAAGTTATTGTAACTTAATTAAAACATACCATGTTTGACCCTTGGAGGAGAAGGCACTGGTGGCAAGACAATATCGTCCTCGTCAGTATCCGCGATTGCGTTTTTTTAGAGAAATGTACTTGCTTTTCACTTTGGGCATGGTTTGTAATGTTCTAAATAATAAACCTTAAGCTTTATATTACCTGGAATCGATCGATGAATCCGGATTTTAAAATGTTGAAAAAATTGCTTTCCTGGCAGCAACGAACAAGGGTCCTAAAAATAATAAAGACAAGCAAGAAATGGCAAATGGAAAGAGAAAAGAGGTTATGTCAGTTTCAGTGTCTTTATACCATTACAATGACGACAATAACTGTTGAAGTCGGATTGGCGATTTCCCGAGGCAGAAAACTTTAATTGTAACATTTAAGAAAAGTTGTACAGAAACATGTTAGATAAAGAATAAGTATATTAAAAAGAAGTTAAGTATTCTTACCTGCTAAATAAATACTAAAAATTTCATTCGCATACTGGTTCTAAATTTTCATGATTTGCCATCACTGTCTTTACTGTTATTATTATCCACCCACCAGTCATAAATCGAGCGCTGAGAGTATATTGATGACAGGTAACCAGGTGACGACCAATAATTTTTTTGTTAATAGATCACGTGATAAAAACGCGGCAAGTACCAAGAGTTTAAAATAGAACACAGCGGCCTGCTCTTTTTGCTCTAAAGCAAATATGTGAAAAACGAATTTCAAAATCTTTCGAATATAAAACTGAAATAAAGCCTTTATTCGTTACATTAATTAATATTATTTAAGCTACTGCAAATTTAGAAAACTTTCCACGCTCCTAATTAATAAGAAAATTGGAATTGGAATAAGCAAAATAGCAGATCCAAACGCACACCCCATTCGTCATCCACCTTAAAATTAGATTGGAAAATTCTTTTCAAAAATAAATTATTTTACTCGTTTATAACCATCGTCAAACTTTATTTTTAATATTTTTGGTATTTAAAAACGCACGGACTTATTTTTGAAATTATACAGAATATTTACTGATTATTCACAGTAGATTATCAAAAAAATATTCTCTTTGGAATAATCATAGAATATTATTTTTTGATCTGCTATGAATGTGCTCAAAAAAATATTCCCAGAATAGTCTGAAAAAATATTAATATTACAGGAATATTCACAGCATAATCGGAATATATACATTCTCTAACGAAGGTTATCCGAATATTCCTGGAAGATTTGTGTTATCTGGGAATGTATAAGAGTTGTGTAATCCTCTTCTCTAATGTATGTAGCAACTTAGGCATATTTAGGCATTTTTTTAAAAATCACACGAAACTTTGTTTTTTCTTCGACTAGGACCACGGTTCTTCAAAATTTCATATGTGAGTAAACTTACAAATATTTCCACTAAGTTTTTGAAATATCAGGAGTAGTTAGCATACTAAAGCTACAACAAAAATTGCTTTCAAATTTTTTATAGAACACATAAGTATGAATTTTTTTAAAACTGGACTTATTTTCGCATCTTTTTCCTTGCTCTCAGAAAAGTCAAGTTTCTGCTTAAACAGGAAGTACTTTACGGTGATATATTTGAAAAAAAACTAGTAAAAGACTAAACTCCAGACATTTTATGAATAATCTAGAGACAAAACAAATTAAGATTCGATAGTCGCTGTTTTGCCCCGTTACAATAATAATAATAATAATAATAATAATGTTTATTCAAATATAAGATACATATATATATATATATATATATATATAAAATATTCCATTTTATGAATAAACTAAGAAATTTAATTTTAAGGAAACTCACGAAGTTTACCTTGTTGTGAGTATCGTAATATTTTATAGGATACTTTCATTACAGTTAATAATTGTTTCTTTCTTTCTTTCTTCGGACACAACTGTAATTTATATGTTTATGAAAAATTTTATTTAATTTTGCACTTTCTGTGTACTCAACAACGTTCCTTAATAATTTATTAAATAATTTTATTTTTCACCATTTATAATGTTATGTATAATTTCTCTTGGACTCGTAAATATCCATTGTCTAATCATCTTCTTATAAGAATTTAATGATTTAATATCTCTTATTGATTTTGGTAATATTTCAAATAAATATGGCTTTATATTTAAAAAGTGTTTGTTACAATGTGCGACGCAATCACCTTCAGTGCTGCCAATGCAATCATCAAACTTTCCCCACCTTGAGTGTCGAAAATACCCTCAGTGGAATTAAATTACCGGCGTCACTGAAAAACCTAAATATTTGTTAGAGAGATTTTTGAAAAAAATAAAATTTTATTGTTAGATTATTAGGATATAAATTTACAAGTCGAAACTGTAGATAGAACGTAGAACATTGTTCCACATTTGACAATTCGTTGTGTGTCAAAACCGTGTTTTTTAAACAAAGCTCAAACGCATTAGATGTAAGATTTATAGCCGAAAAAAGTGACACAGTGAGAAAGCTTCTTAGTTATTAACTATTATTTTTTTTCTGTCACATTTTATTTTTGTTGTTTAAGGTTAACAGAGTACTTTTTTATTTTTGGGTTTTCTGTTTTGTATATCTGTTTTGTTTGTAAATAATATGAGTATATTTATGGTTAACAAAATATTTACTCCTTTAATTTTTAATTTAAATGTTAAATGTCTTTAACCCGTTTGTATTGTATTTGCCTCCCAAGGGTCCCAAGGAGGCCGTTCCGACTGGAGGCCGGTCTGACCTCAGCTCGGTAAAACAAATCTGTCAATCCGGCCCTGAATACGGGGCAAGAAGGATTTATAAAAATTCTGAACAGATTTGAAAAATTAAATGAATAGCTAGGACAGATCTTAAAAACCTCTAAACTAGCCTGATTTTATTTTTAGTAAAAAGATTATCTATGAGGTATAAGCACGCACTAATTTTGATTAATATAGATTAGTAATAGTTATTGAGTACGAAATAATAATCACAGGTTTCCTTGAAAACTTTTTTTATTAAAAATATCAAATAATAAATTATTGTAAAATATCATATTGATATTTATTTGTTAGACTCGTTTAATGTTTATATTCCAAATGGCCTAAACCAAAAACGTGGTAAAATGGTAACATCAGCACAGGAACGAAATGTTTCTTGAGGCCCACAGCCAACTGCCGAAGTGCCATTCTGACACTGTCCCCAATTGTTTCCTAAATTCATAGTTTCCTTTGATTTTAAATGAAAATAATAATATAAAAGTTATATTTTGGACAAATTTTTGACTTTGTAGGCTATCTTGGAAAAAGTTTCCTAGATACATACATTGAATTAGGAAAAATTAAAACATGTTTGCCTTTATCTAAGGTCAAACAAAGTATGCGATTATGTACAGGGTGTCCGGATTTCGTTGTATTTGCGGGTTATCTCAGTTATTATTAGAGATAGAAGGTTGCGGGTTGCACGTCATGTCGCTACTTTTTTGTTTTCTCATAGCTTTCTTTGTTTTCGAGCTACAGGGTGATTTTGAAGATTTCCCTTTTTGAGCATCCCTTGTATCTCGGCTATGCCGCAACATATCAAAATAGTAAAAACTGACTTTTATGCAGAATGTTACGTAGAATACGATGACGTAGTTAGTTTTTTTGTAAATATTATAATTTTCGAGTAATGGTATAAAGTTGTAGTTTTTTAAATGGGACACCCTGTATATTTATACGTCGTTACATTCCGCTTATCGAGGGCTTTTCAAAAATATATACCACATGATATTTATTTTTTCATTGAAGCCGATGATTCACAATTTTAATAAAAATGTCAATATTTTATAGTAGGCCATGAAGTAAAACGTATATCTACACATTAAAGAGATTTTTCGCATTGATTTCCGTTATTCTGAACACAATATTGTCACATTTTTTATTCTTCCTAAAGCAATTAAAAGAATAACTGGCCGTGCTTGCAAATTTCCGAATTCCATTTCAGTAGCATTACGCAATGCTTCTATCGTTTGATGCCGGGTATGAAATATTTTATTTTCCAAATAACCCCACAAAAAAGTCGAGAACTGATAAATCAGGTGACCTGGGAGGCCATCTTATTGTGCGAATCCAGTGACCAGGAAAGTGATTTTCCAGATAAGTTCTTATAACGTGAGAATTATGAGCAGGAGGTCCTTCGTCTTGCTGAAAAAATATATTATTTAACTGGACTAAAGGAACATCTTCGAGAATTTCTGTTAACATTTTTTCCAGGAAATGTAGATATCTGTTTGCAGTTAGGATAAATATGATTATTATTATATTAGACTCCAATATGAAGCAGGAAACACTGAAGCCAAATCTGCCCTGTCGCTCCCTTGGAAATATAACGTGTTCGTTTTCCTGCGACCAGTATCTACTGTTTTGTCGATTTAAAATTCCTACGCTGCTAAAATAGGCTTCATCCGAATATATAATTTTACTGTAAAAATGTCGGTTTATTTTAATCTTTTGTAAATAACAGTGACAAAAATCTAGGGGTCTGAGGATGTCCGGGATGCAAATTATGTTCCAGCTGAGACTTATAAAGCTTGAAATGATGATTTTTTAATATTTCCTGAACTGTAGATTTTGACACTCCTAATCCGTCTTCAACTATTCTACATGAACTTGTAGCGTTTGTCTCCACTGTTGCCAAAACATTAATCTAATCATTTTCTCTCTGTGGTTTATTATAAGCTTTTGGACGAGGTTTCAAAAGTGATCCAAAATTGACAAGATTAGCTTTAATTGTTACTGTTGACTTTGTTGGGTTGCCGCCTTTCTGGATCTCTAAAAATATTGAAAGTGAAAAGATGCTAAGGTTACCTCATAAAATATTAACTTACCTCTCAAATTACAGTTGTGACGTCTCATCGCTAGTTCCGTTACACTGAATAAAACAGGTTAACATATCATATTTTTCAAAATTTTTACACGTCTCGCTTGCAGCCATATTAATATAATGAGTGCCAACAAATATAACAAACTATAAGTAAAGTAATAAACGATAGGTATTACAAAAATTAATTGGCAATAATAAAAAACCTGACGATAGCATCACATTGTTAAAATGGATGATATCAACTACTTAACATACAAGATTTCTAAAATGTATGTCAATTGTTTTGTAGGCCAAAGCCTACTATATAAAAATTAACATTTTTATTAAAAATTGCGATTTAACGGCTTCAGTGAAAAAATAAATATCATGTGTCATATATTCTCAAAAAGCACTCGATAAGCGGAATGTAACGATGTATAAATATACAGGGTGTCCCATTTAAAAAACCACAACTTTACTTCATTACTCGAAAATTAAAATATTTAGAAAAAAACTAACTACGTCATCGTATTCTACGTAACATTCTGCATATAAGTCTGTTTTTACTATTTTGATATGATGCGGAATACCCGAGATACAAGGGGTGCTCAAAAAGTGAAAATTTTCAAAATCACCCTGTAGCTCGAAAACAAAGAAAGCTATGGAAATTCTGTTTATGGCATTTTTCGTTTCACAAAAAAGTAGCGCCATGACGTGCAAACCGCAACCTTCTATCTTTGCTAATATCTGAGATAACCCGCAAATACAACGAAATCCGGACACCCTGTACATACAGGGATGTCCAAATAAAAGTGAACAGGCCTTATAACTTTTTTATTTTTAGAAATAGGAAAAAATGTTAAATATGAAAGTTTTGGGGATTTTTATGGATTATTCATATATTTATCAGCAAAACAATTGAGAAGCGAATAAAAAAATAGAGTATAAAACATTGATTTTCTCGCTTGTTTTAAATTGGATGGTATCATTTTTATCATATTTTTGGATTCTAGGAGAAGTTCTAGACATATTTTATATAACATACCCTATGCAGTTTTTCAATCGTTGTTGACATATTACAATTTAAAAATTATTTCGCATAAATATACTTTCAACGTAACTATCCAGGTTGCGAACGAAATACCTGCTACCTTTTGGTAGATAAGTCAAAGTTAATGTCAAGGTTGACAATAATACTTTATGATGATGACCTATAAGGTCAAAAGCGCTCTGCAAATAAATTAAAAATTTTTGCATTTATACAAAGCTTTGTTTCATTCATACTTAAAAAGTGCACACAGCCTTCACACATTCCTCAATAATACTTTAGTCAACGTTAATTTATAATTTCATTTTTATGTAAAATGAGATACTCTATTAAACAATAAATGTTGATATTTATTAGATATTAATATTTGAAAGCAATAACCAGTGATTATAAACAATAACAAATGAATTATAACATAAACAGATAATTGTTAACATTGGCGAATAAATATCAAAAGAAATTTTCAACATGTGCGCCATTTAATTCTTCGCACTTTTCATACATTCTTCTCTGCCTCTGAAGTGTGTTTATAATACTTTCAGTATAATTTTAGTTCAGATTTCTTCCTTCATTTCTCACCTTCCCTTGAATTTCTTCAATATTTTCATTATGATTGCTGTATACGACATTTTTCAAATGACCCCAAAGAAATGTATCTAAAGGTGTGAGGTCTGGGCTATTTGCAAGCCTATGTAACGTTCCATATCTACCGATCCATTCGTCATACTGATGGTTTAAAAAATTGCGAGCCGCAATTATATTATGGGGAGGCGTTCCGTCCTGTTGCCATATAATACGTCGACGTCCTTGAAATGGAAATTTTATTTTGTAATATCCCACACCAAACGTTGATTGAATTACGCCCCTGAACTGCAATATCTTCGACGGTCAAGGGATTTTCATCCGACCAAACATGAACATTTCGTCTATTAAAAACATTCCCGCAGTTGAGAAAGTTGCTTCGTCTCTCCAAATGATAGTATGAAATAAATTAGGATTTTGCCGCATTCTTTCGTTAATATTTGTGACCAAAGTATATGTCCTTTCTTTTTGATCGCACTAAGCTTTTGAACTGGCATAATTTTATATGGTCTATACTTAAAATGCTTTATCGTTCTTTTCATAAGTCAACATTTTATCTCTTCTTCCATATCTGAGATACCACACACAATCGGGAATTGATTTTTTTTTGATTCTCTTGAAAATATAATAAAATCGCTAGGTCCCTTTCTTCATTTCTTTCTCTTCTTCTTTTTCTATTGCACAGAATTCCTCTTTCTTCTAGTTTCCTATTTGTTTTTATTATGGTGCTTAATGATCGAGTTCTTTGTCCCTCTTCAATACTTTCTTCATACTGTCTTTGAGCAGCTCTAACATTATTGTGATTTTTTAAATATAATTTTAACATTTTGATTCATTAATAGAATAACTCATTTTGCATAAAAATAAAATTATAATTTCACGGTGACTAAGGTATTATCATATGTCAACCTTGACATTAACTTTGACATACCCACGAATAAAATTTAAAAAGGTAGCAGGTATTTCGTTCACAACCTGAATAGTTACGTTTCAAGTATGTTTATGGGAAATAATTTTTAAATTCAAATATTTCAAAAACGATTGAAAAACCGCATAGTGTATGTTGTACAAAATATGTCTAGAACCTCTCCTAGAACCAAAAAATATGATAAAAATCATACCATCCAATTCAAAATAAGCGAGTAAATCGATGTTTTATACTATATTTTTTTTTTATTCGATGCTCAAGTGTTTTGCTGATAAGATATATGAATGATCCATAAAAGTACCTAAAACTTTCATATTTAACATTTTTCCCATCGTTAAAAATAAAAAAGTTATAGGGCCTGTTCACTTTTATTTGGATATCCCTGTACATACATTAAAACAACCTGAAAAAGCCAAGACTCAGTAGGGAATAAGCCAAGTCAAATTCCATCTTTATTTATTTTTGTATAATAAGACAAAAATTAAGTTTTTAATTATTAAGGGCAATCAAAATGTTATTTTCTTTTTTCATGGTCTTTTCTTATAATCAGCTCCAATTACTACTATTTTGTTTCTTTAACACTATTGTTGGTTAATTATTTGCTACAAAAAACCAAATACTTTCCAGTGGATACTTAACAAAGATATATAACTTATTAAATAAATCAAAATTTTATTTTGTACTTTTCCTGCGCTACCACTGTACACGAAACTATGAAAGTCATTTTTAAGGAAAAATATTTTGTTATACAATTTTTTAGTACTATTAGCTGGTCACACAAGCATTAATTTAAATTTCCCTGAAATAACAGTTACCTGCATTTTTAAGCAAAAACTGACAAATCGTGTGGGCATATTCTGATTAAACATTTAACTTGCCTGCGGTATAGTGCCATCTCAGAACACATCTCTCACAGAAAAAATCATTGGGCAATTTAACGTAGCTTGTTACGTTAAAATCGGTACTCTCAATTTTCTGAAAATATGTGCCGTCATTTAATTTTAGATACTTAAAACAACCTTCTGTTTCAGGAAGATTTGGATCCTTGAGTTCGCACAATCTAAAATAATAAAAATACGACAATATATGTAATTTATCCGTTACTTACAAATTGTTAGTTGAATGTTGCACATGATTCACAACAATATATCTAGTATTTGCATTTCTAACATTCGGTTGCACAAAGCTTTGAATCACGTAATAAATTTTATTGACAACGCGAGTTACCAATAGCAATGGCAATGCTATTATTAATATGTGTGCTGTTACATTTCCAGTGTCCAGTTAGAAGATTGAATAATGCTTTGTGCAACCGAACATACGTTACTATTTACGTTACTAGTTACGTTTTAAATTCATAAGTTAGTTACAGAATTGGTGGACATAGAGTATCTATATTATGAAACTCACTGATAAGAAATTTTTCCTTTATGATTTGCTGTTATTTTGACGTCTACTTTAATAATGAATCCAGAATAATAGTTTGCAACTATTACACCCTTTCCATAAGTCCCTCCATTCTCGTTACTTCGTGGTACGGGATCTCCCCAATCGTCTCCACATGGGCCGCATTTTCCTCCATTAATATTATATTGAACCTAAACATGACATGACGAATTGAGTGCATTTACAAAAATAATCTGAATAAGGAATATGCACATATTTTTTTTATTCCATCAATCGTTTAAGGAAATCATTTCAAACCCAAAAAAATACTTTAAAGAAAATTACTAGGATAATTTAGCTACAAAAAATGTTTACTTTTCGGTATAATTTATTACAATTTAAAAAGCAACCATTTGTCCTTAATGAAAACTGACTTCAGGAGATCAGGTTACATATTAACGTAAAGCTTAACCTAAAGTCGAACAGGTTTGTTTGTCTCGGAAACAGTCAGAGGGAGAGAAATCGAATTTTATGGGTTGAGAGAGGAATAGTTCAACTAGCTTCGGTAAAAAATTCAGT
Organism: Philopedon plagiatum; assembly: GCA_963971165.1. Taxonomy (NCBI): domain Eukaryota; kingdom Metazoa; phylum Arthropoda; class Insecta; order Coleoptera; family Curculionidae; genus Philopedon; species Philopedon plagiatum. The sequence continues at coordinate 68,477,817 of OZ020192.1, read as the reverse complement.
TATGCAAATCAGGAACAGGTCGCAAAAGTGAATTAAATCGATGTAAATTTTCGGAGGTTGTAGGGGTCCCGGAGCTTCAGAACTCAATTGAAACTGGTGAGGATCAGAAAATGGCAAAGTAATTCTTTCGAATTTTTTTATGTCGAAAAATGCCATTTGCAGACCCCTCTTTGGTACCCAATAACTCGAAAACAAAACGTCAGATCGAAAAACGGATTCATAAGTGAAACTTTAAAATCTCAAATACTTTTTTTTGCAATACATTTACCTAAACCTAAAATCACTGGAAAATGGAAATATTTGGAAAAAACTGGAAATTTAGATTTTTGACCAAAATATTTCAAGGTTTTTTTTGTGTGGTCAAAATGGTTCAAATTAAAATCCCATATACGTCATCGGAAAGAGCTCGCGAAGGGAGCAATCGCCGATTAAATTTAGATTTTTTTACTTTTTTTGCCCTCGACATCGGTACATTTGAATCACTAGTTATATATTTTTTCCTATCAATTTTTTTCCCAATTTTTCAACACTATCTTATAAATGGGTAATCACACGTTAAAATGAATAGCGAATGGGTCATCCAGGAGCACATTTAAGGGGTAAAAATCGGATTTTCTTGATTTTTTCCGACAAATCCTATGTTTAACCGACATTATTTCACACTATTTACCTTAGTAAGTGATTCTTTTTGGGTTTATTTTATCTGTTAATTATCTAAGAATACCTCTCACTAATTTAAATCGCTTATTTTTTCGTTAAAGTTATAAATAAATAGGTTTATTTGCATCGGGGACATCTAAAATTTGAAAATTTGTGAATTTTCGAAGATTTCCATGAAAACAAAGAATTGCAGTTTATTTACTCGAAATTATTAAGACGATATGTCAAAATTTCGCAGAAATGCCAATTTTTGTTGCAAAATTGAAAGGTTCCTGGACCGATTTCGGCTTGAAGTATACATGAATAAGATCTTAGGAACCTTCTAGTTTAAGTGCAGGGATATTTCATTGGATGAGTTACGCATTAAATGCCATTTTTATTGAGTTTTCGATGACTCTGCAACACTGGAATTCGGCATGTGCTCATGATGAGTCATAATTTCACTTTTGACGACACAGCCAATGGGATCACGTTTTACAAGTTTCGAAATTCGCGCGAAAATTTGCAGAATAAAATCCTCTTTTTTTTGTTAATAAAGACCAAAAGAAATGGAAAACAGCAACCGCCATAAACATTTAGTTTATGTAGAGAATATAAAAAAATATATTTCAGATTTATTTACGTTATATGCATATTCCCTATTGAAAACTTACAGTTGGTACTGTAGAATTGGATATATCGTAGCCGTTTAGTGTAAAGTTTTCATGAAGTTTATAAACGGTTCATGAAGTGCAGCCAGATAGTAAAATAAACTAGTGTTGCATTAAATGGCTAGAAGTTTTCAAGATCACAGAACTGTTTCTGGCCGTTAGTGAAATGGTATCAAATTACGTCAAGTGGATAATTATTTTAGGCGTTTTATGTAATGCTAGAAGTGAAATTTGCAGTTGGTGAAATAAAAATGCCACCAGATTTGTTTTATTAACAATTTGTGTGTAGGTACGTATGTACCGGCACTGATAAACTTTTAGGTCTACGTAGAAATGCAATGCACATCTGAATGTTTGAGTTGCCAATTTCAGTACACATACCTGTACTCAACTACACAACATAAAATTAGTACGTAATAACTAACGTGAATCAGATTTTAGTAATCATACACTTGCTGGTGCATGGGTAACGTGCAGAAAAAAATATGCCAGAAAATAATCGACCACTTATTGTAATTCTAAATGATTTTATCAACAACCAGAAACAGTTTAGCATTTACATGTGATGTCTAAAAATTTTAACCATTGAATGAACAATAATTATTTACGTCCCTATCTGGCATCATTTTATAAACTATCTAGACTTGCCACAACAGATGCAAGTAAAAGAGAATTAGGTATTATATTGTGATGGTAGCACGGGCCCGGTCCTCTACTTTTTTAGGTAAGTAGTACACGTAACTGTCAGCATTTTTATTACAATAAGTAGTCACATTTCAAAATGTAAAATAGTTGCGCATATGAGTAACAATGTTCTGTTCATCAATAATATGTCTATTGATGATAACGCGACAAGCAGACCTTGTCTCCAGTGCCGTAGATAAGATAAATTAGAGGAAATAAGGTGACAAATACGGAATATCGTTTTGTTTCTCGCAAAATCACTCACAATTAAATATTGTTATCGGTCATTTATTTACGCTTAACTTTTAGCGCTACTAAAGTTCAGAAATTATGGATAAGTAAAGTGATTATAATATTATAAACTTTTATATTAAATAAATTTTGTTCAGGAATAAAACTTCCTAAAATTTATAGTGGGCCCTCAACTACCACGTGCCTGGGGGACGGATATTATTAAAAAAAACAACTTTTGGACATCAGGTTTCGCTTTTCAAAGCGCTATCGCGCTCGAAATAAGACGGATATGCTGCCGCGGATCCCATTGCTGGGTCCCCATATCGTAATCTACATCCGTCTTGCTCTATTGTAAAATTAAAAACTAGCATTATACTTAATAGGTACGTACCGAGGAGCCACCACAAAAAAACTGGTTATCTTCATAATCGTGTCTGATTGTCCAGTTAGTAGGATCGAGTCTCCAAAGTGACGCTCTGTTTATTGGACTATACATATATCCATGACTGGATACTTCAAAAAGCAATATGTTTAACAGAAATAAAGAGAAAAATACCATTTTGGATTTTTAAAGGAAACTACGTACAGTCTTAGTTAACTTTTCAGTATTTATAATAGAACAATACACACAAAGATATTGTTATCTCTTATCGATGACAGTATACTAGTCAGTTGGTTTTACCCATAGATATTATTCGTAATTTTGGCATTGTGAAATCACTATTAAAAAAAACATAGAATACAATATCCACTTGGGTTTCTAAGGTGCTACTCAATATTTTGGGCAATAGTTACGGTATTAATTAATTATAACTAGTAATTGTAAATAGAGTACCGAGGGGGGCGATCGTCTCTGGCGCTTCTGAGGCGCTGAAGCGAAATACATACGCCTTCAAAAATGTCTAAAATTATTGTATACCTATACGGACTTCGTTAGCAAAACATTGAACTATTTGATAATGGACTTCATTAACAAAACACTGAAGTATTTGAGAGTTCGTAGGTATTAGTAATCGAAGTCGTTGGAACAAATCAACGAATGTCTGGAATTAAATGGTCGCATTTATGCACACAACTTAAGATTTCAATTAAATTAAGCTGAATTAAGAAGTTGACCAACTTTTATCTTCTTAATTTAATACTAATTTTTGGGTTGCTTGAGCATGAGTAGTGTATTCGGCTAGTTCAGACAGACGGCATGATTTGCGGCTGACAGCTCAATAGATCATATGTTATAGTACTTACGCTTCAGCAGTTGATTCTTTTAGACAATGGCTGTGGCCACGTAACTTTTGTATCGTTCTCACCGACTTGGGGGGTCTAATTTATAGCCCATCTGGACACCTTACCTTTCGGGGTCGAGCGTGGTGGATTTATTACCTGCCAAGCTTTGTTATAAAGAGAGTTAGGTATATAATTTTAGTGTTATTCCGAGCAAAAGCAGGTGATATATTTTAAAATGAGGCCTTTCTTTTTAGATTTTAAGAACTGTCAAGATTTTTAGGATTACGAGGGGCAGGTAGAGATTTATAGGATATTAAATAATAAGAAAGGAAAATAAGTATTCACATTTCTTAATTTAAAATAATAAAGGAACGCGGGTGACATATTTTAAAAATAAGGACACGTTCCCACTTGAAATTTATCACCTGCCAAAATTTGCTGTAGATGTGGAGGAGTTAAAAATTTATAGGTTATAAAAAGAATAAAAAAGGTTAGTAATGGTGAGGAGTATTCTTATATTATTCCTAACTGCTGGTGGTAATGTTTAAATTATCCACTGTGATACATTAGAAATATTTATACGAATACATGCATTCTTAGCCTTTCTTAACGAAAAAAGTAATAATCAGCTTGTGTGTGTGGTATATATTTTATTTGACGGCGACGTCCGGCTATGTGTAATTTGGAACTTCGCACCAAATAGGCAGACACATAGATGACCCGTTATATGGGAAAGGGGGTTTAGATGTTCGAACATCCAGGCGGATAAACTAACATGCAAACAATCAGTCAGACAGATAGCCCGACAGATAGACGTAGAAATAAACAAATAGATAGACAACCAACTAGTCAGTCTGCCTGTTATACAGACAGTCAGACAGAGTGGACAAAAAAAATTATAACGTAAATTTTACGCTCAGTTCTATGTATAAAATCATTCGCATTGCATACAATATATGAAATATGCAACTCATGTTTTAAAGTAGACATCAAGAAAAGAATATAGAATACTTAGGTATACTTGTATAATACAACTTTTAATGTACAGCTTCTATTTAAATCACTCATTTGGGAAACTCCACATGTCCATATGGTGGACATATGGAATTTTTCATGAAAAATGCTTTCCAACATGGCCTTTTCATACGCAGTGTCACCAATGACAGGGGTGACTCACTTACTTTAGTAACCAAAATATCGTCGTCCGAGGAACACAACCCGTACGGAAATAAGCCAATTAAACAAAAAAGTGCCTAAATCAAGATACACATAAGACGTTTATAAAGCACGAATTTAAAATTTGTACATCCAAGCCAGTTCAGTCGTTTCCTAAAGAACCTGCCTATTCGGAAATAAAATTACCGATAAAATGCTAAAAACGATTTAAATTAAAAATTGAACGTTTGTTTTAGAAAAAAGGTAAAGTACAAGATTTTAATGACAAAATATTTTTATGGTTAACAGAAGGTGGGGAAAACTAGGAAATTTTTGAAAACTAAAATTTTATTTTATTTATTAACTGATTTAAACAGAAATTTAAAAAATAGCGCAAATATGTTTTAGTAATCATGTATTTGAAAATCCCCCATGGCCAGTCGCCACTTTGGTTAATCTTAGTTTTATAAAAACACTAAGAATATTTTCATTCAAACGCTTCCGATTTTTTATGGTATAGATTCTATCTAGACAATACAGAGATATTAACGTTACGAAATCCAGTCAAAACTAACTAGATTTTGCAGAAAATACCCTCAATATCGTCGACTTTTTGCCCCCTTGTAAGAAAAGAATAAACCTGTGTGTTAAATTAGTCACGACATATTAAGATTATTTCGGTATATTTTATCACGACAGTGATAACAGATGCATATAATCAGATGTGAGGCGTCTTTAACGATATAGAGAACATTACTTTTCTAAGCTGATTTAGTATAAAAAAATAGATATTCCAGTATCTGCGTTTAGTATTAACGTTTTTAATGGAAAACTTTAATTATTTACATCAATATATTGTATCTGATTTAGTTCGGATAGGTATCCTTAAGCCCTATCACCACGTCAAGGTACAGATACTTTGACAGGGGACCACCCACCCTCCACTTACTATTTGTTTTTACTTTTTGACTAATGGACGAAAAAACTAGAAACATCATACATGGGGAAATTTCGATACGAATTTTCATCAAGAGAATATTTTATTTGTAAAGCCTGACTTAAGAAAGCTATGTATTTAGTAGCTTATAAGATGATATTTATTATAAATCCAAAAGGGGCCGAATCATGATTGCTAAGAAACAGTCTTTTTGTCGAATTCGGTTTGTATATCTTTGACTCTTCTTTAGTTATTACTTCATGCTCTCTGGTTCTTCTAATATTCTTTGATGTTACTATAATCGGTTCACCCCTTTCTTTTAAATTAATTTCTTTAACGGAATCAAAATTGATAAGCTGGCTCGCACTGTAATTAAGACTTATACCCTTGACCTTGCATATTACTCTCTCGTCATTACTTGAAGTTGAAAATATCTTGTATGCATAATTCTTCGGCCCGCCACGAGCAAACTCAGTTATATAGCTTCCCTGCCCATATCCTTCCAACTCATCTGTTAGATCACCTATAAACTCTCCTGTAGGCGGCTCCGACTCTCCCTCCTTATAAGTGAAAATTACAGAGTCTGTATCGTAATATAAAACCCGTGTACCCAATTGTTCAAGGTAAGTATAGAGTTTTAAACGTGCCTGCGCTGTAACAAAATATGCTATTACCACACTTACAGTTGATAGTGGATTATAACTTTCTTCAGTAAACTTGTAATTCACTAAAAGTGTGTCTTCATTTACAGGTAAAACATTATTGATATCTAGATATGGATTAGTTAACATAGTATAAAATTCTTCAGGAGCATTTATTATTTTACTTCTACTCTGACATTCGGATTATCCAAACTTGCCCCAAAAACTATTCAGCATTAGCTTTGCTTGTGCTCTTAACCCCAGATTTTTTGAAATTTTATTAAATCCAGGTCTACCCCTTCTTTATCGGAAAACTCTTGAACATATTTTTTCTTATGTTCTAAAGTTGTGCAGTCTGAAGGCCATCCTGATGCTTCCTGCTTAGATTTAATAAACTTGTTCATCATTTCGACAAACAATCCTCCTGTCTTCTGCTGCGGGTTATATAGATCCACTTCATATTTCCATATTTCTAAAATATCCAAGATTCTATACCCCTTTTCTATAGCCTTTAATACCTCGTCTATCACCCATGTCCCTTCAAGAGCGCGGTCATTATCACAGTGAGTACACATAATATAATTCATGGTTTCTCCACATGTTTTACACAAAACAAACATTAGTTTATTGTTCATTTTTAAAGGTAAAACTGGGTGGTACAGCTCTGACGGGGGCAAAATTTTACATTTTATTATACCATTGGTATGTTCTAATGATAACTGTTTACACTCTTCCCCAACAATAACTTTTGGATGTCCGACAGGGAATTTTCCGTATTTGCACACCCAAGGGTAAAGCGAGCATACATCTAAGTACTTTATTTTTTCATTATTTTCAGCTCTGTAACATGTTTTACAGTTTCCCGTGCGTCCACCGTAAAACGCGTCTCGAGGGTTTAGAGGCGTAGAAAAAAGTAGTGGGTGTTTCTCTGTATACTCATGTATTTCTGAAATTTCTACTATTTTCCTTCTAAACTGACATTCCCAAATTTCAATAACTTCATAGCCTAAAGACCTTAATCTTTCAGTTTTTGCTACTGTATTTTCATATCTGTCATTTAATGTTTCTGAAGGATTATCAGAGAGGGGAGTATCCCTTTGATGTTTTATACAGTCGGGGTGTCCATGAAAATAGCAACCATGAGACTCAAATATTTGATTTGTCTGGGGAGAATAGCCGTCGAATTTTACTCCATTTAAAATAGCCTCTTTTCCCTTTGCTGCATGTCGAATATCTAACCCCCGCTGATGTTCTTCCCAAATCAACCATTTTGTAGCTATTCGAGATTGACTGTCTTGGTACCTGTATCCATTTTTCGGTATTATTCCAATGGTGTCGGGTTTTAGAAAATTACGTCTAAAAACTTTATTACAAGTTGATGCAATAGTGGTAGCCTCTGTAAACGGACAAACATTTGTTGTTAACATCACCTGCTCTCTAAATTTCTTACATGCTTCATAGAGTATTTCTACATCTGAAATACAATAATCGACAATTTCTTGTTGAAAATTGAACTCGTCATTTTTGTGATGCTCATACCACTCTAAAAATGGTAACCGTTCTTCAGGATTCATTGAGTGTGGGGCATAATATTCGATGCGGGGTAATGGCCCTACGTAGTTCTCATTTTCTTTTTTATTGAAAAAATGGGGAAAGTACCCCTTTTTAAACTTATCAGGTAATTCAAAAGTTTTGGGTAATTTTGAAAGGCTCATTGGAAAATAGTTTAAGGAATCGAGAAACTTTATGTTTAATAGCTACATAAAGATAATTTTAGTTTCTCTCAGGATTACTTCAGGAGTGTGGTTAGTATCTGTTATAAGTTTATTTAAGATGAATTGATTATCAAACTCCCCTTCATTGTGGCTTATCACTATCACACTTTTAAAAAGGGTACGCTGATTTACAACATATTCTACAAATCTGTCTAAGGGAGAAGCTTTTAAAACCTGCCTAGTAACTCCACATTTTTCACATAACCACGGCTCCGTAGTGATACAGTTATCGCAGAACTATTTAAACACACATAGGTTAACTTCATGCAGCAGACTCCCATCATCAAGCAATTTTTCCTGTCGTGTTTCAAGGTCGAAAAATATGAACACTTTGTTTTCAGTTACTGGTTTGCGTGTGTCCACCTGAATAAAGCAGAGATGTCCCTGGGGGCGGTGTTTGTTACAAATTTTGCAAAAAATTTCCCCGCATATATGTTTTCTATTATCCTTGATCAGTCTAAGACATAAGGAACACTGGCGTAAACGTTCACAAACTGAGTTTTTTTTATCGTAAGACCCAGGTTTTCTATGATTGTCGAAACACTGCTCACTTCTTAAGGTTCGAAGACAGTCAGGACATTTCATTTTTGATTGTAAGTCACAGAACGGCGTTTGTAGACAGCCAAAACATTTTCCTCCACATCGATGTTCATTTTTACTGTTGTAGGGTATATGACAAACTTCACAGTAATATGAGCAGCAAAGAGCAGCAGTCAGCGAACCGATAACAGTGTAGTGTTGTTTGTGAAATAGAATATTCAGATGTTTCCCATACCCACTACCCTCAAAAATGACTACTCGACCCTTGAATCCGTACTGATACACCACTATTTTATAGTCATTACCAAAATGTTCTTGAAATTTTTGAAGCTCATCCACTCCGGCCCCCTCTTCAGGAATTGTCACCTTCGCTGCACTCAGTAAATTCAAGGCTCTTTCTCTCTGTATTTTACCAATATCTCGTCGTACTTTAATATAATTGGGGTCTTTGCTAACGTTTGCAATAGCTACTATTAATGCTCTAGGTAAACATAAATTATCTTTGTTGCTTATTTGTATTATTCCCGTGCGTCGAGCGCACTCTTCAGCAAAGGACTTGTCTCCACTTTTTCTCCTCTTCCGCCAGGCATTCGTACACTGGTGATTCCTAAACAAAACGTATCAGTATTAATTCCTGTAGAGTTTGATTGGTATAGACCCTGAATTATAGACCAAATATCATTTATACATATCTGGCTAACTTCTTTAAACGGACTCCATCCTTGGCCTCTTGTAAAATCTTTAGAGCAAAAGCTAAGTCCAACTTTGTCCTTAGGGTTTAGTCGAGCTGTACTGTACTCTAAAATATCCTCTATTGCGTTTTTAATCCACGAAACAGGATCCTCATTCTTAGGTATATCTTTAATTTTAAAATCTATGGTGCGTCCACCTAAATTAAAGCGTCTGACGTGTTTACTGAATCCTTGATTACAATAAACTTTTCCATTTTAACGAAGTAGGTAATTTATTAGCACTCAAATTAATTTTACTAAAATTCTGAGCAGGGTCTGTAAAAACTCGGCTGTATCTGGTAATGATTAAAATGAAACTAAGATTTTTTCCGATAGTGATCAACTTATATGTTATTGTTTATATGCAAAAATGTAGCGCATGCGCACGGTTACCTCTGATATTTTGATTTGAGAATAAGATATACGTAAACGTACGTGTTCTAAATTTTTTTTTTCTGGCTTTAACTCAGTATGTCGCGCACTTAACCTTTCAACAATTTTAAGTCTCTAGGGTACTCCTTTAATTTCTGAACTAGAAATAAACTGATCCCAAAATCTGCAAAAAAAAAGCACTATCACTAGTTTCAGTCTCTGATAATGAATAAACACTACTCAACAATTTTGGCTGTTAAGGTAGCTTCGGTGATTTTTTTTAGTTATCATTTTACTCTCAAAATTATTCATTATAAAGTATAGCTTCTCTTAACTATACTATTATGATATGTCAAATTTCTTATCAATTAGAGTAACAAGTAACTTTGGGCAATTGAGCATCAAATGTTTATACGCGGGATCCTGCATAGCTTTTTTAATTTATAAAATTCGATAAATTAACGTTTACTAATTAATTATTAAACCAACTTTAATTTTTATTTATTAATTATGCCATTCTAAAAAATTATTTAATTTGAAAGTCTACCCTCTCTTATCTATACTACTATGACTATAAATCAGTTACATTTCTTATCAATTAGAGTAACGTAAACGTTTATTTAATTATTTATTAAACCAACTTTAATTATTTCAGTCAACAAAATTATGTAATTTAAAGTCTAGCTTCTCTTTACTATACTAATATGACTATAAATCAGGCAAATTTCTTATCAATTAAATTAACAAGTAACTTTGGGCAAATGAACTTTAAATGTTTATTACTTTTCTACCTGAGATAATAAGTCTTACTAGTTTTTATAGTAAATCACCTTAGTTTGATTGTAAGGTAAGTAAGATACTTATAATACCTAATCAGCCTCATTAATTTTCTTATTATAATACCATGGATATTTGACATACACACGTTTTCGCACTATTTTTAAGAGTTTGCGGTTTTTCATGGCTATGTATCTCAGAAAGAAACATTAAACCTGTTAACGAATAAGAGAGTGGACTGTATTTTTGTTGGTTCTAAATTTAATTTCAGTAAATTATTCAGTTTTTACGACGACGATCGTATGACAATCTGCGAATTGAAAATGGCCTACCTGGTGTCCGCTGTGCTGACTTGGTTCCAAAGTTGATCTTGATTCCAGTCTTGGAGATTTAAATACTGAATGTTCCCAGCTCTTGCATGATTATATCACTTCTGAGTTTAGGTGAGGTTTTAATGATTAGCCGGCATTGTGATTAAATTATTTTAATTTATTGGGAATTGCACTCGCACGTGTGTACTTTTACTTATCTATCTCGAGCACGACTCTTTTAACCAACTTCTCCTGCGCGTCTGTGCCTTCGCGCCTGACTCTTCTTGGCCAAAATTATACAGATTGTCACAAATAACGCGAGACAATATATAACGCGAAAAATAAAATAAAAAGAAATTACTTTCAGTTTGCATAGAGATTACTAATAAATTACCCACGAAACAATACAATAAATTCTAAACATTATATTTCGTTAAAGACGAAACATACCGCTCACCTAAAATGGTATACATTTTACCGAGATAAAGGGGAGAGAGAAAAAAAAATAAATTCTAAGTAAAGAAATTTATATACAAAAAAAACTTAATATTCTGGCAAAGGACATACCTTTGAAACAGAACGTTTAACAACGCCCTTCTGGGTTTTGACAGTAACTACCCGAGTAATACCGTCTGCGCCCGGATGCGACTCTACAACACGTCCGAGATGCCAAGTTAACGGAGGAGAAGATTCATCCTTAAGTAATACTAACGCATCTAGTTTTATGCCAATCGAGGGGTCATACCATTTTGCTCTTTGGTTCAGGGTATGCAAATATTCTGCATGCCACCTCTTCCAAAAGTCTTGGTGCATGCGTTGTAAGAGCTGCCAACGTGATAGTCTTCCCAGTTTAATCTCTGTTAAATCTGGCTCAATAAAGGAATTAAGAGGCTGTAAACTGAGGAAATGACTGGGGGTCAAAACAGTTAAGTCATTGGGGTCAGTGCTCAGAGAACACAAGGGCCGCGAGTTTAAAACAGCTTCAATAGAGACTAAAACTGTTGAAAATTCTTCATAAGTCAGAATATGAGTACCCACCACACGCGCGATGTGGGTTTTAACTGACTTAATGCCAGCCTCCCAAATTCCACCGAAATTTGGAGAAGCAGGGGGGTTGAAATGCCATCTTATACCTTCTTTAATACAGGCGCTTTGCATGTTTTGCAAGATCTGCCTCGAAGCTCCAACGAAGTTGGTTCCACAATCACTATAAATATCTGTCATGAGACCTCGACATGAAAGGAAGCGCCGCAAAGCGGCTAAAAAGCAGTCAGTAGAAAGCTCAGTAGCGAGCTCTAAATGAAGAGCCTTGGTAGCCAAACACACGAAGAGGCAAACATATGCCTTATAGGTTTTGGCACCTCGAAGTCTTCCCATTGTGACAAGAAACGGGCCTCCAAAATCAACTCCACTTTTCGTAAAACACTTAACCTGGTTAACACGCACGGCCGGTAAGTCACCCATGGGGGGAACTTGAGAAGAAGGGTTACACTTAAAGCATCGCACGCAGGAGGAAAGGACCCTTTTTACAGTCCTCTTGAATGAAGGTATCCAATATCTTTGACTAAGTAAATACTGGGTTGTCTGACATCCAGGGTGTAAGTATTTATTGTGGGTGTTCTCTATTAGAAGACGAGTCAATCGGTGATCGTTTGGCAGTAAGCAGGGATGCTTATGGTCATATGATAGGGCAGAATGGGTTAGGCGTCCGCCCACCCTGAGAAGACCATCCTGATCAAGGAATGGACTTAATTTTTTTAAATATTTTGGAAGTAATTTTAAATTAGCGGTTTTAGTTTTAGCGAGTTCATTTATTTCTGTCGAGAAGGAGACAGCTTGAATTTATTTAATTAAAACTAAGAGTGCTCTATCAAGTTCTCTAAGCGAGAGAGGACCTTTCTGAGCATCTTTAGGGACTTTAATGCTTGCAATAAATCTCAATAAATAAGCGAAGATGCGATTTATTTTTGAGAGAGAGGAAAACCGTTCAATAAGGGCCTCCCAACAATTGGGGGCTGAGGTGAGAATAAGGGCCGTTTTCCGTTTTTCCAGGGTTAGATTTTCATTAATTTTAAAAGGCTTATTGCACCAAGGTTCACCATGGTCAGTTAAAAAGGAAGGCCCCGCCCACCATTTTTTCAACGGGACTAGTTCCGGAGGAAGAATGCCTCTAGTGGCGCAATCCGCCGGGTTTTCTTCGGAACATACATGAGACCACTGGCTTGGAGCCAGCTTCTCTTGTATATAGGTCACTCGATTGCTTACAAACGTAGCCCATTTATGAGGAGAGGAGCGTATCCACGATAGAACCACAGTTGAATCTGTCCAGGCGAAGATCGAAGTGATATTTATAACATTTTTATAGGTATGATTAACTGCATAAATGAGGTCTGACAGTAGAACAGCTGCACATAGCTCAAGTCTGGGAATAGATATCTTCTTTAAAGGTGCAACCCGAGACTTAGCACAAAGAAAAAATATGTCAGCTTTATGGCGGTATGAAATGGTCCTTAGATAGACAACTGCCGCATAAGCACCTTCCGAACTATCGCAGAAGTCATGTAGCTCGCAAAAGTGCATATCGGGAGGAATAACCTTTCGAGGCAAGGCGAGTGATGAAAGCAAAGACAGACCATCTTTAAATAATAGCCAACGGGCACTTACAGATTTTGGAGCGTGTTCATCCCAGTCGAGACCCAAAGACCACAATTCTTGTATAAGTAATTTAATCCAAACCGTGCTTGGAGTTAAGAATCCTAAGGGATCGAATATTCGCGCTAGATCAGAAAGAACATTGCGTTTGGTGCACTCTATATGATGTGATTCTATTTTGTAGGTAAAAGCATCACCAGATGGATTCCACTGCAAGCCCAGAATTTTTATATTCGATTCAGTTTCTTTATCAAGAGAGAGGGGGTTAAGCTGCAATCTGGAATCATCTAAATGAGAGAGAAGAAGAGGATTGTTACTTGCCCACTTTCTGAGCTCAAAACCTCCAAGGGTAAGAAGGTCAATTAATTCCTTTTGTAGTGTGAGTGCAGAATCGACAGTATCTGCTCCCGACAGTATATCATCTACATAAATTTCATTTTCCAAGACTGCAGCAGCACGCGGAAATTGGGATTGATGATCGCGAGCCAATTGGATAAGCGTTCTAATAGCTTGAAATGGAGAAGACGAGACTCCATACGTAACTGTGTTTAATTTATAATCCTGTATAGGCTCAGACTTCGAGAATCTCCAGACAATACGCTGATAATCTCTATGGCATTCAGACACGATGATCTGTCTAAACATCTGTTTTATATCAGCAGTGAAAACAATGGAATACGTGCGAAAACGTAGAAGCAGACTGAATATATCTTGCTGAAGTTTTGGACCCACTAACAAAGTATCATTTAAAGATATATTATTTGCTGCCTTGGCTGAAGCATCAAAGACAACGCGGAGTTTAGTAGTGGAACTTTCAGGTCGAATAATGCAATGATGAGGAATGTAATATTGATGTTGAGAATGGGGCATGGGCAAAGCAAGATCCATATGTCCAGACTCAAAATAGTCACGCATGAATTGCTTGTATTCATCGTAAATTCCTGGATGGGCTATCAGACGGCGCTCCAGGGAGTAGAACCTGCGTAAGGCAATATCTCGGGAATTTGCAAATACAGGTAAATAAGAGTCCTTGAAGGGAAGTTGAACTGTATAATGACCATTATTGTCTCGGGCGAAAGTATCGACGAATAATTTTTCGGCAGCGATGTCTTCAGGAGCAAGAGCGATAACTTGAGGAACTTGTTCGAGTTGCCAAAACCTCTTGACAGTGTCATCAAGAGATAGAGATTGGAAATATGACCTTCTTTGAAAAGAAAACCAAAAACATCGCCGCCAAGAAGCATGTCAACTGGACTCGAGATATTAAACTTATTATCAGCTAATTGTAAGTGAGAGAATTTACTAAAATTATTTGCGGGTAGATGCGCGGGAGGCATGTTCCCACAAATTTGAGGAATTACTGCAAATTCAAGGCTTATCTGGGGTTGCTCCGAAACTCTCGGAACGAAAGTACATGTTACTTCTTGAGAAATATTCGAAGTGGTATCCCCCAGGCCTTTTACTGAAAGGGAGAGGGGGCGTCTGTAAAGACCCAAACGATTGCAACATTTGGTCGTGATAAAGTTCACTTGACTTGCACTGTCAAGTAAGACGCGGGCTGATTGATAGGCACCTCGTGAGTCAAGAACACGAATTTGTGCAGTGGCCAATAGAACCGTGTCCTCCTTTGGACTACCTTTTGGCTTTAAATTAGCTAAAGCGACGGGCTGAGTCTCCGTATCGCCGATTTTGGGAGTAGAAGCACTATTAACAGGTAAATTATGATGAGAGGGTGACTGAGACTGATGATTATGATGTAAAAGAGTGTGATGCCATTTTGAGCACTTATCGCAGTGCACTCGAGATGAACATTTAAAGGAAGTGTGTTTTGTACCGAGACAGTTTGTGCACCATTTATTAAATTTAATGAAATTGTATCTGTCGTCAGGATTTTTTCCCAGAAATTCAGGACAGCCATAAATTAAATGGCCTTGTTTATTGCAAGCATGACATAACTTCTCGGAATTTATAAGGAAAGTTCTCCTTTGTCCTTTATTTGTTGATTTATCCTTTTCGTGTGACTTCGAAAACGAGGAATTGGAAACAGTGTCTAAAGCCACACATTGTCTCTTTAAAAAATTCATTAAAATGTCAAAGTGTTTGTTTTTATTATTAAGATCGTCCAGAGATTGTCCGCATTCAAGTTCAAATCGAGTGGCTGTGCTGGAGTCAAGGCGGTCAAACAACATATAAAAGACAATAAAGTCCCATTGGCGAACGGGGTGACCAGCGTGCTCCAGAGCTGACAAATGCTCGGCAAATGTATCTAATAAAAATTGAAGAGAATTTACATCACTTTCATTTGTAAGTTTTTTAGTCTTTAATATTGCGCGCCAGTGGCTAACAGAGATTAAGCGGGAATTTTCGTAACGACTGATTAAAGCGTTATAAGCAATTAAATAGTTACTGTTGGTTAAAGGGTTACATTGAACAATACTAAGTGGTGGACCTTCTAAGGAATTAAGTAGATAAGTAAATTTTTCAACATTTGATAAACTTGAGTTATTGTGAATCATTGAATTGAAAAGATCAATTAAACGTTTTCCAATTTTTAATAGAACCGTTAAATTTTTTTAGTTCTAGTTTTGGAAACTTAACATGATTTGGAGTAGCAACTGAAGCAGTATTTTTATTGTCATCAAATAGATCAGCATAAATGGCCTCTATTGCATAATATTCATTATCAAAAGCCTTTCGCGTTTTTTGGTGCGACTCCATATCAGGATTTTCAAGTGTAACTAGAGTATTTAGTATTGCAGTATGTTGATTATTAAAGTCAACAACAATTGCAGGAAGATGCTTATAACGCATTTTAAAGTTAGTGTGAACTTTATTATTGGTCAATGCCTCATCAGCCACGACCTTAATTTCCCCTAATCGAGCAATGGCGGTCTCCCTTTGAGCTATATAGCCCTTAAGTTTCTTATCAGCCATTTTACAACGAAATTATAAGTAAAACTTGCTTCTGGGGTGAGAAATAAATTTGCAGCAATTATGATTCGTGATTAACTATCACGAGATTAATTAATTATAAACAATCACATTCAAAATATTACAATGTGATGTGAGAAATAACTTTGCAGCAATTAAGATTAGTGATTAACTATCACGAGATTAATTAATTATAAACAATCACATTCAAAATATTACAATGTGATGTGAGAAATAACTTTGCTGCAATTAAGATTAGTGATTAACTATCACGAGATTAATTATAACCAATCACATTCAAAATATTACAATGTGATGTGAGAAATAAATTTGCAAAGTAAGATAAAAATGCTATGAGCAAGCAAATTTTCTTTCAGTTGAGAAAATCAGAGAGTACACTAATTGGGGTAAATTATTAAAGAAATTAGTGCATTATTAAATTATTAAACTGAAAGAAATGAGAGAGAGCGAAATGCTATGAGCAAGCAAAATTTCTTTCAGTTGAGAAAATCAGAGAGTACACTAATTGGGGTAAATTATTAAAGAAATTAGTGCATTATTAAATCATTAAACTGAAAGAAATGAGAGAGAGCGATAGAGAGCGAGAGCGAGAGTATGGGTAGGTACCAAAGGTATTATTATCCAAGCTAAAGTAGGGCTTTACGAATAGAAATTAAATCTTATTATCTTTAGCTTGTAGAGAAAGCAATAATATTAATTATTTAATATTGCTTGGCACCATGATTCATAATATGAAATGTAAATTAACTTTACGGGGATGTACTGTATATTATACCGGCGAAAAAATTATTAAAGGGTAATGCATAAGCTAAAAACAAATTTAAATTTGAGAATGCACCGATGCAGTATTATTTGCCAAATTGAGATCAACAATGCACAAGCCGTGTCACGGTGGCCGCGTGAAGGAATCGCGAACCTGGTGCGCATTCGGTACCCTAAATTTTGACCTTTGGTCCCTTCCTTCCGCAGGACGATAGGTCCAACGAAAATGGCGTATTGAATTTAAATGGATTACCAAAAATATTTTACTTTATGCAAACTGAAATCAAATTTCGTAATCAAAAATGAATGAAAATCCGGCTCGAAGGACCAAAATGTTAACGAATAAGAGAGTGGACTGTATTTTTGTTGGTTCTAAATTTAATTTCAGTAAATTATTCAGTTTTTACGACGACGATCGTATGACAATCTGCGAATTGAAAATGGCCTACCTGGTGTCCGCTGTGCTGACTTGGTTCCAAAGTTGATCTTGATTCCAGTCTTGGAGATTTAAATACTGAATGTTCCCAGCTCTTGCATGATTATATCACTTTTGAGTTTAGGTGAGGTTTTAATGATTAGCCGGCATTGTGATTAAATTATTTTAATTTATTGGGAATTGCACTCGCACGTGTGTACTTTTACTTATCTATCTCGAGCACGACTCTTTTAACCAACTTCTCCTGCGCGTCTGTGCCTTCGCGCCTGACTCTTCTTGGCCAAAATTATACAGATTGTCACAAATAACGCGAGACAATATATAACGCGAAAAATAAAATAAAAAGAAATTACTTTCAGTTTGCATAGAGATTACTAATAAATTACCCACGAAACAATACAATAAATTCTAAACATTATATTTCGTTAAAGACGAAACAAAACCATTTATTAAATAAAGGCAGATTTGTCGTTTCATGATTAATACATTTTAATAACACAAGGTTACCTCTGCTTGATATAGGGGTAAAATCTAAAAATTAGCTAAAAAGGCTAAAAGTAAATAATATTTCATGCCCACAGGACCAGGTTATTAAAAAAAGTAAAAATTAAAAGGGGGGCATTACGCGTTTTCAGGGGTTGAAAGAATAGCTTATATCTGGAAGGATAAATATTTTGGCAACGAATAAATAGAATTACCTATCACTTGTAAAAAATTACCAACTTTACTATTTTTCTGATAAAGTCTAAACTATTATAAATTTAAAATTAACAACGGTAATTTTTTTTTGGACTGTTGTACTTACATATTCGCTGAAAAGTAGTAAATAAAATAAACTTTTGAGACACTACACATATATCAACACACACACACAAACTAAAACACTAGTTCGAAGTCTTGCAACTAATAAAAATTTTTCTGCTGATTTAAGGGGTTATATACAGTTAGAATTTTCAAAAAATCGATTTTTTTAATTACATTTTCGTAATGTACATATATTCAAGTACACACACAGAAAATTTCAAGGCAATCCGGCGATTATTTTCGAAGTTACACGCATACTTGTAAAGACGTGTCAGAGCGATTGTACACTATTTAACGTGCTTTTGAAACTTTAAACGCGTTTTTCTCACAACTGTGTTTGTAAAGTCGGTGACGAAGATTTCTCGGAAACGGCTGAACCGATCAGTCTCAAATTTTAACACAAGCTTATTAAGTATATTTTTTAGTAATTAATCGGAGGTTTTTTCTCACCGATAAATATATTTTTTTATAAACGATTTAAGGCCAAAATTTTGGCCAAAAATCGATTTTTTTTTCTAAGAAGCCGCCATTTTGTCAAAAACAATTATTTTGCTTATTCCTTCGATTAATTAGAAGATTATACATTACTTTAACGAAATTCGTTTGGCTTTTTCATTTTCGATGTTTCAGTCCAGAGATATCGTTGTCACCGCAAGATGCCTATTTTGAGAGGAACTCCTGGAGATCAGCTATAGCAGCTTTCAAAATTATTATTTTTACAAATACAAAAATCTTAAAATACAGTTAAAAGTTACCATAATATGCGTACACATTTTCACATTAATAAATTTAAAAGTCTTCTCAGGAAAAATTCTTGAAAATTCGCTTTTTTAGGCCTTCTGACTGTATGTAACCCCTTAATTTCTTATATAGGCCACAAAATAATTAAATGTCAAAATTTTGGAGGGGTTTATTACTTTTAAAAATAGTTAATTCAGGGAAATGCCATTCTCATAAAGAAACGTTTTAAAAGGGCTATAGAATTATTTCGAAGAAACATAAATATTATTTTAGACATTTATTTATCAAACTGTATCTCAGCCTGCTTTTTTCTATGTGCTTAATAAAAATAGGATAATAAAATATCATATTTAAAAGGTATCCCGTAGTGTCCGCCGATTAATTTTAAAAACTATTCTTTTTATGCGAATAGAAAGAAATAATTTCCCCAGAACACAATGAGAAACGAGAGCCGTCAGCTTTTTAATGGCTAATTTTAAACAGGTTTTTATTACTAGACCATGCAACTGAGCAAAATATTAGCGATTTTTTGACATTAATCCTATTAGAAAACCGTCTGTGCCATCATCTAAAAGACGATCCGTAGATGATTACTGTTATATTTCCAACTCTGATAGTTTTTCCTTTAATTTGTTATAAACATTTTTAAGCAAAAAAAAACGCGCGATTTTTTTTAGTTTTTTGCTTATAAAATGGAAAGTTATGAAGCAATCTTAATAGTGTAGACGGACGATTTGTAGAGAACAGAAATGCGAACAAAATGAGAGGTAGCACGCCCCGATCGGTTAAGTAGCAACGGAGAAAATCCGGAAAAACCGGAAAATTTGTGTGTATTTTTTAAAAATTCATAAATCGGCCATTTTTAAACGAAGGGGGCTCAAACTTTGGGAAAAAGTAGTAATTTATAACTACTTTATGTGTGCAAAACCCCAATGCTGTCCGACTATTTGTTTCGCCACTATCGTCATTTTAATTTTCATACACTTTTTAATACACTATTTTGCATCAGGTCTGAATGCTCTATGGATTTACCGATTTTAATTATTGAAACGGATTTGAAAAGTACAAGTCTAATTGAACAAAATGCGTATTTTAATTTTCCACAAATGCTACGAAGCCGGTTGAAAATGCACGTAAAAATGCGTGAAAATGGCCGAGCGCGCGTAAGCGGTCGATTTCTCGATCCTTTACGCCACTGGTGTGACGGTTGGATTACAAATGATATTCCCAAATATAAGCAATTCTTTCATACCGAAACAATATCGGTGTCTGTAGATAACTGGGGATTTTGAAAGATGTCAAGAAGAGAACTCGGCTATGGTCTGCTTTGAAATGCTGATGATTTAAAATGCAATAAAAACAATTACTGTTAAGTACCTTAAATAAATACTTGTAGAACACACCACAAACACAACACTTTATATGTCAAAGCAACAGTTAACGCATACGATGTATGTGTGACTATATATGAAAGCTATTTTCGAAATGAGCCATATTTATTAGGAAGTAATCCAAGGTCAAGTATTTATTTAGGGTGGGAGGAATACATCCGGCGACCTCAAAAATACACCACAAAAGTAACCTTGAAATAAGCGTCGTCCACCTGGTCATCACCAAACAAACATCTGCTCGCCTTCAAAGCCAAGTTCTTGCCTTGATCTTGGAATAACACCAGCTTGTTTGGTGATGACCAGGTGGACGACGTTAAAATAATCGCCGGATTGCCTTGAAATTTTCTGTGTGTGTACTTGAATATATGTACATTACGAAAATGTAATTAAAAAAATCGATTTTTTGAAAATTCTAACTGTATATAACCCCTTAAATCAGCAGAAAAATTTTTATTAGTTGCAAGACTTCGAACTAGTGTTTTAGTTTGTGTGTGTGTTGATATATGTGTAGTGTCTCAAAAGTTTATTTTATTTACTACTTTTCAGCGAATATGTAAGTACAACAGTCCAAAAAAAAATACCGTTGTTAATTTTAAATTTATAATAGTTTAGACTTTATCAGAAAAATAGTAAAGTTGGTAATTTTTTACAAGTGATAGGTAATTCTATTTATTCGTTGCCAAAATATTTATCCTTCCAGATATAAGCTATTCTTTCAACCCCTGAAAACGCGTAATGCCCCCCCTTTTAATTTTTACTTTTTTTAATAACCTGGTCCTGTGGGCATGAAATATTATTTACTTTTAGCCTTTTTAGTTAATTTTTAGATTTTACCCCTATATCAAGCAGAGGTAACCTTGTGTTATGAAAAAAATGTATTAATCATGAAACGACAAATCTGCCTTTATTTAATAAATGGTTTAATGTTTCTTTCTGAGATACATAGCCATGAAAAACCGCAAACTCTTAAAAATAGTGCGAAAACGTGTATATGTCAAATATCCATGGTATTATAATAAGAAAATTAATGAGGCTGATTAGGTATTATAAGTATCTTACTTACCTTACAATCAAACTAAGGTGATTTACTATAAAAACTAGTAAGACTTATTATCTCAGGTAGAAAAGTAATAAACATTTAAAGTTCATTTGCCCAAAGTTACTTGTTAATTTAATTGATAAGAAATTTGCCTGATTTATAGTCATATTAGTAGGTATAGTAAAGAGAAGATAGACTTTAAATTACATAATTTTGCTGACTGAAATAATTAAAGTTGGTTTAATAAATAATTAAATAAACGTTTACGTTACTCTAATTGATAAGAAATTTAACTGATCTATAGTCATAGTAGTATAGTTAAGAGAGGGTAGACTTTCAAATTAAATAATTTTGTAGAATGGCATAATTAATAAATAAAAATTAAAGTTGGTTTAATAATTAATTAGTAAACGTTAATTTATCGAATTTTATAAATTAAAAAAGCTATGCAGGATCCCGCGTATAAACATTTGATGCTCAATTGCCCAAAGTTACTTGTTACTCTAATTCATAAGAAATTTGACATATCATAATAGTATAGTTAAGAGAAGCTATACTTTACAATGAATAATTTTGAGAGTAAAATGATAACTAAAAAAAAAATCACCGAAGCTACCGTAACAGCCAAAATTGTTGAGTAGTGTTTATTCATTGTCAGAGACTGAAAATAGTGATAGTCCTTTTTTTTGCAGATTTTGGGATCAGTTTATTTCTAGTTCAGAAATTAAAGGAGTACCCTAGAGACTTAAAATTTTTGAAAGGTTAAGTGCGTGACATACTCAGTTAAAGCCAGAAAAAAAAATTTAGAACACGTACGTTTACGTATATCTTATTCTCAAATCAAAATATCACAGGTAACCGTGCGCATGCGCTACATTTTTGCATATAAACAATAACATACAAGTTGATCACTATCGGAAAAAATCTTAGTTTCATTTTAATCATTACCAGATACAGCCGAGTTTTTACAGACCCTGCTTAGAATTTTAGTAAAATTAATTTGAGTGCTAATAAATTACCTACTTCGTTAAAATGGAAAAGTTTATTGTAATCAAGGATTCAGTAAAGCACGTCAGACGCTTTAATTTACGTGGACGCACCATAGATTTTAAAATTAAAGATATACCTAAGAATGAGGATCCTGTTTCGTGGATTAAAAACGCCATAGAGGATATTTTAGAGTACAGTACAGCTGGACTAAACCCTAAGGACAAAGTTGGACTTAGCTTTTGCTCTAAAGATTTTACAAGAGGCCAAGGATGGAGTCCGTTTAAAGAAGTTAGCCAGATATGTATAAATGATATTTGGTCTATAATTCAGGGTCTATACCAATCAAACTCTACAGGAATTAA
This sequence comes from Philopedon plagiatum, assembly GCA_963971165.1. Lineage (NCBI taxonomy): Eukaryota > Metazoa > Arthropoda > Insecta > Coleoptera > Curculionidae > Philopedon > Philopedon plagiatum. Next base: position 68,454,997 of record OZ020192.1, on the reverse strand, counting down.
TACTGATACGTTTTGTTTAGGAATCACCAGTGTACGAATGCCTGGCGGAAGAGGAGAAAAAGTGGAGACAAGTCCTTTGCTGAAGAGTGCGCTCGACGCACGGGAATAATACAAATAAGCAACAAAGATAATTTATGTTTACCTAGAGCATTAATAGTAGCTATTGCAAATGTTAGCAAAGACCCCAATTATATTAAAGTACGACGAGATATTGGTAAAATACAGAGAGAAAGAGCCTTGAATTTACTGAGTGCAGCGAAGGTGACAATTCCTGAAGAGGGGGCCGGAGTGGATTTCAAGAACATTTTGGTAATGACTATAAAATAGTGGTGTATCAGTACGGATTCAAGGGTCGAGTAGTCATTTTTGAGGGTAGTGGGGATGGGAAACATCTGAATATTCTATTTCACAAACAACACTACACTGTTATCGATTCGCTGACTGCTGCTTTTTGCTGCTCATATTACTGTGAAGTTTGTCATATACCCTACGACAGTAAAAATGAACATCGATGTGGAGGAAAATGTTTTGGCTGTCTACAAACGCCGTTCTGTGACTTACAATCAAAAATGAAATGTCCTGACTGTCTTCGAACCTTAAGAAGTGAGCAGTGTTTCGACAATCATAGAAAACCTGGGTCTTACGGTAAAAAAAACTCAGTTTGTGAACGTTTACGCTAGTGTTCCTTATGTCTTAGACTGATCAAGGATAATAGAAAACATATATGCGGGGAAATGTTTTGCAAAATTTGTAACAAACACCGCCCCCAGGGACATCTCTGCTTTATTCAGGTGGACACACGCAAACCAGTAACTGAAAACAAACTGTTCATATTTTTCGACCTTGAAACACGACAGGAAAAATTGCTTGATGATGGGAGTCTGCTGCATGAAGTTAACCTATGTGTGTTTAAATAGTTCTGCGATAACTGTATCACTACGGAGCCGTGGTTATGTGAAAAATGTGGAGTTACTAGGCAGGTTTTAAAAGCTTCTCCCTTAGACAGATTTGTAGAATATGTTGTAAATCAGCGTACCCTTTTTAAAAGTGTGATAGTGATAAGCCACAATGGAGGGGGGTTTGATAATCAATTCATCTTAAATAAACTTATAACAGATACTAACCACACTCCTGAAGTAATCCTGAGAGGAACTAAAATTATCTTTATGCAGCTATTAAACATAAAGTTTCTCGATTCCTTAAACTATTTTCCAATGAGCCTTTCAAAATTACCCAAAACTTTTGGATTACCTGATAAGTTTAAAAAGGGGAACTTTCCCCATTTTTTCAATAAAAAAGAAAATGAGAACTACATAGGGCCATTACCCCGCATCGAATATTATGCCCCACACTCAATGAATCCTGAAGAACGGTTAACATTTTTAGAGTGGTATGAGCATCACAAAAATGACGAGTTCAATTTTCAACAAGAAATTGTCGATTATTGTATTTCAGATGTAGTAGAAATACTCTATGAAGCATGTAAGAAATTTAGAGAGCAGATGATGTTAACAACAAATGTTTGTCCGTTTACAGAGGCTACCACTATTGCATCAACTTGTAATAAAGTTTTTAGACGTAATTTTCTAAAACCCGACACTATTGGAATAATACCGAAAAATGGATACAGGTACCAAGACAGTCAATCTCTACAAAATGGTTGATTTGGGAAGAATATCAGCGGGGGATAGATATTCGACATGCAGCAAAGGGAAAAGAGGCTATTTTAAATGGAGTAAAAGTCGACGGCTATTCTCCCCAGACAAATCAAATATTTGAGTTTCATGGTTGCTATTTTCATGGACACCCCGACTGTATAAAACATCAAAGGGATACTCCCCTCTCTGATAATCCTTCAGAAACATTAAATGACAGATATGAAAATACAGTAGCAAAAACTGAAAGATTAAGGTCTTTAGGCTATGAAGTTATTGAAATTTGGGAATGTCAGTTTAGAAGGAAAATAGTAGAAATTTCAGAAATACATGAGTATACAGAGAATCACCCACTACTTTTTTCTACGTCTCTAAACCCTCGAGACGCGTTTTACGGTGGACGCACGGGAAACTGTAAAACATATTACAGAGCTGAAAATAATGAAAAAATAAAGTACTTAGATGTATGCTCGCTTTACCATTGGGTGTGCAAATACGGAAAATTCCCTGTCGGACATCCAAAAGTTTTTGTTGGGGAAGAGTGTAAATAGTTATCATTAGAACATACCAATGGTATAATAAAATGTAAAATTTTGCCCCCGTCAGAGCTGTACCACCCAGTTTTACCTTTAAAAATGAACAATAAACTAATGTTTGTTTTGTGTAAAACATGTGGAGAAACCATGAATTATATTATGTGTACTCACTGTGATAATGACCGCGCTCTTGAAGGGACATGGGTGATAGACGAGGTATTAAAGGCTATAGAAAAGGGGTATAGAATCTTGGATATTTTAGAAATATGGAAATATGAAGTGGATCTATATAACCCGCAGCAGAAGACAGGAGGATTGTTTGTCGAAATGATGAACAAGTTTATTAAATCTAAGCAGGAAGCATCAGGATGGCCTTCAGACTGCACAACTTTAGAACATAAGAAAAAATATGTTCAAGAGTTTTCCGATAAGGAAGGGGTAGACCTGGAATTTAATAAAATTTCAAAAAATCCGGAGTTAAGAGCACAAGCAAAGCTAATGCTGAATAGTTTTTGGGGCAAGTTTGGACAATCCGAATGTCAGAGTAGAAGTAAAATAATAAACACTCCTGAAGAATTTTATACTTATCCAATTTTAAACGAATCCATGTCTAGATATCAATAAAGTTTTACCTGTAAATGAAGACACACTTTTAGTGAATTACAAGTTTACTGAAGAAAGTTATAATCCACTATCAACTGTAAGTGTGGCAATAGCATCTTTTGTTACAGCGCAGGCACGTTTAAAACTCTATACTTACCTTGAACAATTGGGTACACGGGTTTTATATTACGATACAGACTCTGTAATTTTCACTTATAAGGAGGGAGAGTCGGAGCCGCCTACAGGAGAGTTTATAGGTGATCTAACAGATGAGTTGGAAGGATATGGGCAGGGAAGCTATATAACTGAGTTTGCTTGTGGCGGGCCGAAGAATTATGCATACAAGATATTTTCAACTTCAAGTAATGACGAGAGAGTAATATGCAAGGTCAAGGGTATAAGTCTTAATTACAGTGCGAGCCAGCTTATCAATTTTGATTCCATTAAAGAAATGTTTTTAAAAGAAAGGGGTGAACCGATTATAGTAACATCAAAGAATATTAGAAGAACCAGAGAGCATGAAGTAATAACTAAAGAAGAGTCAAAGATATACAAACCGAATTCGACAAAAAGACTGTTTCTTAGCAATCATGATTCGGTCCCTTTTGGATTTAAGAAGACCAGACTAGAATAAAATTGTATTTAAATGTAAATAAAATATGTGAATTGAATATGTAGAATTACCATCATTAGGTACGTTCAAATTATTCATTAGTATATTTTTCATGTACGTGTATGCATAATACTGTGTTTTGTAATTGATAAATAAACCATTAATATTATTATTACTATTTAATATTTTTAAAAACGTTTTATAAAATACGTTTATATAATACCAGTTTAAATTATCCTGTACGTAGTTATTAACTGTACATGCATATAATAATAAATGTAAAATATTATGGCCACACAAATATCTTAAATAAATTGATGTTAAAAAATTCAACTTTCGTATATTATTTTCTTCAGTTATTCAATCAACACTAGACAAAACGTATAGTTATCTACTTTATACTGTTATTATTTATTATATGAATAATAAAAATACAAAATATCTAACGGTATATGTCTAATACTTTTCAATAAACTTCTATTTATAGTTTTGACCTTTCGCTGCTTGAAAAAAGTTCACTAACGTTTATTTTTTAAGTCACGTTGAATAATTGATCAAACTAAACATCATGTTGAGATATTTTAATAGTTACTGTCAGATGGACCTTACTAAAAGTTTATTTAGTCTTAGAGGTATTAAACTAATAGCTTTTCATGAGTGATGACAAGTTAAGAAAATTTTCTAAATAAATATCATTTTATAAGCTACTAAATACATAGCTTTCTTAAGTCAGGCTTTACAAATAAAATATTCTCTTGATGAAAATTCGTATCGAAATTTCCCCATGTATGATGTTTCTAGTTTTTTCGTCCATTAGTCAAAAAGTAAAAACAAATAGTAAGTGGAGGGTGGGTGGTCCCCTGTCAAAGTATCTGTACCTTGACGTGGTGATAGGGCTTAAGGATACCTATCCGAACTAAATCAGATACAATATATTCATTTAAATAATTAAAGTTTTCCATTAAAAACGTTAATACTAAACGCAGATACTGGAATATCTATTTTTTTATACTAAATCAGATTAGAAAAGTAATGTTCTCTATATCATTAAAGACGCCTCACATCTGATTATATGCATCTATTATCACTGTCGTGATAAAATATACCGAAATAATCTTAATATGTCGTGACTAATTTAACACACAGGTTTATCCTTTTCTTACAAGGGGGCAAAAAGTCGACGATATTGAGGGTATTTTCTGCAAAATCTAGTTAGTTTTGACTGAATTTCGTAACGTTAATATCTCTGTATTGTCTAGATAGAATCTATACCATAAAAAATCGGAAGCGTTTGAATGAAAATATTCTTAGTGTTTTTATAAAACTAAGATTAACCAAAGTGGCGACTGGCCATGGGGGATTTTCAAATACATGATTACTAAAACATATTTGCGCTATTTTTAAATTTCTATTTAAATCAGTTAATAAATAAAACAAAATTTTAGTTTTCAAAAATTTCCTAGTTTTACCCACCTTCTGTTAACCATATAAATATTTTGTCATTAAAATCTTGTACTTTACCTTTGTTCTAAAACAAACGTTCAATTTTTAATTCAAATCGTTTTTAGCATTTTATCGGTAATTTTATTTCCGAATAGGCAGGTTCTTTAGGAAACGACTGAACTGGCTTGGATGTACAAATTTTAAATTCGTGCTTTATAAACGTCTTATGTGTATCTTGATTTAGGCACTTTTTTGTTTAATTGGCTTATTTTCGTACGGGTTGTGTTCCTCGGACGACGATATTTTGGTTACTAAAGTAAGTGAGTCACCCCTGTTATTGGTGACACTGCGTATGAAAAGGCCATGTTGGAAAGCATTTTTCATGAAAAATTCCATATGTCCACCATATGGACATGTGGAGTTTCCCAAATGAGTGATTTAAATAGAAGCTGTACATTAAAAGTTGTATTATACAAGTATACCTAAGTATTCTATATTCTTTTCCTTGATGTCTACTTTAAAACATGAATTACATATTTCATATATTGTATGCAATGCAAATGATTTTATACATAGAACTGAGCGTAAAATTTACGTTATAATTTTTTTGTCCACTCTGTCTGACTGTCTGTATAACAGGCAGACTGACTAGTTGGTTGTCTATCTATTTGTTTATTTCTACGTCTATCTGTCGGGCTATCTGTCTGACTGATTGTTTGCATGTTAGTTTATCCGCCTGGCTGTTCGAACATCTAAACCCCCTTTCCCATATAACGGGTCATCTATGCGTCTGCCTATTTGGTGCGAAGTTCCAAATTACACATAGCCGGACGTCGCCGCCAAATAAAATATATACCACACACACAAGCTGATTATTACTTTTTTCGTTAAGAAAGGCTAAGAATGCATGTATTCGTATAAATATTTCTAATGTATCACAGTGGATAATTTAAACATTACCACCAGCAGTTAGGAATAATATAAGAATACTCCTCACCATTACTAAGCTTTTTTATTCTTTTTATAACCTATAAATTTTTAACTCCTCCACATCTACAGCAAATTTTGGCAGGTGATAAATTTCAAGTGGGAACGTGTCCTTATTTTTAAAATATATGTCACCCGCGTTCCTTTATTATTTTAAATTAAGAAATGTGAATACTTATTTTCCTTTCTTATTATTTAATATCCTACAAATCTCTACCTGCCCCTCGTAATCCTAAAAATCTTGACAGTTCTTAAAATCTAAAAAGAAAGGCCTCATTTTAAAATATATCACCTGCTTTTGCTCGGAATAACACTAAAATTATATAACTCTCTTTATAACAAAGCTTGGCAGGTAATAAATCCACCACGCTCGACCCCGAAAGGTAAGGTGTCCAGATGGGCTATAAATTAGACCCCCCAAGTCGGTGAGAACGATACAAAAGGTACCGTGGCCACAGCCATTGTCTAAAAGAATCAACTGCTGAAGCGTAAGTACTATAACATATGGTCTATTGAGCTGTCAGCCGTAAATCATGCCGTCTGTCTGAACTAGCCGAATACACTACTAGCATGTATTTGTTCATCTTGACCATGACAGTTTTTATAACCTAAAAAATATATTTTCTTTTTTATCTGGTTTTTTGTCATTGTTCTATTAATAATTTGTTTGAAAAAAACGTTTAAAGGAAAGAAATATGACAAACTAAATTCAACTAAAGACCATCACTTGAAAAAAATAATGCAGTGGTTTATTTGTAACTAATAGTATAATTGATTGATTATACAAACCCCCGAAAAAAAAAGTCATGTCCACTGGACTAGATCCCCATGTCCATATGTTTTCGAGGTCGCTGAATCCGAATCCGACATCCGTTTCACCCCATCAGGTCATTGGACACCGTAAACCACCCCCTTAATTTCTAGGGTTGCTCAGCATCTGACTCGGGTGTCCTCTGCTCTTGTTCTTTGTTTATTCCAAAGTGGGAGGTGGGGAGGGTAGAGGGTTAACATCCGATCCGGAACGCACCCCCTGAGGGGGTGAAACTACCCTTTCATATACATATACATATATACAGGGTGTTGGAAAAAGGCCGGTACCCCTAAAAATTTCCTAGGGGAGATGTTTATTTAAGGATGTCTCACGCGTATCGCACAAGAAATTTTCCAGGGAATCGAATGGCGTTGTCATATTTTGGGCCCGATAAGGCCCCTGGGCCCAATCGAAGCGAAGGATTTTAGGGAGCTGTAACCACACTTATTGCTGATTGTAGCCACAAACAGCCAATCTCTATAAATAAGCATGATCGCGTATTTAAATTGCCACGCACTGCTCACCTCCATTCTCAAATTCCTTCCATCTGACGGTCCCATGATGATGTCACAGGCCTACCAAAATGGCTCTCTAAAGGCGAAGGCGAGTATTGGGCCCGATATGGCCCATAAAAAACGCAAAATTTTCGGCTGAATCCGAATCTGCAAAAAACGGGGGTCCCCATATGAAAACTCAAACTTAGGCCTCACAGGGCCCAGGCCCTTATCGGGACCAAATCTGACAACGTCATTCGATTCCCCGGAAAATTTCCTATGCTATACGAGTGAGACGTCCTTAAATAAACATCCCCCCTGGGAAATTTTTGGGAGTACCGGCCTTTTTCCAACACCCTGTATATATGTATATATATAACGTATACATAAATTCATATTTGTACATGTATATGTATATACAAACCCCTAATCCGTCGTGCTTCTGACAAAAATCCTTCGAAAACAGAAAAAAACTGGTTTCACCCCCCCAGGGGGTGCGTTCCGGATCGGATGTTAACCCTCTACCCTCCCCACCTCTCACTTTGGAATAAACAAAGAAGGAGAGCAGAGGACACCCGAGTCAGATGCTGAGCAACCCTAGAAATTAAGGGGGTGGTTTACGGTGTCCAATGACCTGATGGGGTGAAACGGATGTCGGATTCGGATTCAGCGACCTCCAAAACATATAGACATGGGGATCTAGTCCAGTGGACATGACTTTTTTTTTCGTGGGGTTGTGTTATCAGCGTCTTCTTAATAATATTAATACACGTATTTTAACTACCAAAGCATTAAGTCTCTTTTCTTGGCTCTTGGTTATGGTCCCTTTGTACGATACTATTTCAAGCATACGTTTGATATATATATATATATATATATATATATATATATATATATATATATATATATATATATATATATATATATATATATATATATATATATACAGGGTGTCAACGAGATCACTTTCCTGCTGCCATTTCTTTAGTATTTAATCGAACAAGATGAAACTTGACAGGAGTCATAGGCTAATACAGTCACTTGTCTAGGTACTTGTCAAATTTCGACGACTTCCGGTTTAGCCGGAAGTGACACCAACTATAGATTTTCAAATGAGACACCCTGTATACTTCTTGATTTTTGGAATCTAGAGATCATTTTACGTACAACTGTATTATTTTTATTACTTTTTGTGTCAATTTGCCATTTTTAAAACAAATTTTTTTAATCTAGAGTGCCATGACCCACCTTAAATCATTCTAATAGACGTTTACATCTGCAAAAAAATACCTACACAATTTTAGCTCCTTTCATTTGTCTTACCACAGGGTTCAAAGTTGACTAAATCACTTTTTTGATAATAACTTAAAAAATTAAATACATCTATAACACTTTCATAGTATAATTAGATATAGTTTTTTATTACCATTCCAACGGTGCATCACAACATCAAAATTCTCTTCGATTTTCTAAAGAAAACTACATTTTATTGCAATAGCCAGTCGCGCAGCCACGGGGTGATGCACCGTTGGATTCGTAATAAAAAACTACATCTAATTATACTATGAAAGTGTTATAGTTGTATTTAATTTTTTTAAGTTATTGTCAAAAAAGTGATTTGGGCAACTTTGAACGCTCTGGTAAGACAAATGGAAGGTGATAAAATTGTGTAGGTATTTTTGTGCAGATGTAAACGTCTATTAGTACGATTTAAGGTGGGTCATGGCACTCTAGATTAAAAAAAAATTCTTTTAAAAATGTTAAATTGACACAAAAAGTAACAACTATAATACAGTTGTACGTAAAATGATCTCTAGATTCCAAAAATCAATAAATATACAGGGTGTCTCATTTGAAAATTCAAACTTGGGGTTACTTCCGGCTAAACCGGAAGTCGTCGAAATTTGACAAGTACCTCGAAAAGTGACTGTTTATTAGCCTATGACTCCTGCCAAGTTTCATCTTGTTCGATTAAAAACTAAATAAATGGCAGCCGGAAAGTGATCTCGTTGACACCCGGTATATACAGGGTGTCCGGGAAAATGTGGGAAATCTCCCGGATATGAAGAAAACACGTGAAAAGAATACTACAAGTTCATATAAACTTTTTTCGTATAGGGCTCCTCTTCGGAGATATGGGCTCCCAAAGAGCTCCAATGAAATCAAGTTTTTTACACAAAATTATTGAACCACCAGGTATATTCCAATTTTTTTTTAATATGATGTATACCAGGTTAGATCCTTCAAATTACTATCCAAGAAAGTGTTGTGAAGTACTCACAGCTGCAGGGACGGACTAGCTGTGACACTCATGACCCCATTTTTTTTACGCCCTGTATGATAAGAACTTTGGACGACGTTTTCTACATACCTTTAACCATTGACTAAAAATTAAGTACTCTTCATTCATATCGTTAATCCTAACCGTTTTCGAAAAAAACGTCATTTTATTTATACTGTTAGTCCCCTAACTTCTGTCGAGTTGAATATGAAAAAGAGGAATTTTTCCCTGTCGCCCACATAGTTTCAATAAAACGTTTAACTTTAACTGCTTAGTTAAAAACTTCGTAAGAGGGTTCAACATGGGCTCCGTGAAGTCTTATACACTCGCGGGCACGACGAATTGAGGACTGCTGTATCCGCCACAATAACCCAGCATTGTTCCTTATTTCATCACAATGAAACATGATTCTCCGTAGAAGTTCCTCCCTACTATCGACCGGAGTAGAATACACCAAAGTTTTGAGGTGTCCCCACAGGTAAAAATCCAACGGCGTTAGGTCGGGAGATCGAGGAGGCCAGGCAATAGGTCCTCCCCTACCTATCCAACGGTTTGGATAGACGTTATTCAGGTGCTCCCGCACAGCAACGCTGAAATGAGGTGGTGCTCCATCGTGCATGTAGTACATGTTTCGGCGGATTTCAAGTGGTAAGTGCTCTACTAAATCGTGAAAAGCGTTCTGGAGGAATTCCAAATAAAGTTGTCTATTCAGTCGTACCGGCAATACGAATGGTCCAATCAAAAAATTGCCCATGATTCCTGCCCAGACATTAATTGATTGGAACTGATGTTGATGATGCGAAACAATAGTTGCATGAGGATTTTCATCAGCCCATACATGTGAGTTGTGTAAATTCATGATACCATTTTTGGTGAAGCCTGCTTCGTCCGTAAAGAGAATAGTGCCAATGAAGTTTACATTATTTCGTTGCTGATCCAATAGCCAGTTTGCAAACTGTTTATGCTCTTTTTGCAAATGATATGGATATAACAGCTGTTCTTGAAGAACTTCATGTACTACTGTTTTCGACGTAGGTAAACTGCGCTGATAACACTACCACACGAAAAAAAAAAGTCATGTCCACTGGACTAGAGCCCCATGTCTATATGTTTTCGAGGTCGCTGAATCCGAATCCGACATCCGTTTCACCCCATCAGGTCATTGGACACCATAAACCACCCCCTTAATTTCTGGGGTTGCTCAGCATTTGACTCGGGTGTCCTCTGCTCTCCTTCTTTGTTTATTCCAAAGTGAGAGGTGGGGAGGGTAGAGGGTTAACATTCGATCCGAAACCCACCCCCTGAGGGGGTGAAACCACCCTTTCAGGGGGTAAAACCAGTTTTTTTCTGTTTTCGAAAGATTTTTTTCAGAATCACTACAACGGAGGGATTTGTATATACATATATATATATATATATATATATATATATATATATATATATATATATATATATATATATATATATATATATATATATATATGTATGTACAAATATGAATTTATATATACATTATATATAGACATATATACAGGGTGTTGGAGAAATGCCGGTACTCCCAAAAATTTCCCAGGGGGGATGTTTATTTAAGGACGTCTCACTCGTATAGCATAGGAAATTTTCCGGGGAATCGAATAACGTTGTTAGATTTGGTCCCGATAAGGGTATGGGCCCTGTGAGGCCTAAGTTTGAGTTTTCATATGGGGATCCCCGTTTTTTGCAGATTCAGATTCAGCCGAAAATTTTGCGTTCAGATACGTGGATCTCAAATTTTTATGGGCCATATCGGGCCCAATACTAGCCTTGGCCTTTAGAGAGCCATTTTGGTAGGCCTGTGACATCATCATGGGACCGTCAGATGGAAGGAATTTGTGAATGGAGGTGAGCAGTGCGTGGCAACTTAAACATGCGATCATGCTTATCTATAGCGATTGGCTGGTTGTGGCTACAATCAGCAATAAGTATCCAGCTCCCTAAAATCCTTCGCTTCGATTGGGCTCAGGGGCCTTATCGGGCCCAAAATATGACAACGCCATTCGATTCCCTGGAAAATTTCTTGTGCGATACGCGTGGGACATCCTTAAATAAACATGTCCTCTAGGAAATTTTTAGGGGTACCGGCCTTTTTCCAACACCCTGTATATATGTATATATACTATAGGCTATAGGCTAGTATTGGGCCCGATATGGCCCATAAAAATTTGCTGTACGAGTGAGACGTCCTTAAATAAACATCCCCCCTGGGAAATTTTTGGGAGTACCGGCCTTTTTCCAACACCCTGTATATATGTGTATATATAAATTCATATTTGTACATGTATATGTATATCCAAATCCCTCCTCCGTCGTGATTCTGACAAAAATCCTTCGAAAACAGAAAAACACTGGTTTCACCCCCTGACAGGGTGGTTTCACCCCCTTAGGGGGTGCGTTCCGGGTCGGATGTTAACCCTCTACCCTACCCACCTCTCACTGTGGAATAAACAAAGAAGAAGAGCAGAGGACACCCGAGTCAGATGCTGAGCAACCCTAGAAATTAAGGGGGTGGTTTACGGGGTCCAATGACCTGATGGGGTGAAACGGATGTCGGATTCGGATTCAGCGACCTCGAAAACATATAGACATGGGGATCTAGTCCAGTGGACATGACTTTTTTTTTTTTCGTGGGGTTGTGTAATTTTAGAATGCTCGTTGAAGGAGTGTCATAGTATTTAAAATATTTTCCTCTAACTGCGGCGTACGTACTGTTCTTCCCCGACCAGCATCAGTACTTCTTTTCCCAAAATTTCCTAAAATTATGAAGAAATTTAATAATATTACCTTAGTAAACGCAATCGCCTACCATTCTCCCTTAGACGTTGGTCAACTCGTTGAAATGTTTTCTGATCGGGAAGAGTACGATTAGGATATCTGTCGTGATATAACCTTCTGGCTTCCAAAGCATTGCAAGATGCAAGACCATACATCAGATGCATATCTGCATACTCAATAAACGTGTATTCCATATTTCGAATTATTTCACAATTAATTTCACCACGAAATCCAAAAATCAGTAATTTAATATCGAAATAAAGAGTCAATATGTCAGCGATGTGAAAGTTGACAAGTTCCAAAATGCAGGATATTTATTTCTTTCATACCTAGCAACGTTTGCAACAACGATACTTTGTTTTTGGGGCCGATAAAATAAAACGCACATTTTTGCGAACCTAGGTCGAACTGCAATAATTCACAGAATTAGGCGTACCTATCTGTTATTGAAATACGCCAAATGCATTATGTAAATAATATGACGTTTTTCGAAAACGGTTAGGATTAACGACATGAATGAACAGTACTTAATTTTTACTCAATAGTTAAAGGTATGTAAAAAACGTCGTCAAAAGTTCTTATCATACAGGGCGTAAAAAAAATGTGGTCATGAGTGTCACAGCTAGTCCGTCCCTGCAGGTGTGAGTACTTCACAATACTTTCTTGGATAGTAATTTGAAGGGTCTAACCTGGTATACATCATATTAAAATAAAATTGGAATATACCAGGTGGTTCAATAATTATGTGTAAAAAACTTGATTTCATTGGAGCTCTTTGGGAGCCCATATCTCCGAAGAGGAGGCCTATACGAAAAAAGTTTATATGAACTTGTAGTATTCTTTTCACGTGTGTTCTTCATATCCGGGAGATTTCCCACATTTTCCCGGACACCCTGTATACACATATATATATATATATATATATATATATATATATATATATATATATATATATATATATATATATATATATATACAGTGACCGGCAAAAAGTTCGCAACATATGGGAAAAATTTTTATTAGGTGAGTATTGGAAAAACTTTTCCGGGGGATCGGTTCTGCATGTCCGATAACCTAAAAATCGATTTTGACATAAGTCACGTGACCACTGGTATAGCGTCAAATTAAAAAAAAAATTGTTAATTTACAAAAAGTGAGGTTAGTTGACGAGATATCAAAAAAAGTTATTTGAAAAAATTGCTTAGAATTAAATTCTAGGTCCTTGTGCAAAATTTTAAGATTTTATTTAAAAAAATTGGAAAACTCAATTTTTTTTAAATATTTTTTTATCGATTTACAAATTTCCAGTTTTTTTCGTTTAGATAGCTTGACTAATGTAAAGCCCATGTATCTGGATGAAAATAAACGAATGTAGTAATTTTTTCTACAATTGACAGGAAAAAATTAAAAAAAACGGGGTTTCGCCGGACGCTAGCTGTTGCAATGATTTGTATCTAGCAGCAGTGTCAAAATTTTAGAGACATTTCAATGAGATTACATTGAGAAAACCTTAATCGTCTTAAATATATCTGAAGTTCGACTTTTTGTAAAGTTAAGGGGAGTAAAATAGATAATAAACAAAAAATTACCTGTTTATTTAATCGAAATTTCATAAACGAAAACCAATGTAAGAAAAACTTAAAAGTAGTCAAATTCTGTACTAACAACATAAAAAATCATTGTTTTTCCTTGGGTGCACAACATTTAAAACTCAGTATGACCACCATTTCTCTCCATACATACTATTGTTCTCGAGCGCAACTCTCGATTAACATTTCGGAGCATTTTACGATTTATTTGCAATACACAATTTCTAATGACATTCTCTAAATTTTGTATATTCCTAAAGGGTCGATGTTTGTACACAGAGTTCTTTAGGTATCCCCACATAAAGAAATCTAACGGAGTCAGATCTGGTGATCTCGCAGGCCACGGATTTTCAGAAAACCGTCCTATCCACTGGTTTCCAAATTCTTGATCCAGCCATCTCTTCACCTCATTTGTGGAATGAATGCTAGCTCCGTCTTGTTGAAAGTATAAATTTCTTCTTTCGGCTAATGACAAATTGTCTAAAAAGTCAGATATCTCAGTTTGTAGAAATTCTAAATATCGTTCTGAATTTAAATTGTCTCTAAAGAAAAAAGGTCCCACTATTCTGAGGTTGAAAATTCCGCACCACACATTAACCTTAAAACTATATTGGTCTTTACTCTGAATTATAAAGTCTGGGTTTTCGGTGGCCCACCATCTACAGTTTTGTGAACTGACGGTTCCGTTAGAGGTAAATGTAGCTTCATCCGAGAAAAGAACGTTCTTTGGGAAATTAAAATCGTCCTCAATCATACCCTGGAACCAGGCACAAAAATCGAAGCGGGCGTCATAATCCCTATCTTTTAATACTTGTACAAATTTAGGTTTGTACGGATGAAATTTGTTTCTTTTTAATATCCTCCGCACAGATCTTTCGTGAATGTTAGTGATCTCCGATATTTGACTAACTGCTAATTGGGGTGTTTCTGTGATCGACAAACACACATCCAGAGAACCTTCGTCACCTGTTACCGGTTTTTCATGGGAAACTTTATACTGATTTTCTACCGATCCCGTTTTTTTAAATTTATTGACTAGACGAGATACTGTGGAATAATGGAGGGATTTATCGGGGTGCCTCTCATTAAAAATTGCTGCTGTTTCTCTATGGCTTTTGTAATTATCTCCAGAAATTAAAATAATTTCTATCTTTTCCTGAAGAAGTAGTGTGGGTGCCATTTTAAGGAATAAAATATTAATAAACTTATGTAAAATATCAAACTTAGTAAGATGCAAGACATAAACCAATGACATAGGTTGAAATCAAACAAATTATAATTTGTTTGACATTTTTCTGTTGTTTTTAACCTACTAGATTATTTGGTTGTTTTAATTTCAGAGCCTGCTTTGGTAGTTTTAAGTACAACTAAATAGACCTGGTTGTTAAATTTATGTGCGAAAAATCTTAATAAAATCTTGATACAGTCATTTCATTAGATTCAAACCATTGCAACAGCGAGCGTCCGGCGAACACCTATTTTTTCGATTTTGTCCTGTCAATTGTAGAATTGTAGATCTGACTCCGTTAGATTTTTTTATTTGGGGATACCTAAAGAACCCTGTGTACAAACATCGACCCTTTAGGAATATACAAAATTTAGAGAATGTCATTATAAATTGTGTATTGCAAATAAATCGTAAAATGCTCCGAAATGTTAATCGAGAGTTGCGCTCGAGAACAACAGTATGAATGGAGAGAAATGGTGGTCATACTGAGTTTTAAATTTTGTGCACCCAAGGAAAAACAATGATTTTTTGTGTTGTTAGTACAGAATTTGACTACTTTTAAGTTTTTCTTACATTGGTTTTCGTTTATAAAATTTCGATTAAATAAACAGGTAATTTTTTGTTTATTATCTATTTTAATCCCCTTAACTTTACAAAAAGTCGAACTTCAGATATATTTAAGACGATTAAGGTTTTCTCAATGTAATCTCATTGAAATGTCTCTAAAATTTTGACACTGCTGCTAGATACAAATCATTGCAACAGCTAGCGTCCGGCGAAACCCTGTTTTTTTTAATTTTGTCCTGTCAATTGTAGAAAAAACTACTACATTCGTTTATTTTCATCCAGATACATGGGCTTTACATTAGCCAAGCTATCTAAACGAAAAAAACTGGAAATTTGTAAATCGATAAAAAAATATTTAAAAAAAATTGAGTTTTCCAATTTTTTTAAATAAAATCTTAAAATTCTGCAAAAGGACCTAAAACTTAATTCTAAGCAATTTTTTCAAATAACTTTTTTTGATATCTCGTCAACTAACCTCACTTTTTGTAAATTAACAATTTTTTTTTTAATTTGACGCTATACCAGTGGTCACGTGACGTATGTCAAAATCGATTTTTAGGTTATCGGACATGCAGAACCGATCCCCTGGGAAAGTTTTTCCGATACTCTCCTAATAAAAATTTTTCCCATATGTTGCGAACTTTTTGCCGGTCACTGTATATATATATATATATATATATATATATATATATATATATATATATATATATATATATATATATATATAAATTTACATTGTGGCGCCATAAAATATATATAATGACAATGTGGCACCCGTAAATGCAATTTGGCACCCGACTTTGGGTGCCAGATTGTTTTGCTGTGTAAATTTTTTATATTATAGAGAAAGCCGTTATACACCTTATATTGGGTGGGTTTACGTCGAATTTCTTTCGACATACAATTTAGTTCAGTGGTTTCATCATAGATGGCGCTCCGATATATATACATATATGTTATAATAAAATTATTGCCAATCTGGCCCACGATATAAGCACGGAAGTGAGGCACCCGTAACCCGGCAACACTGGACTTGTTTAAAGACGCGAATCTTGCAAAAAATCTTCTGATAAGCAGAATAACGACGTTGGTTGCGCAAATTAAAATATAAAAGAATATTTCTAGTTTGTGCTTTGGATATATACGTTGATGGTGTGTGTTGTGTTCGTGACACCCAAAGATGAATTTACTTTCCGGCATGTCTCAAAGGACCAAACGATTAGTAAGCTTAGCTATCCGTAAGTACGAATTTAATTAGAATTAATTATTGGAGATTTTCAAGTGTTCATGTTTTAAAAACAATAAATTACTGAATTTAGATATAAATGATACAGAAAGGGACCACCCCTATAAGTTTTTTATTTTCTAACTTAAACAAATGAAAGTCGATACGTATGTATGTATATTGCATAAATATGCATTGATTGACGGTTTCAATTTTTTTTTGTCACTTTTTGGTAACTGATCTTAAAATTATTTTAATTTCTAATCTAAAATGCCCAAATGAGTTAAAATAATTATTTTTAAATGAGTCTGGGCAAAATAATCTTCATTTTGTTTTTTAAATTTGTAAAATTGTTTTTTTTTTACGTTTATTCACTTTTTTAAACGAAACCGTGGCAGCGCATTAGCATAATCAGAAAAAGCATGTTATTACGAATACATTAAAAAAAATTAAAATGTACTTCAAAAATAATAATAATGTACTTCAAAAATAATTAATAAGCTGGGCGCCAAAAAAATAGGAACAGGCGATTTTTAGCACAATTTTCAATGTGTTGTAACTTTTTTAAAAAAATTTGTCTCGGTTTTGGCATTCGAATGTCCATTTGGTCTAGAATATGTGACTGAAAATGATTTTCCAGAAGGAATATAGTTTTGATGTTAAACAGGGTAATGTAAAAATAAAAAAGTCTGGGTGTGTGATGAATTTCTTTTCCGCGTTTCGGTATGGGTCGTTAGTAAGGTCATATCAATATTTCTAGACGTTTTTGTTAGTTTTTGATAAATGCCCTTTGGCAGCAGATACACTACTAAACAAAAATGTTTCAAATTCCTGGCAGCACTTTTAGAAGGCTGTAGTTTGAAAATGGTTTTACCGATTGCGACCAGCATTCCAGATTCTGAAAGCTCATTTTCTGTTGACTTTCGATGACTCCAAAGCTTTTCTTTCAGATGACCATTTTCACATTATACCGAGGTCGAGAAAAACATTAACTTAAAATTGCGCTAATTATGCTAAATGTGTTTCTTTTTAAGTGATGTCAGTTGGGCTGTATGCATTTTTTGTTTCAAAATTGTTTATTTAACATATCTCGGGACTGCTTTTTCCTTTTCTGGTTTACTGCCTCCTGAGTAAACTTTTTGGCAGTACAATTTTAAAACGCTGCACGCTGTAGCTTAAAAACGGTTTCATGGATTTAGACGAGCTTTTCCGATTTTGAGCGGTAATTTCATGAGATTTAATACGCTATTCTTGAAAATTAAAAATTGTTCTTATAAGAGGGTAGAGAAAAAGTAATCGCAAGTTTAAAAAAAATGAGATAAATGGCTGTAAAAATTGCGCCAATGGTTATTTGGGTCAATGTCTTGGGGCGATTATTAATGAGACTGGGTAAGTGCCCCTTTGGCAGCAAAATTTTTAAAACGCTGTAGCTTGAAAACAGTTTGACGGTTTCTGACATGCGTTTTGGATATGTCAAGCTCATTTTGGTATAGTTTTTTTTAAATTGATTTGTTTTTCTTCACTTTTCGGTAGAGCCGTAGCTAGGTGTAGGCAGAGTAGGACCTTGCCTAGAAGCGCCGGTGGCAAGGCGCGACAAAGTGTCTATAAGCTAATTAGGTCTTGTTATAGGGGCGCTAAAATCCTGACTTGCCTTCAGTTACAGTTAGCCAAGAAGCAATTAGGTCTTGTTATAGGGGCGCCAAAATCCTGGCTTGCCTTCAGTCAAATTTAGCCTAGCTACGGCTCTGCTTTTCGGCACGATTTTTCGTGTTGAAAGTAGTACTTTATCTCAGTGCGGGAAAGTTACTGTTCGGCAAGTTTTTTTTGGCATAGGCAGCTATTTTTACAATAGACAGCGGCAAGTTTATCTTTTTCGTTGTATCCGTAGCATCGAACAACTAAATATTTTCGTCATTTTCATGTCAGTTTAAATTAGAAGTGCAGCGTTTAAACGGGTTTTAATATTTATTTTTCCGCAGTTGTGCGGTAAAGTTGCTTTTCTCTATTTCTTAAAAACAAAAATGTTCATTTAACCCCAAAACTTAATAGTTCTTTACAAGTTTTCTTACTTAAATGACATTTTCTTCAATTTAGTAAGATTAAAATTTTGTTTTTCTGTAAATTTTTGTTAAATTTGCTTGACTGCTTGATCGAACTCCGGTTTACGTCCGTCGGTCAACTGCCGTCGGGTGCGGAAACGTATTACTTTCCGCACTCGTTAGGTAAATAACTAGCTACTGGCTAGAACGTTTTAATTTTTTTTTATTTAAATGTTCAAATAAAATCTTAATTATGTGGTATCTATTTATTTCTCCGATTAGGCTAATGCGCCACAACTGTGGCATTACAAAAATTGAATTAGCGTCAACTAATCACTTTTGCAAATTTTAAATGAGTGTGGGAAGGCTGTAAAAACCCAAAGACGATCAAAATTATTTTTCCCCGACTACACTCAATAATAACCATTTTCACTCATTCGAAGCATTCTACATTGTAAATTGAAAATAAAAATATCTTTGAGGCAAGGTACCAAAAAGTAACGAATGAGGAATCCTTGTACTCGGAATGTGACTTGCTATCAAAATGAGTAAAAATATACAGGGTACTGTTTAGAATGAGAAAGTTCGGGTCATTTCCGGTTAAATCGGAAGTGACAGAAAGCAAATGAATATATGTCGAAAAATGCATATTTATGTACCGAATTTAATTTATTTTTCTTTAAAACCAAAAAAATAGTGGGGGTGGTACACCGTCCAAAAACACCCGGTACAGACTTTTTTATTAGTGCAATATTAATTATTGTTTAATGGGTGCCCCACAATTAACGTTACAGGCCATAACATTTTTGTTTTTAAAGATAAAATTTTAAAAATTTTTTTATGGAATTAAAATCATAGAATTTTTAGTCTACAAGTTGTAGACTAAAGATTTTAAATCATCTCCCATTAACAACATCATCCTCTAAAACCACCCTAGCTTTTTTTTCAGATGTCACCCTCATTTGTTGTTAGATAGCGCGTGAAATTGCAAATTTAATGGTGTTTAAAAAATTACAATTTTTTATCATCGTGCGAAAACAAATATATATTTTTAATAACGTGAAAAAATGGTTTTTATACACCATTAAATTTATAATTTCACGTGCTTTCCAAAAATGAAAAAGGGGGTGAATTTTGAAACTGAGGTGGTTTTTAGGGGATGGTGTTGTTAAAAACAAAAAAGTTATGGCCTGTAAAGTTAATTGTGGGTCTCCCGTTAATATAGTTTATTTTGAGCCAATATCTGTTTTCTGGCTAATATGGATTATTTTATAGTACAAGATGTCCAGATAGTGCGTAATCCTTCTATATCTGCAATATATTTTTTTAGATCAGAATGAGTTAGGTAATAAAGTTCCAGAAGCAGTTCCAGGGACATCCACATCCAACAGTGGTCCTAGAAGATGCCCAGGTAAGTACATATATACTTTTTATTGATGTAATATTAAATATTGTTTAATATAGTACCTGCTCAGGTGTTACAGGTATGTTTCTTGGTTTTACCTGATCTGGTTCACTTTGCGAAATTATTTTCAATTGCCCGGGGTGTCTCAATAATTCATGACTAAATGTGATCCGTTTTTGACATATTAACAGCTGCAAATTAGCCATTTTGCAAATTTGACCGCCTAGAAAATATAAATTGCCTGAGATCAAGCAAAACGATTTGCATTTTCTTGATTTAAGTAATTTAAACTTTTCATAAGCTAGCCATTAAGACCATTTGAGATTAATCAGAGATCAAAAATTTCAGATTAAATTTATTCTTGGACTACATTCAAAGTTAGTGTCAATGGATAGCTTATGGAAAACCAAGACAGGAAAGTGCAAACCGTTTTGGTCTCCTATTATATTTTACAACGTGCCAAAGATGCCAAAAAGGTCATTTTTTAACAGTAAATATTTTTAAAATGGCACGAGATAGGTATACATCTATTACTGACAAAATGTTTCAATGATTAGTAAATTATAAAAAGTAAAGTCAATAACATAACACATATAAAAACAAAGTTGTGTTTATTTCCTACTTTTTGACACACCCTGTATAATTGAAAATATTTTTCAAAGACGTACCAGAAAACCAAGCAACTTTTGCATATACCTTTTTGTCATACTTGTAACACCAGAGCAGATATCAAAGAATTACACATAACTGGGCACACTCTATATACCTATTTTACATTTACAGGATCTAGACAAAGATGGTTGGATTCACAAAAGAAAGTAATGAAAAAATATTTTCAAGCAGAAATTAAAGAGAAAAGAGTTCTTCGAAAGGGACAATGTGAAAAATTTTTAGAACAGCATAAAGATAATTTTGCTAATGTTGCTTGGGTTAGAGTAAAAACATTTGTTTTTAATGAGTTTAGAATTTAGATTAAAAATGTCAGTTGACCCATTTAAAATAAGAAAAAATGGCTACCCCCGGTTAAACCGGAAGTAACAGAAAACAAATGCATATGATAATAAATGCATATTTATGTAATATACCATATACATAAACATTCGATACATAATATATATGTATCGAATTTCATTTGTTTTTCTTTAAAAAGTTATAGTGGTGGCCCACCTTCCAAAAACACCCGGTATATTATTAAAGCTAATAATTTTGCTTCATAATAATTATTAATTTTTTTATTCAACTTGAGTACACCCGATCCAAAGGAAAAAAATTTAAATATAATTCTCCCTGGGTGCCCCTTTACTATTATATAGTAAGTTTAATATAATATGTATATACATTTGTAAACCTAATATCATATAATATTAATGCGGCCCCACCCAACTGGCAACAATGGCGGGAGTCAGTTTAACTAATATTGATAATATTTTATATACTAATGGTGCCTCTTGGTCACGATTTGTTTGGGTGCGAGTAGCGCAATCATTATTTATTTGCATATATGCTGGGAGCCACTTTTACGAGAACTGAGCGGGTGCCACTAAATGCAAAAAATAGGTATATATATATATATATATATATATATATATATATATATATATATATATATATATATATATATATATATATATATGGATGATATTCCTTGGACAACACGTTGGAGTAGTGTGAGAAACTGTCTGTATGGTAGTGCTCGACACGTGTTTCGTGCTTATTAGCACTCATCAGTCGCACATAACCAAGTTATTAGATGGGAAACTAATTGTCGAGCACTACCATACAGACAGTTTCCCCAATATTTTCTTCACCTTTTTTTATAAATAGTCCTG
The DNA here is from genome assembly GCA_963971165.1 of Philopedon plagiatum. Taxonomy (NCBI): domain Eukaryota; kingdom Metazoa; phylum Arthropoda; class Insecta; order Coleoptera; family Curculionidae; genus Philopedon; species Philopedon plagiatum. The sequence goes on along the minus strand of OZ020192.1, from coordinate 68,432,881 downwards.
TCGATATTTCTTTATTTCTTTATATTAATAACACCCTGTATATATATGTATATATATATATATATATATATATATATATATATATATATATATATATATATATATATATATATATATATATATACAGGGTGTTATGGAAATCATTTAATATATTGGAATGGGTAACTCCTGATATGAATTCAGATTGAATAAAAATATTCATAAATGGCGCTTCATGATCAAAAAAAGTAGATATCGGCCCTCGAAAATTATTTTTTTTGTGACTGCGAGCCACTGTTCAAAAATACATGGCCATATAAAAAACAAGGAGAAACGTCAGTTACAGAAAAAATTCTTTTGTTTTAACATGAGACGTTGTCAAGTCTCTCTAGACTATTCTTATGTAACTAATAATAATATTTTTGTTATCTTCAAAGTAAGAAATCATACTAACTCTTTTAAAACATTCAATTTCAAAAAGTTAAAGTACTACAACACAAAAAAATCCAAAAAACAGCTGTTCAAACCTATGAGTACCTATACAAAAAAAAATTAGTTCAAAATTAGCTTAAAACAAAAAAATTGTAATACTTTGGCATGTACTTGTTTTTATTTACCTATTTTTAATCATATTTATCAGAAGATTCGGCTTTTATTAAAAGGTTTATTTATATCGTTCTTTATTTTTTATGCGAAATTTCTCACAACTTAAATTATGTAGGTACCTAATTACAAACTTTGCGTTCGTAAACCTCTTCCACTTTGAAATAGTCATTCGAAGCTTCATCAGTCCAATAATTTTACAATACCATTTTATTTTCTTTGATTTTAAATTTTGCCAGAGCCTTTCACAGTCTATGTTAGTATCAGGAAACATAAAAATACTCCATAAGATTTTTTGGTGCAAAATTTGTTTTAAATGCATCATTGTATAACTTTTAAAACGAAAAGCGTGACAACTGACAAAGTTTTTTACTACCACGAGCTTCCAACGACGCACAACAAGTCTCTCCTCTGATCCTCCGACTTTAAAATACACTTCTTTTAAAAATGTTTTAGATTAAAGTATTTATGTAGCACTAGCAACTACTGAAATACAAAATTCTGTTTCAATGGTAACAACACAGTACAGGCATTAATAAAAAAAGAGCACTCAACTAGTAATTAAAACTGACAAAAGTTAAGCACAAATTAATATTCCAGGCTTTTTTCTCGTTACTATCCGTCCTACGAAATGTGAAAACTGGTGAAAACAAAACTAATGTTTTTATAACTTCTAGTAAAATCAAGATGACAAAGGTAGGCAACCCAAAATAAAATGATTTATAAAATGCCTGTTTATTTCAAAAGGGGGAGTTCGAGTTGGACGCTCGGAGAGGAGCGTCTTATAAAAGAAATAGAATACCTGGACTGGGACTAAGATAGCGATAGCGAAGGAGATAGAGAAGCGAAGCGATCGCGTTTATACTAATAGCGCGTTCGGCAATGCAATCTTTTCCATCGTTTTGCTCGGAATTTTTGACGGTCACATGACCTATTATTGTAAACAGTACGACCGATCACGTGTCTGTCAATAATTCCGAGCAAAACCATGGAAAAGATTGCATTGCCGAACGCGCTATAAGTACTCCATAAGCATTTCTTTTATAGGCAAAATAGAGATAATATGATAAAGAATACTGTCTTAGATAAAGAAAGAGAGAATTCTGTATAGTCCGTTCTAAAAACGTATATTTTTTTAGCAAAAAAGAAGAGGTTTCTGTGGGCTTAACCATAACCTCAATTTCTGTGTCCTGAATTTTGTTTATTGTTTTTAATAATTTAACAATGTACGTATGTATGAAAACCGGGTTCAAAAGCGTGTGATGAGGGACGAAAGTGATCCCTTTTCGCTACACGACACAAGGTATATAGAATTATTTCGTCTCAACAAGGACTTAGTGGCATATCTGTTTGATAATTTGGGGGACCATTTAGAGGCAGAAATACTTAAGGTCAACCAGAATACCTACACAGATAAGAATTCTAATTGCTTTAAGGTTCTTTGCCACAGGCAATTATCAACGGGGCATTACTGAAGAATTCTTGTTATCTACAAGTCAGCAAGTAGTAAGCAGATGCATATATGAAGTCGCCAATGCAATAGTGACTATTTGAGGTCATCTGCAGAAGATGAACATCTTTGTGTTAATCTACAAGGATTTCATTCAAAAAATTGCCAAATTATTTGTAATTATGATCTACAAATCACTAATATCAATGCCAGATATTGTAGTTCAACCAATATACTTACTTTTATATGGAGGGCATCTGCAGTGAAAAATTTATTGGAGCTTAAGTACAACAGGGGTTAGTATTTACGGATTAATAATATGTTTTACCTAAAAATAACCCCTGTTACAAAAGTTTTGAGAAAAAAAATTAAGGTGCTGTCCAAAAATAGGGATGCAGTACATCAAGTCATCCTTGGAATTTACTGTTGCTACGGGTTTTGCCATTTTGTTAGACATGTCAAATTGTTGACAGTTCTTTTCGCGATGGCATACAAGTTAGATATTCGCAGACGTATTTATAGACTTGTTGGGCAAATACCCAAAAAGGAAATAGTAAGACTTTTTCAAGGCGAAAATATTTCAAAAGCAACGATATATCGAACAATTCGGGAATGTGAAGAAGGAATCCCTTATGTGAACCTCCCAAAAACTGGTCGACCACGCAAGTTATCTCAAGCACAGCAGAACAGGTTAGCTCGAATAATGAAAAATTCCATTGGAAAATCTACAAGAAAGGTTGCTCCTCGTTTCCGAATTTCCAACGCCACCGTTTGTCGTTATAATGCTAGGAGCGGTATAAAATACCGAAAGAGAAAAAAGGCGCCCAAATATACCGATGCCCAGATAGCAAGGATACCCAGATGCTGCCGCAATTTAAGACGAATTCACTTCGCGAACAACAGATGCGTTGTCATGGATGATGAAAAATATTTCACCCTTAGCCATGCAGAACTACCTGGAAATTCTGGATTTTATACCGACAACATAGAGGAGACCCCAAATGAAGTTAGATATAAAGCCAAAGCTAAATTTTCAGAAAAACTATTGGTTTGGTGTGCCATATCCGAAAGGGGAATATCCAGGCCTTTTGTTAGTCGTGTAAGAGGAGAGGCAGTGAATGCTAAAGTCTATGTCAGAGACTGTCTCACAAAATTAGTTGATTTTATCAACCAGCATCACGCAGATGGAAATTATATGTTTTGGCCGGATCTAGCATCAGCACATTATGCTAGAGCTACACTTGACTGGTTGGAAGCAAGAAACATTCCGTATGTGCCCAGGATTGATAATCCCCCGAATCTTCCCCAAGCCAGACCAATTGAAACTTTTTGGGCTCGATTGGCTCAGAAAGTCTACAATGATGGTTGGGAGGCCAGAAACGAGCAGGAACTTCGGCAGCTAATCATCCGGAAAATAAGAGAAATGAATATACATGACGCCCAAAACCTCATGAGACCAGTTCGACATATACTGAGAGTTGTTGAAGAACACGGACCCTTAGCGGCATTAAACTAGATGATTTTTGTAGAGTAACAATTGATGTTATAAATATATTGTTGTACAATAAAAGTTTATTCAGTTTTAGAAAAGTAACTAAGGCCAAACTTTTTCTCAAAACTTTTGTAACAGGGGTTATTTATTTTTCTGAAGTTAAAAAATCTGTTTTTGTATGTTATTATAAATAAAAAGTTAATTGTGCGAAAATATTAGAAGTATTTTGAATTTTTTTTTTAATTTTCACTTTCAGGAGAAAGTACAGATTGGTTGTTAGGAGACTCAGGATACCCTCTGGAGCCATGGCTACTTACCCCGTTGAAAATGCAGACCCCGGAACCCCAGAAGGCAGATATAACCAGTCTCACAAAATTACACGAAGCACGGTGGAAAGATGTATTGGACGCCTAAGTAAAGTTAGTTTTTCGGTGTGTTATGGGAGAAAGGAAACTTCGATATAGTCCTGCAAGAATAGGTACTATTGTAAATGCCTGTGTTGTACTGCATAATATATGCATCCGTGCAGGAGTTGAACATAATATAGACTTTGTCCTTTGCTAGATATTGATGATGTTGAACAGTGGCGCAGCCAGGAATACGCTCGGGGGGGTTTGACAAAATTTTTGGACAAATACGCTCTGGGGGGGGGGTGGGTTTTTGACAAAAAATTTTGAGAAATATTGATTTATTTTCGTTAATTTGGGAAATGGGTAGGGTAATCTTTAGGCCTTTGGGGGGGGTTAACCCCAACCCCCCCCCCCCCCGTGGCTGCGCCACTGATGTTGAGCATGATCATAATCCAGTTTTAGGAGTAGCTAGGCAAGTTAGGCAGCAACTAATTAATCAATATTTCCAGTAGGTTTTTAATATGTCTGGTGTATTGGTTAAATTGTCCGATTTGGTTTAAAAAAATTCCTGTAAAACTGAAGTATAAATAACGATAATTACATGCATGTAAAATAATTGTAAATTTATAGCGTCAGTTTCTTTCTATGTATCTGTCCTTCTGTATCAGAATTTTTGACACTCTGGCTAAGGTATTACATATTACAACCATTTCTTATATTATGAATTTATTTAGTTATTAACTTATCAATAATATAGGAAATACCTAATCTTTTGATTAAAATTATTATATTTTTTAAATTTTAATTAGGTGTAAAAGGATGGGACGATGAAAGCCATTTTTTTCACCTTTTTGACACTTTTCTTTTGATACCTCTTATAATTTTACATGGAAGTGTTCGATGAACCACCATTAAATTTTTTTATATGTAATTACTCCTTTAGGCAAAGGTATTATACCATAACATAACATATTCTAATTTAGTTTTCGTTCGTTGTGCACTTCAAAGGGACACTTAGTATTATAAAAATGCATAAAAAAGTGAAAAATAAGCAGAACCGCAACCCCCCCCCCCCCCCCCCCCCAGGGCTCGACTTTCTGTATACTAAAGAAATTTTGCGATCTCAGAAAGTTAATAATGAGAAATACACAAAAAGTAAAATGCTGCACGTGTTTCTCATTACTGACTTTCAAAGATCGAGAAATTTTTGTAGTACCTATATGGAAAGCCTAGCCTCAAGTAGAATATATTAACCATATTTCCTGTTTATCTGATGTCATTTTCAGGATTATTTTCTTTCAGTAAAAACATTGAAATTTTATTTAGTGTTTTATTAAAGGTAATTTTAGTAACGCAAACATAGAATACACTAAAAAATTTAACAACCATCTGCATATATGTCTATTTACATCCTTAAAAATAAAGGAACTAAATACATAATTATTCACAAACACAAAAAAAAATAACAGCCATGGAATTTAGCTTCATTAAAAATAATGCTTATAAGCTTGATTTAGCTAGTCCAGGTTTTAATTAAAAATATGCTTATAGTTTAAATTTTTGCAAACAAAGCTAAAGGAACTCAATTATTATGTCTGTGAAGTTGGCCCCCCAAATGTAAAATTTATTAAAATATAATGGAGTTCTGAGTTTCCTATGAAGAGTTCTAGAGTTCTTTTCACTTTTTATTAATAGTTCCGTTAAAATAGAAGTAAAAACACAGTTTTCAAAATGGGGTGCTAACTTCACGTTGCAAAAACAAAAGTTTGGCCACAGTGCTTAATAGTTCTAAAGGAGGTCTACAGTTCTTTTGTGATTTTCGAGGCCAGAACTCTTACCCAAAATATTCTAATACTTACATGTTTTGTGCTTTTTGGGAAGGAAAAAATTCAACAACAAAATGTCATTATCTTTATGCAGAACTGTGGAACTATTGCAGAAGTAACGGGAACTCATGAGTATTAAACCAGAACTCTCGTTAAAAAATATTTCATGGGGTGCCAACTTCACACTTTTTTAACTATCAAAAATTTAAGTTGTAAAAAAAAATACCATTCTAATTCTACAGAACTGTAGAAGTATTGCAGCACTAATGGGAACTAATGAGTCTTAAACCAAAACTCTTCTTAAAAAAAATTTCAATTTACTACTTAAATTATTGACAGTTAAAAAAGTGTGAAGTTGGCCCCCCATGAAAATTTTTTTAAGAAGGGTTCTGGTTTAATACATGAGTTCCCGTTACTTCTGCAATAGTTCCACAGTTCTGCATAAAGATAATGACATTTTGTTGTTGAATTTTTTCCTTCCCAAAAAGCACAAAACATGTAGGTATTAGAATTTTTTGGGTAAGAGTTCTGGCCTCGAAAATCACAAAAGAACTGTAGAACTCCTTTAGAACTATTAAGGACTGTGGCCAAACTTTTGTTTTTCCAACAATGGGGGGCTGCGTGAAGTTAGCACCCCATTTTGAAAACAGTGTTTTTACTTTTATTTTAACGAAACTATTAATAAAAAGTGAAAAGAACTCTAGAACTCTTCATAGGAAACTCAGAACTCCATTAATTTTTAATAAATTTTACATTTGGGGGGCCAACTTCACAGATATCAATTATTTACTAGAACATAACAACAAATTAAGTCATGGAATTTGGCTTAATTAAAAATAAATAACTAAATTATTCACTAAAACATGAATAGTCATAGAATTTAGCTTAAAAATAATCAGTTTTTTTAAAACCTTACAAACAAAGAAACAAACAAAATTAAGCATAGTCATGAAAGTTTAGTTTCGAAGAACATAAACACTGGGTAATTTTTTCTAAAATATCTTTTAGTGGTCGCCATCTTGGACAAATTTTCATTTATGTCCTTTAGAACACCGATAGTTTATTGGTGCATTCTCTGAAGAATCATTTCATCACTTCTTGTGCTTCTTTGCGAAGGCATATTTTTTTTACACTTTGTAGATAGCGGTTTCTTTCCTTCTATTTTTCTTTTACTCCCTGAAGTTTTTATTGCCTGTATTTTTCCCCCACTGTCATTAGAGAATTCTACATTAGTAGAACTTGCAGAAATGCATTGAGAACTTGAAGCAGTCCTTTTACAATCTGAAGCAAGGCTTTGAAATTTAGTTAATGGGGCAAGCGGAGGGACTTTAAATATAATTTGATTTGTAATATCGATTCCAGTTTCCGGACTAAGTAAAGCTTCTCCTGTAACATTATTTTGTTCATCGAAATTTTCATTGTGTGGATCTTTAATAGTATCAGACTGGTCTGTCACCTCAGTGGAAGTTGTATTCTAAAAAAAAAAATTCCTGTGAACTTTTCAACAAAAACTACACAAGTTTAACAAAAGCATTCTTTAGGTATATAAAGGTTTAAAATTGTGAGAGGCAGTTAAATGTAAACGAAAACGTTTCTTAAGGTGGATTTATAAACTCAGTTGAGGTTCAGTTGAGGTTGAGGTTCGCAGTTCGTGCAGTTGAAGTTCGCAGTTGAGCTTTTTGGGCCATTTATAAACTCAGTTCGCCGCTTTCATTTCATTGGTCCGGGGTAAAGTGACATTACTGACAACTGACATCATAAACAGATTTAATAAAAATAAAAAGCACGCAATCCACAATCGGGATATTTGGAAAAAAATATGGAAACACACAGACAATCCAAACGGCCAAACAATTGTTTTGCAAAGAAAATAAAAGGGTATGTTGTTTTGTTTACAAAATGATCGGCAGAAGTCGGGTGGCTTCGCCATTACGAATATTAATTCTGCGTTTTGATTGGTGGGAGCCCAACTGCACCAACTGCGAATATAAAATTTGGTTATCTCGAACTTTACGCCAGCGTAATGGAAACTTCTGAACTGAGCTGAACTTAGTTTATAAACGCAAGTACGCGTTTGCGTTTATTTATCTTGAACCTCAACTTCAACTGAACCTCAACTGAACCTCAACTGAGTTTATAAATCCACAGTAAAGTGTTTTACCTGTTATTAAAGATGTACTGGAAACTTCCTGAATTTGGAGTCTAGGATTGTCTCTTATTATACTAGTTAACCATCAATTCCTATGTCTGCCTAATAATTCATTTAAATGGGTTAAAACCTTGTGATTTAAGACTGAACGTACAGAATAAAAAGCGACTTCCACAACATGTTACTGGCATTTTCGTGTAAATATTTCTTATAAACGTACAGTACACCTTACAATCGCAACAAACACAGTTTTAACCAACGAATACGAATTGTTTTAACACTTTTATATGCTAAAAAGGAGAGCAAAATGCAAATTGATGCAAATAAACCAAAGCGACGAATATAGGTTAATGTAAATACAGATGTTAGCCTACAATCGATTCCCTCAATTCATTTTGACACATTACTCATTTGGCGTTTACCAGGGGCGTATTCGATTGACAAATATTGGATCGATCCGGATCACTTTACGACACTCCAATGCTATTCTATCTCTTTCTACTACCATTCTTGATTCAATTACGTATTTCCTTAAAGTTCGTAAACTGATACGGATCGATCTAGTTTTGTCAATCCAACACGCCTCAGGTTACGACGTGGTTATTTTTCTATCTCTTATTTCCATATCGTTGAAGAGAGACTGGCCTATACCAGGTTACCAAAATTTCGTTGCTTGGTAAACGCCAAAATATTGCAATTTACATATTTTCCTTTTCAAAATACCCGCCCTGCAACTTTCAGGAAGTTATCAAGTACAGGAAGTGACAAAGAGACAAGATACATGTTTCATGATGAAAGGAGATCGAAAGATTCGAAAAAAAAAGGATTTCTTAATCAAAGAGCCGTGCGTGCGCCATATTTAAGTTTTCAACAGCATAACGACCATACAACAAATGTTTTCAATTTTTTTTCGTTTAAAGTTTTAAATAATGTAATTTCTTTTCACTACCTAGAAAATGGTCTTCGTCGATCCGTTGTTAACCAATATTTTGATCAGATTTATCTAGTTTCTTTGAGTGAGTAGCGTAATAGGGCTGAAAATTAAATTTAATTTAAAACACTAATAACATTTACGTATTATGGTAACGGATGGTAGCGGATCTGGTTATACTTTTGAAGTAAGTACTATGTAGTTGTGCTCAATTAGTATTTTCGTTTCGATTTTTAACTTTTCCTTTGCAGAAAGTTTAAGCTAGTAAGTAGGAATAACGGCTTATATCTTTAATAACGTAATACCTATAGGGTGTCTTAAATATTACTTAAAATTAAGGCTACTGACAAAAAGGATTGATTTTGCAGTGGCCTTTTTACTATTTTTTTTTGTTTTTTTCTTCGAAAAGGTTTAAATTTGTTTTATCTTTGTCTTAAATTACGGTTAATAACAGAAAATAAGTTAAGTATTCTTAAAGATTTATAATTATGTCTGGCAACGTTTCAAAAAATTCAATTGTTTTAAGTTTTTCGCGCGTAATTTTCTGTCAAACGCTATATCGAGCCACGTGCTCGCTTAGCCAGGTGCGTCGAATATAGACTGGTTTTAGGGTATTTTTGAACATTTTTAAAATGTTCGATTTAAGCAAAAAAAAGTATTGGATATGTCTGTAGGCTACCCCAGGAGTCACCCATTCCAATATATTAAATGATTTCCATAACACCCTGTATATATATATATATACAGGGTGATTGATGGTGAGTGGCCTATTAGAAGTTCTGGCGAACTAGTCAACGGATCACTTTGAAAATTTGGTAGTTTACATAAGTGGACATGACCTTTCTTTTAAAATTATTTTTGGCCTTGCGGTGTTGCCGCTTCTACTGAAAAGTATTAGCACCTATGATAATTTAAATGGAACACCCGGTATATTATATTTTTTTTAGAATCCCTGTTGGTTTGTTAATAAGTTTCGTTAACATATTCCTATGTCTATCTAGTATCGTTGTCGAGATAATAATTATTTTCTTCTTTTTTTCTCGGAAAACATGGTAGTCAATAAGGGCTGATATTTTTGAACTCATGACAGATAGGACACTAGAATTTGGTGGAGAGCTAGGTAATACCACGAGGCTATTCACTCGGTGTCCAAATCGTAGTTATATTTGTACAGGGTGTTTCAAAAATAAACATATTTTGATGGTTTGGAAAAATGATTAAAAGTACATTTTTTTAAATGGAACACCCTGTATTTTAACCGCGGTCCTAAAAGCTCTGTAAATTTCCTATCTTTCAATATATCATGTCCCTATACCTATCTCGAATAGTTTTTGACTTATTAGCATTTATTTGGACAATTTAACTATTACAGATAACATTCACGAGTTTTTAGGAAAATTTGAAAAGTAGCCTTTGGAAACTGTTGTTTTTAAATGGATGACACTTTTCTATTATTTATTCCGTTTCGTTGTCAGTTGGTTGCCGTACTTGAAAATTCTAATTTAAGGTTTTAAGAGAAATGGAAGAAAACAATAATTATTCAAATACAGTACTTATGAATTTATTTGTTTTACATGGTCAGTGTGATAAGATCACTAGTCGTACTTGTAGAAAATTCAATGAAATGTATCCAAATTTGCCATCAATGAACAATAAGAAATTTAGACGAATTCAAAGCAATTTCAAAAATTTTGGTTCTTCCTTGAAAGTTCCCAGAAATTTACCCAGACCTGTAACATCTAGTGAGGACAACGAAATTAACGTTTTGGCTTATTTTCATGCCTATCCGCAGGCTTCAATAAGATGTGCCAAAGAAGATTTGGGCTTAACCTATTTCTGCGTGCAAAAAATATTGGCTAAACATAATATGCATGATTATAAGTATACCAAAGTTCAATGTCTTAAGCCTGAGGACTGTCCACAAAGAGTTTTATTTTGCGAAAACTTGTTAGTTCATATTCAGGAAGATCCACAATTTTTAAGGAAAATCATTTGGACTGATGAATCAAAATTTTCTCGCGAAGGAATTTTTAATAGGAAAAATATTCATTATTGGGCGAAGGAAAATCCTCATGTAACGAGAGATACTGGATTTCAAGAAAATTTTCGATTTAATGTTTTTTGTGTAATGATGGACAACAAAATTCAATATTTGATATATGATGAAAATTTAACTTCCAGAAAATACTTAGAAATTTTAACTACATTTGTCGAAAATTTCGTGGACAACCTTCCTCTCGCCCAGTATCGCAGCTGCTGGTACCAATTGGACGGGGCTCCCGCTCACTGCACTGACGAAGTTAGTGCGGAAATACAGAGAATGTTTGAAGATCGTTGGTTCAGGCGTTTGGGACCTTGGAATTGGCCTGCAAGGTCCCCAGATTTAACACCTCTGGATTTTTACCTTTGGGGCACTCTCAAGAATATTATTTACAAGACACCGGTAAATTCAAGGGAAGAGTTAGAAGATCGGGTGAATCGGGCATTTCAAAATTTGGATGCTGGTGAACTTAGACTTGCTACTGGACATGGTGTAAACAAGCGAATTTTAAAATGCTTAGATGTCAACGGCCAACGTTTTGAACATTTATTAAAAACTAATTAAATGTTTTTTACTTTTTTCTTGGTAATTTTGTTAGAAGTCAAAAAAATATTATTATGTACACTACAACTTATTTTATTTTTATTTATTTATTTATTTCCCAACAAACTAAATTAGTTTATTACAGGGAAAATATAAATTAACATAAAAAGAAAAATGTAACTTAAGATTAATTATAAATATTTATATAATTAAAAAAAAAAAAAAAAAATTAACTCCTTTTAGTGTATAAAGAAAGATCATTTAAATTTATCCTTTTTAACCTTTTAAAATATATTTTTTGCACTTCTTTTTAAATAATTTTAATTTAGTTATTTGTTTCAAATTATTTGGTAGTTTATTATATAAAACAACACCATTAAATAATATCGACTTTTTTCCAAAGTTACTTTTAATTGGTGGAAGAATAATATTTGTATTTTTTCTGGTGGTATAATTATGTATAGCATTTGCTTTTTTAAACAGCATATTAGAACTTTTTTCTTTTAAATTTATTGCATGAATAAGCGAGCATATTTTTAATTTGTATAAATTTGCTATATTTAAATATCCATTTGGTTTATATAAATTAACTGTTGATTAAGTAATTTTAAGCATTTAAGAATTTACTAATTGTTTAAAATTTGTCTAAATTTCTTATTGTTCATTGATGGCAAATTTGGATACATTTCATTGAATTTTCTACAAGTACGACTAATGATCTTATCACACTGACCATGTAAAACAAATAAATTCATAAGTACTGTATTTGAATAATTATTGTTTTCTTCCATTTCTCTTAAAACCTTAAATTAGAATTTTCAAGTACGGCAACCAACTGACAACGAAACGGAATAAATAATAGAAAAGTGTCATCCATTTAAAAACAACAGTTTCCAAAGGCTACTTTTCAAATTTTCCTAAAAACTCGTGAATGTTATCTGTAATAGTTAAATTGTCCAAATAAATGCTAATAAGTCAAAAACTATTCGAGATAGGTATAGGGACATGATATATTGAAAGATAGGAAATTTACAGAGCTTTTAGGACCGCGGTTAAAATACAGGGTGTTCCATTTAAAAAAATGTACTTTTAATCATTTTTCCAAACCATCAAAATATGTTTATTTTTGAAACACCCTGTACAAATATAACTACGATTTGGACACCGAGTGAATAGCCTCGTGGTATTACCTAGCTCTCCACCAAATTCTAGTGTCCTATCTGTCATGAGTTCAAAAATATCAGCCCTTATTGACTACCATGTTTTCCGAGAAAAAAAGAAGAAAATAATTATTATCTCGACAACGATACTAGATAGACATAGGAATATGTTAACGAAACTTATTAACAAACCAACAGGGATTCTAAAAAAAATATAATATACCGGGTGTTCCATTTAAATTATCATAGGTGCTAATACTTTTCAGTAGAAGCGGCAACACCGCAAGGCCAAAAATAATTTTAAAAGAAAGGTCATGTCCACTTATGTAAACTACCACATTTTCAAAGTGATCCGTTGACTAGTTCGCCAGAACTTCTAATAGGCCACTCACCATCAATCACCCTGTATATATATATATATATATATATATATATATATATATATATATATATATATATATATATATATATATATATATATATATATATATATATATACAGGGTGTTATGGAAATCATTTAATATATTGGAATGGGTAACTCCTGATATGAATTCAGATTGAATAAAAATATTCATAAATGGTGTTTCACTATAAAAAAAGGTAAATATCGGCCCTCGAAAAAATTTTTTTAGTACCTGCGCGCCACTGTCATAAATACATGGCCATATAAAAAACAGCAAGAAATGTCAGTTACAGAAAAAAATTTTTTGTTTCGAAGTCAGGCGTTGCCAAATTTTTTTACCATATTTCTATGAATCAAGTTTGAAAACCTAATATTTTTGTTACCTTTAAAGAAAGAACTCCTAGTAACACTAATTTCAAAAAGCTAAAATATTACAACACAAAACAATACAGAGAACTGCTCTTCAAATGAAGTGTAAAATAATAATCTTCAACTAAACGTACTTATTAGCACTGGAAGTGGAAACTTTCTTCTTCACTAAATAATAGCCACAAATGTTCAGTGTTATCCTTATAGCACTGGAAACATTCTTTTTCACTAAATAATAAAGTTAATATACTTAATATACTTATAATAATAAGTTACAAAACTCGATTAATGTGTAAGGAATGTAAACAAAGTGATGACATTCCCAAACCAGAGAAGTATATCGAAATTATGTATTTAAAGACTTTAGTGGACGAACTAAAGAGTAAAAATGAAATTCTTCAAGAAAACAATAAACTTCTTAAAAAAAAAAATGCTTACTTGGAAAAGAATATAGAAAACTTCGTAAATTTCTAACCTAATAAAAAAAGCCGTAAAACCAAAAATTCCGTGAAATTAGCTGCGAAAGAAACAAAGAAGCAGAAATTGGCATCGAACAAAACGACTTGGCACAGTAGGACCACAACAACAGTCTAGCGTGACTGCAAGCCATCCCAAGAAAAAAAGAAGAAAATGACAGTGACTAACCCTACTTTCAACTCCTTCAATATTTTTCTATGCTTTCAAAACAAACAGAAGCTTACAGTAAAAAATAAAAGAAACAAGTGGACCCAAAACTGAGACCAAACTCAATCGAAGGCAAAAAAAGGATGCAACCACTTTGAAAGCCGCTTCATCAGGTAGCTATTCTTGGTTATTTGTATCACGACTGTCTAATGACACAAAACCTGAGGACATTGGAAAATACCTAAAATTAAATTATAACATCGACTGTGAATGCGAACGGATAAAAACAAAGTGGAAGCAGAAATATAGTTCTTTTAAAATTGGTGTGCCCAAGGATAAAAAGTCTGTCATTCTTGACGAAAATGTTTAACCAGTTGGTATTCAAGTAAACAGTTGTTTAAACCTAATAAAGTTAGAACCTCAACAGGGGCGAAGCCTGGTGGTAGCAAATCGTCATGTATAAAACTGCTACATTACAATGTCCGCTCTGTGAGGAACAAGCTTCACGAGCTCGAGGCTGCCACTGCTGATTGTGACCTGGGAGTCTTATGTTTAACAGAACATTGGCTGGAACAGGAAGAAATAGATAGGCTGAGCCTGCTGGATTATGTTGTCAGCGCATCTACATCACGAAGTCAGTCACGTGGTGGTGGAATAGCTGCATCTGTCAAGTTTCTAGGGCTATATCTAGATAGGAAGCTGAAATGGGATGTTCATGTAGCTAATGTTTGTAAAAGACTTGGAAGTAGTGTATTTGTTTTACAAAATTTGAGTGAATGTGTTTCAATAAAAACCCTGAGAACAGCATATCATGGAATTTTCCATAGTGTTATGACATATGACATTATCGCATGGGGACGGTCACCTCATGCACAAGAGTCTTTGGTCTCCAGCGAAAGGCAGTCAGAATCATGGCTGGCCTAGGGTACAGAGAGGATTGTGGGAATGCCTTTGTTCAGTTGGGAGTTCTTACCCTTCCTTCGGCTTACATCCTGCAAAGTTTGCTCTACATCAAAGACAAGGACGACCTACTGTCTTACCAAGACATACATGATCATGACACTAGGAATAAGACCAACTACGTTCCACAACACTGCAGGTTAGGTAAATGTCAGGCTCGACCAGAATATTATGCAATAAAACTGTTTAATAAGTTACCCCAAAATGTTAAAGAGCTCTCTACTCAGCAGTTTAAAATGAAGGTGAAACAGTTCCTAATAAAACATGCTTTTTACATCACAAAACAGTACTTAGATTATAGTTTTAATATATTTTAATATTTTTATTTAGATTTTTTAATGTGTTTGTATTATTGTGTTCATTTCGAATTATAAATTTGAATGCATTGTATTGTCAGGAATGTTTTTATTATTGTCTAAATATGAAAATTATTTTATCTGTAATTGACGTGTGTAAACAATTTATTTGTAATAGCATGAATAAATGAATTTGAATTTGAATAGAAAATTAAACTGTTTTAAACCACGATTGTATAGAGATATCCAAATAAAAGTGAACAGGCCTTATAACTTTTTTATTTTTAAAGATGGAAAAAAATGTCAAATATGAAAGCTTTGGGGATTTTTAGCTTTATACATATATCTTATCAGCAAAATAATCGAGCATCGAATAAAAAAATCCAAAAATATGATAAAAATCATACCATCCAATTTAAAATAAGCGAGAAAATCGATGTTTTATACTATATTTCTTTTATTCGATACTAAATTGTTTTGCTGATAAGATATATGAATGATTGATCCATAAAAATCCCCAAAGCTTTCATATTTAACATTTTTTCTCATTTTTAAAAATAAAAAAGTTATAAGGCCTGTTCACTTTTATTTGGATATCCCTGTACATATTACCACGTACACAGTATATCCAATTTGAATTTACTTTCCTAAGACTGAAGCTACAGGCAGGTACACAGAAAAAAATATACAGTATTTATTTACATAAGACAGTTTTTATTATATGTATAAGTAGATTATTATTAAGGACAGTAAACAAATTAAAAAATAATAGTAAGTACCTATATAAAATAAGATACATATATACCGGGCCAGGGTGTTTATTTCAACTGATATCATTATGGAGTAGGTATATTTTTCAGTAGCGTGGCCAGCTTCTAGGGGGGGGGGGGAGGGCAGGCTATAATGGGGGCAGCAAAAAGTGATCGTATTGATAAAAAAAATTATAAATTGAAAGCAGAAAAATAAGATTACAGAAATATGCGCCGCAGACGAAAATTTTGGAAGAATTGTTGCAAAAATGCTAAAAATATATAAAATAATGCAAACAAGGGGCGCCATCAAAGAGGGGGGGGCAAAATGAAAAGTGGAGAGCCTCCAACTATACACTAGTGGTTAAAACTTAAAATGGGCACCCCGTATATAAATTTGTTTAAGGGCACAACTATAGTGATGGTAGTGACCAGTGGCATATGGTGAAATTTCAAAGTTGTATATCTCTCTTCCTACGTTCAGGACCGGTCCCAATTTTTATTGGTTTTAATAGTGAGCCCACTGGGAATGCTTTTGTAAAGAAAAAAAAAACGTTTTGAATTTGCGAAAAAAAAGTTGAATTTTTGCTTCAGTTTACCAGAACCTTCCCAGTGGGCACACTATTAAAACCTCTAGGAATTAGGAACAAAGATATACAACTTTGAAATTTCACCATACGCCACTGGTCGTGACCTAGGTTTTACTAGCCATTATATCTAGTTCACAATACACTTACAACGGTATGCTACGTTATGACGTCACTTCGAGGGAAAATTTTAAATTGACTAGGGCTTACCTGGGCAAATGAAATATGACAATAATATTTTAATAAACGTCAACTCAACATACTACCCGACAATAAAATGACCTGTAATATTTTAATAAACGTCAACCCAATACACTACCCGACCAGAAACCCAACCTGTACTTATGTAGGTACAAGGGGAGCAAGCGTCTAGTCAATTTAGGATTTTCCCTCGAAGTGACGTCATATGTAGCATACTGTTGCCAGTGTATGGTGATCTAGTTTAATAAGAAGCATGAAATGATAGGTGTAGGTGTTTCTAAAATTAAATGTAAAATTGTAACTATTTTATAATAGATGTGTACTTTTATGAAGACCACTCTTATAATAAACGCACTATAAAAATGACTTATAATGGCACTAATGAGTAGGAAAAAAATAACTGAAAGTCAATATCCACCGCAAGTCCTATATGTCTCTTGCTTTTCTTCAGAATTTTTTTTTAACTTCCTTCTTGTAGTTTTTCCATTTTTCCCGTAGCTGCTTACTTGTGCGTTCCACATAGCCCTCAGCTACCCATTCGGCAGCTATCTGCTCCCACATCTTATCTTTTTCTTTGGCCGTAACAGCATCAGCTCTCTTGTTCTCTAAAATTTCTTTGTATTTTTCGACAAACTCCACGAGTGCCTCAACTTCCCCTTCCACGAAATTAACACACCTTCTGTTTTGGATATTCACTGCATAATTTTTAGTAATAATACTAATAATCCTCGTATATCATGGTAATAATCTATAACTGTTTAGAAAATAAACACGACAATCGGAATCAAACGAAAAAGTATGGTTAATGGTTAATTCTTCTTCCTTTCTTAAAATCGATGACGCCTTTTTCCTCTTTTTCGATATATGGGCTTAGCATTTTAACTCTAGTGTTTCAAAGGCAATAATACAAACACGCGTTCTATTTTAAATTTTCGCGCCAAATCAGGGCCACCTACTTTATCAAGTACTGGAAGTGACAAAGAGACATGATCATGTTTTATGATGAAGGGAAGGGAGATCGAAACAGAAGGATTTCTTAATGTCATCAAAGAGCCGTGCCCGTGCGCCATATTTATTTAAGTTTTTCGACAGCACACAAGCCACACAATGAATGTTTTAATTATTTTTTCGTTTAAAGTTTTAAATAATGTAATTTCTTTTCACTACCTAGAAAATGGTCTTCGTCGATCCGTTGTTAACCAATATTTTGATCAGTTTTATCTAGTTTCTTTGAGTGAGTAGCGTAATAGGGTTGAAAACTAAATTTAATTTAAAACACTAATAATATTTACGTATTATGGTAACGTTTGCCGGAGCAAAACTAATTTAGCGGATCTGGTTATACTTTTGAAGTAAGTACTATGTAGTTGTGCCCAATTAGTATTTTCGTTTTGATTTTTAACTTTTCCTTGGCAGAAAGTTTAAGCTAGTAGGAATAACTTATATCATTAATAATGTAATATAGGGTGTCTTAAATATTACTTAAAACTAAGGCTACTGACAAAAAGGACTGATTTCACAGTGCCTTTTTACTATTTTTTTTTGTTTTTTCTTAGGAAAGGTTCAAATTTTTTTTAACTTGTCTTAAATTACGCTTAAAAACAGAAATGTCTGGCAACGTTTCAAAAAATTCAATTGTTTAAAGTTTTTCGCGCGCAAATTTCCGTCAAGCGCTTTGTGTACGTTCAGCCAGGTGCGTCGAATATTGACGGATTTTAGGGTATTTTTGAAAATTTTAAAAATGTTCGATTTAAGAAAAAAAAAGTATTGGATATGTCTGTAGACTACCCCAGGAGTCACCCATTCCAATATATTAAATGATTTCCATAACACCCTGTATATATATATATATATATATATATATATATATATATATATATATATATATATATATATATATATATATATATATATGTATATCGCTTTTAAAAGCGAGGGCGGTAGCAATATAAGCACCACGTCAGGTAACAACGGTAACGGTAAGAATGACAAAAACCTCGTGAGCGATGATGTCTCTTCGCTTAAGGCCATCCTGATAGAAATAAGAGAATCTAACCTAGAACTAAGAAACGAAATTCATGAATTGAAAAATTCGCTCTCAGTGTTGAATGACATGTACGAGGACGAAAGAACAAGGAATAAGATTATGGGAGACATGATGGACGACATAAAAAAGGAAAACTCGAGTCTCAGGGCAGAGATCCAATGGATTAGGCAACACATTAATGTGGACGAAACTCAAAAAATAAAGAATAACTTAACAATATCAGGAATATGCGATAGCCCGAACGAGGAACTGACGGTGATAAGGGGCAAAGTATCCAAGGTATTCAGTTATTTGGACCCTGATTTCCAGCAGGAGAATATGGGGAATGTCAAAATAAGTAACACTAAAGGAGGTAGACCAGTGGTAATTGTCTCATTGGATACACAAAACACAAAAAACTCGCTTCTAAAGAACAGGAGAACAAAAGGAAAAATTACTTCTGCAAATTGTGGACTGAATGGCAACAGTAGAAACATATTTATAAATGAACATATGACACCATTATCGTACAATCTATTGAAGGAGGCACTGAAGCTGAAAGAGAAAAATTACAAATATGTATGGTACAGGAATGGCAATGTTTTTGTAAAATGTAAAGAGGGTGACGATGCAGTGAGAGTAAGGGATGTAGATCATGCCCGGGAGTTACTGAGGGACTGCTGAGTGAGTGTTTCGGGTAGGGGAATTTGTCTGTGATGCTAGATGTTCCCGATGGCGCAAAATGGCTTATGTGATGACTACCTCTACTACGAGGTGAGTAGCTGTGATATTGATGTGATATTGATGAAACAAATGTGTTTAATAACCCGACTGATGACATAAACATAATTCACGTAATTATAAGAAGCTTAAGCAGGAACTTTGACGAATTTGTGGTACTTTTGGAATCATTAAACAAAAATTTTGATGTAATTGTCTGTTCCGAAACGCACTGTATATAAAATGTTGAAGATTTTAACTTAAGCCATTATCAAACTGTATATAACGATAGTAAAAATAATAAATGTGATGGCTGTATTGTTTATGTTAAGGAGAATATAATTATAGAGAGTAATATTATTGAAATAGGTATATTCAAATTCATTCATGTAACTGTGAGTAAAAATAATGTATCGGTAGGTCTGACAGCTACGTACAGACTACCTTCTACTAAGACTGAAGATTTTATAAGTTCCTTAGATATTCTCTTAAAAGAGAAAATTGTAAATTACTGCGATATCAATGTATTCTGTGGTGATATAAATATTGATGTGTTAGATGATAAGAACGGAAATGTAGGACATTATCTTGATGTATTGAGTGAAAGGGGTTTTAGTAGTGTTATCAATCGAGCAACCAGGGTGGTGGGAGCTAGTTCTTCTTCTATAGATCACTTTTTCCTTAGGTGTGCTTGTTCATGTGCGGTGCATGGTGTGGTCCTCAATTCGTTTCTTACCGATCACTATCCGATTTTATTGAATGTACAATTGAAGGGTAAGGGCAGCGATTTTAAGGCGGATAAGTATACTAGTAAAATTGACTATAATAAATTAGATTCACTTTTGCAAATTGAGGATTGGACCGGAGTGTTGGATTCCGACAGTGTGGATGCTTGCGCTAATAATTTTATAAATAAATTAACTTCTATAATAAATGACTCAGTAACAAACAAATATGTTGTATGTAGGAGGCGACGGATTAAGCCATGGATTACCGCGGGACTGCTTGTTTCTATTCGCCAGCGTGATAGATTGAAACGTATTTCGTCAAAGCAACCTCAAAATGTAGAACTTTTAAATCAATTTAAAAATTACAGGAAAAGCTTAAGGAAACTGATTAATAAATCTAAAACTGACTATTACAAGCACTTGTTTCAACAGAACCCAAATGATTCTAAAAAAATCTGGAATTTGATAAAATCTGCCACAAATGGAGAGAGAGCTGAGCAAAAAATAAATGTCTTATGTGATGAGGATGATGGGGAGCTCCAGGACGGAGCAACCATTGCCAGTAGGTTGAACAAATATTTCAGTACTGTGGGGGAGGAATTGGCGGGCAGAGTGGTTGCAACTGTCGACCCAGCTGGACCTGAAGGTTTCTCTCAAACAGCTGATACACTTTTTCTAACTCCTATTACGGCAAATGAGATGACTGTAATAATAGGCTCATTAAAAAATAACTCGAGCTCTGGCTCTGATAATATAACAACTAAATTCCTCAAAAATAACCATAAAAGTTTAATTAGACCTCTGCTGCATCTAATAAATCTAATTTTTGAAAAGGGAGTATTTCCCGAAAGATTTAAAAATGCAATTATAACACCATTGTATAAAGGAGGGTCAAGAAAGGTCATGAGTAATTATAGACCTATTGCTATCACAAGTAATATTAGTAAAATTATTGAAAAATGTATCAAGTTAAGAGTGATTGCTCATATGGAGAAAAATAATATTATATCTAAATACCAATATGGATTTAAACAGGGAATGGGGACTGAGGATGCACTTCTTGCAGTGACAGAGCACATTTCGATAAACCTTGAAAAGGGGAAGAAGTGTCTCCTGGTATTTTTGGATTTGGCTAAGGCCTTTGACACTGTGTCACACCCTATCCTACTTGACAAGCTAAACAATATTGGACTGAGAGGAATAGCGCAAGACCTGTTGAAATCATATTTAACAAATAGGTCGCAGAAAGTAAAAAATGGTCAGTTCATAAGTGATGATTGTCAGGTGGGATATGGTGTGCCACAGGGCACTGTGCTGGGGCCAATTCTTTTTTCAGTTTATATTAATGATCTTGTTGACAGGGTGACAACTGGGAATGTGGACTGTTACGCTGATGACACGGTTTTAATGTTTGAGGATGATACTTGGACTTTAACATATAAAAGGGCGGAAATGGCATTACAAAGGGTAAAGCATTGGCTAGATTGTAACTTATTGACTCTTAATGTGGAGAAATCTAAATTCATGTGCTTCACACTTAACAATAGAAACTATCCCCAAAACAATATTCTAAAAATTCATAAAATAAACTGCGTAAATCAAATAAATTGCAATTGTCAGGAAAGGATATGTATTACTGAGAGAATTAAATACTTGGGAGTGTATTTTGATCCACATATGAGGTGGAATTTCCACGTTGAGTATTTAACTACAAAAATTAGAAAAATGTACTATAAATTCTACCAAATTAGACAGTGGTTACCTAAGAAAAGTTTGTTGAACATATATAAGGCATTGGTGGAGTCCGTGCTGGGCTATGGCTTGGTTGTGTGGGGTTCGGTTTGTGAGTCAATTGTGACAAAACTGGTAACTGCCCAAAAAAGAATTCTAAAAATAATATTAGTAAAACCATTAAGATACTGCACAGAGCTACTGTTTAGAGAAGCCAGGGTACTAACGCTGAAGCAGTGCTATATAAAGTCAGTAATGCGATTACTACTAAAAAACAAATATAGTATAAATGTGGTCTCACATGAAATTACAACAAGATCAATAACAAAAAACCATGCAAGGGTTCCGGCCGCATCTTTTACTGCTGTGCAGAGAACCATTTACTTTACTGCTCCGAAGATTCATAATATTATACCTGATGAATTGAGAAATAAATCGTATAAATGTGTAAAGCGCAGAATAACAGACTGGTTGCTCGATGGTAACATAAATAGTTATTAGTGGTCATTTAATTGTGTGCCTTGAGATGAATGGTGGTTTATTGTTGTGCAAGGGGAAGGGAAGGGGGAGAGAAGGGAAAATAATACAAATAAGAATTCTTAAAGAACGTTTTATAGAGTAGAATTAAAATACATTACTGTTAGTTCATAGTATTTTTTCGCTGTTGTATTTTCTTATTATACACTGTAACACACGCACATTCTTTTAAGAAAATTGTGTGTTACGCAGATTGTTTGTAATTGAAAATTTGTAGCTTGAAATAAATTGACTTTTTTTTTTATATATATATATATATATATATATATATATATATATATATATATATATATATATATATATATATATATATATATATATATATATATATATATATATATATATATATATGTCAACGAGATCACTTTCCGGCTGCCATTTCTTTAGTATTTAATCGAACAAGATGAAACTTGGCAGGAGTCATAGGCTAGTAAAAAGTCACTTTTCTAGGTACTTGTCAAATTTCGACGACTTCCGGTTTAGCCGGAAGTGACGCCAACTTTAGATTTTCAAATGAGACACCCTGTATATTTCTTGATTTTTGGAATCTACAGATCATTTTACGTACAGCTGTATTATTTTTATTACTTTTTGTGTCAATTTACCATTTTTAAAACAAATTTTGTGTATTAATCTAGAGTGCCATGACCCACCTTAAATCGTTCTAATAGATGTGTACATCTGCACAAAAATACCTACACAATTTTATCACCTTTCGTTGGTGTTACCAGAGCATTCAAAGTTGACTGAATCACTTTTTTGATAATATCTTAAAAACATTAAATACAACTATAACACTTTCATAGTATAATTAGATGTAGAATCCAACGGTGTATCACAACATCAAAATTCTCTTGGATTTTCTAAAGAAAACTACATTTTATTGCAATCGACATTTTATATGGTTTGATCAAACATGCAACTGCACGACGATCAAATATTATATCCACTTAGCCATGACAAAACTGAATAATAATAATGAGTGACTGTAAACAATTCACAACAATCCAGAAACATAATATTAAACACCAGAAAATAATTGTTTACTTTGTAAAATTCTATCATTTATCCCGAATTCAATTGTTTTCCAGGCGCGGCCCGTGAGTTTTTTTACAGGTGGGTCAAAATTTTATGGGCAACTAGTGATATCAACGCAACAAGCAAAATACACTTTTTTAATTAAGGGAGGTTTTCTAATAATGTGCCTAGTTTTGCTAAGAAATTATTTACCTACAAATAAACACCGCCAAAATCATAGAATAGATACTGCAGAATATTGAACATTACTACTCTTGATGTTTATGACTTTCAGTATCACTCCTCTGTTTATGGCTTTTTTCTATGTGTTTTAATACTCTAAGTTAGTAGATTTTAGCGGTTTTCGTTGTGATAAGTTTAGCTTCTCCTCAATAGGTGTCGCGCCTTGTACTAACAGTCCAGAATATAAACAGAAAAAAATTCTGAGCTACAAGTATGACTATTCGTAAAATAAAATTAGGAACGCTGCCGAAACTCCGTTTTCTTTAATACATACAATGCTGGCGACTAGACATAGTAATACGATATTTGTCTACGCACGTGCAGGATGTAAGCTGTAGTAAATATGAGATTGCCAACAATTTTGAAAATATTTTATCGAGGAAGAACTTGTTGCCAATACACCTTTTAGAGCCGATCTAATTTTTTAAATAACAAAATATTAAAAAAAAAGTTCTTGCCCCAACACAGGTGCGAACCCGCGAGCGTCGGATTACCTCGCTGTGGTTATATCCCTTGAGCTACGCTAGCTATGTAAGAAAATCGGTCCGATACCGTTAAATTCGATGGCTAGCGCTGGCCTGACAGAAATCGTATTTATAATTTTTTATGTTTAACCACTAATTAAAATTGTTATTACAATGCGCATATTAGGTACCTAATTAGTTTTTCTCTTTCCGAACCAAATGTTTTGAAATAATATATTTTAGGGGGCGGTTTGAGAGTATTTCCATAGTGGTAGTGGCCAGATATTATTGGTGGGCCGTCGACCAATTGTGTCTCTTTTTAACTTCCTAAAGCGCGTATGTCTGTTTCTCTCTTGCGTTTAATGAATTTATATCGTCCAAATAAACCTATAAGATCAATATACAATATGACCCAGCCCGGAACAAGCTTGGATGTCCTTTGACGATGGCTGGCTTGACTTTATTCATTCTTGGGGAGTTTTAGCATGGAACTTTGAAACAAAAGATTCATTTTTGGTTTTAAAAAATTAAAAAATAAATTATTAGGTAGATCACTGAAAATTTTAGGTGGGTCATTGACCAAATGACCTTATGGACGGGCCGCGCCTGTTGTTTTCCATGGCAAACTTAACAATATTTTGAGGCTTCATTCTGTTATTTTTTAACCAGCTACAATTTAATTGTTTGTCATGGCTAACTGGATATAATATTTGATCGTCGTGCAGTTACATGTTTGATCAAACCATAACAAATGGCTATGACAATAAAATACAGTTTTCTTTAGAAAATCCCAGAGAATTTTGATGTTGTGATGCACCGTTGGATTCGTAATAAAAAACTACATCTAATTATACTATGAAAGTGTTATAGTTGTATTTAATTTTTTTAAGTTATTATCAAAAAAGTGATTTAGTCAACTTTGAACGCTCTGGTAAGACAAATGAAAGGTGATAAAATTGTGTAGATATTTTTGTGCAGATGTAAACGTCTATTAGTACGATTTAAGGTGGGTCATGGCACGCTAGATTAAAACAAAAAATTTGTTTTAAAAATGTCAAATTGACACAAAAAGTAATAACTATAATACAGTTGTACGTAAAATGATCTATAGATTCCAAAAATCAAGAAATACCCCAAACAGCACTGTACGTACATAATACGTACATTTTAGGTCAGTTTTACGTCTTTACGTCCGGAGACCTAAATTGGACGTCTTATGTACGTACATTTTAGAATATCTTATGTACATACTTTAACTACATAAAAACATGGCAAAAATATTTTTTTAAAAGGATAATATATTTCATAAAAAACTATGTGTTAAAAAATATATGCCATAACAAAATTGTTTTAAAGTTAATAAATGTATTTACTTCTTTTAATGATAATAATAAAAATAATATCTAATATAATAATAATGATAATCAAACCCTAATCTATGGTCTACCTTTTGGGGCGTTTCGTGCAATAATTCACATTTTTTTTAGCTTTCTTTTGCCTTTGCATCATTTAATTTAAATATATACTGTCGATTTATTTCTGTGTTTTGTACGGTGATTGTTTTTTTTTATTGAACAAGCGAAGATATCTCCCAATAAGAAAAAACGGAAGAATCCATTAGTGTGTGGCAGTGTGGCTAAGGAGAGCTAAGGACCGAACGGCACATAAAAACAAATAATGTTGAACAAAATAAATTGTGTTTTCAAAGTTGTTTTTATGATTTTACTGCCTTGACCCACTTAAAGCCCAAATAACATAGTGAAAGTTATTTACTGACAACACAAATTAAAATGTCCTCATTTATAAAGTCCAAATATACATTCCTCCTAGAACTAATCATGTTCATAACTGTACGTTTGTATATAGTAAATATATATATATATATATATATTTTTTTTAATTCCATAGGTATCTACTTCTGCTTTTGTAAGCAGGATAAACACGCAGTACTTACTAATTTTTCTGTTGCTATATGCTATAAAATGTATGTACTTAATACGTACATTTTAGACAAAAATGTACGTACATATTACAATCCTAAAAGACGTACATAAGACGTACAATATGTACATACGCTGAACGTACATTTTGGTGGAAAACGTGAGTACATAATAAGTCTTATGTACGTACAAGGTTATTTTGTGTACGTTCATAAGACGTACGTTACATCCACAAAGTACTTACATAAGACGTACATAAGATGTCAGTGTGCTGTTTGGGACACAGCGTGTCTCATGTGAAAATTCAAAGTTGGTTATATATATATATATATATATATATATATATATATATATATATATATATATATATATATATATATATATATATATATATATATATATATATATATATTATATATATATATATATATATATATATATATATATATACATATATTATATATATATATATATATATATATATATATATATATATATATATATATATATATATATATATATATATATACATATATATAAATGTAAATGCGAAGATTTACTTCTTCGCTAGTGCAGCGATAAGGCCGTGAATGAAAAATAAAAATAAAAATAATGAGGACTATCTTTGATTCTGGTCTGGGTGACCTCCTGCTATCGATTTCTGGGCCCTTACCCATCAGCGGGCAGGCTTACACCCAGGGTGGCTGAAGAACAGACCACGATTTGACCAGAATCAAAGAGAGTCCTTATATCCAAAATGTTCGGAAAGGATGGGTAAGATGTAGTGGCTCGCGCCAACTAGTTCACCCAGTGTTGCTCCAAAAATGTTTGGCTGCTAACACAATAATACTCGAAAGTATGTTGATGTCGACTTTCTCGACATCGACGGTACAAATGCACCATTGTACAACAATAGTAGAAAAATGGAAGATTTCTTGGCCTATAGGTAATATAATAAATGTAAATGCGAAGATTTACTTCTTCGCTAGTGCAGAAAGATGGTCCTCATTATTTTTATTTTTATTTTTCATTCACGGCCTTATCGCTGCACTAGCGAAGAAGTAAATCTTCGCATTTACATTTATTATATTACCTATAGGCCAAGAAATCTTCCATTTTTCTACATATATATATATATATATATATATATATATATATATATATATATATATATATATATATATATATATATATATATAGGGTAGGTGGGGGCATAAGTCCGCATTTTTAGTATATTCGATATTTTTGACACTTCTCATGCTAAGATGAACTTGAAGTTTGACAATTAGTTCAGATTGGTAATGATTGTGCATTTGAGTACGAACTTAAGATGAAATACCTACGTGTTACTAAAAATTTTAGGAGATTAATTCTAGATATGGAAAAGTGGGACCTCTGCCCCATCAAGAGGGGCAAAAATCCGCAATCGGATCTTTGCCCCATTTGAATGAGAATGAATTTTAATAAATAAAAAGCAACAACTCATCTTTGTGAAAACATGTATTATACTCACAAACTTAAAACTATATTTGAAAACTTATAAAAAAATATAACTTTTTCAAACTAATGCAATGTCAAATCACTCAGATCTGTAGAAAACTGAACAAAGTCCTTGAATCTTAGAGAACTACCTTGCAATGGCTTAGAAAGTTTCCTAACAATGTCACTTTCATTAACAAAAGACTCTTCATCGGTTTCTGAAAAACGCATTGTGTTAGGTGCTCTTTTATAAAAAAAATTCCGTGGCAACCGTCATCCATTATTGCAGTGATCCGAATTACGTAAAAGCGGAATGCGTCTTTGGTTTTCCCATAGACTTTCACTACAACAAATTCCCCTGCACTAAGCCCAGGAGAGTCACTGTTTGATTCAGATTCACTTTCTGAAATGTTGAAATCACTGCTGCTATCGTGGAGTGAAATTTGCGAGGAGTCAGAAAAGGATTCATTTCGTGTTTCCTTCAGTTTGCTTCCTTTTTCCTCAAAAACATTTCTTACAGTTGCTCTATTTCTCCTAATGCTTTGCTTCCTTCTTTTCTCCTCAAATTTTTTTCTTTTCTCCTTTTCTACCTTTTCCAAATGTTCCTTGTTTGGTGTTGAGGTAAGAAGTGTAGATTTAAGGCCTTTTCTAGTTCGTTCCCGCTAAACATGTTATATTACAAAAATATTGCATAATATTTTTTCAAAATAACTTTTACAACATTAGCAAATAAATATTGTGCAAATATTGTAACAGCCTTTTGTGCAATTACGAGACAACATTATTTGTGAAACTTTCTTAAAATACAGAAATAACATTATTTTCTTACAGAAAAATTATATACCTACCTAATAAAATTACAACGTTATTTTCATATTTGTGGCAAGTTTTTTTAATAATATTTCTATTTGTAAGTAAATGCAACATTTTTTTGTTAGTTTGACCCAACATTTCATTTCGCATATTTTATAAATATTTTTAAAACTTTATTATTTTAATTGCATATAATATTACAAAAAGTACTTCTATTTTATCAATTTCATATATACCGCCTTTAATAAGACTTTCCGCTTCCCCGACCTCGAACTCTGATTGGTGTTTTATTTAACTAATTCTTCGATGGAACATGGAACAGAAACCTAACGTCCATTTTGGTTTTATGCGTTTACCAATGCAGCCCATTACTTTTCTCTGACGGAAAATACATGAGTGCAGTGAGCAAAATTTATTTTGTTTTTTATCATATTGATAATAAAATGGAATGTGAGTCTCTAAAAAAAAAGGTAAGTCTTCATCTTTTTTTGGCATCTATTTTATTGTGTTGTTTGTTTCGGAGATTTAGGATCGACCACTCCGGTCTTAAAAATGGCGACTCTATTCAACGTTGAAAATTTCATCTCTGTACCGAAGTTAATAAGTAATTTTAGGTAGATATTAGAATTTAATTGTGCTGAAAGTCCTAAATTTTTGCATTGGGATTATCACTTCGATGCCCTCAGAGCATAAATTCCATTTTCTAGATCATTTTACAAAAAAAAAAGAATTGAATAGCCACGAAAGTGTAAGGATTTAGATTCTGTATTTTCTAAAATAAATGCAATTGTTTTTCTAAAGAATTATGGTCAAATTAGGTATTTAAATGTACCAAAAATACAATTTTTAAGAAACAAATTTAAATTTTATTTTAGAAACTACAGAAGTTAAATCCACATTTTCCGCGTTACTAAATTTGGTAATTATTTAGATTAGTGGAAATTGCGAATTTTTTCATGAAATTTTGCACAGATCCTAATTTTGGGTCGTAGACCACGAATCCGAAGTCAGTTTTTGGCGGTCTCGTAAAAAATTTTTTTTTTGCTCGCCCAACCTGAGCAAAAAGGTGGTCAGGTTTGCTCAGTTTTGATTGATATAGATATATATGTATCTATATCAATCAAAACTGAGCAAACCTGACCACCTTTTTGCTCACCTAACAAATTTAAAGAAATTCATTGAAAAAGCTAACCTAAAAGTTTAAAAAAATTTTTTACGAGACCGCCAAAAACTGACGTCGGATTCGTGTTCTACGACCCAAAATTAGGGTCTGTGCAAAATTTCATGAAAAAATTCGCAATTTCCACTAATCTAAATAATTACCCTAAATTTTTATGCCCTCAGGGCATGATAAATAATAAAATTTTGAATTAAGTACCTACTCTTTATTTATTTTTGTACGATTGTTGTAAAGAATCCTGACTAAGTTTAAAAGTTATACAGGATGTCCCCATCGCAGGGACTTCCTGGATGGGGTTAACTACCACAAATGAATCTAATTTTTAATTTTTCGACAAAAAGTTATTCGTATAAACATTTTTAAAGCTTTTAAAAAAATGCGATTTATGTAAAAAAAATTAGTTTCTATATACAGAGAGGTCAAAAACTTCAAAAATATAAACTTGACCTATGTACGAGTAAACTACCTTTATTTTTCATTTTAAAGAAAAATTACACTAGAAAAAGTTGCTTAGAACTTTTCCTGTTTTTAGGTCCATTTTATATTTAAAACTTGGTGTTTTTTTTTCAGAAAGAATGTAAAATTGTTAACTTGAAGGAAGATAAAATTGAATTACTGGTGGAGATGGCAGTTGAAACTCACGCTACATTAAAAATTATTTTACATAAAATAAATTCTCTGGAAGAAAGCGTTGAGCCTGTCGAGGATTTTTCAGGCATTTTTCCGCAAAAAGTATACAGGCTATGCTCAATATTGAAGAATCTTTACAAACAAATTCGGAACTAATAATAAAGTTGGTGAGTTTTTCCACTTGCTTGCATTAATTATAGGTTAAAATACATTTTCCAGCAAAAACGAACAGAACGCCAGAAATAGTAACTTCGTAGTTTTTGCTTTGGGTAAGAAAATAACAAAAAAACTTTCTTGCTCAAAATTTACAAAGTAGAATATAAAAATAAAAAAAATAAATTGTCACACAAGTAAAAACAATAAATTGCCCATTTTAAGGCAATGCTATAGGGACAATGAAATTATTAAATCAGCTGTTTGTCTTTCAGTTTAACAGACTGCCAGTTGGGTGGCCTTAACACAAAGAACCACATAAGAAGAATGATGACTGTTGTTTTCATCAATTCGGTGGGGACTATAATTTCTTGGACGGGGCAAAAGCCGAGAAGAACAAAATTTTTGCATTACTAACACAATGAGACGTAAGTTAATTAATATTTCATAAAAATATCCACACAGCATTAGAGTAATAAAATTTGATTTACTTCTGCTTAAACTGAAATTTAAAGAAAATCTTTGGCAGGAAAATACAATATTTATGCACCATGCATAAAGTAAAAAGTACCTACATTTTACATTTTAAATGTATTTAAAGTAATAAGCAGAAGTAGTTGTCAAAACTACTTGCAAGTATTAAGATTGTACTTAAAATCAAGCATTTCAAGCACGAGTATTAAGTAAATACTTTTTAATATTTACAGTTTTTAATTTTTACTTACTTAGGTACAAAAAATACTTTAAAGTAGGTACTAAATGTACTTAATTAGTGTGTAAATACTTTAAGTATGCATTAAAGTAAAACGAACAATTTAAGGTATCTCAAATTTGGCATATAGTCTTCACTTGTTAAATATTTCTAAATACTTAACGAATTCAAAAGTATTTAATGTGCAGTGACCCCCTAATTTCACCGTTGTGTTTATATTAAGCAAATAGCTATCGTTGAAATGCTTGGCGTCTTAAAAATACTGGTTAAAATGTATGTAATTCTTTATCAGTGACCACGTCTTAACTATGTTACCCCCATTTGTAAACGTTGCTTTTTATCCCCACATACATCCTAACTAAAAATATTAATATTGAATGGCACACTGTTGCCATGTGGTGACCTACTCGAGCTTAGTTGCCGATTTAAGTCGTCTGTTATGTAGATGCCATCATGGGCACCCGCAGGGAGGGGCCAGTGGCCCCCCTGAGCTTGTGAGATTGTCATACTTTTTAATTATTAGTAGTAAAATCTTTAAAAATATATTCCTTTTTTTCATTTTGCCCCCCCTGAGAAAAAAGTCTGCGGGCGCTCATGGATGACATGTTTATGCCCTTATTGTTTTGTAATTATTTTAGGAGCTAGTCAGAAGCTATTTCCAGCACTGACTGACAAATAATTTGAGAAAGTTGTAGCTGAATGGTTACGATTCTCCAGACAAAGAAAAGAAAGGGAAAAAATAATTTTTCTGTTTGTGATTACATATATTCATAAATATATTTTGCAAATTTAATGTTTGTTTAATATGAGATTTTTGGCCTAAAAGTTTAAACTAATAACTAATATAGAAACAGAAAAAATATAGGACTTTATGTTTACAGTAAATTCAGTCGCTCCAAAAAGATTTGTGGCCTGCAGTTTTCTGGTAAAGGTAAACATTGGTGACTAACTTTTAATTTTTAATTAACATTTTATTTTTCTTTGTTTATAATTTGCCTGCATGTTACAACTCTGAATCAAATTTTATTTATGTGAATAAGAGTGTGCCAATTAAATTTTTTATGTACAGGGATTTGGATTCAGAATTGCACTACAGCAGTAACTTTTGATTTAAGAAAAAGAGTCAATATGCAGTGTCCAAAAATGTTGCACATATTTGAAAAAAGTAATAATTAGGACACTAAATATTTTTAACAAGATTTATTGATGTCAAAACGTTTGGAAAATATATGAAAAATAACGCTGTCTAAATATTTTTTCTTTAGTTGCTGGCACCTCCAACTTTAACCTGAAATACACGCTGAATCACATCCGCCGGTATGTCCTTAATTTTTCGGTGATTCGTTCTCTTGACTGATGGTGTATCTTAGCTAGCGGAATAATACACACATTTTCTTGGCGGTAACCCCACAAAAAGAAAGGTTAAATCTGGACCTTTTAAAGGCCAGTTGATTTCGCCCCTTTTAAATATAACCTTGTGATGTTACAGAGCAGTCTATGATAAATTTGGAAGAGCCAGCGTTGAGAGGGAAGACATTTAGACAATAATAATAAATCTTGTTAAAAATGTTAAAGAATCCCAATTATTATTTTCAAATATGCACAATATTTCGGGACACGTATCATCTTAAAAATGGGATGGCGAATGCGCGAAAATGTATCAGCTACAATATTAAAAAAATATTGGGCTCAAAAAAAAAGCTACATACTATCTACATAAAACAAACATTTCGTACATGAGCTTAAGTAATATATTGTCAAAGTACCTTATGAAATATTACTCTCATCAAGATAAAAGTTATAACAAAATAATATTGGAAAGATTACTTGTACACAATGTAAAAAAGACATAGATTTAAATGTTTTATTAATGTTGCACGGATGCAAGATGTTGCATTGTAACATCAAAAAGCGGGACATAAGAGGTGAACTACATATTACGTTAATGTTGCATAAATATTTCTCAGAATGTAACATTGTTAGTTTTTAATATTGCTGAAATATTCATACAACCTTTTTTTGTTTAGCGGGTTTCCTCTTTTTTTGGATTATGGGTAACGGAATGATATCTGATGGTAAAGTTGCAGACAACTGTTCAGAATTTTCTTTAGAACATCCGGGCTCTTGGATTTCATTTTGTTTCGAACAACCAGGTTTTGGAGATTCGGGAACATTGGAAACAGAGACTTCACCTGCTTGGTTTTCAACGATGTCAAAATGTTCTACTTCATTCTGAGATTCTGCGTTTTCTTCAAACACGATTTGTCTATGCACGTCTTCGTCATTGATATCGACTGGGTCCATCTCCATTAATTGCTCTGATATTGATGAAGGCAGAAAATCTTCCTCGGTAAAAATATTTTCATCGAGGGGGTAAATTCCTGTCATCTTAAATCCGTTAACAGCTTTTTCGATAGTAGCTGTCTTTTCATAGGCCTGCCTAAATAATCCAGCGACATGGTATTCTGTCACTACTTGACCCGGGTTTGATGTGATCCAGTTATCACACAAGTCATCATAATAGGCTTTCAGTGGTCTAAAAAAGTTCCTGTCGAGTGGCTGGGAGCAGTGGCTGCTATGTGGTGGAAGACTAAGCATGTGGATATTGTTCATTTTTGCATAAGTAATGGCTTCCAGAGAGGTATGAGAAATATGGGTATCCAACATTAATAAAACAGGACTATCAATCGAAGGATTTGTATAGTTGCGGAAGTGCTCCAAAAAATCGAGAAATTTTAGTGAATTCATGTAGCCAGAATCTGTTACAGCCAGAGCAGAACCAGTTGGGGCATCCTTTATTAAGAGAGGATTTTGTCTTTTGCGTGCAAAGATGAAGAATGGTGGTACATAATGTCCCGTCGCACTCATAGAACACGCTACTGTCACAGTTTTTCCCTGCTCAGCAGCTACATTTTTGGCCACTTCTCTTTTGCCAGTGGGAGCTA
This sequence comes from Philopedon plagiatum, assembly GCA_963971165.1. Taxonomy (NCBI): domain Eukaryota; kingdom Metazoa; phylum Arthropoda; class Insecta; order Coleoptera; family Curculionidae; genus Philopedon; species Philopedon plagiatum. Next base: position 68,398,849 of record OZ020192.1, on the reverse strand, counting down.
CATGTTTAGGTAATTTCTTTGGGACAGTCTGGAAATCACTTTCGTCCATATTGTAGATTCTGTTTGCTGGGAATTTATATTTGTCAAGAACTGCTTTTAAGTTTTGAAAATATTGCGACAATTGATGTTTGTTAAATCCCATCGTCCTAGCTACACTGGTTTTTCAGTGCTTGAAGAATAATTTTATTAGGTTTTCATTATAAAAAATAAGAAATTAGTCATAAATAAAGTGTTCGAATTGTTGACCGTTTTCCCTCAGACGAACTCTTTGAAATTCCCTGAGCACGTTGTTCATTTGTTTTGGGGGTGATACTATTAACAGAAAATATGACAAGTGTCTTGAATTCATAGCCATCTTGATTAAATAATTGGAAATTGACATGGTTATGATCATGAAGCAGTTCAAGCGACAAATGATCTCCATAGCCGCCTAGATGAAATTGAAAAGATTGAGATTTGGAATGCAGCTAAATTCTTAGCTGTCCATATCTCAAGAACCATCAACTTTAGACATGGGATGGTATATACAAAAATTATAGAGAAAAGTCATATAAATTAGAATTTAGAGTTTAAAGTAGGTCGTTCAATTGAAATTATTGAAGTAATTTATGCCTGAATGTCATATTTTGTAGCACTTCCGGTTGCACCGGAAGTGAGATTATCATGACACAATCATACAAGGCCCTTAAAAAGAAGTAAGAATAACATATTAAACTTTTCGCATATTCATTTCTTTTATGTAAAAACAGTATAGTTTGCGGGCACTTTCGACATTTTCAAACGTCATTTTCTTGAAAACTGCTAAAGATAGGTATGGGATATGATACATGTTTTATAATTAGAATTTCACGTAGAATCCAAATTTGAAAAAATATACAGGGGGTTTCGTTTAAAATAACAAAGTTGTCTGTATTTCCGGTTGAACCGGAAACGATAGTCAGATGTTCGAGCACTCAAAATCTGCATCTAAAGCAACCATACGAGTTCCCAAGATTTCATATCGAAATATTATTTCTTAACAAAATAACAAGCTGGCCAGTAAACTCGTGGGCACCCGGTATATATATATATATATATATATATATATATAGTATATATATATATATATATTATATATATATATATTCTTTTTATTCTTGGGTATAGGTTTATGATTTAAATTTTGTTATTAAAACAATGGGTTTATGACGTTTCTCCCAGTCATGGTGGCTTTATCAAATTTATTGGCTAACTTTAAGAGTAACCTAAAAATAAACAGTCACAGGTAAAAAGTGCCCATACAATGATCAACAGGACGAATTATCAGAACAGTGCGCTAGCACATCACATACAAATTTAAAAACAATAATACAATATACATCACATAATAAAATTTTTTCTGTACGCACCTTGAAATACATGTAGATAGGTTGGCAGGATTTGATTCTTTGTAAAGCTATTTCTTTGGCATTGGATGGTTTTTTCATGTTTATTTAGTTTTACCCAAGAATAAAAAGAAAAAATATAATGGAAATGGTTTAAGAAAAACAAAATATATATATATATATAGTATATATATATATATATATATATATTTATATATATATTATATATATATATATATATATATATATATTATATAGATATATATAGTATATATATATATATATATATATATATATATATATATGTATATATATATATATATATATATATATATATATATATATATATATATATATATATATATATGTGATATATACATATATATATATATATATATATATATATATATATATATATATATATATATATATATATGTATATATAGCATGTATATAATATATATATATATATATATATATATATATATATATATATATATATGTATATATATATATATATATATATATATGTATATATACATATATATATATATATATATATATATATATATATATATATATATATATATATATATATATATATATATATATATATATATGTATATATACATATATATATATGTATATATACATATATATATATATATATATATATATATATATATATATATATATATATGTATATATATATATATATATATATATATATATATATATATATATATATATATATATACAGTGTGTCTACGTAAGTTGGCGGCATATGGGAAACTTTTTTATTATTAATTTTACGAAAAAAAGTTATTCTTATAAAAAGTTCTGCATGCTCCAAAACCTAAAATGCAACCATCAGATATCAAATTGTATCAGTCGTATACGAGGTTTGTCAAAAATGTGATTTTTACTCAAGAGTAAAGTACCTTTATTTTCGACAATATCGAAAATTATTATAAAGAAAAGATGTTTAGAATTAAAAATAACTTTAAAATATTCAACATTGTTTATTTACATTAAAAACAATTTTTTTCGACATTTTCTCTGCGATAACGTTGACAATTGAAGTGTGTACATTAATGCATTACATTTACTAAATTAACAATCTCAATTTTCTCTTCCAGGCTTAATGTTTTTGGCATTTCTACCTTTCCGTAAACAAATACGTCTGTCAAACATAAAACTGTACAATACGGATCTCTAAAAACTATGAAAAACACTGTTAGACTGCCTAAAAAAAGTGTTTATACCGTGCTACTTTTTAAAATACGATTGTTGACTTTTTTTTCGAATTTTCGATGTTTTGACAGTTCTCAAATCCTACTTCAAATACCACTTTTAAAACATGCCAGTGCATCCTAGATTAATTATGTGTTAATGTGCAAACTTAAATTTTCAACGTTATCGCAGAGAAAATGTCGAAAAAAATAGTTTTTTAACGTAAATAAACAATGTTGAATATTTCAAAGTTATTTTTAATTCTAAACGTCTTTTCTTTATAATAATTTTCGATATTGTCGAAAATAAATGTACTTTACTCTTGAGCAAAAAACACATTTTTTGACAAACCTCGTATACGACTGATAAAATTTGATATCTCATGGTTGCATTTTAGGTTTTGGACCATGCAGAACTTTTTATAAAGAATAACTTTTTTTCGTAAAATTAACAATAAAAAAGTTTCCCATATGCCGCCAACTTACGTAGACACACTGTATATATATATATATATATATTTTTTTTGTTTTTCTTAAACCATTTCCATTATATTTTTTCTTTTTATTCTTGGGTATAGGTTTATGATTTAAATTTTGTTATTAAAACAATGGGTTTATGACGTTTCGCCCAGTCATGGTGGGCTTTATCAAATTTATTGGGTAACTTTAAGAGTAACCTAAAAATAAACAGTCACAGTTAAAAAGTGCACATACAATGATCAACAGGACGAATTATCAGAACAGTGCGCTAGCACATCACATACAAATTAAAAACAATAATACAATATACATCACATAATAAAATTTTTCTGTACCTACGCACCTTGAAATACATGTAGATAGTTTGGCAGGATTTGATTCTTTGGTAAACTATTTCTTTGCATTGATGGTTTTTTCATGTTTATTTAGTTTTTATTATATAACTATCCCGGCGAGCGCGGAATCGCCGAAACAGCCATCTCACACTTTTTCACTATCCTAGTTTGCTGTATACGCAACGCCTATGTTAAAGACTATCTGTAGTCAACGCTAACCTATTATTGTAACGCTTAACCTACGTGACTGTACGTAGTCAACGTTGATCCTAATTTTTCAACCTAGGTACCTAGTTATCACGCATTCCGTCATCCTATTTTCTTCTATGTACATTGGAGACGTCCGACTACCTAATATATATTTACATTGTCGACCGCTCCCCAGGCGCGCACGTATGGGCATACCTACGACGCGCGTATTTGTCTTTACCCATTCAAGATCAGCTTTCCCAGCTGAGAACCCAAAGGACATACCTAATGTTGGCAACCATTATGCATGTCCCTTTGTTGTTTATTAGCCAGGGCCACGCCTCTTGACTATATTTATTTTCCCAAATTGTTGTCATTTTCCTTAGACACTCCACATCGTCTAGATGTGTAATGCCTATTTATTTTGTTGTCGCTGGCCAGCGCGACGCCGCGCCGCTGGTCCAGAGCTTCGTTTCTATTTTCCTGCATGTTTGTTATCTGGAGTTTTCCCAAAGACTGTACTCCCGTATCTGTCTAAGATTCCAGTTAATACCATTTACTGAATACCACTTCGGTTCCAAGAGCTTGAAATTTATCCCAAAATATCGACCTACCATTCTGAAAGTCCTACTACGCAGAGTCTCACTGCGAGCGATATCCACCTTCCAGTAGCCACTTTGGAATATTTTTCTGTCTTGTGTTGTCCATGGAATTATAGCTTAGCAGGAGTCTACGCTACCTGTCTAAGAATCCATTTTTTCTTTTTACTGAATTCCGTTGATTCCTCTTTCTAATACCATTTTTCCAAGATACGTACTTAGAAACTGCTTCTCTCGAAATTTACAAGGATCAGTGCCTTTGGCAAAGTATTTTCCGGTACTTATTTCGGAGAGCACCAAATACGTTCTTTTCCCAACTTACGACTCTTCAGACTGCCTTATTTGGAGTTTATAATAAAACCCGATCTTCACTGAAGCGTGAAGATATGAATACCTTGTTTGTTCGTAATCTCTCTCAGACGGGCGAAGCCGAAGGACCAAGAATTTTATCTCAGACGGGCAAAGCCGAAGGACTAAGAATTCTGTCTTAGACGGGCAAAGCCGAAGGACTAAGAAATTTATCTCAGACGGGCAACGCCGAAGGACTAAGCATTTCCATATTGTTGAAGTAAGTTGCGCCCATTCCTCAGACGCACCATCCCCCAAATGAATATCAGATAAATTGGAGTTTATGATAAACCCGATCTTCACTGAAACGTGAAGATATAATTGTTGAAGTAATGCGCGCCCATTCCTCAGACGACCACTTCCCAAATAAATATTAACTGATGATAAGTTAATATGATTTTTGTCGTCATTGATTTGCAATGAATTTTACCGGAGAACAAGTTCCTTTATCTGGGTGCGAAGAAAACCGCCAGGCTAAGAATTTTCCTGTCATCTTACGAATAAGGTTATTAAAGCCTTTCCCCACCGACGCACAAGATCAGAGTCCTCAGACTAAGTATTTTCTTGAGTACGAAACTTGAAAGCGCCCCTTTTTCCCCAACGCAGTGACAAGAGCAAAGCCGCTCGGTTTAACTTTCGATTCCCTGACAAGATTATTTATTTCCCCCTGTTACGGCTCTCCAGGTCCAGAAGGGTCTCTGGGAGCATGTCCTTTAACAGTGGCGGTCGCAGCTTTTTTCAAAGGGGGGGCGGTTTAGTAGGTGTTGGGTTGGCCCAATCGTCGGGTTAGTGTGTTTTTTCAAAGAGGGGGGGGGGGGCGGTTTAGTAGGTGTTGGGTTGGCCCAATCGTCGGGTTAGTGTGTTACAAAAAAAAATTGCCTATGTATATTCAAAATTTCTGTTAAAAAAGCATGCATGCAATTTTATCTAGGCCACAATCAATTCTAGAGACGTGTACTGCCTGCACCTACGGTTTTAAATTTTTTGTTTTACCCGCATCGATCATTTATTATTTCTTCGTTAAAAATAGTGTCTTGGGTTAAGAGGGTAAGGGGGGGGGGCGATCGCCCCCCCCCCCCCCCCCTGGGACCGCCACTGCCTTTAAGGTGGTCGCCCAAAACTCCCACGCTTTGTTGAGACGCGAAATTTATTTTGGAGCGACGGATTTTACTATTTTGTTGCGCAAAGAATTTTCGAATTTTTTGACAATGCGATTTTCTCTGTTAAGAATAAGAAGTATTTTAATCCCACCTCAGCCGACACACCGCCTCCAGTTCGAGGACGATGCTGCTTCGGTATTGGGCGAACTGTGGCTATCCCGGCTAGCACCCTTACTTAGCTTTCCACAACCCGGGTTGACAGCTTTTCGAGCGCTTTGGGTGCGTAGCCTAGCCTGAAACGCGACCGATATTTTATCTTCTTGTTTCTTTGACATCTGTTTGCTTCTTGTACGCGGATGACTTCACTTAACACTTACATATTTAAGGTTAGCTCCGACTTGACCAGTTTCCTGGGGGCAACGACTATTAAGAAGTATCCCCAAGTTTTTTTAGTAACTGGACCAAATCGGCTCAAGCCAAATCAACCCAACGATTCAAATTGGTATATGGATGATACCAATAAAGAACCGAAGGATTAACTTGTTTGGAGAAGTTCGCGATATCCCGGGTGCGCACGGGACTCTTGAAGCTCACTAGAAGTTCTAATTGTTCAGGCTTTGTCCTGCTGTTTTCTTATTGTTGAAAATTTTCCTATCTCCTGGACTAGTATAATTTTCCTGGCTATTTTTCCACGTCTTCATTTCTGGGTGACCGCGGTCAACCGCTGCTGCGAATAGTTCGTCTTACTGCATGAAGAATTCTCGAAGTTCTATGAAGTCAGCATGGTCTGGAGCTCCCCAAAATAGAGAAGAGCGATATTTCACGATCTGATATTTTTTCACTGATACCTATCTAAAAATCACAAGTAACAGTTGCTACCAGAGTCCGGGTAAAAGCGTGACTTGAAAAGTGATATTTATCCATTAACATGTATCGGCATTAGGTTATTAGGTGATATCAGTGGTGTCAGTGATCACTGGTTGATTATGATTACTTAGTCTGCTTGATGTTAATATTGTATATCAATTTGTGGATTAGATATAGAATAAAAGAATTGGGGTTGGAGACTGGAGCATATATTTTTTTAATTTCGTTTTTTGGCTGCTGTTACACAATGTCTAGTATTATTTAAAAAAGAAAGAGATGATATTTATGGAATTTTTTTGAAATTGATAATGAAAAAAATAGTATTGCAAAATGAAATATATGTCAAGCAAAACTGTCTTTTAAAACGAGCACCTCGAATCTTAAAAAACATTTAAATTATAAGCACCCTACAATTTCGCTTGCATTGGACGATCGTAATTTGGTAAGATTGTTATATCAGAATTAAGTACTTAAACTTATTTTAAGCGATCAAAAATATGTTTTTGCATTTTCTTTTTTTTTTTTCTAAAGAATACATTAGAATAGGTACCCATTTATTTTTTTAGGAAAACGCTACCAGCTTAGATATTGGGCAATAATGTTTATTTTAGTTTGAACAAACCGATGTATTTGTTTGGTTTGTTTTGTTTGTGTACCAGCGAATTTACTACCTACTTTGTTGTTTTTATAAATTTTATAAGTTAATTTGATTATAAATTTGATATATTGTCGTTTTATTTCCGAACATGACATACACAGCACTGAGCACAGGTGCAGATAGCTAATTGGTAAAAGTAGTAAGTGATATGATATATCGCAATTCACGATATTTTGTAGAAGCAAATTGCCTACTGGAAAGTCGTCATCACGTCACGCTTTTAAATCACTGATATCAAAAAGTAACGATATCAGATATCATAGATATTAAAAAATCACGATATCACTCATCTCTACCCCAAAATACTGCTTAATTTGTCTCGCTATGGCGGGTTTTTATAGATTTCCTCCGTTTGCCAACATAGCCAATTACAGCGCTTCGCGCCATTTTCTCCAACGGTTTTCTGATTTTGCTCAGCGATTTTCGACCATAATGGCCGAGACGGTATCTATTCCATTTTCAGAAAACTTCCTATCGCTTCCCAGATGTCGAATCAGTGCGAAAGGGGCGTGGCTTGTTTTGGGAGTCATTTGAGTCATTTTTATCTTAAATATCCCGGAGCGATTGATGCACCTCACTAGATGCATGGCTTTTGTAAAAGCAACATTCATGTTTTTGTAATACTTTTAAAGTTTTATATTTATTTAAACCGACAGCGCGCTTGTACGGTGATTTTCTGCATTCTGCAGCGTGAAACCAGTCAAATATTATCGCCAGCGCGGACGAAATTTCTTTAGTCGTCGTCTTGCTAGCGCAGGGACACGTCGATGCTCCGCTTCATACACGGAATAGGAAGCTATCGCAAGACTGATTGAATATAATTATATTCATTTTAAAGAAATTCGTAGCTTTTCTTGTCGGTTTTTTCCAATTTTCCATGGAAAAGGCATTGTGAAAAGCCAGTTTCACAACGTAAATGTTGTGAAACTGGCTTTTCACAATGCCTTTTCCATGGAAAATTGGAAAAAACCGACAAGAAAAGCTACGAATTTCTTTAAAATGAATATAATTATATTCAATCAGTCTTGCGATAGCTTCCTATTCCGTGTATGAAGCGGAGCATCGACGTGTCCCTGCGCTAACAAGACGACGACTAAAGAAATTTCGTCCGCGCTCGCTGGCGATTATATTTGACTGGTTTCAGCTGCAGAATGCAGAAAATCACCTAGTGCTGCCAGGTCTCACGATTTATCGTGAGATCTCACGATATTGCCTTTAATCTCACGATCCCATGATATGATGAGTAATTCTCACGATTTTTAGGTTTACCTGAAAAAAATGCTAACGCATATAATTTGTAATTGATATTTTTATAAAGTGTACATTAATTGTACTGGTTACTGTTCAGTTAGCCTCCAGAACCCTGACAGAAATCAGACGATCGGACCTGCCGGCGTAAATTAGGCTAGGTCGGGCCAATGAATCCGAGCAGTCTGTGGGACTCCGCGAGATCGTAAAAGGCCCGGCGCTCACAGAAGAGACGGGGCACGGACAACGGTCGGCGACGACGCGCGGACGCGACTTGATTTAGTTGTTTACCATATAAAGTAAAGAACCAACGCTGACAAGAGAGGTCAGGCAGGGCCGTGCCTCTCCGGCGCCTGCGCCGCGTCCTTTTTTAGTCTCGCGAGGCGCATTGAAGAGGCGTGACACACAATTTTAAAATGAGCGACTCCGAAGTTAACGTGTATTTTATTGAATTAATAGAAGAAAATAGATAGGCATCCTCCAATTTGTTGCTTGCTTATATAAATCATCCTTTACAGGGTTTAAAATAATGTGGTAAAAATGTTGAGACATCCTGTAAAAACACTGAAAACGTGAATACATATTAAGTTCTTTCATTACATCAAATATTCCGCATTTCCTTCCTTTTTTAAGCCACAAGGGATGAACCCAAAAACGTCTTCTTTCAATATTTGCGAGATTGATTAAATCCAACTTATCTTCATCTTCGGAAGACGACGTTCTTCTGTTGACCGCTCGGTGTCTGCAGCAAAGAAAATAAAAGGGTTTGCTTGGGTTTGTCTGCAGAGTCTGACTGATGTGTTCGCGTTACCAAGTCTTAACCGCGCCTTGCGTCCCTACCGCGTCTCTGCCGCGTCAGCGACGCGTCGCCGCCCCGTCTCTTCTGTGAGCGCCGGGGCGTAGAATTCTATTTGTAGAGACAAAGCGCTATTTTTCGCTCTATTTTACATTCGCTGTCGAATAGTGTCGAATGATCGGCAGACAAGAACAACACGATCGCTTTGTGTAAATTATAGAAAACTATAACCACCCGGACTAGAACTGGTAGGGCCCCAGTATTTTACAGACCAGACAGTTCCGTGATAATCCCAAATAATACGATAATACGAGATTAATTTGAATAAAACCAAAATGAGAAATAAACTTAAGAGTAAAACACTAGAGGGGTTGTTGTTTACAAAAAGTTTGGTTGTTAAGACTGGTGGAGACTTTCAGGTCACTCAAAGTATTGTTAAAAAATGTAATAATAAAATTTATATTTATCTACCAGCCGAGCAGAATCGGATACGGATTCAGACTCAACACATTTTATTATATTTTTATTATTTGTTACAAAAATTATACCTACTTATTAGTGCTTAATGATTATTCTTTAATCTTTACTTAATAAGATGTTGCAAAAAGAGTATTAGAAAAGTTGTTATTTTTATTTTCGTACAGGTATTTTAAAAGGTAGGTACCTTAATTTCAATATATTATAAAAATAAAGTAATTTATAAAATTTTATTACATTTTTAATGAATTTTCAACATCTCACGATTTTTTTCGTCGTGTCTCACGATTTAGATCTGTGTCACCTGGCAACACTGAAATCACCGTACAAGCGCGCTGTCGGTTTAAATAATATAAAACTTTAAAAGTTTTACAAAAGCATGAATGTTGCTTTCACAAAAGCAATGCATCTACTGAGGTGCATCAATCGCTCCGGGATATTTAAGATAGAAATGACTCCCAAAACAAGCCACGCCCCTTTCGCACAGATTCGACATCTGGAAAGCGATTTCCAAAGACCCAAGATTAAACAAAATCACAAAGACAGAAAAACAAAATCCACAAAAACATGACGTCACATAACAAAAAGCCGCTGGTAATCCCTTAACCACGGTAAATTCCGAAACCTCAGGTAGCCCTAATGAGGTTTTAATGACCCACCCTAATGAGCCTTTAATGTCCGACCCTGATGAGGTTTTAATGACCGAGGTTCCGAAAACACCCTCTTCAACAGTCCCGATCACAATAAGATCAACAGAACAATGGTCCAAAATTTCAAAAGACTTAAAAGCGCATAATTTTCAGCTTTTAAGCATTAAGACCGTCAGACACGGTATCTCCATTGTCCCAAAAACCCACCAAGACCACAGATACATTACAAAGTATCTAAAAGAAAACAAAGTTCTGTATCATACATACCTTCTTCCTGAAGAGAGGATGCTCAATGTCATTATCCGAGGCGTAGACATCAATATTCCCATTGAGGAAATCAAAGAAGACCTAGCTGACCAGGGTTTCACCCCACGGGAAATCTACCGGTTAAAGCTTGGCTTCCGAAAAACCCCTTCTCCCCTTATTAAAATACTCCTCCCGAAAGAGCAAAAACACATCTTCAATGTCAAAGAAATCCTGAGCCTCCGCGTAACAGTGGAGACCCAAAACCCACAAAGACGTGACCACGTCAATCAATGCCACAATTGCCAACAATTCGGCCACACAATGTCCTGCTGCTTCGCAAAATCCAAGTGCCATAAGTGCGCTGGCGAACACAGCTACAAAGTCTGCCCCAAAGACCCGAAAGCCGCCCCAAAATGCATAAACTGCGGGGGAGAACACCCTGCAAATTATTCAAAATGTCCCAAAAATCCCAGAAATAGAATCCATAAAACCGTGACCTCAGAAGTAACATACGCAAACATATCAAAACAAAATACACAAGCCCCCGCACTACAAAACACACAACCCCCCGCACCACGAAATACACAACCCCCCACACAACAAACGCACGCAAAAACACACATCAAACAAGCCCCCCAAACGCAAACAACGCAAAACAACACGCAAAAATCAAACAGCCCCGCCCCCCCGTTTGACATGAATTCCCCAATCTTCACGCTCCTCTCACTCACTAAAGAGGAGGTGGACAAGAAAATAATCGAACTTGCCAACTCAATAACAAACCACCCCGTCTTAAAGGCCTTCTTTTCACCGAAATAAAGCCCAAAAATCTCTTTATTATTTCGTGGAATGCAAATTCCATCCTCCCTAAAAAATACGAATTCTCAAACTTTCTTCATGAGAATAACGTAGATGTGGCACTCATCCAAGAATCCTGGCTCCGACCAGCCACCCGCTTTAACATACAAAACTACACAACATACAGAAAGGAGAGATTAGATCGCGCTGGTGGTGGGACAGCCATTCTAATCAAAAACACATTCAACACCATATTCTAAACAGTCCCGTCCTAAACTCATATGAAACAACCGTTATTCAAATCGAAATGGCCGACGGCCCCCTGATCATTTCCTCAGTCTACAAACCCCCGAATAATCCAGCCTCGCAGGAAGACATGAACGAATTATTCGGACATGATCTGCCACTCTTCACTGCGGGCGATTTCATTCCAAAACAAGACAATGAGGCTGTAGAGCTACCAGTGTCCATGGCAACCAACTAAAACGGTACATAGAAAACAACCTAATCACCCCCCACATCCCGATCGAACCCACTTTCAGCAGTGGCATCTCCTCCGACATCTTAGACATGACATTCTCTAAGAATTTCCACTATGATGTCGGTATAGAGGTCATTGACGATCTAAGTTCAGACCACTCACCAGTCTCGTTCCCCATTGGACCAACACAAAAAAAAAACCCCCATCACTCACCAGACGCACAAACTGGAACACATTCAACACCATAATGACAGAAAACATCACAAACACACAAAACATAACAAACCCTGCCCTCCTGGATAATGCCATACATCATTTTACACAAAGCATAACACAAGCCATTGAACAAAGCACACAAACACACCCAACAACAGCACACAACCCCTACAATCTCCCCAGAGAAATCAGGGAGCTGATAAGGGAACGAAACAGACTCAAAAGACACGCAAAAAACACACTAAACCCCATATACAAAATACAAGCCAACAGACTAACCAACACCATAAAGAGCCAGTTAAATAACCTCAAAAATCAGAGGTGGCAAACCTACCTCCAGGAGCTAACTCCAGACGACAATTCCATATGGCGCGCAGCCAATATATTTCAAAATAAATCAAAACCTATCATCCACGGAAGGGACGGAATTGTATACTCGGACGAGGAGAAGGCGAATGCCTTCGCAACCTCGCTCGAGTCGCAATTCTCCCCCAACGAGGACGAGGATTACGATATCGATAGGGAAGATCTCATAGAAAGACGCGCTAAAGCCATCAAAAACATGGTCGTCAACAATGCTCCCCCCATCCCACCCACAAACCTCGAAGAGGTTAAAACCCACATAAAAATGGCCAACCCCAAAAAAGCCCCAGGGAAAGACAAGATCCCAAATCTAGCCCGAAAACGCGATTTAAAATTTCACGAATCTTATCAACGCGATGCTCGGGCTAAAATCATATCCAAACAGCTGGAAAACAGCAGAAATCATCATGCTCCCCAAAGCTGGCCAAAATAAGACTTTCCCGCAAAACTGGCGCCCCATAAGCCTCCTATCTTCCCTAGCGAAAATCGCAGAGAAAATCTTTCTAGAAAGACTATGGGACGTCATCAGGGAACAAAATCTCCTCCCTGACGAACAATTCGGCTTCAGAGCCAGCCATTCCACAGAACTCCGACTTGCCAGACTGACGGAGGATATTTCAAGTGGCCTACGCCGCAGGGCCTCCACGGGCCTTGTGGTGTTGGACATAGAGAAAGCTTTCGACAAAGTCTGGCACGAAGGACTCATATACAAACTATTCTACTCACTCAACATCCCACTTCCATATGTACAACTGATTCAGTCCTTTATCAGAAAACGTCAATTTCTGGTAAGGGCAAACCAAGCATACTCCACAATTCACCCCATAGAAGCGGGGGTCCCCCAAGGCTCCCCAATATCCCCGATTCTATACAACCTATACACCTCAGACCCTCCAAGAACCCCAAACACAAAACTGTCAATGTACGCTGATGACACGGGGGTGTACTGCACCGCCAGACACCCCAGAGACATCAACATTGCACTACAGATACAGTTAAATGCCCTCCATGAATGACTCTCTCAATGGAAAATCAAAATAAACGCACCAAAAACACAAGGACTAATCATAACACGCAGATTTAACTTCGACGTACAGCCAATTGTGCTGGACGGCACCCAGGTGCGATGGGGGGAAACCCTCAAGTACCTGGGGGTCATCCTGGACAAGAAGCTGACATGGAAAACACACATCCTAACACAAATAAACAAAGGGTCACAAGCTTTCGGCTGTCTATACCCGCTCTTGGGAAGACGCAGCAAAGTCAAACTCAAAAACAAACTCCTCCTATACAAACAAATCATCCGCCCCAAAATGATGTATGGCAGCGTGGCGTGGTGCCAGGCGGCCAGATCAACAAGACACAAAATACAAATTAAACAGAACAAAATACTCCGCACCATCCTAAACGCCCCGTGGTACATTCGTGGAACCGACATACACACAGATCTCAACATCGACACAATCACAGAACACATGCAAAAAGCACAAGCCAGATTCAGAAATAAAATAAACACACACACAAACAACACCATTCGAAACACCTTCATCCAGAACCCAATACCGGACGCAAACCCACGAATGCTCCACAAAAACATCACGATCCCACAAAAACAAAACCCTCTAACCCTAACCAGGGAATGCCTGGCTGCCAATCTTAAGAGTGCAAGAGTGTCTAACGACACTGGCACGAAACCAATCACACAATACAGTTTGGAAAGCGATTGGAAGTTTTCTGAAAATGGATTAGATACCGTCTCGGCCATTATGGTCGAAAATCGCGGAGCAAAATCAGAAAACCGTTGGAGAAAATGGCGCGAAGTGCTGTAATTGACTATGTTGGCAAACGGAGGAAATCTATAAAAGCCCGCCATAGCGTGACAAATTAAGCAGTATTTTGGGGTGCTCCAGACCAGGCCTGCTTCATAGAACTTCGAGAATTCTTCATGCAGTAAGACGAACTATCTGAGGTGGAGGAAAGGGCACGGCACATCAAAAGGAAATCGCATTGCTGACTCCTTAGCTAGGGGGGCGGCCGCCCTAAATATGCTCGGGCCTGGCTGCTCCACTGACTTAGCGACGTCGGTGGTAGCGAACCTAATTAAAAAACACTCCCATGAACTTTTTAAAAAAGTATGGGATGAAACGGAAGGCTGCAAACTTGCCAAGGAGCTACTCAGTTACCCTGACAGCGGAACAGCTAAAAAGTACTTGACGATGACAAGGCAGAACCTGCGTCTTACAACGGGCATTCTGACAGGACACTGTCAACTACGCAAGCACCTTCACAGAATAGGTCAAGCTGACACACCCCTATGCAGAGGATGTGAACAAGAAGACGAGACCGTCGAGCATATCCTTTGTGACTGCCCGACTTTTACACTCTTAAGGAAAACCGTGTTCGGCGAGTATTGGACCACCTTAAACAACGTCAGAGAGGCACCTCCCGGTGACGTCATCAACTACTTTAAATCAGTAGGCTGGTTGACGCGCTGAGAGGAAGTCTCCTATTTCGGGAGGACGCACAATGGGTCTAATGAGGCCTAAGTGCCGTAGAGCTTCGGCTCACCCTCCCACCGCTTCAGATCAGATTCAGAAGACGAACTATTCGCAGCAGCGGTTGACCGCGGTCACCCAAAATGACGACGATCTTTAGAAAATCTAAAACCGGAGTTCACATAATGTGACGACGATCTTTAACAGATCCAAAGGTGGAATTCACAAAAGAGGACATCACCCTTAATATGCCAGCAGGACATAGCGGGGTCTTGAGATCTTCTAGTGAGCTTCAAGAGTCCCGTGCGCACCCAAGATATCGCGATCTTCTCCAGGCGAGTTAATCCTTCTGCTCTTTATTGGTATCATTAGTATACCAATTTGAACAGTTGGGTTGATTTGGTCTGGTATCGGCTTGGTCCAATAAAAAATTCCCGGGGTACCTCCTGATAAGTCGTTGTCCCGGGGTACTGGTCAAGTCGGTTACGTGCCCTAACTTGTAAGTGTTAGGTGAAGACACCCGCGTACCAGAAGCAAACAGATGACAGCAAGAAGATAAAAAAAATTTCGGTCGCGTTTCAGGCTAGGCTACGCACCCAAAGCGCTCGAAAAGCTGTCAACCCGGGTTGTGGAAAGCTAGGTAAGGGTGCTAGCCGGGATAGCCACAGTTCGCCCAATACCAAAGCAGCATCGTCCTCGAACTGGAGGCGGTGTGTCGGCTGAGGTGGGATTAAAATACTTCTTATTCTTAACAAAAAATCGCGTTGTCAAAAAATTCGAAAATTCTTTGCGCAACAAAATAGTAAAATCCGTCGCTCCAAAATAAATTCCGCGTCTTAACAAAGCGTGGGAGTTTTGGGCGACCACCTTAAAAGACATGCTCCCAGAGACCCTTCTGGACCTGGAGAGACGTAACAGGGGGGAAATAAATAATCTTTTCTGGGAATCGAAAACTTAACCGAGCTGCTTTGCTCTTGTCACTGCGTTGGGGAAAAAGGGGCGCTTTCACGATTCGTAAACAAGAAAATACTTAGTCTGAGGACTCTGATCTTGTACGTCGGTGGGGAAAGGCTTTAATAACCTTATTCGTAAGATGACAGGAAAATTCTTAGTCTGGCGGTTTTCTTCGCACCCAGATAAAGGAACTTGTTCTCCGGAAAATTCATTGCTAATCAATGACGACAAAAAAAATCATTTAACTCCAAGTCAGTTAAAAAATCATCGGGGACTTGGGCGTCTGAGGAATGGGCGCACTTTACTTCAACAACTTGTAATATGTAAATTCTCAGTCCTTCGGCATTGCCCGTCTGAGGAAGAAATTCTCAGTCCTTCGGCATTGCCCGTCTGAGGGAAAATTTTGGGGATTGGGCGTCTGAGGAATGGGCGCTCTTTACTTCAACTTCACGGAAATTCTTGGTCCTTGGGCGTTGCCCGACTGGGAAAAAATTCCGTCCAAATAAATCATTGTCTTCACGCTTCAGCGAAGATCGGGTTTTTCATAAACTCCACTCTGGAAAAAAGAATATCGGGTTCTCTTCATGAACCCCAACTTCTGGGTAGAAACGTACTTGGTGCTCCCCGAAATAAGTACCGGAAAATACTTTGCCAAAGGTACTGATCCTTGCAAATTTCGTGAGAAGCAGTTTCTAAGTACGTATCTTGGAAAAATGGTATTTAGAAAAAGGAATCAACGGAATTCAGTAAAAGGAAAAAATGGTTTCTTAAACAGGTAGCGTAGACTCCTGCTAAGCTATAATTCCATGGACAACACAAGACAGAAAAAACTCCAAAGTGGCTACTGGAAGGTGGATATCGCTCGCAGTGAGACTCTGCGTCATGATCCTAAGACTCTAGAGATATGATCACTTGCGAAACGAATTTGGAACCGACTGGCGCATGACGTCACCGCGTGACAAAAATGTATAGCGCTATATAGGGAAACTAGCCTTTAATGTGTTTTTGTTTTAAAATTACTGAAATTTTTGATATGATTCGATGGTTATAACTGTTTTTGAAAGTATTCAAATACAAAATAAAAAACAAGCCAGTGTACATAATATAATTTGACTATTTTTGTCATTTCGCGCTTTCGCAGGTTGGAGGTTTCTTTGATATTTTTATTAAGCATTCTTATTTTAAAATACATTTTACATCTAAAAAAGAGCTTTTTGGTTCATCAATTATATCGCCATTTTTTGCTAAATTATTCAAATTTTTAAGGTAGTTCTTTAAAATTTTTAGTGAGTATCCATTATAATTGTTAAATATGTGGTCGAACTCGTTGTATTTTGTTAAAACCTCCTCTGTAGGCTTTTGTAAACCGCCTTCAGTTAAATCGTTAACCCAAGAAAATGACGCATCGTTGCAGTCTGGAATATAGCCAAGATTCTCTTTTTTTCTCAATCTGAATGCAATGAAACCTGCCAAATTTTCCAAGCCATCCCAGCGTAGTTCCTCCAAATTTATGTTTGTCGATTCATCTTCACCACATATTCTTTTCTCATCATCATCATCCTTGGATAAATTTAATGCACTAAACATTTCCCCAGTAACAACCTGAAATTTAAATTGTTAGGCTCATTTAGAATAGTTTCACTAGTGCTTGGTTGGCTAGTTGCGATGGTTGTTTGCTCTTGTATATTAGCAGAATCTGATATAATTTGATTCATTTGAGCATATATAGATATTGCTGAAGTGACATCTTCAATAGTCCAATAAATTTGCTTGTCACTTTCTAGCTTACGAAGCTTGTTACGGGTTTATTTTGCTGTAAAATGCTGTACATATATAAATTAAAAACTTACCAGATCTTCGATTAATACTAAGAAATAGAGCTTGGGTTCTGGTTTTATAGATGCCTTTATTTAAGTCTTAATAGGTACAATGTAGGTATAAGTATACTTAATTCTAGTTCGCCTTATTCGTCAAGGTCTTTCTCAAGCTGTGTATAGTCCAGGCCATCCTAAAAGTATATCATAATTATTAGCTTGTGCTATTCGTATAAGAGTAATAAGATTTGGTAGACCCGCTAATAAATCATTGTAATGGTTAAAAGCTCACCTGCTAAGTACTTCTGCATTTATTAGTGCATTGTTAGGTATTTAACAGAATTTGTATCTGACTTCATCTTCTTTAGTATCTCGTTCCAGGCCTCATCTGGGTTCTTTTTTTTGGTTCAGAATCAAGACCTAAAAATTACAAGTTAAGTGAAATAAACACCAGTTTTGAGAAATAGGGAATGTTTTGGGCATATTTAGGGCATTGAGACTTAAATCGTTGGTCTTTAAATAAAAATAATTAAAATTCACTTTGTTTTTGTTTTGAAATGTCAAAAGTTGTCAATGGTCACACTGCTTAGATTTAAAATTCCCTAGGCCTTTGACAGATGGGAACCTGCCGCCGTTTTTGATGAAGGTTTGGGTTTTTTTGTGGACTAGCCTTTTTGGCAGAGTTGCCTTACAGCAGTCCAGCCGTATTTTTGCGGATATTTTATGAATTTTTGGTACCCAAAACTGTGATCTTGGCGGTAAAATACCTTTTTACGCCAGAGAAGTTAGTTTGTTTCGATTTGATCCAGTTTTATGGGCAAAATTCCAGCATTCAGTTTTTTATTATCGACAAGGCCACATGCCATCTCGGGTAAGCTTCGATTTTAAACATCTATCTTTATGTGTGACTTCTGATATTAACACTTTTATTTAAGTCTATAAGTATTACAAATTTATATTAAAATCTACCAACCTTATTTTATGCCTGAAGGTCATGTCCTAAAGCTCGGTTCTGTTTCAGGCCTATTTTTCCTAGTTGTGTTGTTCCTGCTCTTCTTTGGTTTCATCATTTGGTCTTCTGTCCTTACGTTTCTGCCTTGGAGCTTCCACATCAGGGCAGGAGTAGATCATCGTCCTGACACTTTCGGTGTGTGCTTGCCCTGGTGACACCGTTCAAGCTCCACCGTACATCTTGCTGCTTGAGCACTGGGAGCACCACAACCTCTACACCAAACACCATCATAAATGTCAGGTTTGATATGTTTGTGACGTCCTAGTAGAACGATTATTATATCACATCACTCGAGGCTACAGGCCTCCACTAGCAGAACTATAGACTGTTAAATAATACACCATCGACCAACTTTGTGCTAATTTTATGGTGAAATGTTTATTATATTAGGTAGTAGGTACTATAAACGTTAATTTGTGATGCACAAATCACGGTAAAAAGGCCTTCTTACACACACGTGCACTTATTTAATTAACACTATTATTGTACATAATTATTAACCGTGTCCGTCGCTGATTTTGGCACCTCGAATGTTATCAAATTTTACATTAAAATCATTCAGATAAACTTTGTCTTGCATTCTAAAAATTAAGCTCTAACCTTAACTTACATTTAACTTTCAAATCACTTTCGAAAGGAACTGTCAAGATCAGTAGAGATGGGCAATTATACCGATACCAGTCCACGATAAGTGTGGATATTGAGTTGGATAGCGTGAGTTTGTTACTTTTTAATTATTTTCTTGATTAACAGCTTTCAGAGCTTGTTTTTGTTACATTTCAGAGCACTTCTTTATATGTAAATAATTTTCATTTTAAGTTAAGGGGGTAATAATGTCTCATATTATGGGGATGGGCCTTGTTTAAATATTAAACTAACATCTTTCAGAGAAGGCTGTTTTATTGGGGCAAACTTAGAATTTCCTGTTTTCTTTTAAAAGATCAGTATCTGCCTTACCGGGGCTAAAACAGGTGGAGCTTTTGTTTTGTTATGACTTTACCCACACCACTCTCGGCATGAGCTAGCTGTCGTTCGCCCAAAAGGTAGAGACTATACGTGGAACGATAAAACAGTGCAATTCTCACTCTGGATCATCAAGGCATCATATCCGCAACTTTAAGGTAACCTTTTTTTCCATCGTTGGCTTTATGACACCTTCTTATCTGTAACTTTTAGTTAACTTCAAAGTGACACCTTTTTGGCTAACTTTGGTATAACTTCCTATCGTCAACCTCCTGACTAAGCTGAAAACGCTCTTAAATAGCTATTACAAAATGGCGCCTTTCAACGGGTTTAAATAGGTGATCTTTTTATTTATAATTAGCACATTGTGGTGGAATTTAACATTTTTTTTGTTATTCAAGTAAAACAAAGTCTTAAGTCTGATCAATAAGTAGCTATATTTTAAAAAAGCTACTACCTGATAAAAATTTTATGGTGGTGTTGTAGGATTTGTGCATCTCTGGGATGTTTTACGGTTTTTTTGTTAATACTTTTTAGTAAAGTATTATCTATTATTTCCTATTGATGTAGGATCAGCTTTAAATTTTTCTCTTGCAGTGTTGCATTATTTAGTATAGGTGTAAAGCACCTTATCTTGAGTTTATTTGGCGGTACCACATTTTTTATTATTTTTTTTAGTGAACTACTTCACTTTGAGATTTTTTTTCTTGGTTTTTTTTGTAGGGGTCGGGTTTGTGTGTCACTTTGCGACACACCTAGATCCTAATTATTAGGATTCGATTCTTAGTATATATACATATGTGATTAGTTTCGTTTAGCTTAAGTACTAAGCATTTGATATTAGTGTTAAACTTTACTTACGTTTCTAGTAAGTTTAGTAGTATTTTTCTAGATTTATTTTTGCGAGATTCAGGCAAAATGGAAATTAATCTATTGGGTGCCGATGAGATTAAATATGAGTTGGCAATTCGTGGTTTACCAGTAACTGGTTCGTTTCTGCAGAAGCGTGCATTATTGAGGGAAGTTATGCGAGCGGAGCGCGACGGACGTATTTCGCGACCAAGAACATCATGTTACGATGCTGAGACCGACCTTTGCGTTTGCAGAGCAAAACTATTTCTTTTAGAGCGCGACATACTTAATTTTGATTTAGGTAACAAAGACAGTGAGTTTAAAAGAATTTGTACTTTCTTACTGCATGTTGAAAACCGTCTTCATCGCGTTCAAGTTTCGGAACAATCGGGCATAAATCACAAAAACGAGTTAACAGAGAAATGTGAACAGCTGATGGGTGATCTACATTCGGTTTTGGAGGGTGTACCTTCTACTTCAAACGATGATCAAGCGGTAACGCGATCGGGTCAACCAGGTGCAATAGCACATAACATAAATGCGAATACTTCTCGTGTGGTAAGCACTTCTATTTTGGATACCGAGAATGAACAGGAGATAAACAGAATCCTGCCTGTTGCTATCACGCCGCAGAGAGAAGTACAGGTTTCGTATGACCTGGTTGATATTGACGAGGAAGTAGTACACACTCAACCGGTGCCCATCGTCCAGCCTGCTGTTCCTTTAGTTTTAGAACCCCAAACATTCCCTTCAATCATTGATTATGTTCACTTCTGTCAAATTCCTCTAGGGAACCCAGTTGTGAGCGACAGATGTTACAGAACCAACCCCTTGATTTAACTGCTGTAAATAGACCACAACCTGTTCAACCTGCTGCACAACATGTAGTAGATGCACAATCCCTAAGCATAGGCCACTCTAATTTTCCAGTTTCTGCACCCCTCTCCCATCAGAATCGTTGCTCGGATCAAGCTCAATTGTCCCCTTCGTCTGTGGAAGACTACCGGTTGAGCTCGTCGAGTCAACCAGTTCTATCTTACTTACCTGAACATAATTTTGTTGATCAGATTTCTTCTCGAGTTACGCGTGTAAATCCAACACATTCAACGTATTTGGAACGTGCGAATGCCTTAGAAGATTATCAGGTTCCCGTGTCAACTCATGACAGTTCTGTCCCCGTTGGTTACTCGTTGAGTATACCCGTCCGTGAAGCCCCTAATAGGACTATTCGTCCTACCGTAATCCCTGCTTGTTCGTCTATGAGGCGAGGCTCACAAGTACATTTTGCGGATGAATCGCAAAATGTGTCTCGAGTGGCAAATATTAGCTCCTCCCGACAGAATGAGCCGTTGGGCTATTCTGATCCATTCGTTGATCTTGCCGATCGATTGGATAATTTCCAGTTTTCTCCCTTAAACTGGTTTCGTCCCGAAGAATCTCGGGTTAGTAATTTTAGTTCTAGATTTTTAGATATAGATAAATGGAATGTTAGGTTTAATGGACAAAGTAGTGTTAATGACTTTTTAGAACGTATAGAGGAGCTTCGTGTGTCACGTGGTGCAACGAAGGAACAGTTGTTTCGTTCCGCGCCTGAACTTCTTTCCGGTGATGCTCTTCTATGGTACCGTACTTGTCATTTTGTAGATTGGGATGATCTCGTTCAACAGTTGAGAGATACGTTCCAACCTTATGATTACGAGTTTGCTTTATGGGATGAGATTCGCCGTCGTACACAGGGCGCTCATGAACGCGTAATTAGTTTTGTTGTCTCTATGGAGAATCTCTTCCGCAAACTCCCAGTATTGCCTTCGGAAACTACTCGGTTGCAGATGATACTGCGCAATTTACTGCCGTATATTCAGAGTAGGCTATCGACTCACGTGATTGTTAGTTTACAAGATCTCGTAAGATTAAGCCGTGCGATTGAGGAGACGGAATCCCGAATTCAGCGATTTGTCCCCCCTTCGACGAACTATCGTCAAATGTTGGAGCCCGCCTTGTCTTATCGTAAGCAACCTAATCATGTCGCTCCCATTGAAGCTCCTACTGTTGTTAGTCAGACGCCTAGTACGTCTGAAGTAGCAGCTCTCAATGTCCCCTCTAATTCTATTTTACGTTGGAATTGTCAAGAACAAGGCCATCAATTCCGCCAGTGTTCACAACCACGCCGAAAGTTCTGTTATAGGTGTGGTAAGAGTGACGTTACCTCCAAAAGTTGCCCTTCGTGTACAAAAAACGTAAATCTGGGAAGGCAGTAACAGGCCGACTGTTCTTCCCACCTAAAGAAACTTTCAAGGCCGAGTCAAACCAGATTATTTTAAATTACATATTGGAGCATGCTAAGGATGACAAGAGACCCTATTTAAAAATTCATATTTATGGTAAAGAGCTCTTAGGTTTGCTTGATAGTGGTTCCTCACGAACCATTATTGGTTCTCATGGTTGGGATATTCTGGAAACAGTCTGTCGTTTGGATTCAGCTGTAGTATCGACTTGTACGGTTGCTAATGGCCAAGCTTGTCAGAGTATTGGTTCGATCAAGTTACCATTTCAACTTCAAGATAAAATAGTTCTCTTAGATACCTTGGTTGTTCCTTCTTTACCGCACACGCTCATTTTAGGGATTGACTTTTGGAGTCAAATGAAAATTGTACCTAACTTGTACAGTGGCGAGTGGTCGTTTCGATCAGATTTAGATCACAATCCACATATTTTTGCCATTCATTCCCGTGATAATCTTACTTCTGAGCAGCGTCAAATCCTTGACAATCTTGTAGAGGATACTTTTTCGTCTATGGGAAGTAAGCTTGGATGTACGGCGTTGGTGGAAATGGAAATTAAAACTGATTCAACCCCAATAAAACAGAGATACTATCCCTTATCTTATGCCTTGCAAAAAGAAGTCAACAAGGAGTTAGAGCAAATGTTAGCGGATGGGATTGTGGAACCATCTGAGTCTCCCTGGTCTTCGCCAATAGTTATGGTGAAGAAAAAGTCTGGTGGCTGGCGTTTTTGTGTAGATTACCGCGCTGTTAATAAAGCTACGATTCCCGACGCATATCCCATTCCTTACGTGTCAGCTACGTTAGATAAATTACGCGACGCAAAATATCTTAGTACACTCGACATAAAGTCTGCTTATTGGCAAATACCCATTGCAAGGGGTTCTAGACCTCTCACTGCGTTTACTGTGCCGTCACGTGGGCTCTTCCAATTTACGAGAATGCCGTTCGGTTTGACTAATGCCCCCGCCGTCTGGCAAAGATTAATTGATCGGGTGGTAGGCGTGGATTTAGAACAATTCGTGTTTGTTTACCTCGATGACGTTATAGTGTGTACTCCAACTTTCGAGGAGCATATTCGGGTTTTACGTGAAATTATTTCGCGCATTGTAAGTGCAGGTCTTACACTTAACCGCGAAAAATGTAATTTTTGTAAGCCTGAGCTTAAATATTTAGGTTATGTTGTCAATTCATCAGGACTTATGGTAGATCCTGAAAAGATTGAGGCAATTCTGCGTATTCCTACACCGAAAAGTGTAACTGAAATAAGGCGAGTTATTGGTCTTGCTTCCTGGTACCGCCGGTTTGTGCCAAATTTTTCCTCGGTTTTGGCGCCACTCTCGGCCTTAACGAGAAAGAATGTTAAATTTGTCTGGGGTCCAGAATGTGAAGCAGCCTTTAATACAGTCAAGGAGCACCTTGTCAAAGCACCGGTACTTTCTTGTCCGGACTTTGAACAACCTTTTATTGTCCAGTGTGATGCATCAGATTTTGGTCTAGGAGCGGTGCTTTCTCAGGTTCAGAATGGCGAGGAACACGTCATTTCTTACTTGAGTCGTTCGCTTACCAAAAATGAAAGAAAGTACAGTACTACGGAGAAGGAATGTTTAGCTGTTCTCTTTGCCATAGAGAAGCTTCGTCCTTATCTCGAAGGAACCAAATTCACCGTGATTACTGATCATTACAGCCTTAAGTGGCTTAACTCTATCAAGGACCCTGTTGGTCGCATTGCGAGTTGGGCCATTAGACTGCAGCAGTATGATTTCGAAATCATACATCGCAAGGGTAAAGAGCATGTTATCCCGGATACTCTTTCTCGATCAGTCCCCGTCGTTGATGCCATCACTAACCAACCCAATTCGACTGATACCGCCAAAGAAACTGTCACGCCGCGTGATCGCTGGTATCTTGGCATGATCAAGAAGGTTGTTGACTATCCTTCTAAATATCCCCTTTGGTGGGTAGACAACAGCAAACTTTTTAAAAGGGCTAAACACCCTTACGCTGCACTTGCAGATCCCGAGGACTCTTGGCTGATGGTAGTTCCACGCGAAGACCGATCCTCAATCATTAAAGATAATCACGATCCTCCTACTAGTGGTCATCTTGGAATTAACAAGACGTTCTCCAGGATCGCCCAACGTTACTATTGGCCAAGCATGCGTAGTGATGTTGCAAGATACATCAGACGTTGTCGTGTTTGTCTCCAGACCAAGCCGCTTCAACAAGCCCCTGCTGGTCAGATGCTCAGCATCCAACCTTTGAATTCCCGTCCGTTCCAAACCATAAGCATAGACTTAGTCGGACCGCTACCTCGTTCTGCCACTGGTCATTCATATATCCTGTCGGTGGTTGATGTTTTTAGTAAGTTTTGTCTGTTCTTTCCTCTCCGTTCTGCCACCGCACAGAATATCGTTCGATGGTTGGAAAATTTTGTTATTTTAGTTTTTGGGGCTGAGACGATTATTGCGGACAACGGAACTCAGTTTCGCAGCAAGATTTTTCAGAAGGCAATGGCTGAGTACGGGATTAAAATACGGTATACGGCTAACTATCATCCTGAGGCCAATCCCGTTGAACGTTTTCACCGTGTCCTAAAAACAATTCTTACGAGCTATGTAGCCGAGGACCACCGTCAATGGGATAAACTTCTTGCTAAGGCTGGTTTTGCCATTCGGTCAGCAAAACATGAGGTTACCGGGTTAACTCCTAACTTTGTAGTTTTCGGTCGTGACGTTCGTCTGCCCCGGGACTCATGTCCACCTTCTGATGACCCTCAACCCTTTGATCCCGTCTCTAGGTCTCAAGCTGTGAATTAGATGTGTATAGACGTGCAGAAAAGACTTCGGCAGACGTATGAGCGTGGCCGTCATACTTATAATCTCAGGAGACGAGACGAGCGGTTTCAGCTTAGTCAGGAGGTCTGGAAGAAAAATTATTATCTCTCAGACGCTACCAAACATTTTACGGCAAAACTTGCGCCTAAATTTTCGGGTCCCTTCATCATAACCAAGGTGGTCTCACCTTGGTCCTATGAGCTTTCTGATCAGAATGGTCGTAATCTTGGTGTTTGGCACGCTAAAGACCTTAAGGCTCACCCTCCAGACGACATACAATAGTTGTTCCGACTTACCCTAAAGCTATGGTTTTTGTGAATACTGTACTTACCGCTAATATCTTGTCTTGTAAATTCCCTACTTACCTTTAGTCTGTTAGTTCGTAGCTCTGTAAATCTTCTAGTTATAGTCAGGATACATTGCTGTATATATTTCGTATTATTTTAGGCTCTCTATCCAAGACCACAGAAAACTTTTTTGTGAATAACAAAAAAATTTTCTCTGAGGAAGGGGAGGCGTGTTACGGGTTTATTTTGCTGTAAAATACTGTACATATATAAATTAAAAACTTACCAGATCTTCGATTAATATTAAGAAATAGAGCTTGGGTTCTGGTTTTATAGATGCCTTTATTTAAGTCTTAATAGGTACAATGTAGGTATAAGTATACTTAATTCTAGTTCGCCTTATTCGTCAAGGTCTTTCTCAAGCTGTGTATAGTCCAGGCCATCCTAAAAGTATATCATAATTATTAGCTTGTGCTATTCGTATAAGAGTAATAAGATTTGGTAGACCCGCTAATAAATCATTGTAATGGTTAAAAGCTCACCTGCTAAGTACTTCTGCATTTATTAGTGCATTGTTAGGTATTTAACAGTATTTGTATCTGACTTCATCTTCTTTAGTATCTCGTTCCAGGCCTCATCTGGGTTCTTTTTTTTGGTTCAGAATCAAGACCTAAAAATTACAAGTTAAGTGAAATAAACACCAGTTTTGAGAAATAGGGAATGTTTTGGGCATATTTAGGGCATTGAGACTTAAATCGTTGGTCTTTAAATAAAAATAATTAAAATTCACTTTGTTTTTGTTTTGAAATGTCAAAAGTTGTCAATGGTCACACTGCTTAGATTTAAAATTCCCTAGGCCTTTGACAGATGGGAACCTGCCGCCGTTTTTGATATCGGTTTGGGTTTTTTTGTGGACTAGCCTTTTTGGCAGAGTTGCCTTACAGCAGTCCAGCCGTATTTTTGCGGATATTTTATGAATTTTTGGTACCCAAAACTGTGATCTTGGCGGTAAAATACCTTTTTACGCCAGAGAAGTTAGTTTGTTTCGATTTGATCCAGTTTTATGGGCAAAATTCCAGCATTCAGTTTTTTATCATCGACAAGGCCACATGCCATCTCGGGTAAGCTTCGATTTTAAACATCTATCTTTATGTGTGACTTCTGATATTAACACTTTTATTTAAGTCTATAAGTATTACAAATTTATCTTAAAATCTACCCACCTTATTTTATGCCTGAAGGTCATGTCCTAAAGCTCGGTTCTGTTTCAGGCCTATTTTTCCTAGTTGTGTTGTTCCTGCTCTTCTTTGGTTTCATCACTTGGTCTTCTGTCCTTACGTTTCTGCCTTGGAGCTTCCACATCAGGGCAGGAGTAGATCATCGTCCTGACACTTTCGGTGTGTGCTTGCCCTGGTGACACCGTTCAAGCTCCACCGTACATCTTGCTGCTTGAGCACTGGGAGCACCACAACCTCTACACCAAACACCATCATAAATGTCAGGTTTGATATGTTTGTGACGTCCTAGTAGAACGATTATTATATCACATCACTCGAGGCTACAGGCCTCCACTAGCAGAACTATAGACTGTTAAATAATACACCATCGACCAACTTTGTGCTAATTTTATGGTGAAATGTTTATTATATTAGGTAGTAGGTACTATAAACGTTAATTTGTGATGCACAAATCACGGTAAAAAGGCCTTCTTACACACACGTGCACTTATTTAATTAACACTATTATTGTACATAATTATTAACCGTGTCCGTCACTGATTTTGGCACCTCGAATGTTATCAAATTTTACATTAAAATCATTCAGATAAACTTTGTCTTGCATTCTAAAAATTAAGCTCTAACCTTAACTTACATTTAACTTTCAAATCACTTTCGAAAGGAACTGTCAAGATCAGTAGAGATGGGCAATTATACCGATACCAGTCCACGATAAGTGTGGATATTGAGTTGGATAGCGTGAGTTTGTTACTTTTTAATTATTTTCTTGATTAACAGCTTTCAGAGCTTGTTTTTGTTACATTTCAGAGCACTTCTTTATATGTAAATAATTCTCATTTTAAGTTAAGGGGGTAATAATGTCTCATATTATGGGGATGGGCCTTGTTTAAATATTAAACTAACATCTTTCAGAGAAGGCTGTTTTATTGGGGCAAACTTAGAATTTCCTGTTTTCTTTTAAAAGATCAGTATCTGCCTTACCGGGGCTAAAACAGGTGGCGCTTTTGTTTTGTTATGACTTTACCCACACCACTCTCGGCATGAGCTAGCTGTCGTTCGCCCAAAAGGTAGAGACTATACGTGGAACGATAAAACAGTGCAATTCTCACTCTGGATCATCAAGGCATCATATCCGCAACTTTAAGGTAACCTTTTTTTCCATCGTTGGCTTTATGACACCTTCTTATCTGTAACTTTTAGTTAACTTCAAAGTGACACCTTTTTGGCTAACTTTGGTATAACTTCCTATCGTCAACTTTAAGATAAAGAGAGTTATTGTCTTTTAATTGACTAAAATAAAACCTTTTTGGTTGACTTTAAGAATCAGTTATTAAAGTTATCACCGCTCTTAAATACTTATTACAAGCTGTCCTTCAGTAAAAATTTGTTCAACCGATTTTGTTTCTCCTTTTTCCTTTTGTAGAAGTTCTTTCAAGTATGCATTTTCCTTTAGAAGATCCCTTACTTTGTTCAAAAGTTCAGATTGTTCTTGTGAACTAAAATATTATTAAATTGCGTAAATAATTTTTTTCCTAGTTACCTTAGGTACTTAGACAATTCATATAAAAACATATAAGATTTATACGAAGTACTTATTTATTATTTCTAAGTAAGTTGTAGTTTTTATCTCTATTATTGCCGATACTTGTAGTTTCTAGATCTATGGTATCTATTGTACCCATTACCTATACACCACCTTCACCATTATTATGTGTTAATGTTTGAACATGATTTTCTTTGCTAAAAATGTATTTTTTCTAAGCGAACCCCGAAACTCAATACAATTATGCCTACAGCTCCGAGCATATAATTACAATTCCATATTTTATTTACTAGCATGCGTAATTGAAACAACAAGGAACACACTGTATATCAATAATATGGTACTTATATCTCATGTATATTTTTAAGTAATGTGTGAAGGCTGTGTGCACTTTTTAAGTATGAATAAAACAAACCTTTGCATTAAGTGTAATTTTTTTAAAATTTATTAGCAGAGCGCTTTCGACCTTATAAGTCATCATCAGTGCTTCTTGTCAAGATGCCAGTCAGAAATCCATTTGAACGAACAACAGTAGAACATATTCAAATATTTTTACATCACAATTAAAATCAAATAATTATTTTACAAAACAGTCTCAAATTCGGCTTAGACGGTCAGATTTTTGATGGTGTAAGATCTGATAAACTGAATCTGATAAAACTGATCTACTGTTCGTTCAAATGGATTTCTGACTGGCATCCTGACAAGAAGCACTGATGATGACCTATAAGGTCGAAAGCGCTCTGTTAATAAATTAAAAAATTTTGCACTTAATACAAAGCTTTTCATTTATCTATATTTTTAACCAAATCCCTTTTTAGTACTTTTATCACGATCATCCAAATTAAGTGAAGGTACAGCATCATCTCTCAACTTCCACTTATTTTTGGGCAGTTGCAATAGTTTTTCTTTAACACAAAAATCATCATCTAAAAAATGCTTTGAACATACTCTAGCATTTTTAATATTAAAATCATTCATTTGATAGCACTTTTGCACCCATAAATTGCAAATCTCTTTAGCAGTTGGAATCCCAAAGTATCGGTAACTAGACGAATAGTTTTTACTTTTTTTGGGGGGAATTTGAGCGACATAAAATTCTCAAATCGATTCAGTAGACTTGCAGAATCAGAGAAGAGAACACGGAAAATTGTACATACATTTAAATAATATGTAAATAACTAGTATGAATGGTGTAAATAGTATGAATGAGTATGTAAATAAGAATGAATGACACCGAGTGAATCAGTACTGTACATAACTATAAATAAGAACAACAACCTAAACTATGTCTACTTTGTACCTGATACCTTTAAACTGGTTTTTTGTTACCCTTTTCCAGTGATAATATAAAAATAGACTTTCTCCTACACTGTAATCTATACTACATTTCTCTAAAGACAACAGAAATAAATGGCTTCAAAAGATCACCCTCGGATGTAGCCGAAAAGCGCCATAAGCGCAATACAATTTTACCAGGGCCAACACCAGCCCCAGCCATTGCCTGACTGCTTCCCTTCGGTAAATATGCGTGTACGATGTATATATTACCGAAAAATCTTGTAAATAATTAGTTTAAGTAAAAATGTATTGTAAATATTGATATGTTGAAAATAAAGCACTTTTGAAATGAGGAGCACTCGACGTCGGGCGTTTGATGATTCAAGATGTAAAGCGATTTGCCGACGCACCGGCTGGTCGGGTAGTGCATCGAAATACGAGGTCTGCGCGGCCGGTAATGTTATCGTGGCAGGAAGCGCGTTAGCTACCGGGGTTATACCCAAAGTACATTCTTTCAATCGTAAAATATTAATGAAAAAATGTGCTGCTGAAAAATACAGAAAGTACAAGTACGTTATTATTACATTGAAGCCATTTTTTTATGTAATATCTTTTCTTCCTCTGTTACCTTATTATCTTTATTAATTTTTATCTATGAGGTTTAACATCTAATAAAATAAGGCCTTTTTTATATTATCTGTAATAAAACTCGGATGCGTATTGAGAATACAGTTTTAATTGCAGATAAACTGATAACAAATGCGTAAATTCTAATCTATACCTACATGTAATATGATTTTAATACAATAAAAAATCTAAATATATTACTAATACTTTTATAAAATATTTTATTAATCTTGAGAGTCCTTTTAATTGGTTTATTAGTCGAAGAAAACTATTTTGATGTTTTAATAAAATAAATTAAATAATCCTGTTCCTACTATGTACTACTTAAAAAACTACTTAGTTTTAATAATTAATGAGAAAAATTAATGCATGTATATTGTTGCGTACCGCAAAATGGGGTCTCGGGGGTGAACAGGGTCAAACGTGTGTTCGTTACCTAAATCCAGTTTAAAAATAAAACGCGCGAATGGTGCCGATTTTCGAACATGGCTTTTACATGTTGACACTTGCCAACACCGGACGTGATATTTATGTGTGCTGTTAAACAACCTGTAGCGGCGTGTTAGCCACGATAAATATTCGTAATATTTAGCGGCAAAAAAGATATCCCGTAAACGTGTCCCGTCTTTTTGTTAAAATTAACGGACAAAGATTTTTGTGTGTGTGTAACTTAAAGGTAAGTGTCCCAGCAACAAAGTTATATAATTAGTGTTTTATTATGTTACCTGGTGTTTGTATTAAACCGAATTATTTTTTTTTGGCGAAAATTTGATATAGTTTATTGACTATTACTGTATTGTAACACCCTTGATTCGTAATATAGGTACGTTTAGAAACCAATTTGTACTTTATTTACCTATTTATCCTATGTTTTACAATAATATTTTTGGCTTGTGTAGCAGACAAGATAAACACAAACAGCCAGATTCTCCAATGCTAGTCCGGTCTAATTTGACAATCAAACGTTTTAAACTGACAAGTGTAAGAATAAAACAACTAAGTTTTATTCTATGAACGTATTTCTGAGCTTTTTCGCACATTTATCAGGAAAAAGACAATTTTATTACGTACTTTCAACAATAATAGAACTAAATTCATTACAGCAACTCGTTCCAAGATGAAAATCATTTGGAAACCAAGTAAAGCGCTGAAATATCACAATAATTCATAAGTTTTTAATGACAAGGACAGGACAAAAACCTGTCAAAACATAACTGATCAACTATAAGATCTTGGTTTAAACCAGCACTAAATCTTAAACTTTCTTAGTGAATCTGGACGAAATATTTTATGTAAAATTTAATACATAACTTTTGTTAAATATGTTTGCAAAAAAAGCCAAAAAATATATTTTTAAAACAGTTTAGCTGACCCTTTTTAACCCAGTAGCGGTTTAATCGTATTTGAGATTAATTTTTAATGGGTGACCCTATTGACCCCGACTTTGGGGTGAATAGGGTCAGGGCATAAAAAAATATATACAGTGACCGGCAAAAAGTTCGCAACATATGGGAAAAATTTTTATTAGGTGAGTATTGGAAAAACTTTTCCGGGGGATCGGTTCTGCATGTCCGATAACCTAAAAATCGATTTTGACATACGTCACGTGACCACTGGTATAGCGTCAAATTAAAAAAAAAATTGTTAATTTACAAAAAGTGAGGTTAGTTGACGAGATATCAAAAAAAGTTATTTGAAAAAATTGCTTAGAATTAAATTCTAGGTCCTTGTGCAAAATTTTAAGATTTTATTTAAAAAAATTGGAAAACTCAATTTTTTTTAAATATTTTTTTATCGATTTACAAATTTCCAGTTTTTTTCATTTAGATAGCTTGGCTAATGTAAAGCCCATGTATCTGGATGAAAATAAACGAATGTAGTAGTTTTTTCTACAATTGACAGGACAAAATTAAAAAAAACAGGGTTTCGCCGGACGCTAGCTGTTGCAATGATTTGTATCTAGCAGCAGTGTCAAAATTTTAGAGACATTTCAATGAGATTACATTGAGAAAACCTTAATCGTCTTAAATATATCTGAAGTTCGACTTTTTGTAAAGTTAAGGGGAGTAAAATAGATAATAAACAAAAAATTACCTGTTTATTTAATCGAAATTTCATAAACGAAAACCAATGTAAGAAAAACTTAAAAGTAGTCAAATCCTGTACTAACAACATAAAAAATCATTGTTTTTCCTTGGGTGCACAAAATTTAAAACTCAGTATGACCACCATTTCTCTCCATACATACTATTGTTCTCGAGCGCAACTCTCGATTAACATTTCGGAGCATTTTACGATTTATTTGCAATACACAATTTCTAATGACATTCTCTAAATTTTGTATATTCCTAAAGGGTCGATGTTTGTACACAGAGTTCTTTAGGTATCCCCACATAAAGAAATCTAACGGAGTCAGATCTGGTGATCTCGCAGGCCACGGATTTTCAGAAAACCGTCCTATCCACTGGTTTCCAAATTCTTGATCCAGCCATCTCTTCACCTCATTTGTGGAATGAATGCTAGCTCCGTCTTGTTGAAAGTATAAATTTCTTCTTTCGGCTAATGACAAATTGTCTAAAAAGTCAGATATCTCAGTTTGTAGAAATTCTAAATATCGTTCTGAATTTAAATTGTCTCTAAAGAAAAAAGGTCCCACTATTCTGAGGTTGAAAATTCCGCACCACACATTAACCTTAAAACTATATTGGTCTTTACTCTGAATTACAAAGTCTGGGTTTTCGGTGGCCCACCATCTACAGTTTTGTGAACTGACGGTTCCGTTAGAGGTAAATGTAGCTTCATCCGAGAAAAGAACGTTCTTTGGGAAATTAAAATCTTCCTCAATCATACCCTGGAACCAGGCACAAAAATCGAAGCGGGCGTCATAATCCCTATCTTTTAATACTTGTACAAATTTAGGTTTGTACGGATGAAATTTGTTTCTTTTTAATATCCTCCGCACAGATCTTTCGTGAATGTTAGTGATCTCCGATATTTGACTAACTGCTAATTGGGGTGTTTCTGTGATCGACAAACACACATCCAGAGAACCTTCGTCACCTGTTACCGGTTTTTCATGGGAAACTTTATACTGATTTTCTACCGATCCCGTTTCTTTAAATTTATTGACTAGACGAGATACTGTGGAATAATGGAGGGATTTATCGGGGTGCCTCTCATTAAAAATTGCTGCTGTTTCTCTATGGCTTTTGTAATTATCTCCAGAAATTAAAATAATTTCTATCTTTTCCTGAAGAAGTAGTGTGGGTGCCATTTTAAGGAATAAAATATTAATAAACTTATGTAAAATATCAAACTTAGTAAGATGCGAGACATAAACCAATGACATAGGTTGAAATCAAACAAATTATAATTTGTTTGACATTTTTCTGTTGTTTTTAACTTACTAGATTATTTGGTTGTTTTAATTTCAGAGCCTGCTTTGGTAGTTTTAAGTACAACTAAATAGACCTGGTTGTTAAATTTATGTGCGAAAAATCTTAATAAAATCTTGATACAGTCATTTCATTAGATTCAAACCATTGCAACAGCGAGCGTCCGGCGAACACCTATTTTTTCGATTTTGTCCTGTCAATTGTAGAATTGTAGATCTGACTCCGTTAGATTTTTTTATGTGGGGATACCTAAAGAACCCTGTGTACAAACATCGACCCTTTAGGAATATACAAAATTTAGAGAATGTCATTATAAATTGTGTACTGCAAATAAATCGTAAAATGCTCCGAAATGTTAATCGAGAGTTGCGCTCGAGAACAACAGTATGTATGGAGAGAAATGGTGGTCATACTGAGTTTTAAATTTTGTGCACCCAAGGAAAAACAATGATTTTTTGTGTTGTTAGTACAAAATTTGACTACTTTTAAGTTTTTCTTACATTGGTTTTCGTTTATAAAATTTCGATTAAATAAACAGGTAATTTTTTGTTTATTATCTACTTTAATCCCCTTAACTTTACAAAAAGTCGAACTTCAGATATATTTAAGACGATTAAGGTTTTCTCAATGTAATCTCATTGAAATGTCTCTAAAATTTTGACACTGCTGCTAGATACAAATCATTGCAACAGCTAGCGTCCGGCGAAACCCTGTTTTTTTTAATTTTGTCCTGTCAATTGTAGAAAAAACTACTACATTCGTTTATTTTCATCCAGATACATGGGCTTTACATTAGCCAAGCTATCTAAACGAAAAAACCGGAAATTTGTAAATCGATAAAAAAATATTTAAAAAAAATTGAGTTTTCCAATTTTTTTAAATAAAATCTTAAAATTTTGCACAAGGACCTAGAATTTAATTCTAAGAAATTTTTTCAAATAACTTTTTTTGATATCTCGTCAACTAACCTCACTTTTTGTAAATTAACCATTTTTTTTTTAATTTGACGCTATACCAGTGGTCACGTGACGTATGTCAAAATCGATTTTTAGGTTATCGGACATGCAGAACCGATCCCCTGGGAAAGTTTTTCCGATACTCTCCTAATAAAAATTTTTCCCATATGTTGCGAACTTTTTGCCGGTCACTGTATATGCTGACTCCTACTGAATTTCTTAAAACTTATATGGTAGTTCTATTGTACAAGTAGGGACTCATAATAGTAACCTATGTCCAAATTTCCGCACAACGGTTTCAAAGTTATCGAGGTTTAAAGTTGAAAATTGACCATATTCACCCCATTTTACGGTACTTTGCTGGTTCTGTTTAAAAAGTGGACTGTATGTTTGTTGATTGAAGTGATTCAGTAGAATAGAAACATTAAGGAAGATTAAGAAATTCGGGAACTCCACTTACCTTGGTTTTGACTATAGATAATCCCAAAGCTGAAGGAAGCCCCTCTTTCTTATATTCAAAATAAACACACTTTAAAACATGTATTAGCTTGGCAGTGTCCAATATATTTCCTTTTCTATGGGGTTTTACACTATGGCGGTTAAATCAGTTCTCTCGTCCTCTTTTTTCACTAGTACTGGTTTATTCAGCTAGTGGAGTTTCTTTAGGCATGCGCGGTAATTTAACATAATACAACATTTCAAAGCTATGCACTTGGCACAAAAATTAGATTAAAAGAAAAATAAATAATAATAAATTCCAAACACTTATGTATTTATAGGTTTTGCAAAATTGTAATCTTAGGATTTTGTTTAGACATTTTTTGAGTTTTGATATTCCTATTAGCAAATTTAAGGGTAAAATAAATACGCATTCTAGTATACAACGACAAGAAATAGTCATCGGGAAAATTTTCACATGGATGAACAAAACTTATGGTTTTAAATTTATTTTTTAATGCTTGACCAATGTGATTTTGACACGCAAGTTCATTAAAATTTTCAACAAATATATTTTCTAATTTTATAATATATTCCACAAAATTCTTAGGAGGCACTAATAAACAACCAAACTTAAGTTTTTCAGTATTATAGGCCTTTAGTTTACAAAACACAGTGGCTTCAGATTCTAAGGGATTTAAATTAATAAAGTCGGTGCATATATCACAAGAGTGCTGTGCCAAGCATTTTTTCAAGAGATATCCTGTAACATATACTAGTGCATTCCCCTCAACGCTAGCAATGTTTCTGTAGTCGTTGGTAAAAACTTTTAAAGGAATATGGTTAGATGAAGGGGATACCACTAAGTCTTTACATTGCTCTAAGAGATCGGGCGTAAGAGTAATTAAAATTTCGTTGATGTCCCTCATACCGTTTGTCCCGTCAGACTGATCAAAGTATCTAAGGGCAAATAATTTTTTAAAAGTGTTCGAAAACCGTTACGTTTAAGTTGTTCACTTTTGTGAGCACTATCTTCCACAGTTTTATATAATTTAAAGCAGTAAATATCTTGAAAATGGTATATTAAACTGTCTGTCTCGGTGTACAATAATTTTGTACATCATTATTTGTATATTAATAACACTTTGGGTTCTCTTGATAAATGCTGGTACATCTATGTACGTAGATGAACCTGCATTGATGGGATTATACTTATTAAAATTTATTTTTAAAAACCATATTTCAACCAAAGACCAGCAACTATCACGCTCTTGAAACTCTTCCATTTTAAATATAATTCTATTTAATACATTCATCTGATACCATTCAGCCAAGTTTGTAGTACGTTCAATATTTTCACTTTTCGTAGTGAAATGCTTTATTTGTTTGAGAAAATACGAAAAGCTTTTTGTAAAAAACTCTTTGGGGTCTTTGTATTTGAAATTGATAATGATACCTGTTTTTATTCTACCATTAAAACAGGAGTCCACATCCTGCCATAACAAATTACGTCTTGAAAGGTTTCTATTAAAGTTACTTTTAAATTTTTGTAAATAATTTTTCAAAATCGATATGTTTGATTCTACTCTATGGACATTTTTTATGCAATCTTTATTTTTCAAACCTTTTTTTAAAATTAAAATAGTTTTTTTTAAGATAGGAAATATAATAGCTATATTCTTCCTTTGACTTGAGTAATCTACTTACTTCTTCGATTTTCCCAATCACGTCAGTCGACATTCTGTCCAATAGTTTTTGGCGGTGAGTCTTGTTGTTGTTCATTTTTGTAGATTTAGCTGTGAACCTACAAACAACAAATAAAAACAACATAAAAACCTGCAGTAGCGTGGTCACTAAATAGCCCGACTAAGTTTCCGACAACTGTAAATCTGCTAATACAAAGAATTATGTGGGCAGACCAGTTGTCATAGGAACGACGTGTTTGTCGACTTTAGTTTGAAGCATAACCTATTTCAGAGTAGCAGTTTGCGTAAACATGTTACGACAAAAACAAACTGAAGTTTCGAAAAGAGTATGCCAGTACTTTGAAAACGTTGCAAATAAAAATAAATCCGAAACCGCACGGCATTTTATCCAGGAAGGTGTCGCAAAATCAACTTTGTACAACATTTTGGTGAGGTATGAAGTGCGTAAAAGTAGTGACTTTAAAAAGATTCCAGGACGCGCACCATCTGAACTATTCAAAAGCAGTAAACAGCGTGTTTTCCGGCTCTACAAGAGGCAACCCAACATTTCCGAGCGCAGGGCAGCTGCAGTAACTGGTATATCCAAAACATATTTGCAGGAAATGAAAGTAAGAAAGTTAGCAATTAAAAGCTATGTAAGAAAATATGCACCACATTATAATTAGAACCAAGCACAGCGGGCTAAAACAGCTTGTCAAAAAAATTGTTGAAACACGGGCACCGTTAAGGTCTGGAAAAATTATTGTGATGGATAATGAGACCTATGTACCAGCGGATCCCAATGATATACCTGGTAAGAAGTATTATCATTGCTCTACAAAATACTAGGTACCTGTAGAGAAAGCAATCAAGCCAAAGAAGAAATTTTTTTAAAAATTCTTAGTGTGGCAAGCTATAGACGAGAATGGCGATCTGTCAGAGCCTTATGTTTCCGATGGAACCATGAATGGTGAGACTTATTTACGAGAGTGTGTGAAGAAGAGATTACTTCCATTTATTTCTGGACGTAACGTGCTATTCGGGCCGGACTTGGCAACAGTACATTATACAGCTGCAGTAACTAACGAGTTGCGAGAACACAATGTAGATTTTATCGAAAAAGAAATGAATGCCCCCCAACGTTCCCCAGGCACGTCCTATTGAGCGATTTTGGGCTTTATGTAAAGCGGCGTATCACAAAAGACAGAAATGTGCTAAAAATAAAAATTCCTTTCAAAGAATTTGAAAACCTCTGTCAGTGAAAGTTGCACAAACTAGTGGCCAAGCCATAATGAAGGATGTCAGAAAGACTTTACGGCTCATAGGAAAAAAAAGGCGTACGCACCATTTCACAAGTAGTTTGTAAGCTTAAAATTGTTAAGTTTTATTGTTGTTAAAGATGCCGTCAATAAAACATAATCAGAATTTAAGTCTTTTTATTTATATATCACAGTTTAGGTACATGGTCGTTACTAACTAACTTTAAAATGGACGTTCACATGAATGATGATATGAATGAGGCTGTTGGTGGTAGTAGAAGAAGAGCATGGCGCTGGTCCACTCGACTATTTATAACCTTTATAATCTAGCGCATGTGCGCTGAGAATCTGCGTAACATGACGTTACTGCACTCCCCCTGGCTTAGTCGATTACATCATTATATAATTTATGAAATTGGCAAAACTATATGGAAGTCTTGCCCAGAATACTTAAGCAGCTGTAGGAAAGAGTGCTATTTATTTTTACTTATGTTTCCTAACATAAATGAGGTATCCAACGAAAAGTACATGATCATCATTGTGAAATACTGTTTACTATGTGTACTTATTTTCGTTGAACCCTTTTTCATTAATCGTACTTGACCTACTAGTCCTAGGTTACATAGTTTTTCAACTTGATTGGTTTCTTCGAAACTCTTTTTAACCTTTTTTTATGATTTTTATTATTTACACCAACATCCTCATTGCTCATAGACTTAGTTAACTTCAGCCTACTAATATTATCCTGTCTAGCCTTATCCACTACAGAATCACAATGAGAATCGTTAGCTAACTTATTACTATTATCTTTACATGGAAAAGAACTACTGATATTTACAATATTGTCATTATTTACATTTTCTATATCAGAATATACATATGAGCGATAATTTTTATCTTTACTTGAATTTTGAATTTCATCCACTTCATCAGGAGTGAACGACGGACCTGGCTCGCCGCTATAGGTCATACTTTCCTCCTCAGTGATCCGCTCGCTGTGCTTCTCCACTCCGGTCTGCTCGGGCTCCATTGACGAACCTACAACGGAAAGTTTGGGGCAGAAAATAGGATTTACAACAGACTGATAAGTTAGTGAATCATTACGGTAATTATTGTTAGTATTATAATCGCGTGAATGATCCTTTGGCTCCTCTGACGTTCCTGAATGCATCATCTGATTAGCGTGTCTTCTGCAAGTGCTACCTGATGGAAAACGGCAGATATAAGTAGTCTTTCCTATCTTCTTCTCGACCAGAGCATTTAACCATGATTTTTTTCCATGTTTATAAAATCTTACCATCATTTCCTCCCCTGTTTTAAATTTCCTTTTCACACTTGCATCTTTAACTGCATTCTCCGGCTTCCCTTCATTTAGATCCTTCAGCAGTGTTAACCTTGTTCTCAAGTTTCTACCAAATACCATTTCAGCCGGTGATGCTCGTGTTAGGGGATGCTTCGTAGTCCTGCATGACAATAAATATCTTGAAATTAATGTTTGCAATGACGTTTCTCTATTTACAGGATCTGCAAGTGCCGTCAGCATCTTATTTTTAAACGTCTTGACTGAATTTTCGGCTGCTCCATTACTTTGGGGATGGAAAGGCGGGCTTGTTATATGTTTTATTCCATTTGCTATCAGAAAATCTTTGACTCTTCGAGCAAAATGGAGGTCCATTATCACTGACCAGAGTTACCGGCAAACCCATTCTAGCAAATATTTCTCTTAGTTTTTCTTGAGTTTCTATTGCTGTGGTGCCTCTTACGAGTGCAACTTCTATCCACTTTGAATATGAGTCACATAATATCAGCGCAATCTTGTTCTTTATATACAAGAAATCGCAGTGAACTCTTTCAAAAGTAAAATTTGACTTTGGCCAGGATATCACTTCATTTTTAGGTGGGTCTTGTTTGTTTTCCAAACATGGTATGCAGTTTTTTATCATTTTCTCCATATCTTTATCAATTTTAGGCCAATATAGCACTGATCTAGCTACAGTCTTGGTCCTATTTATCCCAAAATGTCCTGCATGTAATTCTTTTAATAGAGCATTCCGTAAGACCTTCGGAATCACCACTCTGTGTCCCCACATTAATATATTTTTATCCGCAGTCAGCTCTGTACGGATGTTATAATATGGTTTCAGATTATCTTCTATCTGCTGAGGCCATTTATCCCATTGTACATACTTCATAACTTGTCTTAATTCAGGGTCCAAATTTGTCTGTCGTCTTACTTCCTTATTGTCAATTGGCCATCCTGCGACAGTTTCTGCAAAATTTATATATAACCCATCGTCAGAATCTTCTTCTGAACTTGTTTCGGCCTTTCTAGGCATTCTTGACATAAAATCTGCTATAGGATTTCCCTTTCCTTTGATATACTCTATTTTATAATTGAATTCCGTC
Source organism: Philopedon plagiatum (assembly GCA_963971165.1). Classification (NCBI taxonomy): domain Eukaryota; kingdom Metazoa; phylum Arthropoda; class Insecta; order Coleoptera; family Curculionidae; genus Philopedon; species Philopedon plagiatum. Next base: position 68,358,078 of record OZ020192.1, on the reverse strand, counting down.
AGAAATAATGCCCATCTCTGCAATCTGTTTGCTGCCATTTGAGGTAGACCTTTATTCTCCCCAAATAGCGCTACTAAAGGTTTATGATCTGTTCTTAAAGTAAAAAAATTACCTATTAAATATTGATAAAATTTCTCTACAGAATATTTTATACTCAGCGCTTCTTTCTGAATTGTACTATACTTTACTTCCGCTGATGTCAAAGTTCTAGACGTACACGCTATTATCTGTTCCTTACCGTTAACAATATGACTCAATACACCGCTAATACCTACATTGGATGCGTCAGTTGTTACATAAATTGGTAACTTGGGATCAAAGTAAGCTAAACACATGTCATTGGCTATAATTTCTATTACTTTCTTAAATGCACTTGAACAGCTTTTGTTCCAATGAAATCTACTATCATTTTTTAATAAATCATAGATGGGGCTTAAGATACTCGAAGCGTTTGGAATGAACTTATGATAATAGTTAACTAAACCAAGAAAGCTTCTCACTTCTGTGATACTTTTAGGTTCAGGCGCTTCTATAATGGCTTTTACTTTGTCATCAGACTTTCTAATGCCTTCTTTTGAAATTTTATGCCCTAAGTATTGTATTTCTGTTTGAAAAAATTTACATTTCTCTTTTTGTACTGTTATTCCAGCATCATGTAATTTAGCAAACACTTTCTCCAAATTTGAAAAATGTTCTTCGTCATCTTTACCAGTTACCAATATGTCGTCTAAAAAATTTACGACTCAAGACATACCTTGAAATAAACTCTCTATTGATTTTTGAAAAATACTACTCGCGGTTTTTATTCCAAAAGGTAAGCGTAGTACTCTATAAAGACCTTTACTTGTATTCCAAGTTAAAATTTCACTTGTTTCTTCGTCTACCTCAATTTGATTATACGCTTTAAGTAAATCAATCTTACTAAATCGTGTACCATGATTTAATTTTGCAAAAATTTCTTCTACACGAGGCAAGGGATACTTAAAATCTTTTAAGCATTTGTTTACTGTGGTTTTATAATCGCCACATAACCTTATTTGACCACCGTGTTTTAATACAGGCACTAAAGGAGTAGCCCAAACACTACTATCGACAGGTGCTATCATTCCTTCACTTTCCAAATAATTTAATTCATGTTCCACTTTGTCTTTAAAAGCCAAAGGAACATTCCTATATTTACAATAAATCGGTTTTACATTTTCCTTGAGCTCGAGAGAAATTTTTACATTTTTAAGACAACCAATCTTACTACTAAAAAGATTAGGGTATTTGTTTATCAGTCTATTTACCTTTTCCTCGCACGATAACATGTTGACCATTTCAATCCGTATCTTGAACGTATTTATCCAGTCACGTCCGAGCAAACCGGGGCTATTACATTCCACAATATACAGTCGGACAGGCTTTGAGACATCACGATAGCTTACATTTACTTCAATGAAACCTTTGGGACGTAGCATCGTTCCATCGTACACTCTCAATGTTGTGTCGTCCTGTTGTAACCTACAATATGAAAAATTCTGCAAGTATGTGTTATAGCTCAGGGTACTTACTGATGAACCAGAATCAATTAACATGAGTACAGGCTTTTTATTTATTTTAACATAAATTTTAAAATTATCATCATTCGAAACATTTATAAAATTTGCTTCTTCCACTTTTTTATTACAATTATTTTCACTGACAGCGGGTTCAATGACCATTTGTTTACCACACAACCTCTTTTTTTTATTCTGACATTTTTCCAGATAAAGCATTTTATCACCTTCGAAACATTCGAGTGCTTTACTGTTGCAATTCCCTTGGATATTTGCGTTTTTACTTGATTGAACAAAATTTATTTTGTTTTTATTATGACATTTCTTAAAACTGTGACCTAACTTTTTACATATATTTCAACGAATATTTTTGAAATAACATGCATCACTATTATGATTGTTTAACTTACAAAATTTGCAATATTTTGAATTTTTAAAATTTGAATTACTTTTATTATGAGAAAAATCATTACTAACCAGATTTTTTGTTTTGACATTTGAACTCGATCCACCAGTCTCATGACTTGTTCGTCCTGCGCTGCTGTCACCTCGGTGCGGCCATCTTGAATTTCCGCTTCCGTCTGGTTTTGGCGGGCGTTTCGAATTTGACGTGAAGTTTATGCTTCCGTCTTCGCAAAACTTTCAACTTTGACTGCTAACTTGATTAAATCTTCCAGTTTGGCGTCCTCTGGTTCTTCACAAAGTCGATCCAGGATTCTATTCGGGTACATTCCTGCAATGAATCGGTCTCTTAACACATCGGATAATTTATTTCCAAATGAACAGTTTGTGGCTGCACTTTTTATCTTCGCGTGCCATTCCATTATGGATTCTTCAGAACTTTGCTTAATTTCGTAGAAATTTCTTCTTTCTCTCCACGTGCTAATTTGACTTGAGAACTGGTTTTTTAGCAAACTAGACAGTTCTGCATAACTTTTATCCTTCGGCAGCGTCGGATGAGTAAGATCTCGCAGCAACTTATACGTCGATGGTGCCAACGAACTAATCAATATAGCTACTTTCATCGAATCTTCAGTTTCTTTGATCTTATTTGCCGTAAAATGCTGATCTAACCTTTCTGAATAAACTTGCCAATCGTCGTATTCTGGTGAAAATTCCACAAATCTTCTCGAAGCTTCTGCCATTTTGTTCGTTTCTCACGTGTCGTTAAATACACTTTTTCTTTTCTTTTTTATATTCCTTTTTAATCCTCGTCGCCACTGTTAAGTTTTATTGTTGTTAAAGGTGCCGAGTCAATAAAACATAATCAGAATTTAAGTCGTTTTATTTATATATCACAGTTTAGGTACATGGTCGTTACTAACTAACTTTAAAATGGACGTTCACATGAATGATGATATGAATGAGGCTGTTGGTGGTAGTAGAAGAAGAGCATGGCACTGGTCCACTCGACTATTTATAACCTTTATAATCTAGCGCATGTGCGCTGAGAATCTGCGTTACATGACGTTACTGCAAAAATATGTGTTTTTTAAGAAATATAACTTATTTAAGTCTCACGTGTGCCATTTTATTTTTTCCTTAGTCAGAATTTAGTCCGGCTATTTAGTGACCACGCATGTATCCCAAACTCCGAGTAACCTCCCAGGCTATATGTTTTTGTAATTGATACAATCACATTTTTAATTGCCCTTCAGGCGCGCCCAACCCACTAAGAAAAATAAACGATTAACCATCAGGACCACACACAAAGTGTCTCCGTCAGGCGCGCCAACCCTTACATAGTAATCCCCACACACACTGTAAACTTCGAAGAAAACTGACATGCATACTATTTGTCCCAAACTCCGAGTAACCTTCCAGGCTATGTGTTTTTGTAATTGATACAATCGCATTTTTAATTGCCATTCAGGCGCGCCCAACCCACTAAGAAAAATAAACGATTAACCATCAGGACCACACACAAAGTGTCTCCGTCAGGCGCGCCAACCCTTACATAGTAATCCCCACACACACTGTAAACTTCGAAGAAAACTGACATGCATACTATTTGTCCCAAACTCCGAGTAACCTTCCAGGCTATGTGTTTTTGTAATTGATACAATCACATTTTTAATTGCCCTTCAGGCGCGCCCAACCCACTAAGAAAAATAAACGATTAACCATCAGGACCACACACAAAGTGTCTCCGTCAGGCGCGCCAACCCTTACATAGTAATCCCCACACACACTGTAAACTTCGAAGAAAACTGACATGCATACTATTTGTCCCAAACTCCGAGTAACCTTCCAGGCTATGTGTTTTTGTAATTGATACAATCACATTTTTAATTGCCCTTCAGGCGCGCCCACTAAGAAAAATAAACGATTAACCATCAGGACCACACACAAAGTGTCTCCGTCAGGCGCGCCAACCCTTACATCTGCAGAACAGATGACTGTGGTGCGATCGTAATGCAGAATTTATACTGTCTTTTAAAAAAATGCTACCACGTTTTCGATAGTGTGTATGGACTTTGAAAATAGCAAAATAAGCAAAATAAACTGTTAGTTCCAATGTAACGCGAATAATATCTATCTGCATCACGCTAACATTTAGTGTTAGCAGTGGAAATTTTATAACTTTGCTAGTTACTAAAGAGTAACATTATATTTGTTTTTTGTCTTCGTTGTTGAGAATAATTTTGAATAAAATAATCACTCAGTTTGTATAACAGTGGAAATTTTATAACTTTGCTAGTTACTAAAGAGTAACATTACATTTGTTTTTTGTCTTCGTTGTTGATTAATTTTGAATAAAATAAGTTTGTATAACGTCATGTTTTAATCACAGATTTTTTTTCTACAATAATATTTATACGAGACTAAACTCAACGGAAAGCCATTCAGTCTTCGCCGTCTAAAGCAAGAAAAAAACAACAACAACCAAAAACAACTTTTTAACAATGGCCACATTGGCCAACAACTTTGGTAGTGTACAGTGAGGACAAGGAGAATTTACCTCTAAAACATTTACTTATAGCAGTCAAGCCACTATTTCAGTGAGTATATTTTATTTTCTAACATTGTCACAATTGAATTTTTTGTCAGTCCTGAAAACTTAAAAAAATTAAAATTTTCGATCTTACGTCAAAATAAATATATAATATAATGTCTTTCTGTTCGAGATCTTCATCAGCCGGGGTGACGAAGTCACTTTTTTCACTAATTGCGCATGACTAGGACCATCGCTACTACCAAAAACATGCGTTTTGGTTTCTGCGCATGTTGTGAAAAATCGTCAAAAACGGGTCTGGGTGTTCGAGTTTTAGTCATTTCATCGAAATTTGGGGTATGTATTTTATTACTCCTACCCTGAGTCCCTATCGAAGCAAACAAATTTTAAGGCCCTTTTGGTCAGCGCCAGAGAAATTGTCCAAATGGCCTTAATATTTTTGGGGTTTCGGTTTCGGTCTTTATGACCTCTATCTAACACCAAAATTTTAATTCTCCAACACTTATCGTTTAAGCGCTAGCCGTAATTTAGTTTTTTATTTAACTTCCCACATTTCTATGCTCCTGATACCATAAACACCTTTGTCACCCTCTAGCGCCTAAACGGCTTAACGGATTTCGATGAAATTTGGGGTATATATTTTATTCCTCCTACCCTTAGTCCCTATCGAAGCAATCAAATTGTAAGGCCCTTTTGGTCAGCGCCAGAGGAATTGCCTAAAGGACCTTACTCTTTTTGGGGGTTTTGAACCTGTATATCTAATGGTCTTTATGACTTCTCTCTACCACCAAAATATATCATTTCTTATATCCTGTAGTAAATGGCACAATAATTAAAAGCGCATCCCCTAATTAAATTTTTAAATATTCACATACCGAAATCATTTTGAATAGCTAAAACAAGTAATAGATAACAATGAAGAAAATTAGAGTCTTTCCTGTCTCGGTCTCGACAGGTTTTGACAAGTCCGGACAAGTTTAGCGAACTACGAAAAAACTACACTAGTTAAAAATGTTTTTTGGCACTTCGAGCTTCACGTGAAAAATCGTTAGAAAAAGGTCTGGACCACTTTTTGCACTAAGTGCGCAGACGTAGCACCCTCGCAAATACCAAAAAGACGCATTTTGGTTTCTGCGCATGTTGTGAAAAATCGTTAGAAAAAGGTCTGGCTGTTAGAGTTTGATTTAAATTTTCCTAATTTCGTAATATAAACCGAAAAATATCAAAAACAAGTTTATAAATATAAAGTATTAGCGTAACAAAAAAAAACCTGCCGTAGACACGTAGAGACATGCAATTGAATTTTACCACTTGTGTGCATAGGAAGTTTTCGATGCATATTTGTACGCTCCCTTGCTTCGTTTAATATTTTGCAAACGTTGGCAATGTGAACGTAACAGCTTTTTTTCTAAAACGTATAATAAATACAGTGCTGAGCGCTATCGCAAGTCAGATTCAAGTCTCCAAGTCTTCGTAACTATTTGGTAAGTCTGTTCTGTATTATTTTTACTTTTAGAACAAAAAAGTGAAAAGTGCTAGATTTCAGTAAAACTCGCGCCCTCTAAGTACGACGTGTAGATCAAAAAGATCAAAAACACGATGTGCATTGGGTTAATCGTTTCTTGGAAACTGTATGTAGTTGTAAGTAAAAATCGCGCCCTCTAAGTGCGACGTGTCGATCAAAAGATCAAAAACACGATGTGCATTGGGTTAATCGTTTCTTTAAAACTGTATGTAGTTCTAAGTAAAAATCGCGCCCTCTAAGTGCGACGTGTAGATCAAAAGATCAAAAACACGATATGCATTGGGTTAATCGTTTCTTGGAAACTGTAGGTAGTTTTAAGTAAAAATCGCGCCCTCTAAGTGCGACGTGTAAATCAAAAAGTTCAAAAACACGATGTGCATTGGGTAAACCGTTTCTGAAGTGTAGATTAAAGTAACCTTTATAATAAAAAAAATAAAGCAGCAAATTTTGTTTTTTTTTTTGTAGGAAGTTAAATCGAAATTCAATTTTGTAGAAGGTTACACATTAAAATCAGTTTTTTGTGTCAGCTGTATCCTCCAAACAAATAAGAAAAATCCAAGATGTTAGTTATCGACGTTCAAGGTTTTGAAAAAGGTGATCTCTTTCCCTTTTTCTGTAAAGAAATTGCCCTTTATAATACTTATACTAACGAATATGTGCATAAATTTGTTGAAATTCCCATAAGTTTTTGGGCATGTAATTACAAATTACAACAAACATTTACTGCAACAGCACAGAAGGTACACGGATTGGACTGGAACCCAGTTGGAGCGCATCACGGTGATTTAAAACAAGAAGATATCCCAACGTTTTTAAATCAACATATTGGAGTGATGGAAACGGTGATACTGGTGAGGGGAAGTCAAACCCGAGAATTTCTAAGAAAACATTTAAGAGCACCACATGAAGTTATCGATTTGGATGAACCTATCGAATGTGGTGATGAAGTTGATTATTGTCCTCCCGATACTATTATGAAGACCATTTTTAAATCATATCATTGTCAGAGACATTTAAATAATAATTTGTCTTGTGCTCTTGAAAATATTTATAATTTATATCATTGGTATCTGCAGGCGCGGCCAGTGAGTTTTTTACAGGTGGGTCAAAATTTTGTGGGCAACTAGTGATATCAACGCAACAAGCAAAATACACTTTTTTAATTAAGACCTGACCTGATAATTGCTGGAAAGAAATTTAGAGGCCCTAAGGGGCTATATGGCTTACTTTTTACTCGAAACGTTCCCGCGGTGCATACAAAAGACGAAACAAAAAATTATGCAAATATTTTATTTAAAACAAATGCCGTAAAAAGACACTTCAATTCTAATTCGGATTTCATTACAAATAAAAATTCAAAGTTTAAAAAAATTATTGAACCCTGAATGAAAAACGAAAATCTCGCGGCTGATTACGTGTATTGGGATGATCCAAATGAGCTGGTTGAAAGACTTAAATTATTACTTGCTTGTCAAACTGCAGGCAATACAGGTCACACAAACGAAATTAATTCAATTGTTGAAGAACTGCGAGAAGCAAATTTAATTGAATAATTTATTAAATAATAACAAAATTAGAAGAAAAAAAATGACAAATTTTATAACTGATATAAAAAGACACGTGGTTGACGAAATACACAGGCCTGCAAGAATCAATTTTAATAAACGTCGTGTAATAATTAAGGGTCTTTATGATCTTTATCGAGTTGATCTTTGTGAACTTTGTCCCTATGCAAAAGAAAATAATGGATATAGATATATTTTGGTGGCTATAAATTGCTTTTCTAAATACCTTTGGGCCTATCCCCTTAAAACAAAAACTGGTAAAGAAGTAGCTGAAGTAATGGAACAAGTTTTTCAGGGTTCAACTCCACCAAAACTCCTTCAATCAGATCAAGGTTCCGAGTAACAAATCCTACCACGTATTTCTTGCAAGATGTAAATGGAAAAGATATTCTGGGCGGTTTTTATGAGCAACAATTACAAAAAGTTTAATATCCCGACGTTTATTTAGTTGAAAAAGTGTTAAAACGTAAAGGTAATAAAGTGTTTGTCAAATGGTTAGAAATATACATCATGCAGTTTTGTTTTTTGTAATTGTTCCTTGTAGAATGCTCCTTGTATATCTTCATTTTGCATGTCCTGTAATAGATACGTTAGCGGATTCGTTAGTTGGACTTTACTGCTTTTAAATACTTCTGGGGACCAATTGGGGTTATATTTTTTGTCAAAGATGCCTCTTGCTTTGGAAATCCGTACATAGTCTCCAATTTTAAATTTTGTATTTAAGTCGGTCATCTTGATTTTGTTGTAAACGGTATTAAGCAGTAATTTTTCATTTTTTGCAGTGACGTCAACTGGTTTCCTATTTATAGTTCGGTGTTTCGTATTATGGTAACGGAGTTCAATTTGTGAGAATGAACTCAAAACAAAACGAACCAATTTTTTACACGTCTAGCAAATATATTTTATTTGAGAACTAATAAGCTGCAATTTCTAAAAATGTTTTTGTTATCAGTATTATACATTATATATAATATGCTTTTAGTAAAGAAAATATTAGATGAAAGCAAACTGTTGTAGAAAATACACCATAGTAAGATGGGTAGATGTGGCTCATGTGGATATTATACTTCAAGCAGTGAACCTGATGTGTTAAGATGTGACTATTGTAAGATTGTGACTGCTTCTCGTTCTAGATATTGTCAGTGTTTATTAGCAGGTCATAATTGGAGAGGATTTGGAATGAGAATATGTGATAGATGTTCTGAAAGCGCGAAGAGACGTACTGAAATGTGGAAATCTAACCCAACAAAATAAGAGGATCGTCAATCAAATAGCTGAACTTAACTACTTTATATGTTTATTTTGTAAATATATAAATTGTAAGAAAACTGCAGTAAATAAAAACCTAAGACAACTTTAAATATTGTGTTGTATTTCACTTGCCTCTTTATTATAAAAAGTACAATTTTATCAATGTCCGTTTCTGCATTTTCAGGCTTAACAAAATTTGCTTAAAAAAAATAGCATTTACTTTTAACAACGAGTTTTTAAGCTGTTTTTTAACTTTTATTACAAGAGGTAAATAATGTTGCAGCTGTTTCGGTTAACGTGCATTATTTTTGTTATTATTTACAACTTTTGATATATTGTGTAATATACGCAAGCCACCCACCTTCTGATTTAGATTAATGCGGTTTAAAAACGGCTCTTATTTACCTAATAACAGTAAAAAGGTAATATCCAAAAACGATAATTTAAAAAATAAACGAAACAATTTATGTCATTTCTTATACCCTGTAGTACTAAATGGCACAATAATTAAAAGCGAATAGCTAAAACAAGTAATAGATAACAATGAAGAAAATTAGAGTCTTTCCTGTCTCGACAGGTTTTGACAAGTCCGGACAAGTTTAGCGAACTACGAAAAAACTACACATGGATAACTTAGTTTTTGTATTATATTATAAAATAATAGATAATATTTTTTCTTTACTACAAATTTTTCTTGACAACAAAATATGTAATGTCACGGCTTTTAAGCAATTGTTTAAAGGGGATAGCGCATACTAAATAAAGGAATGAAAATAAAATTTTAAAATATTTAACCGGAATTAAATTTATAAAATAATCGGAGGAGTTTTAAAGAAATAAATTTTGCGATACGACGGGAAATATTTAAAATAAATTAATCGTTTGCAAGTTAAGGGAAATTTTTAATAAACGAAATTTTTAAAGAAGTGTTCACACAAAGAAAACGCTGAATTTTGCTAAGAAATAATTAATTCAAAATTTATTTAAATATCTACGTGACCGAATCCTTGTTCATACGAAATATTTTAACAAATTATAAATAATTAATCAACTTAACTTACGTGAATAGGGAAACAAACACTTTGATTTAATTTCAATTGAGAACAATGAATTAAATTCATTTAAATTCGCCACGAAGTTGAAAAACTTTTCTAATTGCGCTAACATCTTAATTCGGAATAAAAACTATTCTTTGTTCTGTTGTGCTAGATGGTGAAATTTTCCCCTTCTTCAAGGAAACTCCTTTTAATTACCCTAAGAAAACAAAGAAAACGGTGCTTTGTTGCTTCTAATTGGACAGGGGAAGCTCCGCCCTGTCACGTACGCACAGAGTTATTGATCCGAGCCGTGTTTGCATAATATTGCGCAATAGTTTGGCCTAGATAATTTTATAGCTTTGTTGTGAACATGTTAGGAACACCTGCAAGCCATAAATGTCAGAGAAGGGAGGAAAAACAGCCCCTTTGCAATAAAAAAGTAATAAAACCGTGTTGAATCACGCAAATTCCTTTGTTGGGTTGGAAAACAAGGCTACCCACGCGATAACTTTTCCGAGAAAGCGGTCGTTAAACTTGTTATTTTGTCCTCAATTCTGCGAAAGGGGGCGAGAATGGGGAAAGATTTATGGGAAAATTGGCTATTTAAGCGGAAAAGCGCCTGTTCGGGCGGTCAGTCAGATAGAAACTTTCGTGTTGCAAGGGAAACCTCTGCCGGGTTGAAAATCGGTTTCTGCCCTTCGGAAAGTACAAAAATCTGGATACAATAAAATACGGTGATAGACGGAAGTTTTGGAGCTCGACGAATTTTTGACAAAAAGCGCGGAAATTAAAGTGAAAAAGTAAGGCCGCTTAAAATATTAAAATATTGTCTAGATTTATTGAAAAATTATTTTGAAATTTAAGAAAATTGGGAAATAATAGAATACTGTCTAGAATTATTAGAAAACTATTGTGAATTTTGAGAAAATTTGGGAAATATTAAAATACTGTCAATTTATTGGAAAATTATTGTGAATTTTGGAAAAATGTAATTTTTGGGTGGCTCTCAACAGTAAGTGTGGAAATAAAAGTGTAATTGATCCAGAATTTTGCGTTTTACTGTTAGGGAACAGGAAAACAAGGAAATTAGTTTGGAAAAACAAATAAAAGTCAGAATTTCATGAAAAATCAAGTTTAGTACGAAAACCTCTGCACTAAGAATAAAACTATTAGAAGTCTATTGCAAGGCTAGATAGGGATTCAATTAAATAGGTGGTTTAATAGCAGTTGACACGGGGCTCTTCCGGACTCCACGCAAAAGTTTTTCTTGTCACCGCCATCTGAATTCCGGGGTTACCGCTCACCCTGCCAACCGAATAAATAAAAGAGAGATAGGAATCAGTGGTGGGTGTTACAATTGGTGTCAGGTGTGGGGTTGATTAATTGAGTAATGGATGATTAGCAGTTGATTAAAAATTTGGAAGAAAAATTTGAAATTTTTTTTTTTAAATATTGGAATATTGGATAGATTGTGACTGAATACAATTGTTGGATTACATTGTAGGGTTGATTTAAATATTGATAAGATTGTGCAATATATTTAAATTTTAGCTTTGGTTGTGTATAGATCCATTTACCACTACCGGTAACCAGCCATAGAAGATCCCTAATTTTGAGGACATTATTTCACCCCCTCAAAAAGTGTCAACCTGCAATAAAATATGACTACTACAACATCAGCAGCCAGCACAACAGCAACCATAACCACCACAAGCCCTGCAACGATGACTGCTACCACCGGAAACATTATGATAGGCTTAGATTCCCTGCCTATTTATGATGGAACAACTTCAATAGACGATTTTCTGACGGTAGTTGAAGGAACAAGTGTGCTAGCAAATTGGACAGAATCCCAGATGGTGGCGATAGCCTTGTTAAAATTGCGTAACAAGGCAAAGCAATTGATTGATTCGGATCCAGCACTAAGGGATACGAAGAGTTGGACAACGCTGAAAGAAAATTTGAAGAATCAATTTAAACGGCAGTATGTGAAGGGTGCTGCGATGAAAAATTTTATTGAATGCCGCCAGAGGACAGGAGAATCTTGCCGACAGTATCTGACTAGACTAAAATTACTGGGCAATCGAACAATAACCCTGATAGGAGATCCTACACACGATGATGTTGTTAAGAAGAAATTGGAAGAGGATATTACCATGCAGTTTACGCTGGGGCTGACGATGCCTCTGAAACAGCGAGTTCTGTCAGGAGACCCGCAATCCTTGGATGAAGCTTTGAGGATAGCCGAAAGGGAAGAGTCAATAGAAAATTTGGTTCATCCGTCAGGCAGTAGGGACTGCAGAATGGTTACTAACGCAAATACTGTACGTAACAGAAGCTATGATAAGAAAATAGCAAATGGAAATCATAGATTTAAGTGTTTTAAGTGCCAAAAAGAGGGGCACACAGCAAATTACTGCAAAGAAAAAGAAACCCGTACGTGCTATACGTGTAACCAACCTGGACACATAACTAGTGGGTGTCCTAGAAAGAAAAATTCTAGCGGGCAAGGATTTGAGAAACTGTGTTATAACTGTAGGGAACCTGGACATTTGGTTCGGACTTGTCCTCGAAAAGCAAGTCGTGTTTATAAGCCAACACAGCAGCAGGTGTTAAACTCCAACGCAGTCGAGTTTCAGCCCCGGAGTTCGGCTGCCGATCAGGCAAGTTGGGAGTAAGTAGTAAGAGGGATAAGGTAGGGATATTTACGTGCTCTGAGGAAAGAACCCCAAAGTTGTGTAGTGTGATTAAGGTTAGTGTAGATGGTAAGCCATGCCTAGCCTTGATAGATTGTGGAGCAGTAATATCCCTGATAAAACCTGATATTGCCAAGGGGTTCGTAAGTGACACAGATGTCAAATTGATAGATATACAAGGGAATAATATACCCACGTCAGGGGTATCGAATGTTTTGGTTACATTCCCTGGAGATATAGTGGTGCAACATAATTTTGTTGTGATAGAAAATTACAGTTTTCAAGCAGATATGCTTTTGGGTATTGACTTTTTGCGACAATTCGGAGTCAAGATAGATTGGGGAAATAATTGTATGTATGCTTTCGACAGTGTCATTTCCTTAATGGAGGAGAAGCCGACGCATAAATTGGAAGAAAGGCTTGCTCAGTTAGAAGCCGAAGTGAAGGACCTACGAGAAAAACACTTAAGAAATAAAGAAGAAAATCTAGAAAAACGGGTGATGTCAAAAGTTACTTCCGTAAATTGTCCCGCGTTACCACCAATAACGCAGGGATGCAGTTATCAGGTGATTGGTGGTCACCTGACTACTGGAGTTGAGAAAAATCGAAAGAGAATACGTGAAGAGCTCCCGACATCATTTAGGAAAACTGCAGTTTCCGAAGATAAGTGGTTGGAACAGAAGGACTACAGAAGTATAGGTCCAGTTTCCGAAGATAAGAGTATGGAACAGAAGGACTGTGGGAATATAGATCCAGTTTCCGAAAATAAGTGTTTAACCTGGAAGTACTATGGGAAGATAGGTCCTGGTTTCAAGGAAAAGAAAGAGATGGGTTCTCAGACTGTCGAAACAGTTGATACGTTTTTAGAAAATAGGGACAAAGCGAATAAAGGTCCCGAGGCCTTAGAAGAAGGCGCAATTATCTCTGTATTAGAAGAGTTAATGATTCCCCCGATGACACAGGCGATTTGTCCTGCAAATTTACGAGGACTGGCAAGTGTTTCTACACCATTCATGGTTTTAGAACCAAGCACTGAAGCTCCGAAAGGACTCATCATTGCTAGAGTGTTGTGTAAAACAAGGAAAACCATTCCTGTGAGAATAACGAACTTAACAGAAAGTGAAATAAAATTGAAGCCAAGAATGGTTATAGCAAGAGCTTACGAGACAGAAGTCGTAGAAGCTAGTGAGAAGAATAATGGGCTTATGATACGAAAGGTAAATGAAAAAGAAACAAAAGATATTTTGAAAACACTTCATTTAGACAATGTTACTGCAATAAGTGAAATAAAATTGCGAGATTTAATTATAGAGTATATTGATATTTTTAAAAGCCCTGAACAGAAACTTAGTTGTACGTCGAATGTTACACATAAGATTATAACGGAAGATGTTCCTCCTATTTTAAAGCGGCCATATAGGGTGCCGTACCACCGACAAGAGATTTTGAAAAAGGAAATTCAAAAATTACTGGACGATGGAATTATTAAAGAAAGTCAGTCTCCGTGGAGTTTTCCAGCGATTTTAGTGGAAAAGAAAAGACATCCTGGAGAAGATGTACAGTTTAGATTAGTCATTGATTATAGAGATTTCAATGCCATTACAAAGACAGATTTTTTCCCATTATCTAATATACAAGAAACTATAGACAAACTGTCTGGAGCATCTCTATTTTCAACCATGGACTTAGCGTCAGGATATTTCCAAGTGCCTGTACATCCTGATGATCAAGAGAAGACCGCTTTTTCAACTCCCGATAATCATTATGAATTTTTGCGAATGGCCATGGGACTTAAGAATGCACCAGCTACCTGGAGCAGGATGATGCATCATATTTTAGGAAAGTTGACATACAGTGAATGTCTGGTTTATTTGGATGATATAATAGTATTTTCCAAGGACGTAGATACACATCTGGAACGTCTTAGGCATGTGTTTGACAAGATGAGAGAAAGTAATTTAAAATTTAAACCCACTAAATGTCATTTTATGCAAAAAGAAATAGAATACCTTGGACACCTTATAAAAGAAGGAGGATTTACCACTCATCCTAGTAAGACAGAAATAATTGAAAACTACCCCATTCCTAGAAATGTTAGGGAAATTAGAGCATTTCTTGGTCTATGTGGATTTTATAGAAAGTTTGTACCAAATTTTGCGAAAATAAGCCAACCATTAACATTGCTTACAAAGAAAAATATAAAATACCACTGGGGGCCAGAACAACAAGAAGCTTTTGTACACTTGAAAGAAGCTCTTATTTCACCACCAATTTTACGATATCCGGATTTCAGCAAACCTTTTATAGTAAATACGGATGCAAGCGTCTCAGCAGTTGCTGCAATTTTGACCCAAGTTCACGAAGGAGCAGAGCTTCCAATATGCTTTTCAAGCCGTACGTTGAATGATGCAGAAAGACGCTACAGTGCAATCGAAAGGGAATGCCTAGCAGTTGTATTTGCAGTAAAGACATACCGCAATTATTTAACAGGAACACATTTTACTATAATGACAGACCACCGTCCCCTGAAATATCTGCTGACTATTAAGGATCCAAGTTCGAGATTAGCAAAGTGGGCTATGTTTCTTATGGAGTACAGTTTTACCATTGCATACAGGCCTGGAAAACAGAACGACAATGTGGATTCTCTTACACGTTTAAGATCTGAAGAAAATCCGAGTGAAAATATTATAGCTGTTGTAAAAGAAAAAGAGAATGAAAATATTACCCCTATGATTAATGTGATTTGGAGCAAGGAAGAGCTCAAGAGTTTACAGCAAAATGATCCAAAGTTATCAACAATAATAACGTCGTTAGGGCCAGAAGACGAACATTATTATTTTAGCCCTGAAGGAATACTATATCGACACAGAGAAGAAAATCAAAGACATGATCCAATAATGGCACCAGCAGCCATAGTTCCTGAAATTCTACAACTATACCATAGTTCGGTATTTGGTTCTCATCCAGGACAAAAGAAAACAAAAGAAATAATACAACGGGATTTTTATTGGTCAACTATTAGGAAAGATGTTATAAGTTATGTCGAAAAATGTCGTTCATGTAATTTAAGAAAAACGAATTATCAACCACCAGCTGAACTTCAAGAAATCTCAATTCCAACTACACCTTGGACGAGAATAAGTTTAGATCTAGTAGGACCTTTGAATAGGACCCAAAATAACAACAAATATTTACTGACATGTGTAGACTACTTAACTCGTTATCCTGAGTGTATACCTCTACCGGATATAAAAGCAGAAACAGTAGCTAGAGCTTTTGTAGAAAATATAATTTGTCGTTTTGGAACACCAAGAGAACTTTTAACTGATTGTGTAAGTCAGTTTGTATCAAAAATGTTCCTAGAAATTTGTACACTTCTGGGAATTCGAAAATTAAAAACGACTCCCTATCACCCAAGTGGAAACGGCGTTGTTGAGCGTTTCCATAAATCAATTAAAACAATGATAGGTCATTTTGTAAGTGAATACAATGATAGCTGGGATTTAGTTTTACCCTATTGTTTAATGGCATACAGAAATTTGCCGCATGAAGGAACAAAAGAATCGCCATTCTTTTTAATGTTTGGACGCGATATAGAACTTCCTATACACTTGAGTATAAGAGAACCTCGTATAAAGTACGATATAGACGAAAACTACGTGAGTGAATTTATGATCAGAATGCATAGGGCTCATAAACTAGCAAAAATAAATTTAGAAACAAGTATTAAACGCCGCTGTGAAAAACATAATCAAAAGAGGACGAGAAAGGAATTTCAGTTAGGAGATTTAGTGTACCTTTACACTCCAGCCATTCCAGGAAAGAAACTTGCTTCAAAGTTTTATAATAAATGGACAGGTCCGTATCGAATTATAGAAAAGAAAGGATCAGTGACTTTTAAAATTAAGGAACATACCGGAAGAAAAGAGCATATGGTTCATGCCAACAGACTAAAACCATGTAAGGAACTAGACTATACTTTGGAGAAAAATCAGTTAAATAAAGATAAAAAGAATGACGTACGTGAAAAGGAAACTGAGAATATAGAGCATGAGGAAGACAAACAAAGAGAAATTGATGACTTCCTTGAACATGGGCGGGAAAGAGAGGAACCCCCGCCAGAGGAAGAAGAGGAAGAAGAAGAAGACGACGACGATGACGATGAGGATGAAGAACAAATTGAGGATTCTTCGTAGGACTCTAACGAAGAAGTTAGAGAAATACCTTTAGTAAGGCGTACTCGCACACGAGAAGTGAGATTACCTCGGCGATACGATGATTACACAGTAGAATAAAAATATATCTTAGGAGAGCCACCCTGTAGGCGTATATAGGAATTAATTCGAAACCTTGTAGAAGTATGTAAGAAAAAATTAGGAAACCAAGTAAAACTTAAGAAAAATGTATATCATGAAGATAAGAAAACAAAAACTGGATAGATTAAATTAATTGGAACTACGTGTTGGTGCAGAAGAAGCTGCTATAATTCATACTATTAAAGAACTTCGTGCAAGCGGTCTTTATACCAAGAAAGAATTAAAAAGTTAAAGACGATACTCGGAGAGCCATCTAACGTAAATGCTTAACACCCTAATTAACGCCTTATAAAAATATTTATGCTAGAACCCAGACGATGCCAGGAAAGAACCCCAGGCGCCGCTAAAGACTAGAAAAGAAGCAAACAAGTAAAGCATTTAAAATTTCCAACCCCGAGAAAAATAAATCCGTTTGTTTACTAGCCGGTAGTTCGTCAAACTTGAATAAAATTTGCAACCGCTACGCGCTGTTAGGGAACCCATTAAAATACTCACGTGCGAGAAATGGAGGCACAGGCGGACAAAGAAGTCACTGTTTACTTAATTAATTATGTGAGAAATGAGTCTATGAAATTGAAAATGGGATTGTGAAATTGCAAAAAATGTTCAGTTCATCTTATGAATTAGAAAATTCATTTATGAATTTTAGGGTCCATAAAAGGTACATTAGAAATACATTAGAAAAATGAAAAAAAAATGTTGACTTCTCAATAAACAAAGACAGTTATTAATAAGAGACAAGTTTATGGTGTTGTAAAGAAACAAAACAGGATAAAAACAGTTTAAAAAGTAAAAAGAGATCGAATGAGTTTAGAAAAATTACCCCCGGCGCCCCTCCCCCATGCTGCGGAGCTAGCAACCCGAGTAGCTGAACCAGAGCCTGTCCCTGGTCCCTCCAATGGACCAGCAGGGGGACAACTCCACCTTGTGGGCGATGTGCAGAGACCATCGTCGTGCTGCGGCGGACCCCAGCCGAACGAGACAGTGAAAGTGACAGTGAGTAATGTAAAGCGAAAAAGTGACAAGTGTACAGTAGTGACTAGTAGAGTATGAAAAGGGTAACAGAAATTATCATCTTAGATGTAGAAAAAAAATCCGTATGTAGTATTATAGAGGTTGGATAATGACAAAATGTTATAGAAATTAGTATTTAACAAATTAAGAATACTGGAAATTTATTAACCATTTAAGCATTAATCCATACGTACATTCCTTAGGTAGATAACCAATGATAAGTTATATATATATATATATATATATATATATATATATATATATATATATATATATATATATATATATATATATATATATTATCTTGTAGATTAATTGTAAATCTAAAGTTAAAAACTGAGTGAATTTTAGTCAGAATTGTAGAATACGAAGTTAAGGGTCAAGAGAGAGATTTAGACTGTATTGTAAAACGTAATAAGATTAAAATAATATACATAATGTCTGTATGATTGTGGCAGATTCATATTTAAAAGAATTATTGCTTGGGTGTTACGCCACTCTACTGTTAAGGAAAGTAAAAATTTTGGAAAATAATGTGTGATTAAGGAAAATTAATATTTCTGAAAATAATGTGCGAAAAATAAAAATTAAATAGAGAAAATGAATACAAGGTCCTATTTAATTACTATGATAACATAAAATATTAAAATATGTATATTGAAAGTATGACAAAATTAATAAGTAGGCTAAGAAATTTAAATACAATTGTAACTCTTGAAAAGATGTGAAATTTTTAAGGAATTGTCATTTACAATTATTAAAATCATTGTGACTTACTATGAGTGCTATAATGAACCATAAGGAAACCCATTCGTTAAATAAAGACAAAAAGTATTAAAAAGTTAATGTTAAAAGGGGATAATTTAACAAATTAATTGAGGGCAGAAATAAATTAATTAAATAAAATTTTTATACATGACGAAAGCGTTTCCTGGAAGGGAAATATTGATATAAAATTGTATCTGTAGATTAAGAACTGTGTAACACATTGCATAATAAGGTAAAACCAGGTAGAAATGTAATGTAATTTTGTAGAATTTAATAAGCACCTACTTTTTCACTAGACGGAAAGAATAACCCAAAGACAAGCACGTGTCTAACGCACCGCCGAGAATTTAATAGCCTAATTCATTTCATGACCTAGGTTACGGTGACCCAGTAAAGTTTATCTGGGATGCTAGGCATCTGTCAACGCATAAAGTACCTTTATTTGAAAGGTACGTTATGTTCTGGGAAAGGGAGTGATGTAATGTCACGGCTTTTAAGCAATTGTTTAAAGGGGATAGCGCATACTAAATAAAGGAATGAAAATAAAATTTTAAAATATTTAACAGGAATTAAATTTATAAAATAATCGGAGGAGTTTTAAAGAAATAAATTTTGCGATACGACGGGAAATATTTAAAATAAATTAATCGTTTGCAAGTTAAGGGAAATTTTTAATAAACAAAATTTTTAAAGAAGTGTTCACACAAAGAAAACGCTGAATTTTGCTAAGAAATAATTAATTCAAAATTTATTTAAATATCTACGTGACCGAATCCTTGTTCATACGAAATGTTTTAACAAATTATAAATAATTAATCAACTTAACTTACGTGAATAGGGAAACAAACACTTTGATTTAATTTCAATTGAGAACAATGAATTAAATTCATTTAAATTCGCCACGAAGTTGAAAAACTTTTCTAATTGCGCTAACATCTTAATTCGGAATAAAAACTATTCTTTGTTCTGCTGTGCTAGATGGTGAAATTTTCCCCTTCTTCAAGGAAACTCCTTTTAATTACCCTAAGAAAACAAAGAAAACGGTGCTTTGTTGCTTCTAATTGGACAGGGGAAGCTCCGCCCTGTCACGTACGCACAGAGTTATTGATCCGAGCCGTGTTTGCATAATATTGCGCAATAGTTTGGCCTAGATAATTTTATAGCTTTGTTGTGAACATGTTAGGAACACCTGCAAGCCATAAATGTCAGAGAAGGGAGGAAAAACAGCCCCTTTGCAATAAAAAAGTAATAAAAGCGTGTTGAATCACGCAAATTCCTTTGTTGGGTTGGAAAACAAGGCTACCCACGCGTTAACTTTTCCGAGAAAGCGGTCGTTAAACTTGTTATTTTGTCCTCAATTCTGCGAAAGGGGGCGAGAATGGGGAAAGATTTATGGGAAAATTGGCTATTTAAGCGGAAAAGCGCCTGTTCGGACGGTCAGTCAGATAGAAACTTTCGTGTTGCAAAGGAAACCTCTGCCGGGTTGAAAATCGGTTTCTGTCCTTCGGAAAGTACAAAAATCTGGATACAATAAAATACGGTGATAGACGGAAGTTTTGGAGCTCGACGAATTTTTGACAAAAAGCGCGGAAATTAAAGTGAAAAAGTAAGGCCGCTTAAAATATTGTCTAGATTTATTGAAAAATTATTTTGAAATTTAAGAAAATTGGGAAATAATAGAATACTGTCTAGAATTATTAGAAAACTATTGTGAATTTTGAGAAAATTTGGGAAATATTAAAATACTGTCAATTTATTGGAAAATTATTGTGAATTTTGGAAAAATGTAATTTTTGGGTGGCTCTCAACAGTAAGTGTGGAAATAAAAGTGTAATTGATCCAGAATTTTGCGTTTTACTGTTAGGGAACAGGAAAACAAGGAAATTAGTTAGGAAAAACAAATAAAAGTCAGAATTTCATGAAAAATCAAGTTTAGTACGAAACCTCTGCACTAAGAATAAAACTATTAGAAGTCTATTGCAAGGCTAGATAGGGATTCAATTAAATAGGTGGTTTAATAGCAGTTGGCACGGGGCTCTTCCGGACTCCACGCAAAAGTTTTTCTTGTCACCGCCATCTGAATTCCGGGGTTACCGCTCACCCTGCCAACCGAATAAATAAAAGAGAGATAGGAATCAGTGGTGGGTGTTACAAATAGCTATTTGTGTATTAAGAGCGCAAAGTGATATATTGCCGCTCTGAGCGAGAAGTTAGACGCGCGACGCGTAGCGGAGCGCGGCTATCTCGCGAGAGCGGCAATGTCACTTTGCGCTCGAATTACACACATGATTTTTTCTACAACCGGTGTTTTTATAAAAATGTTTGGTAAAAATTGATAAACTTTGATAATCTCAAACTTGACACTTCATATTTCAAAAAGTGAGCATTACTTTACGTTACATATGTGTCTAGATAAAAATGTTTACTACTGCCGGTATTTTTATAAAAATATTTTGTAATGTAATTAATAATTATTGATATCAAATTTGACAGTTTATATTTTGTGTCAAAAGTCGCAGATACGCTGGACGTTTCTTTATTATTATTAAGGTGTCAATGGTAACTAAGCGAGCGACAAAGTAACTTTGTCGCTCGGCGAGCGACAAAGTAAAACAAACGCTTGTTCCTCGAAAATGTCCAACTTTGCGCTTTCTTTTGAAAGCGCAAATTTGTACTTTTCGCTCGGTTGTAGAAAAAATACTTAAAAGCTGTTTTTCTAAGTTCACAAGAAATGCGCTGCCTATGGCATCATGAATAAATTTAATAGTTGTTAAAAGCTGTTTTTCTAAGTTCACAAGAAATGCGCTGCCAAAATGTCATTCCATGAAATCAAAACAATTTTTAAAGAGTCAATAATTTATTTCATATAAAATTACGAGGGGTGCTTGAAAATGATAACATTTTAAAAAGCAATTAAAATAAATAGTTTATTGTTTAAAGTAGACTGGGCTGTGAGAGAAAGACGAAGCTTATTTGAATTAAAATAATATAACAATAGTTATTGGAAATGTAACCCTATGCCGTGTGAGTCCACATTTTATGGGTCTTCAAAAAATAAACAGTTTACCACAAACCTGATGTCTAAATCTTAATTCGTTTTTAAATGTCAAGCTTTAAATAATACACACAAATTTTGTTATAAAAATGTTTTTTACTTTTTTTCTTATCAATTACATTACATTATCTTTTAATAAGGCTTTAGCGATAAACATAATAGCTGGATTAGTAAAAACAATGTTGTTTAATGTAATAATAAAAAGGGTTATATATAAATAAAACTACTTAAAATATATTTATTGTTTTTTTATTTCTCTATCTATTGATTATAACAGTGTATTAGGAAGAAGAAAACGAAGAAGATGAAGAAGAAGAAAAGTTTCCTGGATTGTTGTTTCTCCTCTCCCTCTTTTTTTCTTGGCCATCAAAGTAGTGCGACGGTACATGTTTTGCACCATCCATCCATTTGAAATGTTGTTGACATTCACAAGCTAGACATGGTTCACCACGTGGCACATCGGATTCACCCTTGCATTTAGGGCAATTATATTTTACTGGAACTGGCATAGTGGTGTTTTACTCTTAGGCTTCTAAGCTCATACTGTCAGAATTATCGTTGTCCGCTTCTTTTTGTAGCACAATCGGTGCAGATGTTTTCAGGTACTGATGATCTAATAACTGCTCTACAATATAGGCAATAGGATGTTTGTAATGTGTAGTTCTGACGTCTAACAGGCCTTAGATCAGCTGACAGGTTAACGTTTAAGTAATATTTGGGACCGTTGGTCATATTGTGGTGGGGTAATCGAATACTGACCTAAGAATTATAAAACGTATGCATTTATCTCAATAGTGTCACTTCATCACCAGAACGTATCACAGTAACGCACACGTTGTACATTTCAAGCTATAAAATGATTAGAGTTTATTTTTGTATTACATATTATTTCATATTGATTAGTGGTATGGATTCCAGTAGTAGTCCAAGCAATAATACATCTGGGTCCGACCAAGCAAACTGTGATTATTCAAGCGATAACTATTACACTTTGTACAATACTAGTTTAAACTTGTATTTGGAATGTGTTTCTCAAGTGGACAGTAATATGGAATTATATGAAAATGAATTGATGGCAACTGATACGTGTATGGAAAAACTTCAAATCTGTGATGAGCACAAAACAAACTTGACTCACTCTGTAAATTATACCAACCAAGTAGAAATTTTAAAAAATAATATTGAACTGGAATCGAGCTTGCTTTCGCTTCAGAAAAAATATACAAAACTGGAGGAAAAAAATTACATTGCCTTTACGATCATAAACGAGTATAAAGAAGAATTATCCAATTTAAAAGATACCCACACCGATACAATACATGATTTGTATGCCACAGAGGAAAAATGGAACCAGTGTAAAACGAATTTAGAAATGCAATTTAAAAATTACAAGACTATTTTTTCCAATCTAAATGCTTGCTTGAAAAGAGAACTAGCACAGGATCAAAAGGATAAATACGTTATTAGATTGACTAGTTGCAGAAAAAATAATAAAAAATTAAAAGAAAAATGTTCCGCCACTCAGTGATAATTGTTTTATCAAGTTTGCCTGAAGGATATGGCAAAGACTATGTTTGTGATATCTGAAAAAAATATACATGTGAGGATTAATAATAGTTGTTTTATTTATTTACGTTTTTATCTGTTAACATAATTTACTAATTTACACCAAATATGTTAGTAATTAAACATTGATTGCAGTATTTTACTAATTTAACACTAGGCCCACTATAAAATAGCGTGCCATATTTTTTTAACTCTACATTTACAAATAGAACATAAAAATATTTTGTTTTCCACATGAATATTATCTTGCTCCATTTTGGTCTTCACCTACGTGGCAATTTTTTTTTCTAATCAGTCTTTTCCTCCCCCCTTTCCTTTGCTGTTTTCCTAACTTGTGGACTGGTGGTGGTGGTGGTGGTGCTGGTGCTGGAAGTGATGGTGATGAACTCTCTTTCTGTTCAGTGCTTTTTCCTTTTTCTTGTCCTCTTCCCGTTGATTTCGACGAAACCAAACTAACCAATGTAGACAGGACATGTTAAAACAATCCCCAACATGGTCTAAACAATTTTCACACAAAAATCTTCGATCTTTTAATGGTTTGGAACATCGACTACATACCATTTTAGCACTACTTTCTTTGATGATGATGATGATGATGATGATGATGATGATGGTTTAACAGTTAAACGAGTAAATCGAAAGTCTACTACTAGTACTGATTCTAGACAAAAGTTTAGAAAGCAGACATTTACTATTTATATAGTAGGAAATTCGACAGACGCATGAGTACAGGCTAGGCTAGGCTGCATCGAATAGGTACAACCAATGTAATGCACACGAAGTTTGTCTAGCTCTCACTTTAAGCGGCGGCGTGTTTTTACCCACATCAATCCGACGGACAAAAAAACTTTTTTTGCAATGCATACGACGACGACGAATTATTGATACACCAAACCAGTGAAATGCAACTACACATCAACCAATTTGCAAATATTAAATAATAGCACGAGTAGCGCAGTGACTAAGGCGTTCGCCTACCAATACAGAGGTACTAATGATGAAGTAAACGATAAATACAAAGACTATATTGAAACATATAAAGACAGTTGTAACAAATGCAAGACAATATATGCGACATTCCCTCAATGTAAAATAGACATTAGAAAAGTAATAAAACACGTACTTACCTGTGGCGTACCACTTGATCAGTACACGATCCCACAAATTGTTATATGTACCAGTTAATGTTTGGTAGAAATACCTTTTGGTAATATAAAAACGAAGTAGTTTTAGAAAAACAAAAGATAAGGATAAATAATTTAGAATAAAAGAGATGACAAAATTGTGAGCAGCTCTGTTAAAGATATGTTACAAAAGTTAAAAATAAAACAACATTTAATCAAAAAGTAGTAATATTTCATCAGCGTAGAACTCCCATATCTAGAGGTAACAAATAATCCAATCCAAATTCTTCTTCCACATTACTCAGATAATATATATATATATATATATATATATATATATATATATATATATATATATATATATATATATATATATATATATATATATATATATATCCTCCGCATTAATTCGCCCTCAACATAATTGGTGACCCCTCGACGTGAGTGTTTTCTTCACGTTTATTGGCGAACACGGATTCCAATGGATCGGGATTCAATCTATTGGGAGTAGATTCCGAGGTGATGGTAATTCTTTGATCTCTGTCTTGGAGCCGTAGAAGATCTACAAAGAAAAAAAAAAAAAGAAGATTAGAAAAATTTATTGACTTTGTTTGAGAAAGCAGCCCAGAAAAATCCTTCTAGAAACCAGTCGTGGAAGAAGTAAAAAGAACAAAGAACATTAGAAAAGACTTAAATTTATTATAGAAATCAGAGTCGGCTGCTGGGTAAGTGGTTTGCGCCCCTTTTACTTACCTCTCTGAATAATTCACTTTGATAATAATAATATTATTTTTGCTTCTTTCTTTTATATTTCATCGAAATGACAGAAGAAAACATTGGTGACAACCCTCTCATTGACAAACATGTCAGTACTAATCAAAGTAACGGTTCTGTCAATGCTAACAATGAAAACATTTCATCAATTAAATTACCTCCTTTCTGGATCACAAAACCAGAAATTTGGTTTAGTCAAATTGAGGCACAATTTGCAGTTTCTCGTATCACTGCAGACAAAACGAAATATTTCCTGGTTATAGCTAACTTACCTTTAGAGATAGTGTCAAATATTTATGACATTATTTCGAACCCTCCACAATCTGATATGTACAATAAACTAAAAGAAATTCTAATCAACAGGTTAACTTCAAGTGAAGAAAAAAGACTTGATGACCTTCTTTCTGGCTCCGAAATGGGTGACCGCAAGCCTTCAGATTTTTATAGAGAAATGCTTAATACAGCTGGTGGTTCACAGATGGTTAGCCAGGAATTGCTGCTTAAATTGTGGAAAAGACGCTTACCAAAAACAATTTTGGTAGCATTGACTGCATCTGGTAGGAAAGTTGTCAATGAACTTTTAGAAATAGCCGACAATATATGGGAAACTTATCGACCAACTTCTGTTTTTAAAAAAGTTTCTGAAGTTGAAACACAGCACCTTGTCGATCGATCAGTTCCCTATATAGGTAATTCATCTACCGTTCCAAACGAATTAATGAAAGCTTTTTCTGATTTTTCAATTAATTGTCAAAATCTTCTTCATTCCATGTCTCGAAAACAACAATCTATGGAACAACAAATTAATTCACTTCAAAATCAATTGTCACACTTTCAAAATTTTTCTAACACACCTAACAGAAATCAAAATAATCAATGTGTTTCCTGTAGAAGTCGCTCTAACAGTCGTTCTCGGTCATCCTCAAAAAATCGCGTATGTTTTTATCATAACAAGTTTGGAAAAAGAGCATTAAAATGTCAAGGACCTTGGTGTATGCTATACGAAACTTTTCAGTCTAAAGAAAATTCAAAAAACATGTAAAAGTTTCGACAGCAGACAGTGGGATAGTAAAATATAAAAATCGCCGCCTTTTCGTGTTTGACGATTCTAACAAACTACAGTTTTTGATAGATACCGGTGCAGATGTAGGTATCTGTTATTCCTCGGGATGTATTTTCAGATCTGAAAAAAGATAAAGATTTTTTTTTAACTGCCGCTAATGGTACTCCCATTACAACTTATGGCAAAAAGTTTATAAAAGTAAATCTTAAGCTCAGACGCAACTTCCCATTTATTTTTACTGTAGCTGATATTAATCGTCCCATCATTGGCGCAGATTTTCTGGCCCATTTTGGTTTGCTAGTAGATGTTAAAAACAAATGTCTCATTGACTCTGAAACTACTTTGATTTCAAAAGCTTGTTTAGTTAATTCAGATGTTCCAACTCCCAAACTATTTGCTGTCGAAACAAAATATACCCAACTTCTTAGAAAATACCCTAAACTTATTTCTTCACCAGATTTTGTGCTACCTGCCAAACATTCAATTAAACATCATATTGTCACTGATGGACATTTACCTTTTTGTCGTCCACGTCGTCTCGACTCCATTAAATTTAAAATTGCCAAAGCTGAGTTTGAACAGATGGTTGCACAAGGCATTTGCCGACCATCCTCTTCTTCAGTAGCTTCCCCTTTACATATGGTGCCTAAAAAAGATTCTTCTGATTGGCGACCATGCGGGGATTATCGTTTTTTAAATGGAGTCACGACACCAGACAGGTATCCATTACCACATATTCAAGATTTTAACTTGCATGTCCATGGCAGTACCATTTTCTCAAAAATTGACTTAGTGAGAGCTTATCATCAAATACCGGTAGCGGAGGAAGATATTTTCAAAACAGCTATCACTACACCTTTTGGTCTTTTCGAGTTTCAACGAATGCCTTTTGGTTTACGAAACGCTGCCCAGACTTTCCAAAGATTTATTAATGAGGTAACTCAAGGACTCGATTTTATTTTTGTTTACATTGACGATATTTTAGTAGCAAGTAAAAATGAGGACGAACATTTTCAACATTTAAATATTTTATTTGAGCGACTCGATCAATTTGGAATAAGTCTCAAACCTTCAAAGTGCGAATTTGGAGTAGCAAATTTAGATTTTTTGGGACATTCCATCTCTGAAAAAGGTATTTCACCTTCAGAAGAACGCATAAATGTAATTAAAAATTTTCCGACACCAAAGACACTGAAACAATTGCAACGATTCATAGGAATGATCAATTTCTACCATCGCTTTGTACCGAAAATGTCAGAAATATTAATTCCTTTGCATAAACTCTCAGTTGACTTGCAAAATAATAAAAATAAAAATATAAGCGATTGGCCAGAGGAGTGTGAGAATAGTTTTAACAAAGCGAAAACTCTACTTGCTGAAGCAACAATTCTAGCACATCCTAGACCTAGCGCCAAACTTTCGTTGACAACAGACGCTTCTAGTACGGGCATCGCTGCTGTACTAGAACAAACTTATGATAATTTTTCGCAACCTATTGCGTATTTTTCAAAAAAACTTAGCCCTTCTCAGCAAAAATACTCTACTTTTGATCGCGAATTGTTAGCCATTTATGCAGCAATCAGACATTTTCAACATTTTTTAGAAGGTAATGAATTCTTGACTTTTTGTGACCATAAACCTTTAACTACAATTTTTCAGTCCAAAGCAGACAGAAGTCCACGTCAATTTCGTTATTTAGAATACATTGCTCAGTTTACAACTGATATTCGATATATCAAAGGAAAATCAAACGTCATTGCTGATACTCTCTCACGCATACATGACAACATGGGATCTTTAGATATATTTGACATAGATATCTGTTCTTTAAAACAAGCACAAGATGCGGACAAAGAACTTAAAACATTAATTCAAAGTCAAAATTTAAACAAAAACTGCAAATTTATATTAAAAGAGGAAGAAGTTTCTTTCACCAAAATTAAAGTTTGGTGCGAAGTTTCTTCGACGAATAAAAGAATTTATATACCAAAAGAACTTAGATTTACGATTTTTCAAAACTTGCATGGCATATCTCATCCTGGCATTCGCGCTTCAAAAACATTAGTAGGTTCACGATATTTTTGGCCTAAGATGAATTCAGATATTCATCAGTGGGTTAAATGTTGTCTAGGTTGTCAGACTTCTAAAATCAATAAACATACAAAATCTCCTATAGGTAAATTTGACATTCCAAAAGGTCGTTTTGAACATATTCACATCGATTTAGTCGGTCCTCTAGTTCCTTCAGGAGGATGCACGTATATTCTTACAGTTATTGAAAGAGTCACTAGGTGGACAGAAGCCTATCCTCTATCTAACATATCAGCACAAACTGTGGCAAAAACTCTCTATACACACTATTTTTCACGTTTTGGCGTAGCACATACAGTAACTCATGACCAGGGAACTCAATTCGAGTCAGCATTGTTCTCAGAGTTTAGTAAACTTCTTGGTATTCATAGAATACACACAACAACATATCATCCGCAGAGCAATGGAATGATTGAAAGATTTCCCAGAACTTTAAAAGCGGCTCTAACAGCTAGAGGAAATAGAAATAGGTGGAAAGATGAACTACCATTAATTCTCTTAGGTCTAAGATCGGCAATAAAGGAAGACCTTCAATGTTCACCTGCAGAACTAATGTATGGTCAACCTTTACGATTGCCCGGAGAATTTTTTACAACTTCTCACGAAATCATTGACACTTTTCCTATCTTGATCAGTCTACGCGAATGTTTTGCTAATTTAAAGCCAGAAGCAATTAATAGGCATAACCTGGAGAAACCGTTTGTGTGTCACGATTTAAAAAATTCAAATTACGTGTTCATTAAAGTAGAAGGCAAAAAGTCATCTCTTTCGCCGTCATACGAGGGTCCTTTTAAAGTAATCAAAAAATATCCAAAATCATTTGATATTTTTAAAGATAATAAAGATGTAGTTGTTAGTATAGACAGAATTAAACCTGCTTTCCTGTTGGCGGAGCATGATGAATCTGTTATTCCAAATAAAAACGTAAAAAAAGTTTCTTTCGCATTGAATTCTGGTAACGTTTAAAAATTTGATGAAATTCTTTTTATTATTTATTTTTTTTTAGAGAGGGGAGTATTTGTGGCGTACCACTTGCTCAGTACACGATCCCACAAATTGTTATATGTACCAGTTAATGTTTGGTAGAAATACCTTTTGGTAATATAAAAACGAAGTAGTTTTAGAAAAACAAAAGATAAGGATAAATAATTTAGAATAAAAGAGATGACAAAATTGTGAGCAGCTCTGTTAAAGATATGTTACAAAAGTTAAAAATAAAACAACATTTAATCAAAAAGTAGTAATATTTCATCAGCGTAGAACTCCCATATCTAGAGGTAACAAATAATCCAATCCAAATTCTTCTTCCACATTACTCAGATAATATATATATATATATATATATATATATATATATATATATATATATATATATATATATATATATATATATATATATATATATATATATATATATATATATATTATATCCTCCGCATTAATTCGCCCTCAACATTACCAAACATAAAATCGTGAATACAACCATGGAGAAATCCCTAGATAAAGCCAATCCCACCCAACAAACGCAGACAACACTGCAAGATACAAAACAAAATTTATTCCCAGATGTCAAATTTGTAACACCTCAAGTGCAACAACAACAAAATAAGAACCCACCAGCAGCTATAAAGACACGAAATATATCGCAGTACATACAAAAAGGAATATACAATCAAACCCAAGAAAATTCAAATAAAAATAAAAACGTCAACCAAACGTCAAGCACCAAAAATTATAGCCCTGAAAACAGGCCGCCGCATCTCGACGAGCGCCCCACGCTCCAACAGATTCAAACCGAACCAAATCTAAAAAGAGCCAGCACAAGCCCACCGACGCCGGAATTCACAAAAAACATTAAGCTTACAAAACCTCAAGAACTCTCCACTTACGCAAATCTGCCAATTAAAAACCGCTTCTCACCCCTAGCTACGAATGAAGATGAAAACATGGAATACATAAATGAAAACGAACCTGAAGTACGCCCAAAAATTCCAATAAACCCGGACTTACAGCCAAAAAATAAAGCAAAACAAGCAGCGCAGAACTCATCTGCCAAAAGCAAGCTCTCCCTCCCCCCACCAATCGTCATTGATGGCACCATAAAATCCAATGAAGACTATCAAAAACTGAGAACAAATTTTAATAATAAAATTAAACAAGGCTACAAATTAAGATTCGCCAAAAATTCAATAATTTTGCAAATCCACAACCAAGAAGAACACGAAAATTTCGTCAAAGAATTAAAAACTAACCCAACCAATTCCTTCTATACATATGCCCAAAAAGAAGAAAAAACTCACGCTTTTGTTGTCAAGGGACTACCCCATTACCCAGACCCAGCTGTAATCGCAGATGAACTACGACAAGAATATAAAATAAATATAAAAAACATATACATAATGAAGACCAAATCCATGCCTCTTTACCTAGTAATAACAAATTCAGAAACTAAATTAACTCAACTTCAAACTAAAATCCGTTACCTGAACAGCGTAAAAATTTCATGGGAAAGGAGAAGACAAGCTGCAGAAATAATCCAATGCCGCCGTTGCCAAAAATGGGGACACGCTACAACATTCTGTTTTAGACCTCCAAAATGTTTCAAATGCGCAGAAGCTCATCACTCCAGTAGCTGCCCCGGCGGCCTGCCAGAAAAATGCTCGAATTGCGACGGAAATCACAAGGCAAACAGCCCAGATTGCCCTGTCTTCAAATTCAAACAAAATATCATCCATACTCGGAATCCACAAAAATTTATTCCAGCCCCAATGCCACAAAATAATGCTTGGTCTTCCAAATTGCAACCCGCTAGGGCAAGTAGCGGCAACACCGCCAGGGCAAGTGGCGGCAACTTTAGCCTGCGGCAGCCACAACCCCAGCCACAACTACACGACGATTACGAAGAAAACTTTCCACCGATACGGCAATAAACTAGAAGAAATCCAAATATTTTAAGTAGTAATAGCGAAGTAAGTGAACTTATCCAAAACATTAAAGAATTGCAAACTTTTAATATCTCAAACTTAAACAAAATGTTCAGAGACTTAATCAACGTACTGAAAATTCCAGATAATGAAACAAAAATCACAGAAATTATTAAATTCATTGAAAATTCAAAAAAATACAATATCTAAACAAACTTCCAAACCACTAACCTACTTAAATTCGCTAATGTGTACAAGTACACTGTACATATGTACATATTACGAATAATTTCTGTAAATTTTGTAAATTTTGTAAATAGTAGTTTAAGTTAGTTTTAAGTGAAAATAAGAAAAATTGACGTCGGTCAACCCATCTATGTAAATACTCTATATCTCCTAAATAATATCAGTCATCGCAATGACTGTACAAATTTAAATTAAATACCAGAAACTAAATTAAAAAATAAAATATCGAGGTGGTTTTTTAGACAGTTTTTCCACTGCAAATAACTTATGTAAATTATTAAATATCTAAATTTAACTTTTCCAATCATCACTACCCCCTTAAGCAATTACTTGCAATTCATATAATAATGCTTTGAAAGGTTCAACCGAACATCTGCCAAAATAAATACAAACTGCGATAGCCCATGACGTCCCCTAGAGCCTACATCAGCTCGCCGGCTTGCCGGTTCTTTTTACCCGCCATCAGAGTGCAATTAGTACTTATTTTTGGTGCGTGTTCTATTAGTTTAGTATATACATATTGTTACATTTTATTATGTATTACATTTGTTATATGCTGTTATCGACCTCAGCGCCATCTGCCATTAATTATTAATAATAAAGAATTTTTAAAATGAAAAAAAAAATGAATACAGAGGTCCCCGGTTCGATTCACAGCAGCAGCAATATTATATGGTGGACTTTTTTCCGAAAGAGATTCTTGACAAAATGGTGGCGAGACACCAGCAAATCCAATAATGCCTTTCTGGATTTTTAAATTACGTCACTTAATTAGGCCCTTTTGGCCAGCAGCCTCTGGTCGATGATGACACTTCTTGTAGACAACCCCCGCCGCTCGAGAGGGTGGAAATGGGGTGAAATATGTGTGTAGGGGATGATGCCATCGAGAGTGCCAAAAGGGCCCTAAATTGTTCCAGTAACCCGCGTCGTATACTACTGTCAACATCACCTTTTTGTATATAGTAGTCACTGTTCCTTTTCGACAAGTAATTGTGTAAATGACAACAACACATTACTATTTTGCGAGCCTTTTCAGGTTGGAATTTAATTTGTTTTTGGAAAATTTTGAATCTTTTTGCCAAAATTCCAAAAGCATTTTCGACAATTCTTCGTGCTCGAGATAACCTATAGTTAAAAATGCGTTTTTCGTCGGTTTTTTTTATATCTAAGACATCACACGTAGACTTCAAGCCCAAGTACTAGCGTACCGTGGGTGTCTGAAGAGAAGGGAAATGTAGTCTATTGACACGGGATTTGAAGGATTGGAGGTTGGGACGGGAAGGGAAAACATCTGCAGGCAATTTGTTCCATAATCTGGAGACCCTAGGTATGAATGTGCGAGAGAAGTGGTCTGTTCTAGGCTTTTGTAGCTGGACAGTAAAGGGATGCATACGTAACGCGCCTCTTGTTGTTCTGTTGGAGACATTCAAGGGGGGAATAATACCGGCTAGTTCTTCAGAGCAAAATCCGTGGAAGTAGCGGTAGAAAATGGATAAATCCCCTACAGCGCGGCGATGGGCGAGAGAAGGGAGTTTTCTCGCGAGGGCTGGGTCATTGATAAGTCGAATGGCTCGCTTTTGGATAGAATCAAGGATCTTAAGTGTCGAAGGTGATGCCGCTCCCCAGATGTGGGAGCAGTACTCTAGGTTAGGTCTTATTTGGGAAACATAGAGATTGTATAAGTTGGAAGGGGAGTAGTATTTTCTGGCTCGAAAGAGAAAATCAATCTTTTTAGCTGCCGATGTGGCTACTGAAGTAATGTGTTTGTGCCAGCTGAGATCATGTTCGAAAGCGGCACCAACGAGATAGAATGTTTCGTTGTTTTGTAGGGCTTGGCCATTCATGTGGATGGGGTAAGCGTTGCCAGATTTTTTGCGCGAGAGGGAGCAAGACAGGGTTTTGGAGGCGTTGAACTGAACAAGGTTCTTGGCACCCCAGTCTAAGATTAATTGAAGATCTTGGGAAAGGGATAGGTACATAGATCTGCGTCTATTATCCAACTCCTGGTTCGAAACTTGTCTGGAAAAATGAATACTGGAGTGAAGTGTACTATCGTCAGCATAACTGTGGATGGGATTGGTAGTTGAAGAGAGTAGGTCATTAATGTGAAGGAGAAATAGGGTTGGTGCCAGGACTGAACCTTGGGGGACACCAGCATTGATAGGATGGAAGTTAGATGAATGACCGTCAACCACAACAGATATGCGCCGATTAGAAAGGAAGCTGCCGATCCAGGCACATAGTTTGGTAGGAAGACCGTAAGAAGGTAGTTTGTTGAGGAGTGCGGCATGCCATACTTGGTCAAAGGCCTTGGAAATATCGAAAGCAACAATCTGAGATTCGCCATGAAATTCGAGAGACTTGTTCCAGTTATGTGTGACAAAGCTAAGAAGATCAGCCGTGGATCTTTGGTGACGAAATCCGTACTGTCTGTCATGGATAACTTTGTGTTTTTCTAGATATTTTAGAATTTGCAAGTTGATTACTTTTTCCATAACTTTGCTGACAACGGAGAGAAGGGAGATAGGTCTATAATTGGATGGAAGGGACTTGGAACCTTTCTTCGGGACAGGCTGCACACGAGCAGTCTTCCAGCTATCTGGGAAGATACCCTTGTCATAAGAGATCTGGAAAAGACGAGTTAAGATGGGAGCAAGTTATGGAGCGCATTTTTTTATTTCTTTATTTATTTATTTATTCAAACAGTACACTACAGAACTTACGTCTAAATGGTACAACACATTATAAATATTAAGAATTAAAATATAAAAGTAAATCTCTCTTTAATACCGAAAGACTTATGGCAAAAATCTCACAATTTAAAAAATGTCTATCATAGTTGTATAACAGCCTCTCGATGAAAGCACTGCGACCGTAGTTAGTTCTAGTCTAGTTCTAGTAGTCTTTTTAGAACAACTGCTGGTATACCATCCAGACCAGAGGACTTTTTGGTGTCAAGGGATAGAAGAATTTTTTGAACTTGTTTGACCTTAAGTATTATATCGGGCATTCTGTGGGGTACAGACCTAGCGGTTGCAAGAGCGAGATTGGGGGGAGGGATCAGGGTGGAATTGGCAGCGAATTGTTTGGCGAATAGTTCTGCTTTCCCTTTAGAGGTGGAGATAACTTCGTTGTCAGAGGTCAGGGAAGGAAAAGTGCTTCTACAGAAGTTCTGACTAATGTTTTTGGCAAGTGACCAGAAAGATTTGCCGCCGTTGGGACAGGAAAGCACTTTATCTTTTATGCGGTTGTTAAAAGCATTTTTGGACTCTAAGATAGTTTGGTTGTATTGATTTCTGGCCTCGGTGAAAATTTGACGATTTTCGGGTGTAGGATTTTAAAGATACCTTTTGTGAGCCTGAGCTTTTTTGAGCCTGGCTTTGTCACAGGCCTTGGAGAACCTTGACTTTTGATGGTGGAGTTTCGGTTTCTTGCGAGTATGTGGAATGAAACCTTCAATACCTGCTTGAATAATGTCTGTGATGTGAGAGCAAATTTCGGAGGGATCGGGAGTGGAAAAACAGACAGGGTTCCAAGGGAAAGCAGAGAAGAAGTTTCAAAGACCATCCCAGTCGGCAGAATTGTAGTGCCAGATCGTGCGTTCTGGCATGATTTCAGCGAACTCGGGATATATGGGACAAGAGACGGTAATGGGGCCATGATCTGAACGACCAAGGGGAGCGCATACAGATGTTAAGTAAGGCTCAGGATGGGTGGTGAGAAAAAGATCTAGTGGATTTGCATTATGGGTAGAAACGCGGGGAAAGTATGTTGGTTCTCTGATCAAATTGGTGAGCGAGTTGCTGATTGCGAAGTTTTCTGCTGCTCTACCTTGTGGGTCAGTTTTTGTGGATCATAACCATTCCTTGCTATGGACGTTGAAGTCGCCTAGGACGATAACTTCAGCGGAGGGAAATTCGGAGATGAGATGGTCGATTTTTGCCGAGAGATAGTCAAAGAACTCATTGTAGGATTTGTCTGATGGGGAGCGATAGATGCAACAGATAAATTTAGTAGAGGATTTAAGGGTGAGTTTTAGCCACAGAATATCGGGCTGGCCTGATTCCAGATTCGGGAGTCTGGTGCAAGAAAGACTGCTGCGAACGTAGGCACATACCCCACCATGAAGACGAAAAGATGACAGAAGTTCATAGCCTGGAAACAGGAGATGATTGGTTGAGGATTTGGAGCTGATTTGGGTTTCGGTCAAAAAAAGAATGTGGGGTTTGCATGATTGGAGATAGTGGTGGACAGAGTCCAAATTGGAATTATGCCCGCAGATGTTGGCAAAGGTTATTATTCTCTTGGAATTATTCGATGGTGGGCCCCCATGAGCACCCCTCGCCCGGAGATC
The DNA here is from genome assembly GCA_963971165.1 of Philopedon plagiatum. NCBI lineage: Eukaryota > Metazoa > Arthropoda > Insecta > Coleoptera > Curculionidae > Philopedon > Philopedon plagiatum. The sequence goes on along the minus strand of OZ020192.1, from coordinate 68,322,212 downwards.
CGAATGGAGGGGTAGTTTACCTCCGGAATTTTTTACCCCTGGAAGCGCCATCATCATTTTCATATTTGTTTTTTTTTTGAAGAGGTGGATAGTTAGAAGAGAGAAGGAACACAAAAGAGAAGAGAAAGAATGACAGTCTGAAGAGGAAGAGAAAAAACCGACTCACGCACCCAGGGCTGGAAACATCCGCTAAGATTTCACCAGCTCTTTAAGTGGCTGCGCGGGGTGGTACCGCCTCGGTCGAGGCAAAGATCCTCTACCACCTACCAAAGTTAGTTAGTTAAAGTTAGTTAGTTAGTTAGTTAGTTAGTTAGTTAGTTAGTTAGTTAGTTAGTTAGGTTTAGTTAGTTAAGTTTAGTTAGTTAGCTACTTAGTTAAGTTAGTTAGTTAAGTTAGCTCGATTATAGGGCTTCATAAAATTTGGATGTAGTTGAAAAGCTTCATCTCCTACAAACACGTACTACTGTTTCTCAGTGCCAGGCAATTTCCTCGGATTAGGAAGGTTTAGTTGGTTCTCTGACACCTTTCTCCTGAATACCGTGTTTTTCATAGCTCCACTATCTGATACTCGTCCGTTGGCACCAACGTCAATCATAATAAATTGATATTTAGCATTGACAATTGCCATGAGCACAATGCTGAAAGTACCTTTATAATTGTAGTAGTACGATCCTGAGTTGTTAGGTTTTTCCATCAGTATGTGCTTTCCGTCTACACTGCCGAGGCAGTTGGGGAAATTCCACTGTTCTTCTAAATCAGTGGCAACTTTCTTCCATCCTTGTACAGTTTTGAGTACCTAAAAGAGAAACATAAAAAATTAAATTTTAATTACTTGAAACTGCTTTTTTTTCTTTAAATATTTTTGACTAATGATTTTTTTTTTTTGAATTTCAGACTGAGAGGTAATCAAGTCAAGCAGTAGAGGCAGAAGAGAGATTCCCTACAGACTGTCCGACGACGCAGAGAAAAAAGGCAAAAAAAATATTCAGAATTCAACAGATGAGCTAGTCGGCTTAGCTTCAACATATTTCAAAAAACCTGAAACAGAATCAGATATTGTAGCTAAAGGATAAGCTTTCAAATTGAGTAGTTTACCTGCAGACCAAAGAAAATTTGCAGAAAAAATTGCACACGACACAATGTTTGAAGCTGAAATGGGAAATTTAACAAGACATGGTGTTCATTTCATATCTTCCAACACTTCTTTCATGCAACCTGTTTATCCGTCATCACATTCACCTATGGTGAGATCTCCCTGTTCTACTCCAAGTTATGATTCAACCACTCCATCACCTGCCATGAGCCCTTCTGCAGTAAACGGAGCACATGCTTCCCAAACAGACATTGAACCAGTGCCTCAAGCTGAAACTTCAATAAATGCTTACCGCATTGGGTACATTCCAGAACATTCCCCCGACAGCCTTAGCTCTCAACCTCAAAACGAGATATCTACAGCAGCAGAATACATATCAACATTTACTTCCTTCTGACTTTAAGTACATACCTACCGTCATATTATTACCTGGGTATATTAGTAACGAAGAATTTTCTCAAATAAATGAATAATAATGTGTACTTTTATATATTTTATTTAAATATTTTGAAATTTTTACCTGTTTATTTTCCTTCAAAACTTCAATTACAGATTCGCACGTTTCCATAATGATTTGCTCCAAAGTTTGAGGAGCAATAGCACACGTAAATTTCAAATCTTCTAAATCCATGCCAGAAGCTAAGTATCTCAATGTAATGGAAAGCCTTTGACTTGCCGGAATTGCTTTTCGCACAACCGTATCGTGCTTTTCAATTTTGGGCCTAATTAGCTCCAATAAATTATCAAAGGCCGCTTCTTCCATTCGGAGGAAATTTTTATAATCCTCTGGTTCTGTGACTCGCAGATAGTTCAGCAAACGTTCGTGTGTAAAACGATCTCTCAGCTTGTACCATTGTTTTGACCAGCGCCATTCTATTTTCTTCTTTCGTTTCTTCATTTCACACACAGCCAAAGTCAAGGTAAGAAAAGCTAAATCCCTGTGGGACACCATTGGTTGATATTGGAAAAAATAGGTAATAAAAATTAAACCTTTAATAGGTCGCGAACTTTCCAAGTACAACCGTCAAAGTAAAATTGTCTAATCATCATATTGATAGAGCTCGTATTTTGAAGCTACATTGAAGCGTATTGATCACACCTTCAATATTATTGATCAATGCATATTTTGTAAGCAGAAATGCAGAAATCGTACGTCAGTTGCAGCTGTTTAATCCAAGCGAACGATGTATTTTGACGAGTTTAATAATATCGTGTACATTATTCTTGTGTTAAAGTAAAGCTGTTAAATATTAACAAAAGTTAAAACCATTTAATATTAACACAATATCGTTCGCGGTTGTTTATTTTAAATTAGAAAAACACTAATTCCTTGGTAGTTAGTTGAAGTTATTTGTTGGTTTAAACAGATGTTCTCTAGAGTGTTTTATTAAATTTGTGTTATAGGTAGTGTTTTAACTTTGTGAAATTGGGAATTGTAGGAGAGTTACTAGGATTTCTTTATTTAAAGGTAATGTAATAAAAATATTAGTTGTTGAAACTTGTTACATAGAAATATACGACGAGTTTCATAAAATTTTTGGATTTTTTAAAAAGCTTACCTCAAAAGAAACACATTGAAGCAAAAACATTGTTGAATAAACCATATTTTACCAAAAGAAAAATTGTTTATAGGTTGTAAAACTTCACTTAGCTATTTTTATTTGCCCATGGGGTTTAAGAGCATTCATCATCAGCTGATACATACTAATTTGTTTCAAAGAATAGCACCAAAACTAACCAACGAAATGATACGAAATTTTGGAAATATATTCTCATTTTATAGAAAAATGAGGGAAAGTCATTTAAAAAGAAAAAACAAAAAATTATTTTTTAAATTTTTGTTATTTTGTAATATTTATTTTTTTAAAAGACTTTCCCTCATTGTTCACCATTTTCTCTATAATTTATGATGAGACCGAATTTTTAATTAAACCTTTAGATTTCTGTAAAACTTTGGAATTCCGTAATTAATGAATTTTGGGTCGACTTATGTCCCGCCCGATTATACGATTTATGATTTATAATTTTTATAGGCGTGTCATTTAAAAATGAATTAAAATACGGGGTTTGCGGTAAAATGTTTCTTTTTTAAAGACTTTTAAAAGAACGGACCACACAGCATAGGTTTGCATTCAAAATTTTTGACCTCAACTCCCTAGCGTCACCCCCCAAGAGGGTTGACAAAGTCAAATTACATAAAAAAGTAGATTTATTAACCAATAAGATACAACTAAAATTTGGTGTCTCCATCTTTATTAATAACAGAGATATTTAGCCATACTAAGACTTTTTAGACACCCTGTATGTTATATTACTTTATCCGAAGTAGTTTCGCATTTTCAAATTACACAATGTGAGTAAATAAATATCTGTATTTTATTTTCAAATCGGATCCTAATTTTATTTCCAACTAGGTTAGAGTCGTCCCTGGAATACCCCCGTTTGCAAAGCTTTAATAATTATTATCAAAGAATGTCATATGTCCAACATTTAATAGTTTGCGATTATTTTCAGTGAAAAGTGAAATAATTTGAAATCCTAAATACATAATATAAACTTGCTCAAAAATAATCAATTATTCTTCAAGAAATCAAGTCCTGTCCTAATACGACTCGCGACGGCGAGGTCGCGTCGCGTCTCGGAATGGCCATGTTGCCAGATTGTTCATTAACATTGACTTACGCTCTTCCGTGGCGAAATCCCGAATCGGAGCACGCGGTCCACTGATGTTGGCTCTTAATAACAACTATTTACCTCACAGTTTCTCAACAGATTACTATCAGATATAAAGTCTTTTTTCCCAAAAATATATTGAAGAGACGGAAATAAATTTTGTTTACATTTCGTCGGTGTTAATAAAGTGCACAAATGATTCGTTATCGTTTCGACCGGAGGTCTGACAAGCTATTAAAATTTGTATTTGTTGAAAATTCGAGGGGTCGTATATTGCTCAAGACCTGAAATATTGTTAAAAGACCTGGCAACACGGCACCTACCTGACTGTCCTTTATATGGCCATGTGTTTTATTATCAGTGGCGTGAAGTGATTAAACAATTTTTTTTGAGGGGCGATACCTGGCTTATCATCGCGAAGCGCCATTTATGTCTATTTTTCCCCAATCTGAATTGAAGTCAGGATTTACTGGTTTCAATATATGCAGTGAATTTCATAACACCCTGTTTATATATATATATATATATATATATATATATATATATATATATATATATATATATATATATATATATATATAAAAGGGAAATTATTGTGGGCATGTCCGCTGAATGAACAGAATGAAAAGTTAGAATGGTAACCCGTACGACACGTGTTTCTGCTCATTGGCTTCATCAGGCCCACGTATGTGACCGTGCCTCTCAACATAAGTCGAGATGCACCCGTCACATACGCAGTTACGGGTGTAACCTTAAAAAAAGAGAAAATTTTTTTAACGAGGACCACAAACAGGAGCCAGTACACCCATTTGTGGCTTCAGCCAAAAGGCCCCTTTTTTGGGGGCAACAATTAGCGTCGCCGTCGGAGGCAACTATAGCCACCTGCCGTGGTATCCTATAAGCCCAAGAGAAGAAAAAAAAATGCTAGAAACTAGCGCGGATCGATACATAAAAAAAAGGGAAATTATTGTGGGCATGTCCGCTGAATGAACAGAATGAAAAGTTAGAATGGTAACCCGTACGACACGTGTTTCTGCTCATTGGCTTCATCAGGCCCACGTATGTGACCGTGCCTCTCAACATAAGTCGAGATGCACCCGTCACATACGCAGTTACGGGTGCAACCTTAAAAAAAGAGAAATTTTTTTTAACGAGGACCACAAACAGGAGCCAGTACACCCATTTGTGGCTTCAGCCAAAATACCCCTTTTTTGGGGGCAACAATTAGCGTCGCCGACTGAGGCAACTATAGCTACCTGCCGTGGTATCCTATAAGCCCAAGAGAAGAAAAAAAAATGCTAGAAACTAGCGCGGATCTATACATAAAAAAAAGGGAAATTATTGTGGGCATGTACGCTGAATGAACACAATGAAAAGTTAGAATGGTAACCCGTACGACACGTGTTTCTGCTCATTGGCTTCATCAGGCCCACGTATGTGACCGTGCCTCTCAACATAAGTCGAGATGCACCCGTCACATACGCAGTTACGGGTGTAACCTTAAAAAAAGAGAAATTTTTTTAACGAGGACCGCAAACAGGAGCCCGTACACCCATTTGTGGCTTCAGCCAAAAGACCCCTTTTTTGGGGGCAACAATTAGCGTCGCCGACGGAGGCAACTATAGCCACCTGCCGTGGTATCCTATAAGCCCAAGAGAAGAAAAAAAAAATGCTAGAAAATAGCGCGGATCGATACATAAAAAAAGGGAAATTATTGTGGGCATGTCCGTTGAATGAACAGAATGAAAAGTTAGAATGGTAACCCGTACGACACGTGTTTCTGCTCATTGGCTTCATCAGGCCCACGTACGGGTTACCATTCTAAATTTCATTCTGTTCATTCAGCGGACATGCCCACAATAATTTCCCTTTTTTTATGTATCGATCCGCGCTAGTTTCTAGCATTTTTTTTTCTTCTCTTGGGCTTATAGGATACCACGGCAGGTGGCTATAGTTGCCTCCGTCGGCGACGCTAATTGTTGCCCCCAAAAAAGGGGTCTTTTGGCTGAAGCCACAAATGGGTGTACTGGCTCCTGTTTGCGGTCCTCGTTAAAAAAAAATTCTCTTTTTTTAAGGTTACACCCGTAACTGCGTATGTGACGGGTGCATCTCGACTTATGTTGAGAGGCACGGTCACATACGTGGGCCTGATGAAGCCAATGAGCAGAAACACGTGTCGTACGGGTTACCATTCTAACTTTTCATTCTGTTCATTCAGCGGACATGCCCACAATAATTTCCCTTTTTTTTATGTATCGAGCCGCGCTAGTTTCTAGTATATATATATATATATATATATATATATATATATATATATATATATATATATATATATATATATATATATATATATATATATATATACCTATAAGACGACGTAGCGCACCTTTTTTCTCCAGTAACTTAACGTAGCGCGCCTTTTGGGTCTTGGTGCGCCACTTTTAGGAAATAGTGTGCCATCGACAGACATAGCGCGCCACCGGAAAAAAAGTAGTGGGGAGAAAAATCAGATATCAACAGATCTAGGGGAAACATTAGGGCGGAGCTTATACATTGTACTACGGACGATGGCGTTTTACGATGGCGACGAAGGATCGATCCTTTACGGATTTTAACTCTTTCATATCAGGATCGCAGAAAGCACCAGGAGATCTAGGTGCATAGAACAAGTCAAGGAAAATTTGGTAGTTTGGTAGATTTATGAAATAAGTATAACCTCTAATTTATTTGTTTCTTTCTGTAATTGATATGTAAATATATATGTTATATATATATATATATATATATATATATATATATATATATATATATATATATATATATATATATATATATATATATATAATATATATATATAATATGTTTTTTATAATTAATATGTTGTAAGTGTTCCTAAAGTATTTGCTTTATTAATTAATTGTATTGATGAATTTGAAATTTGAAAAAAAGTACTCTGCAGTATAACGATTTATGGGAGTGACGTCCTTATATATATTTGAATTGTGATGACAATGATTGAAGTTCCTAATTGGAAGATCCAAGCTGACTTGAAATCCTCAATACATAACGAAGTCGAGACATTATTCTGAAGTTTTATGCCAGGAGTGAAGTTTTTACACAAACGTTTAGAAAGTGTCTGAATTTTTGAAGTGATTTTTCCTTATTTTAAGTTGAACATTATAAAAAAAGTTTAAAAAGTTGGTATTGGTATGATATAAATGATTGGCACTTACAACTTTTTTTGTGATATTTTTAATTACTTATATTTAGTGATATGACCTCATGACAAAAACATAAAAATTGGTTCCAAAATATATTTAGTTTCAAACCGAAAGAAAAAAACCCAATTTGTTTCCATAGATAGGTACCTACATAACATATTGAATTATGTGTGTGTGCCTCTTGGGCTTTGAATTTGCGCAGTTCTATATTTGAAGTAGCTTATGTTAAAGCTCTTTGTTCGAAGATCCAAGCTGACTTGAAATCTCCAGTACAAGGGCTCACCCAAAAAGGAATCGAGGGCAATAAATAAAAAAGCTGATAGGAAGAAGTACTTATATGTTATCGAAGAAAGTTAATGACAGGTGACAAAATTCGGACAAGCTTTATTTGTTGGTTTTGGAGCTTATAAAATTTGGTTTTCTTTTAAAATATTTTTTTGTTAATTGAAATTAATGTTTTCCCTGCATGATTTTGGGATTGAAGTTGGAAAGTTTAGCTGTCAATACTGTCATGAACGGCTTTAATCTGTATATGCCCATAGATTTTAATTTGTACTGTATGGTTTTTACTTTTAAATGTAACATAAAAAACTCCTGTTAGTCCCTAGATAATACTTTGTTAATTTTACTTTAGTTTTGACTCATATTCTTTTTTTGCTGTACTATTTGGACTGTGTCTGTAATGTACTGTAATTAACTAAATAAATAAATAAAATAATGTTACTCTGTCAGTTTAATGAAGGTCTAGTTAGCCTTGGCCACCATAATTTTTTGTTTTTAATACATTGGGCAAATTTTTAAATTCATCGATGATTCGATGAATACATCGATGGATGTCATTTATCTTCTCTCTTTATATATACCTATAACGAACGGGGATAAAACAGAAAATGACATCTAACATGAACACCGATGAATTTAAAAGCTTGTCCATTGTGACTTTCTGGATTTAATAACTAGAAAAATGAAAAATATTCGAACAGGAGAAAACAAAAACTACAAGAAAAAATATAAGTTTTCCAAGTCCTCGCACTGGCGTGCAGTCAAAGTATGCGGTAAAGCTTTGCCTACCCTAGTAATCGTAAAATAATGGGAATAAAGTTATAAAATGTACCAAGTTAATTTTTACAGAAATTATTAATTTTTGGTAAATTTTGTAACTTTATTCCCATTATTTTACGATTTTTCTAGGGTAGACAAAGCCTTACCGCCTACCTTGACTGCACGCCAGTGACTGTCCTCGGATGCTGCTTTTGGCTGTAAATTTTCTCTCTATATTTAATTACTCTATTTTTCTGTTTTATTTTCTACAAAATAATCACTAGTCCCAATTAAGTATATCGAAAATAAATTAATGATATATTTATGGCGAACGCGTAGGACATTTAAAATTTTATATGTACGAAAGGTTGCATAACGTAAGCACTAGGCACAAGCGAAAATAATAAAGAACGAGGTCAATCTGATTATCAGCCGACAGAGGGCCATCCATCCACTTTGAATCTAACAGGAGATCATAACATGCAATAGGGTTTTTAAGAACAATGATTGATGGATGTATGGATGTTGTGTTGTAGAATTACTTTTATAATGTGGCGGTTTAATGAATTTTTGGGGTCTTGAAAAACGATTAGTTTCTCTCTTACTTCAATAAAAAAAAACAGATACGGTGTTTTGTTATTTAGGTGTGTTTGTCATGGGCGCCCGCAGGGGGGGGGGCGTGGCCCCCTGACATTGCGAGATTGTCATACTTCGTACTTTTTGGTGGACAAATTTTCGGATATATATTATTTTTATAATAAATAATATTTCTTTTTATGATAAATGTTGTCTATTTTTCTGATGTTTGAACATCTTTATAGAGCCATGTACAATAAATTCAATTAGGATTAGGAAAATTATTTAAACACAGTCTTAACTCAATGCAACCGACAACCAAATTACTATGAATTTTCTGTAGCTTGCATGTTTATTTTATGCAGAAGTTTTAACCGTGTTTTCTTTAGTGTTCCATGGTAAAATTAGCAAAACGGAATCACTTCGATGTCCGTCCGTCCGTCACAGGCGATTTTCTCTGAAATTATTCGACGTAATTATAGATATGAAGTATAAAAAGTTGAATTTTAGCTCTGGGGGTTAATTTCAGAGGGTAAAAATTTCAAATGCGTCGTATAGAATATCAAATGAAAACTTATTGAAGCACGAATTTAACAATATAAGTGTATACTGTATTTTTTTTATGAATAAATTTTTTTAAAATTTTTATTAAATTAAACGCTTAAAAATTGCTGTCCCTCACCCTCATCACCAAAATAATCGCTCAGAAAAATCTGAAAAAAAAACATTAACATTAAGAATTAGGTGTAGATTGAGCCAAAATTATTAGGCCAAGCAATAGAGCGATTTGTCGTGACATTAATCTTATTAGAAAACCGCCTGTGCCATCATCTGAAAGACGATCCGTAGTCCTGTTATATTTCCAACTCTGAAGTTTTTTCGTTTAATTTGTTATAAACATTTTTAAGCAAAAAAAACGCGATTTTTTTAGTTTTTTGCTTATAAAATGGAAAGTAATGAAGCAATCTTAATGGTGTAAATGGGCGATTTGTAGAGAATAAAAATACGAACAAAATGAGAGGTCGAGCGTTACGATAGGATAAGTAGCAACGGAGAAAATCCGGAAAAACCGGAAAATTAAGTTTTTTTTAAATTCATAAATCGGCCATTTTTAAACGTAGAGGGCTCAAACTTTGGAAAAAAGTAGTAATTTGTAGCTTCTTTATGTGTGCAAAACCACGACGCTGTACGACGATTAGTTTTGCCACAATCATCATTTCAATTTTTCAACACACTATTTTGCAACAGGTCTGGATGCTCTATGGATCGTACGATTTTAATTAGTGAAACGGATTTGAAAAGTACAAGTTTAATTGAACAATATGTATTTAATTTTTCCATAAATGCTGCGAAACCCGTTGAAAATGGACGTAAAGATGCGTGAAAATGGCCGAGCGGGATGTCGTGTAGCAGGAGAGCAGCGGCGCGAATGGGAGCCAATATTCGCGCGCTCGGTCATTTTCACGCATCTTTACGTACATTTCCAACCGGTTTCCTAGCACTTTATGGAAAAATTAAAATAAACGTATGGTTCAATTAAACCTGTACTTTTCAAATCCGTCTCAATAATTAAAATCGGACGATCCATAAAAATTAAAATGACGATTGTGGCAAAATAACTCGTCGTACAGCGTCGGGGTTTTGCACACATAAAGTAGCTATAAATTGCTACTTTTTCCCAAAGCTTGAGCCCTCTACGTTTAAAAATGGCCGATTTATGAATTAAAAAAAAACTCTTAATTTTCCGGTTTTTCCGGATTTTCTCCGTTGCTACTTATCCTATCGTGACGTTGGACCTCTCATTTTGTTCGTATATTTATTTCCTACAAAGCGTCCATTTATACCATTAAGATTGCTTTATTATTTTTCACTTTATAAGCAAAAAACTAAAAAAATCGCGTTTTTTTGCTTAAAAATGTTTATAAGAAATTAAAGGAAAAAATTCAGAGTTGGAAATATAACAGGACTACGAATCGTCTTTCAGATGATGGCGCAGGCGGTTTTCTAATAAGATTATTGTCAAAAAATCGCTAATATTTTGCTCTGTTGCTTGGGATTGAAAAATTTCATCGCGATCAATTGGTATAAACAATTGAATTGTTTATTTCTTTATAACTGCCGAACCATTGGTTTTAAAGGAAAAGTTTTTCGACAAAAAATATTTCTTACGATGTAAGGAACAACTTTTATGCTTAGACGTTTTTCAAAATTTTTAATTTGGCTCAGTCGAAACGCTCCCCCTCCGCTCCGCGCACACGCGATGTGATACGGCGTTGGTGCCGTCGGCGGCGAGTAGCGCGGCAAATGGGTGGATATCGAGACAACAAGAAAAAAATATAAGTTTTGCAAGTCCTCGCACTGGCGTGCAGTCAAAGTAGGCGGTAAAGCTTTGCCTACCCTAGTAATCGTAAAATAATGGGAATAAAGTTATAAAATTTACCGAGTTAATTTTTACAGAAATTATTAATTTTTCGTAAATTTTGTAACTTTATTCCCATGATTTTACGATTTTTCTAGGGTAGACAAAGCCTTACCGCCCACCTTGACTGCACGCCAGTGACTGTCCTCGGATGCTGCTTTTGGCTGTAAATTTTCTCTATATTTATATTTAATTACTCCAATTTTCTGTTTTATTTTCTACAATATAATCACTAGGCCCAATTATATCGAAACTAAATTAAAGATATATTTATGGCGAACGCGTAGGACATTGTTTAAAATTTTATATGTACGGAAGGTTGCATAACGTAAGCACTTGGCACAAGCGAAAATAATTAATAAAGAATGAGGTTAATCTGATTATCGGCCGACAGAGGGCCATCGTTTTCTGACTTCGTCTGTCGGTTTTGAATCTAACAGTAACAGGAGCCCAGATAAAGCGACACCAGATGAGAAACTGCTCGCCCGCTTACTTTGACCTTGACGCGAGAGATGTGAATGGCCCGCACGAAATACTACATTCGATACCACACACTCGAATCTAAAATACAACTGAACAACTACATATATTTTACTATATTCTCTGGTGTTTGGCCAGTCGGTGGCCGAGCTTTAAATAAATTCGAGTTAACGTGTTAAATGTACACTTTTCATCTGCTGGGACAGGAGATCATAACATGCAATAGGGTTTTTAAGAATTACGTCGAAACCATTAACTTTAGAAAAGTTGTTTTAAAACAAATGTGTTTAAATCTTTATTGAATTTTTTCCTCAAATATATACCTACCTGAAAGTTGTTCTTTTGTAGAATTACTTTTATAATGTGGCGGTTTAATGAATTTTTGGGGTCTTGAAAAACGATTAGTTTCTCTCTTACTTCAATTAAAAAAACAGATAGGTACGGTGTTTTGTTATTTAGGTGTGTTTGGCATGGGCGCTCGCAGGGGGGTGGGGGGCCGTGCCCCCCCTGACATTGCGAGATTGTCATACTTCGTACTTTTTGGTGGAGAAATTTCCAGATATCTATTATTTTTATAATAAATAATATTTCTTTTTACGATAAATGTTGTCTATTTTTCTGATGTTTGAACATCTTTATAGAGCCATGTACAAAAAATTCAATTAGGATTAGGAATATCAAACTGGTCAAAAAAAAAATCGGCAAAAGCGAATTTTACTCGACTTTTCAAACTGCTATAATTTTTTAAAAACAACTTTTTTGAGAGCGGTTTTCGGATATCGACAGCTCGTCTTTCCCAAATTAAGCAACAAGAAGTGATTTTGCAATGGAAGCGACATTTTCATGCTATACAGGGTAATTAATAAGTTAATGCAAAACTACTAAAAGTTTAGGTGTGTGCCATGTTGCCAATAATTTTTTTTTCATCGTTTCGACATAGCACGCTAGTAAGCTGATATCAATATCTCCAGACGTGTTCGCCGGAATTTCAATTAATGGTCTCGGGCGAAAAATACAGGAGGAAACAGAAAAAGCACACAAATTTTGGTAGCGTCATTTTTAAAACGCTGTAACTGGAAAACGGATTAATAGACTTTGTCGGGCTTTTTGGGAATTGAAAGCCCTTTTTGTGCAGAGTTTTACCTAATAAACTGTTTTTTGTTCAATGTCAAAATGTTTGCGTTGTATAGGGGTGAGCTAAAAAGTAAATGAAAAGTATTGTTAAAAATAAATTTTCTTTTAATTTGTGCAAATTGAGCAGTATGGGTGTTTTTTCTTTCAGAACTAGGGCGTCTTGTCCAACTTTGGATTAGTTATACAGCGTGTCCAGAAACCATCTTAACAAATGCGGAACTTTTTTATTTTTAACTTTACGAAAAAGGTAATCCTTCATAAAAAGTTCTGCATCGTGAGAAAATAGCATAGCCATTCAAAAATTTGATCTAAGACACACAGGGTAGCTAAAAAATGTAAAAGTCCTAATCCATGCGTGAATCTAAAAAGGCAGAAAATCGTTATATAAAGGTAAACTGCCACTGTAAATGTACTAGTGTTAACTTCTTATGTTAGTAAATTAGGTTTGAAATATACAGGAGGTCCCAAAAATAAAAATTTGTTTTTATTATCGACTTTACAAAAAAGTACCTATATCTTTATAAAAAGTTCTACATTGTGAAAAAAGAGCATGATGATTCAAAAATTTGTTCTAGGACATATAGGGTGGCTAAAAAATTTAAAACTCTGAACTGGCCTTAAAACAAGGGTAAGCTAAATTTTAATTCATCCACTATGGTATTTGTGCAAGGTTACTAATTAAGTTATAAGTAAGCACTTAAACTTAAAATGGGACGTACAGGGTGATTGAAGGTTTACTTTTATTTAATACAATTTTAGTAACAAATGAAATATTAGGGTAAAAAACATATTAAATAACTAAACATGACTAAATAACTAAATAAATTTAAACCTCCACGTAACCTTCGTCCCTTTCCATACAGTTTATCTTTAAAAAAAGATTTGGTGTCTCTTTAACTTTACGTAAATTGAGAATTTCAGCTTTTTAAGCCACTCTGTATTGTCCTACATTAAGTTTTTGATTAATCATGCTCTTTTTCACAATGTAGACTTTTTATGACGATACTTTTTTTGTAAAGTCAATAATAAAAAATATATTTTATTTTTGGGACCTCCTGTATGTTCCAAACCTAATTCGCTAACATAAACGTTACCTCTAGTACATTTACAGTGGCAGTTTTCTTTTAAATAACGATTTGTGTCTTTTTAGCTTCACGCGGATTATGACTTTTAGATTTTTGAGCTACCCTGTATGTCTTAGATCAAATTTTTGAGTGGCAATGCTATTTTCTCACAATGTAGAACTTTTTATGAAAAATAACTTTTTTCCCGTAAAGACAAAAATAAAATGTTTTCCATTTGTAAAGATGGTTTCTGGACACGCTGTATAACTAATCAAGAGTTGGACAGAACGCCCTAGTTTTGAAAGAAAACAAACACATACTGCTCAATTTTCACAAATTAAAAAAAATCATTTTTAACATTGTTTTTCATTCACTTTTTGGTTCACCCCTATACTACGCCAACATTTTGACCTTGAAAAATAAAACAGTTCATTAGGTAAAATGCTACACGAAAGGGCTTTTAATACCTAAAAAGCCCGACAATAAAGTCTATCAATCCGTTTTCGAGCTACAGCGTTTTAAAAATGAGGCTACCAAATTTTGTCTGCTTTTTATGTTTCCTCCTGTATTTTCCGTTAAAGACCATTAATCGAAATTTCGGCGAACACGTCTGGAGATATTAATATCAGCTTACTAACACGCTATGTCGGAACGACCAAAAAAATTTATTCGCAATATGGCTCACACCGAAACTTTTAGTAGTTTTACATTACCTTATTAATCACCCTGTATAGCATGAAAATGCCGTTTCCATTGAAAAATCAGTTCTTGATACTTAATCTGGGAAAGACGAGCTATCGATATCCGAAAACCGCTCTCAAAAAAGTTAAGTTTTTAAAAAGTTATGGCAGTTTGAAAAGTCGAGTTAAAATAGCTGTTGCCGATTTTTTTGTTGACCAGTTTATTTAAACACAGTCATAACTCAATGCAACCGACAACCAAATTACTATGAATTTTCTGTAGCTTGCATGTTTATTTTATGCAGAAGTTTTATTTAACCGTGTTTTCTTTAGTGTTCCATGCTAAAATTAGCAAAACGGAATCACTTCGGTGTCCGTCCGTCCGTCACAGGCGATTTTCTCTGAAATTATTCGACGTAATTACTAAATTATAGATGTGAAGTATAAAACGTTGAATTTTAGCTCTGGGGGTTAATTTCAGGGGGTAAAAATTTCAAATGCATCGTGTAGAATATCAAATGAAAGCTTATTGAAGCACGAATTTAACAATATAAGTGTATACTGTATTTTTAATGAATTTTTAAGCATTTTTCGGGAAAAACGCTTAACCATTGCTGTCCCCCACCCTCATCACCAAAATAATAGTTCAGAAAAATCTGAAAAAAAAACATTAACATTAAGAATTAGGAGCAGATTGAGCCAAAATTATCAGGATTGAAAAATTTCATCGCGATGAATTGGTATAAACAATTGAATTGTTTATTTCTTTATAACTGCCGAACCATTGGTTTTAAAGGAAAAGTTTTTCGACAAAAAATATTTCTTACGATGTAAGGAACAACTTTTATGCTTACACGTTTTTCAAAATTTTTAATTTGGCTCAGTCGAAACGCTCCCCCTCAGCTCCGCGCACACGCGATGTGATACGGCGTTGGTGCCGTCGGCCGTGGGGGGCTGATGGCACGGAACACTAATTGTGCAAGTATAGCTTGCACTTGACCGAATTCTTCTGTTTTTAATTATTAGTGTATTTGTATCGACCACTACAAATAAAATCATTACAATTAATTTTTTTTATTTTGCCCCCCTGAGAAAAAAGTCTGCGGGCGCCCATGGTGTTTGGTATACGAAAAGTGTACACTTTCTTTGGCGTGGCAAAGAAATATGTATTGGCTATCCAATATGAGGGAGTGAGAAAAAAGATCCCCCTGGTTATACTAGTACAGGATACCATGCAAACACATAACAAACAGGCCCATTACACGGATGTCGGTGTTACTTATTTCCAGTTTTAGGCGAGCTGTTTCCCCTTAAGATGCTTTTAGAAAGATGGATATTTTGGTATTTAGGTATTTGGATAATTTTTTTTATCTAACACATCCCACGTAGACTTCAAGCCTAAGTACTAACGTACCGTGGGTATCTGAAGAGAAGGGAAATGTAGTCTATTGACACGGGATTTGAAGGATTGGAGGTTGGGACGGGAAGGGAAAACATCTGCAGGCAATTTGTTCCATAATCTGGAGACCTTAGGTATGAATGAGCGAGAGAAGTGGTCTGTTCTAGGCTTTTGTAGATGGACAGTAAAGGGATGCATATGTAACGCGCCTCTTGTTGTTCTGTTCGGGACATTCAAGGGGGGAATAATACCGGCTAGTTCTTCAGAGCAAAATCCCGAACAGCGCGGCGATGAGCGAGAGAAGGGAGTTTTCTCGTGAGGGCAGGGTCATTGATAAGTCGAATGGCTCTCTTATATAATCAAGGGTCTTAAGTGTCGAAGGTGACGCCGCTCCCCAGATGTGGGAGCAGTCTTCTATGTTGGGTCTTATTTGGGAAACATAGAGGGTGTATAAGTTGGAAGGGGAGAAGTATTTTCTGGCTCGAAAGAGAAAACCAAGCTTTTTAGCTGCCGATGTGGCTACTGAAGTAATGTGTTTATGCCAGCTGAGATCATGTTCGAAAGTGACGCCAACGAGATCGAAGGTTTCGTTGTTTTGTAGGGCTTGGCCATTCATGTGGATGGGGTAAGCGTTGCCGGATTTTTTGCGTGAGAGGGAGCAAGGCTGGGTTTTGGAGGCGTTGAACTAAACAAGGTTCTTGGCACGCCAGTCTAAGATTAATTGAAGATCTTGGGAAAGGGATAGGTACATAGATCTGCGTCTATTATCAAACTCCTGATTCGAAACTTGTCTGGAAAAATGAATATTGGAGTGAAGAGTACTATCGTCAGCATAACTGTGGATGGGATTGGTAGTTGAAGAGAGTAGGTCATTAATGTGAAGAAGAAATAGGGTTGGTGCCAGGACTGAACCTTGGGGGACACCAGCATTGATAGGACGGAAGTTAGATGAGTGACCATCAACCACAACAGATATGCGCCGATTAGAGAGGAAGCTGCCGATCCAGGTACACAGTTTGGAAGGAAGACCGTAAGAAGGTAGTTTGTTGAGGAGTGCGGCATGCCATACTTGGTCAAAGGCCTTGGAAATATCGAGAGCAACAATCTGAGATTCGCCATGAAATTCAAGAGACTTGTTCCAGTTATGTGTGACAAAGCTAAGGATATCAGCTGTGGATCTTTGCTGACGAAATCCGTACTGTCTGTCATGGATGATTTTGTGTTTTTCTAGATATTTTAGAATTTGCAAGTTGATTACTTGCTCCATAACTTTGCTGACAACGGAGAGAAGAGAGATAGGTCTATAATTGGATGGAAGGGACTTGGAACCTTTCTTCGGAACAGGCTGCACACGAGCAGTCTTCCAGCTATCTGGGAAGATATCCGTGTCATAAGAGATCTGGAAAAGACGAGTTAAGATGGGTGCAAGTTCTGGAGCGCATTTTTTTAGAACAATTGCTGGTATGCCATCCAGACAAGAGGACTTTTTGGTGTCAAGGGATAGGAGAATTTTTTGAACTTGTTTGACCTTAAGTATTATATCGGGCATTTTGTGGGGTACAGACTTAGCGGTTGGAAGAGCGAAATTGGGAGGAGGGATCAGGGTGGAATTGGCAGCGAATTGTTTGGCGAATAGTTCTGCTTTCCCTTTAGAGGTGGAGATAACTTCGTTGTCAGAGGCAGGGGAGGAAAACTGCTTCTACAGAAGTTCTGACTAATGTTTTTGGCAAGTGCCAGAAAGATTTGCCGCCGTTGGGACAGGAAAACACTTTATTTTTTTATGCGGTTGTTAAAAGCATTTTTGGACTCTAAGATAGTTTGGTTGTATTGATTTCTGGCCTCGGTGAAAATTTGACGATTTTCGGGTATAGGATTTTAAAGATACCTTTTGTGAGCTTGGGCTTTTTTGAGCCTGGCTTTGTCACAGGCCTTGGAGAACCATGGCTTTTGATGGTGGAGTTTAAGTTTCTTGAGGGTATGTGGAATGAAACCTTCAATACCTGCTTGAATAATGTCTGTGATATGTGAGCAGATTTCGGAGGGATCGGGAGTGGAAAAACAGACAGGGTTCCAAGGGAAAGCAGAGCAGAAGTTTCGAAGACCATCCCAGTCGGCAGAATTGTAATGCCAGATCGTGCGTTCTGGCATGATTTCAGCAAACTCGGGATGTATGGGACAAGAGACAGTAATGAGGCCATGATCTGAACGACACATACAGATGTTAAGTAAGGCTCAGGATGGGTGGTGAAGAAAAGATCTAGTGGATTTGCATTATGGGTAGATACGCGGGGAAAGTATGTTGGTTCTCTGATCAAATTGGTGAGCGAGTTGCTGATTGCGAAGTTTTCTGCTGCTCTGCCTTCTGGGTCAGTTTTTGTAGATCATAACCATTCCTTGCTATGGACGTTGAGGTCGCCTAGGACGATAACTTCAGCGGAGGGAAATTCGGAGATGAGGTGGTCGATTTTTGCCGTGAGATGGTTAAAGAACTCATTGTAGGATTTGTCTGATGGGGAGCGATAGATGCAACACTTAAATTTAGTAGAAGATTTAAGGGCGAGTTTTAGCCAGAGAATATCGGGCTGGCCTGATTCCAGGTTCGGGAGTCTGGTGCAAGAAAGGCTGCTGCGAACGTAGGCACATACCCCACCATGAAGACGAAAAGATGTTCATAGCCTGGAAACAGGAGATGATTGGCCTTACTTCCGAGAAAAAGGTCAAAATAAAGACTAACTTCGGGAAAAAATTCGAAATTAAGGCTAACTTCTAGAAAAAAGTCGAATTTAGGACTGACTTCGAGAAAAAATCCGGAATTACTCTTACTTTCGAGAAAAAAGTTGAAAGTAAGAGTAACTTCGAGAAAAAAGTCGAAATTAGGAATAACTTGGATAAAAATGTCGAAATTACGCTTACTGTCGAGAAAACAGTCAAAACTACCACTATATAACTTCGAGAAGAAAGTAGGAATTACGCTTACTTTCGAGAAAAAAGTCGAAAATAATACTAAGTTCGGGAAAAAGTCGAAATTAAAAATAACTTCGAGAAAAAAGTCCGAATTACGCTTACTTTCGAAAAAAAGATGAAATTACCAGTAACTTCGAAAATTAGTAGAAAATCTGCATCATGGCCCTTCTACGTTTTCGTACGATATAGTTTCGGCCTGTTTATGCATTTTCCGATACATTTTAATGTTTAATTTTTCCTATATCGACCCCTTATTTCGAACCTTGAAATTTCAGAAATGCTGGTTTAAAAAAATGTGTTTAAATAGCTTTATTGAATTTCTTTTTAAGATGTAGTATGTATATAAGGCAATATTGTTCTCTTTTCGAATTACTTTTATAATGTGGCGGTTTAAAATCCTTTCGGGAACTAGAAAAACCATAAAACCATTAGCTTTGCCTCTTACTTCAGTAACAAAGCAGATAGGTACGGTGTTTTGTTATTATACGAATGTCGGTGTTACTTATTTCCAGTGATGCGAACTGTTTCCCCTAACTTGCAGATTTTGGAGCGCTAAATCCTCTCGTGTTTAAATGTATGCATAATATGAAGTCGGCAGAGCGATACTACGAAACCGTAGAAGGGCAACGACGCGGATTTCCTACTAATTTCGACTTTCTCTTCGAAATTAAGCGTAATTTCGACTTATTCCTCGTTTAGTTTTAATTTCAGCCCCCCCCCCCCCCCCCCCCACTTAACCTGAGCAAACCTTGGCCGCCCAATCTCCGCCCATCTCTCGCGATACCCGCCGCCGACAGCACCAACGCCGTATCACATCGCGTATGCGCGGAGCTGAGTGGGGGGGAGCGTTTCGACTGAGCCAAATTAAAAATTTTGAAAAACGTGTAGGGACAATAGTTGTTCCTTGCGTCGTGAGAAATATTTTCTGTCCAGAAACTTTTTCTCTAAAACCAAAGGTTCCGCAGATATAAGGAAATAAACAATTAAATTGTTTATATCAATTGATCGCGCTAGAATTTTTCAATCTCGATAGTTTTGCCTCAATCTACACCTAATTCTGAATGTTCGTGATTTTTTTCCGATTTTTCTGAGCGGTTCTTTTGGTGATGAGAGACAGCAATTTTAGGCTTTGTTCCCGAAAAATGTTTTAAAAAATGCATAAAAAATACATCATATTGTTAAATTCGCCCTTCAATAAGCTTTCATTTTTTTCCATTTCCCAATTTACCCCCTAAAATTAACCCCCAGAACCAAGATTCAATTTTTTATATTTTACGTCTATAATAATTGGGCCACCACGCTCTATTTCTGTGCTAAATTTTCCGGTTTTTACGTCCAATATTTTCAGAGAAAATCGCTTGTGACAGACGGATGCCGAAGTGATTCCGTTTTGCTAATTTTAGGACGAAACACTAAAACAAAAAAAAGTCGAAATTAAAAATAACTTCGAGAAAAAAGTCCGAATTACGCTTACTTTCGAAAAAAAGATGAAATTACCAGTAACTTCGAAAATTAGTAGAAAATCTGCATCATGGCCCTTCTACGTTTTCGTACGATATAGTTTCGGCCTGTTTATGCATTTTCCGATACATTTTAATGTTTAATTTTTCCTATATCGACCCCTTATTTCGAACCTTGAAATTTCAGAAATGCTGGTTTAAAAAAATGTGTTTAAATAGCTTTATTGAATTTCTTTTTAAGATGTAGTATGTATATAAGGCAATATTGTTCTCTTTTCGAATTACTTTTATAATGTGGCGGTTTAAAATCCTTTCGGGAACTAGAAAAACCATAAAACCATTAGCTTTGCCTCTTACTTCAGTAACAAAGCAGATAGGTACGGTGTTTTGTTATTATACGAATGTTGGTGTTACTTATTTCCAGTGATGCGAACTGTTTCCCCTAACTTGCAGATTTTGGAGCGCTAAATCCTCTCGTGTTTAAATGTATGCATAATATGAAGTCGGCAGAGCGATACTACGAAACCGTAGAAGGGCAACGACGCGGATTTCCTACTAATTTCGACTTTCTCTTCGAAATTAAGCGTAATTTCGACTTATTCCTCGTTTAGTTTTAATTTCAGCCCCCCACCCCCCACTTAACCTGAGCAAACCTTTGCCGCCCAATCTCCGCCCATCTCTCGCGATACCCGCCGCCGACAGCACCATCGCCGTATCATATCGCGTATGCGCGGAGCTGAGTGGGGGGGGAGCGTTTCGACTGAGCCAAATTAAAAATTTTGAAAAACGTGTAGGGACAATAGTTGTTCCTTGCGTCGTGAGAAATATTTTCTGTCCAGAAACTTTTTCTCTCAAACCAAAGGTTCCGCAGATATAAGGAAATAAACAATTAAATTGTTTATATCAATTGATCGCGCTAGAATTTTTCAATCTCGATAGTTTTGCCTCAATCTACACCTAATTCTGAATGTTCATGATTTTTTTCCGATTTTTTTGAGCGGTTCTTTTGGTGATGAGAGACAGCAATTTTAGGCTTTGTTCCCGAAAAATGTTTTAAAAAATGCATAAAAAATACATCATATTGTTAAATTCGCCCTTCAATAAGCTTTCATTTTTTCCATTTCCCAATTTACCCCCTAAAATTAACCCCCAGAACCAAGATTCAATTTTTTATATTTTACGTCTATAATAATTGGGCCACCACGCTCTATTTCTGTGCTAAATTTTCCGGTTTTTACGTCCAATATTTTCAGAGAAAATCGCTTGTGACAGACGGATGCCGAAGTGATTCCGTTTTGCTAATTTTAGGACGAAACACTAAAACAAAAAAAAGTCGAAATTAAAAATAACTTCGAGAAAAAAGTCCGAATTACGCTTACTTTCGAAAAAAAGATGAAATTACCAGTAACTTCGAAAATTAGTAGAAAATCTGCATCATGGCCCTTCTACGTTTTCGTACGATATAGTTTCGGCCTGTTTATGCATTTTCCGATACATTTTAATGTTTAATTTTTCCTATATCGACCCCTTATTTCGAACCTTGAAATTTCAGAAATGCTGGTTTAAAAAAATGTGTTTAAATAGCTTTATTGAATTTCTTTTTAAGATGTAGTATGTATATAAGGCAATATTGTTCTCTTTTCGAATTACTTTTATAATGTGGCGGTTTAAAATCCTTTCGGGAACTAGAAAAACCATAAAACCATTAGCTTTGCCTCTTACTTCAGTAACAAAGCAGATAGGTACGGTGTTTTGTTATTATACGAATGTCGGTGTTACTTATTTCCAGTGATGCGAACTGTTTCCCCTAACTTGCAGATTTTGGAGCGCTAAATCCTCTCGTGTTTAAATGTATGCATAATATGAAGTCGGCAGAGCGATACTACGAAACCGTAGAAGGGCAACGACGCGGATTTCCTACTAATTTCGACTTTCTCTTCGAAATTAAGCGTAATTTCGACTTATTCCTCGTTTAGTTTTAATTTCAGCACCCCCCCCACTTAACCTGAGCAAACCTTGGCCGCCCAATCTCCGCCCATCTCTCGCGATACCCGCCGCCGACAGCACCAACGCCGTATCACATCGCGTATGCGCGGAGCTGAGTGGGGGGAGCGTTTCGACTGAGCCAAATTAAAAATTTTGAAAAACGTGTAGGGACAATAGTTGTTACTTGCGTCGTGAGAAATATTTTCTGTCCAGAAACTTTTTCTCTAAAACCAAAGGTTCCGCAGATATAAGGAAATAAACAATTAAATTGTTTATATCAATTGATCGCGCTAGAATTTTTCAATCTCGATAGTTTTGCCTCAATCTACACCTAATTCTGAATGTTCATGATTTTTTTCCGATTTTTTTGAGCGGTTCTTTTGGTGATGAGAGACAGCAATTTTAGGCTTTGTTCCCGAAAAATGTTTTAAAAAATGCATAAAAAATACATCATATTGTTAAATTCGCCTTTCAATAAGCTTTCATTTTTTCCATTTCCCAATTTACCCCCTAAAATTAACCCCCAGAACCAAGATTCAATTTTTTATATTTTACGTCTATAATAATTGGGCCACCACGCTCTATTTCTGTGCTAAATTTTTCGGTTTTTATGTCCAATATTTTCAGAGAAAATCGCTTGTGACAGACGGATGCCGAAGTGATTCCGTTTTGCTAATTTTAGGACGAAACACTAAAACAAAAACATGTTAAAAGCTTCTTCGTAAAATAAACATGCATTTTTATATTATAAACAAACATTTTAATCACTTAATCAGGCAAAAATTTAGTTTTTTGGTTTAGTGTTCCAAATGCGTAGGTACCTAGTTTCTGTTTATTTTTAACCGCTCATCCATATTTATTCCATAATAGAAAAACCATTTTGCGAGAGCTTATATTGGGAAAAGTATACCTATAAAATAGCAATCTTTGTATGTATTAAAACGTTTTAAAGTATTTGCGCCAAAAGATAGACGATGAAAATATATTTTTCATAATTATGGGGACCTGTATAGGTACCGATGATCAGCAGAAATATCGAAATCGAAAGTCATTTTTTTCACGATTACGTCGATTACAGTACCTATCTACATTTTTAAAAGTAAAAACCTATAAATTGTAAACAAATAATATCAGAAACTTTTGGTAGAACTGTACCTGCCGTTAAAAACAAACGTGTTCAGAGAGAAAAGATTTGCGTTGTCCTTGTAGGTTCTGTTGCTATGCGACGACATGCCATGGCATGGCATTAGAAAATATAAATTCTTAGTACGGAGACGCAGGGTTGCCAATCTGTGGGCAATTCCTCAAAATGTCTTTGCTTAATGCTATGTTTGCAATACAATATGTACATTAAAGTATAATACGTTACGTTATGTCGATTTAAAATTAATAAATAAAATCGTAAAATAAATCGTTTTGTTATATTTAAATTCGACTCTGAAATCTAATAAAGACATTATTAATTATTCCTAACTATAACCACCGTCCACTCGTCCACAGTCCACAGATAATAGGGAATATGCAAATAACCCAAATAAATCTGAAATATTTTTTTTTATATTCTCTACATAAATTAAATGTTCATGGCGGCTGCTGTTATCCATTTATTTTGGTCTTTATTAACAAAAAAAAAAAAGAATTTAAAACTGCAAATTTTCGCGCGAATTTAGAAACTTGTAAAACGTGATCCCATTGGCTGTGTCGTCAAAACTGAACTTATGACTCATCATGAGTACATGGCAAATTCCAGTGTTGTAGAGTCATCGAAAACTCAATAAAAATAGCATTTAATGCGTAACTCATCCAATGAAATATCCCTTCACTTAAAGTAGAAGGTTCCTAAAATCCTATTCATGTATACTTTAAGCCGAAATCGGTCCAGGAACCTTTCAATTTTGCAACGAACATTGGCATTTTTGACATATCATCCTAATAATTTCAAGTAAATAAACTGCAATTCTTTATTTTCATGACCATCTTGGAAAATTCAAAAAGTTTCAAATTTTAGAGGTCCCCGATGCAAATAAACCTTTTTATTTATAACTTTACCGAAAAAATAAGCGATTTAAATTAGTGGGAGGTATTCTTAGATAATTAGTGGATAAAATAAACCCAAAAAGAGTCACTAAATAGGGTAAATAGTGTGGAATAATGTCGGTTAAAAATAGGATTTGTCGGAAAAAATCAAGAAAATCCGATTTTTACCCCCTAAATACGCTCCTGGAGACCCATTCGGTATTCATTTTACAGTGTGATTATCCCTTTATAAGATAGTGTTGAAAAATTGTGGAAAAAACAGATAGGAAAAAATAAAGAGTGATTCAAATGTATCGATGTCTAGGGCACAAAAAGTAAAAATATCGAAATTTAATCGGCGATTGCTCCCTTCCTATAGAGAATGAAGAAATTAAAAAATATGGATAACACATACTTTGACGAGCTCTTTCCGATGACGTATATGGGATTTTAATTTGGACCATTTTGACCCCACAAAAAATTAAAAACAGCGAAATATTTGGGTCAAAAATCTAAATTTCCAGTTTTTCCAAATATTTCCATTTTCCAGTGATTTTAGGTTTAGGTAAGTGTATTGCAAAAATAGTATTTGAGATTTTAAAGTTCCCTTGTAAATCCGTTTTTCGATCTGACGTTTCGTTTTCGAGTTATTAGGTACCAAAGAGGGGTCTGGAAATGGCATTTTTCGACCTAAAAAAATTCAATAGAATTACTTGCCATTTTCTAATCCTCACCAGTTTCAGTGGAGTTCTGAAGCTCCGGGTTCCCAACAACCTCCGAAAATTTACATCGATTTAATTCACATTTGCGACCTGTACCCGATTTCAACGGAAATCGAGGAAATTTCGATTGTGACGTTTAAATAGCTCCGAAACGAAACATCCTGTATAACTGAATTTTTTACCGAAGCTAGTTGAACTATTCCTCTATCAACCCAAAAAATTCGATTTCTCTGCCTCCGACTGTTTTCGAGAAAATCAAACCTGTTCGACTTTAGGTTAAGCTTTACGTTAACATGTAGATTTTTGCTGATCTCCTGACGTCACTTTTCAAGGACATATTGTGGCTGCTTTTTAAATTGTAATAAATTATACCGAAAAGTAAACATTTTTTGTAGCTAAATTACCCTAGTAATTTTCTTCAAAATATTTTTTTGGGGTTTGTAATGACTTCCTTAAACGATTTATGCAATAAAAAATATGTGCATATTCCTTATTAGAATATCGGTGGGCTGTGCTATAACAATATTTTACAAAAAAAGCCAATAAAATTTTAAAGTGGGTAATCCGGAATCCACCAATGGGTATTTCTCTCGAGAACCATTGGCAACACTGCTTACTCGATCCGCTTGCCTCTACGCGTCGTTCAGGTCGTTCTTGCCTGTTTACTTTAGAGTTGGGCGATATAGTGATTTTTCGATATCTGTTAGAACAGCGATAGTGATTTAAGATTAGCCGTTATTTTTAACGGTGATTTTTCACTACAGCGATTTTTATTTTTAAGGCCAAAAGGAGCAGCATTGTTGCTTTTACAAGACTGATATTCGGTATAAATATTGAATACTAATGCAGCTACACTTGGAAGAAAAATTATAACTTGATTTGGTTGGTAAGCTATTAGGGAAAAATAGTATTTTTTCGATACGGCCAGTGCCAGAGGCGTGGCGAATATTAATCGAAAATGACCTTTATTCTTTCTTTTTGCGCTAGATTAAGTTAAAAATATTACATTTTTTCCGAAATTAGAATTATAATGCTTTTGGTATTTTTGAGTATACCTGCAAATGTTTTTGTGACGCTGAATCTAAATAAGACAATGATTAATAAAATTATAATCTCGTAGATACTTTTCAGATTTGAAATTAACCATCTAAAACTGCAAAAAATCCCATTTAATAGCTTAAAAATGAGGGCAAACTGAGTCTAAAGGAGATTATAAAATGCTTAATAATCCACAACATAAATAACAAAATAATTAGAAACAATAGTATAAGAAAATATAATCAATTTTATATCTAGCTAATATAAAAAATATAAACAAAAAAACATTCTCTTTTATATTTAACTAATTTTTGATAAAATTCAGAATTCAGGTACATTGAGACACTGAGACCGAAGGATAACTTGACATGATATGTTCTTTAATTTTAGTGGGATGGTTTATATGAGTATTTTTTGCAAATATTGCACTTTTCAGAAAAGTTTTCACCTTCAATTGGTGTAAAAAATTCCACATTTCACTGGTTTTCTGTTTTTTTGGACATTTTGTGAATCTAAATATATTGCATGTATTGAATTTTGCTATAATTAAAAGTAAATTAAAAGTATTAAAACTAATTTATTATCAGTTACACTATAATCGTTACTACGCGCAATGAAGAATAAATGACCAACAACATCGACTACCATCGACCGGACCGATAAACGACAAATCACTGAACAATTAAATATAGTGAATACCGAAAGACTCAGAAACAGCCACAACGCAAGAAGCGATAATATATGGCAACAGTTCAAGCAGCGATTTTGTTCCTCGATAAGTATGTCGCTGATCGAGCAGCGACATCGATACAAGAAATATTTCTTTTAATAAGTGCCGATTACGCGGTCGCCGTGATCTATTTTGTTCCGGTGATCCGTTCGTGCCGGATGCAGATTTATTAATCACTGAATACTGAATAACTGGGTTAGCGAGATTTCGATCGCCGGTAGCGATAGTGATTTGTCTTTCACGGTGATTGGATCATGGTGATTGATATATCTCCCAACTCTAGTTTACTTTACTTTTGCCTTGATGCCTTGCATCTTGCATGGGTTTGGTCGTCGTTTTAAGCTTTCAGCCATTTTGGTGATTAAAATTTTGTTCCTTGTTTCGTGCATCCATCAACAGTTATGGTTTTAGTTTAGTATTTCTCGACAAGTCGCCTAAGGTAAGAAAGTTATTTATAATGATTGTTTTGGTAGATATACCCTGTAAAAGTATTTATGCGTTTATGTACGAAGGAATTAAAAGTTAATAATGGATACCTACCTATAAATCATTTATGCAACCGCCAATATTAAAGAAATAAACTAAAGTAAAAACATTTTATTTCATCAAGCTTTTTAACTTTCAAGATTAAAGAATGGTTTTATACAGTTTCTTATTCTTAATTCCTAAATAGGTATCAGTACTGTTATTATTTTTATTTATGAACATAATTTTAAAGTTAAAACTGCGTTTTTAAAGGAGGCTGTTTATCATATTATTATGCTTTTATACATTTCCTTATTCTTCTTATTTTTATTTCTTATGGTCTTAAAAGTTCCAAGTTCCTAATATTTAACTTTTTAAAGAATTTAATAAGAATGTGATTAAGAAAAATCTGAAATGCGCGTGCTCGATGAAGGCCCCTTTCTAAATTAAGTTCTGTTTCCTGTCTTTGTCTAAAGGACGTTTACTTACATTAGCTAAAGGGAGATAAAATATGGTTTGGTATGGTTTATTGTAATTAATATCATTGGTAATTATTGATATTACTGGAAACAGCGAATTTTTTCATGAAATTTTGCACAGACCCTAATTTTGGGTCGTAGAACACGAATCCGAAGTCAGCTTTTGGCGGTCTCGTATGGTTTTTCCAAAAAAAATTTTTTTTTGCAAAACTTTTAGGTTAAATTTTAGGTTACCTTTTTTTTATAGATTCCTTTAAGTTTCGACACTTTCACTTCAACATATCTGTAAACTTATAATTTTTATTAGTTTTCGTCACACAAAACACCACATTTAGGCAAAAATAGCTAAGAAAATTGCTTTTTTCTATAGAAAATTCCATTTTATCGCTACTAGATGTCATTATTTTGCCAGCTGTCAATTTTCCGGCGTTGCCACGTTTACAAAGCATTTTTCTCGCAAATTTTAACAATTTCCGGCCATAAATAAATCCAAAAAAAGAGATGGCAATATGAGAGTAAAATAAGACAGATAGCATTTTATTTTCCCTAAAAGGGCAAAAAGATGACCCCAACCAACACCCTGGGGCACCGATCCCTCTTCGCCTGCGAGGAAAGAGACTGGTCAGGGCCCCTAACCAGGTGCTAACCCTGTTCCGACCTTAGGGTGCCCTCCGATCCACCGTTCGTATCAAAAACTTTTCTAAGTCGGTGAATTAGGTGACAGATCTAATATTTTCGATATAACGGTGGTATAACGGTGGATCGGAGGGCACCCTAAGGTCGGAGCAGGGTTAGCACCTGGTTAGGGGCCCTGACCAGTCTCTTTCCTCGCAGGCGAAGAGGGATCGGTGCCCCAGGGTGTTGGTTGGGGTCATCTTTTTGCCCTTTTAGGGAAAATAAAATGCTATCTGTCTTATTTTACTCTCATATTGCCATCTCTTTTTTTGGATTTATTTATGGCCGGAAATTGTTAAAATTTGCGAGAAAAATGCTTTGTAAACGTGGCAACGCCGGAAAATTGACAGCTGGCAAAATAATGACGTCTAGTAGCGATAAAATGGAATTTTCTATAGAAAAAAGCAATTTTCTTAGCTATTTTTGCCTAAATGTGGTGTTTTGTGTGACGAAAACTAATAAAAATTATAAGTTTACAGATATGTTGAAGTGAAAGTGTCGAAACTTAAAGGAATCTATAACAAAAAGGTAACCTAAAAGTTAAACTAAAAGTTTTCCAAAAACAATTTTTTTTTGGAAAAACCATACGAGACCGCCAAAAGCTGACTTCGGATTCGTGTTCTACGACCCAAAATTAGGGTATGTGCAAAATTTCATGAAAAAATTCGCTGTTTCCAGTAATATCAATAATTACCATATCATTGTCTTTCTCTATAACATTTTAGACAGATTTAAACAGATACATTTTTTCTTAGAACTACTTGTGTCAAGATCAAGTTACATATTATTGCATTCTTGTTTATTTACAAAGGTAAATCTCCGGACAAGCTTTTATTATATCATATAAATTGTATAATGCAATAAATTGGTGGGTTTGATTTAATTTAAAGTTTATTTTCTTCTTGTTACAGCATTTAAATAAAAGCTTGTTTTTAAAAATGTTTTTACTATTAATTTATTTTTTAATTCATATTGCATTTAGTATTGGTACGTCAATCATTTTATTGTTTCCTACTGTTAAAGCTCTTTCATTTGATACAGCAAGATTGTGACTTTGGCGGATGTTATAGGAGTTTTGTTGGACATTCATTATGGAGAGTTTACGGTGTATTAAACAAACAGTTTCCAATATAAAAAGATTGATCACAGTCAAAATTTTATGCTTAATAAATAATGGTCTAAGCTGGATTTATAAACTAAGTTGAGGTTCAGTTGAGGTTGAGGTTCGCAGTTTGTGTAGTTGAAAGTTCGCAGTTGAGCTTTTGGGCCATTTATAAACACAGTTCGCTGCTTTCATTTCATTGGTCCGGGGTAAAGTGACGTTAATGACAACTGTGACCTCATAAACAGATTTAGAAAAAATAAAAAGCACACAATCCACAATCGCAATATTTGGAAAAAAATATATGGAAACACACAGGCACGCCAAACGGCCAAACAATTGTTTTTATTTATTTATTTATTTATAAATCATAGCCCAACACAAAGTAAATAATAGGGCTGAATACAAACAGTTTCATAAACATACATTTCTAGAAACTACTATTAAACATTTAAAATTTGCATTAATCATATAACATTTATATCGCTAAAATATACATATAAACCACTATATCACAGCTGAGACAGTTCGAACGAATTGATTAAAGGATGTCTATGCTAAGATCACAGTGATGTGCTACTCTATTATAAGTAGAGCATATTCTATATATGGGTGAACAAAACATGATATTTGTGTTTGCCCTTGGTAGGTAGAAAAAATTTGCTCGGGTTGATCTGTTAAAAGTTCTAGGCACTACAAATTTAAGTCCCTCCAACAAAGAAGGACAGGCAATGCTACCATTAACAATTTTATGTAAAAAAAAAATGTTTTGTTTACAAAATGATGGCAAATGATCGGCAGAGGTGTGGAAAGTAGACGTTTGAATTTATTTATCTTGAACCTCAACTTCAACCAAACCTCAACTGAACCTCAACTGAGTTTATAAATCCAGTGTCACAGTGCTCTCGATATCCAACTTTACTTACCCCTCTTAGAGCTCTTTAAATAATGGTTTATTGGAGCAAAACATTTTATGTATAGGTTGGGTTTTTAACCTTAACTCAGATACAAGCATCTTTGATCCTACATACAGGGTGTGTCACAAGAAGCTTACAATAAAAGTAAAAAAAAAAGGTTTTACCTAAATATTTCACATTTGTTATGTCTACATTATTGTATGAGTTATGCTAGAATAATATACCTGCATGTTTGGTTATCATGGTTATAGGTAAGTAACAGAAATGTGTACTACCTCAATATTTGCTATAAAAGATAAATAGGTCACGGAAGTTTTTTTTAAAACTTCTATCTGTAATTGAAGTAGTAGGTAAACAACTTTTTTAAAGTGAAGTTATCAGCATTTTTGCATTACGAAGTCACATATTCTGTTCTTGAGGCAACACAATGAAAACATTTCGACATTTGTAGTACTTGAGTTACTTATCGTCTGCTGTTTATACCATTTTAAATCTCTGACTTGATAATTTTCTTTTTAAGACCGCCGTACAATCAAAGATTTCAACAATCACCCCCTTTTTTGTTTTTCTCTCATAGAACCTAGAGTTTTTTATATGACGGTACAAAAATACCTCGTCTCCTAAACCGATGTATTAGTATTACCTATCTAAGCATTTGCTGAAAAAGATTTGCTCAAACTCGTCCAAAATTCAAATTTGTTTAAAATGTGCAGCACCAGATGGCGCGAAATGGCGTTGCAAAAGTTAACAAAATGTTAGTTTTAAAATTAGGACGAGTTTGGGCAAATATTTTTCATCAACTAAATAGGTAATACATAGGTCTAGGTAGGAGATGAGGTATTTCTGTACAGTTGTATAAAAATCTCTAGGTTTTATCACCGAAAAACAATAAAAGGAGATGATTGTTGAAATATTCGATTGTACGGCTCTCTTAAAAAAGAAAGAAAGAACAGGACGGGTCTTACCTAAAATAAAAAAATTAATGATAATAAAAAAATTAAAATGGATAACACAAGGCAGCATCCGTGATTTTATTTATTTTTTTTTTCTCAGGTTTTGCAGCAGCACTTGTTCCTTTCCTCTCAAACATAAGAAGTCTTTCAATTACGTGTGAACTTTGCACGTGTCACTTATTTATGGTGAAAACTCAGGGTTTGTCGAAGTCCATTCCCTACGATGTGTTATTGTTACCTCGTAGGGAATGTTGTATTGGAATTTTGGAGTCATGTAGCAAATAGCTTCATTTTTGTTCAATTTGTGCCTTGTTTGGTATCTACGCAGACTCTGAATATTTGATCTTTCATGTTCAGGGATGGAAAGTAACTCTTCATTACTTACTGGATTTTCTTCTCTGAATTCATCGATATGCCAATTGTGAACATCACCAGGTCGTTTCCTATTACATACCAAAATTATACTTGGTACATAATGCATTGCCAAAAGCTATAAGAACAGCATCATAATAAATAACCTCTTTTTGATTTGGTTTGGTAAAATGAGGAAATATACGTTCCTTTAAAATGTCAGATGCAATAGTGGGAATTTTTAAAGAAGCTACCTTTGCAACACCTAGTAAGTTCTGTCGATATTCATCCTCTGTTCTTTTACATTTACCACTCGGGTTTCTGTGGTTTCTAAAGTTCTTGGCTGAATAATACCCTCTACATAATTTACACAAGATATATTCACCTTCTTCAATACTTTCTTTCATATAATTTTGCGTCACCACAATCAAGTTTTCTGAGGTTGTTTTTTGATTATCCCCCCATTATTTCATCCCTTATGTGCCTATCTAACAGTTTTTCTAATGTCTTTACAATAAAGGACATTAGACTGATGGGTCTAAATGCCTTGGCGACCGAGTAGTTGGGACGCCCATGTTTTGGTATGAATAGCTTTGTTCGCGGAGACGATCCGGAACTAGTCCGTGACAAGTGCGCGTGCGCTGTGCGATTATTTGCGTTCGCGGAGCAGAAAATCACTGATTTTGACAATAAATTTGGCGTTCGCGGTGATGCGAGAACAAGTTCAGGACACATCCGTAACCAGTCAAAACGATCCGAGGATTTTCGCATGAATAAATTGTCCGCGCAAGTGCAGTGTGAAATTTGTTTGAAAATTGTCATTTAATTTTGGGCGGGCTGTATTTTGCGATAACGAACAGTTAAATTTCATATGCTGTTAGTTGTATAAAGGTAGATATAAATTTGTCTATAATAATATGCTCTAGTATATTCAATTATTCTTGTATTTAAAATTACTCATAACAGAACAAATATGTCTTTATGGCAATTTTAATCATTATATATATAATGTTAAATTAGGTTGTTCAGTCTAAAAATTTAATTCAAAATAATAAAATATATTACGGTTAAGTGATTCGCAGGTGTTCCGGACAAGCACATTCACCAAAAACGTTCGCGGAGATTTGTCAATTCCTGATCGGTTTCGAATCGCACATGCGCATAAATGTTTGGGATTATTTAACTTGTACAGGTTACGGACTGGTCACGGATCGTCTCCGCGAACAAAGCTAATACCACTTTGGTCAGTCTCCAGTTCCTCCACAGCGCTGGGTGGTGGCGCTTCTGGGTCATCGTGTGGGAAGTAAGCCGATCCAATAGTGATATTCTTCGGCCCACCTCCCTCCGTTGTTATAAGTATTACTGCCACGATGTTCCTAAAACAGATGTTAGTCAGTGGCAGCATCCTTATGTTCTTTTTAATTAAAATGCATGTTCTTTTTAATTAAAATGCAGGTTCTCGGTCGGTCGGTGGTTCTGTTGTAAACCAATTCACCACCTACTCCCGAGAGACCTTTTATTGTACCTTGGTTGACCCAAGGTTCTTGAATGAGGGCGATGTCGCAGTTCTCCATCACCCTACAGCTTTCTTAATTTTTACCTGAGACGAATAATCATTCCAGTTAAAACGTCTTGTACGGACATTTCCTTTACGTCTAATTTTCCTGAAATTGCCTGTTGAACAACATATTTAAAATCACCAAAGTCGTAGACTTTCTTATGCTTCATAGAGAGCTCGACTTGATGATGGAAGCTGTCTGCACTCATGAAAGTGTGCCCTGGCTCGAATTATTTAATTCTTATTTCCTCACACTGAATTTGAGAAGAGTTCACCTGATAGATTAGGAATGAAAATAAACAAAATAAAATCGGATACCGATAGCTCGTCTTGTCCAGATTAAGTATCAAGTAGTGATTTGGCAATGGAAATGACATTTTCATCCTATACAGCAGGCGCGGCCCGTGGAATTTTACAGTTGTATATCTCTGTTGCTACTTATGGGACCCATGCCAAGTTCAGGTTTTTTAATAGTGAGCCTACTAGGAATATTTTGGTAAAGAAAAAAAAAATTAGTAATTTGCGAAAAAAAGTTGAATTTTTGAATTGACCCACCTGGGTAAAAAATGAACACGCTTAGGTATTTTATTTATTATTTTTTCTAAATAAATTTTACATCATTTTGTCGACAATTCTTAAATTTTAATAGAAAAAAGTGTGTTAGTAGAAAGTTATAGTCATTTGAATTTTTTTAAACCTGATATGATTTTAAAAAAAATTCAAATGACTATAACTTTCTACTAACACATTTTTTTCTCTTAAAATTTAAGAATCGCCGACAAAATCATGTAAAATTTATTTAGAAAAAATAATAAATAAAGTCCCTAAGCGTGTTAATTTTTTACCCTGGTGAGTCAATTCAAAAATTGGACTTTTTTTCGCAAATTACAAAATATATTTTTTTATTTACCAAAACATTCCTAGTAGGTTCACTATTAAACAACCTGAACTTGGCATGGGTCCCATAAGTAGCAACAGAGATATACAACTTTAAAATTTCACGGGCCGCGCCTGCTATACAGGGTGATTAACAAGGTAATGTACAACTGCTAAAAGTTTAGGTGTGTGCCATATTGCCAATAATTTTTTTTGGTCACTCCTACATAGCACGTTAGTAAGCCGATATCAATATCTCCAGACGTGTTCGCCGAAATTTCGCTTAATGGTCTTTGACGGAAAATACAGGAGGCAACAAAAAAAGCACACAAATTTTGATAGCGTTATTTTTAAAACGCTGTAGCTCGAAAACGGTTTGATAGACTTTGTCGAGCTTTTTAGGTATTGAAAGCCCTTTCCTGTGGCGTTTTATCTAATAAACTGTTTTTTTTCAAGGTCAAAATGTTTGCGTTGTATAGGGGTGAACTAAAAAGTAAATGAAAACCATTGTTAGAAATGTTTTTTTTAATTTGTGAAAATTGAGCAGTATGTGTTTGTTTTCTTCCAAAACGAGGGCGTTTTGTCCACCTCTCGGTTAGTTATACAGCGTGTCCAGAAACCATCTTAACAAATCGGAAACATTTTATTTTTGACTTTACGGAAAAAAAGCTATCCTTTATAAAAAGTTCTGCATCGTGAGAAAATGACATTGCAATTCAAAAATTTGATTTAAGACATACAGGGTGGCTCAAAAATGTAAAAGTCCTAATCCACGTGAAGCTAAAAAGACACAAATCGTTATTTAAAATTAAACTGCCACTGTATATATAGTGGAGGTAACTTTTATGTTAGTGAATTAGGTTTGGAACATACAAGAGGTC
Source organism: Philopedon plagiatum (assembly GCA_963971165.1). Classification (NCBI taxonomy): domain Eukaryota; kingdom Metazoa; phylum Arthropoda; class Insecta; order Coleoptera; family Curculionidae; genus Philopedon; species Philopedon plagiatum. The sequence continues at coordinate 68,287,259 of OZ020192.1, read as the reverse complement.
CCAAAAATAAAATGAATTTTTAATTATTGACGTTACAAAAAAGTATCTTCATATAAAGTCAACATTGTGAAAAAAGAGCATAATTATTCAAAAACATGATATAGGACAATACATTTTTTGTAAAGTCGATAATAAAAAATTGTTTTTATTTTTGGGCCCTCCTGTATACACTAACATAAAAAGTTAACACTAGTACATTTGCAGTGGCAGTTTACCCTTAAATAACGATTTTGTGTCTTTTTAGCTTCACATGGATTAAGACTTTTACATTTTTGAGTTACCCTGTATGTCTTAGATAAAATTTTTGAATGACTATGCTATTTTCTCACGATGCAAAACTTTTTATGAGGGATTACCTTTTTTGTAAAGTCAGAAATAAAAAAGTTTCGCATTTGTTTACATTTGTTCTGGACACGGTGTATAACTAATCGAAATTTGAGCAAAACGCCCTAGTTCTGGAAGAAAAAAAACGCATACTGCTCAGTTTGCACAAATTAAAAGAAGACTTATTTTTAACAACACTTTTCATTTATTTTTTAGTTCGCCCCTATACAAAGCAAACATTTTGACATTGAACAAAAAGCAGTTTATTAGGTAAAACTCTACACAAAAGGGCTTTCAATTCCCAAAATTCCGGACAATGTCTATTAATCCATTTTCCAGCTACAGCGTTTTAAAAATGACGCTACCAAAATCTGTATGCCTTTTTTGTTTTCTCCTGTATTTTTCGCCAAAGACCATTGATTGATACCAGCTTACTGCTATGTCGGAACGACCAAACAAAATTATTGGCAATATGGCACACACCTAAACTTTTAGTAGATTTACATTACCTTATTAATTACCCTGTATAGCAGGCGCGGCCCGTGAAATTTTAAAATTGTATATCTCTGTTGCGACTTATGGGACCCATGCCAAATTCAGGTCTTTTACTAGTGAGCCTACTAGGAATGTTTGGTAAAGAAAAAAATTATTTTGTAATTTGCGAAAAAAAGTTGAATTTTTGAATTGACCCACCAGGATAAAAAATTAAGACGCTGAGGTATTTTATTTATTATTTTTTCTAAACAAATTTTACATCATTTTGTCGACAATTCTTAAATTTTAAGAGAAAAAAATGTGTTAGTAGAAAGTTATAGTCATTTGAATTTTTTTTTTAAATTATATATCAGGATTGTCGACAAAATGATGTAAAATTTGTTTAGAAAAAATAATAAATAAAATACCTCAGCGTCTTAATTTTTTACCCTGGTGGTCAATTCAAAAATTCAACTTTTTTTCGCAAATTACAAAATATTTTTTTCTTTACCAAAACATTCCTAGTAGGCTCACTAGTAAAAGACCTGAATTTGGCATGGGTCCCATAAGTCGTAACAGAGATATACAATTTTAAAATTTCACTAGCATGAAAATATCACTTCCATTGCAAAATCACTTCTTGATGCTTAATTTGGGAAAGACGAGCTATCAATATCCGAAAACCGCTCTCAAAACAGTAAAGTTTTTAAAAAATTATAGCAGTTTCAAAAGTCGGGTAAAAATTGCTTTTGCCTATTTTTTTGTTGACCAGTTTACTTGCAAAAGGTTTAATATTGGTTTATTTTTTTCCAACCGGGACAGAGGTCTCATTGACCGCTATAATCCGAGGTGTGAAAATGACGATTTTAAACTCTTCCATTCTAGGCAACATAATCACCGTTTGGAGATCAGCAGAAACGCAAATATCATCACTGTTTCGCAAACTCTCAGATTCCCGCTGGGTGGTGGCGGTTTCGGGTCATCGTGTGTGAAGTAAGCTGATCCAATAGTGATATTCTTCGGCCCACCTCCCTCCGTTGTTATAAGTCTTACTGCCACGAGGTCCCTAAAACAGAAATTAGTCAGTGGCAGCATCCTTATGTTCTTTTTAATTAAAATGCATGTTCTTTTTAATTAAAATGCAGGTTCTCGGTCGGTCGGTGGTTCTGTTGTAAACCAATTCACCACCTACTCCCGAGAGACCTTTTATTGTACCTTGGTTGACCCAAGGTTCTTGAATGAGGGCGATGTCGCAGTTCTCCATCACCCTACGCAGGACAGCCGAGGCTGCCCTGCTGTGGTGAAGGTTAACCTGCACGACCCTCACTTTGGGTCGCGACGCTCGCTATAACCCTGAAGGTTGCCCTTCCAAGTCCATAGTATGCCTTGAACTGAGCACGTTCAAGGCATCCAAGCGACGCCGCGTCCAGGCCAGTCCAGTAGAAGGCCAGGGTTTGTCCCTTTCCTTCTACCTTCCGGCTTAACATCAGCCAGTCTCCCGTGTTGAGGCCAGGGTTTTGACGTCCTAGCCGGGTCCTGACTGTTTGTACCTCCCTGACTGTTTGTACCTCGACTGTCTCTGGAGGACTGTGGGCCTTTTGGGAAGGTCCTTAGACTCAACCACTGTCAAGTCTGCTCCTTCCCATAAGCTTCCCATGGTTGCAACTGTTTGTTGCAGCCAGGTCTTGGTGGAGTTGTTGTTACACGTGATCCCAGTGGCGGTTGGTGAAATTTCAAAGTTGTATATCTCTGTTCCTACTTAAAGGTACCCGTACCAAATTTAGGGGTGTTAATAGTGAGCCCACTGGGAATGTTTTGGTTCAGAAAAAAAACATTTTGTAATGTGCGAAAAAAAGTTAAATTTTTGGTGCGCCCCTCCCAAGAAAAAAATGGACACGTCTAGGTATTTTATTTATTATTTTTTCTAAACAAATTTTACATCATCTTGTCGACAGTTTTTAAATTTTGAGAGAAAAAAATGTGTTAGTAGAAAGTTATAGTCATTTGAATTTTTTAAGCCTAAAATATAATTGTAAAAAAAATTCAAATGACTATAACTTTCTACTAACACATTTTTTTCTCTCAAAATTTAAAAACTGTCGACAAAATGATGTAAAATTTGTTTGGAAAAAATAATAAATAAAATACCTAGACGTGTTCATTTTTTTCTTGGGAGGGGCGCACCAAAAATTTAACTTTTTTCGCAAATTACAAAATGTTTTTTTTCTGTACCAAAACATTCCCAGTGGGCTCACTATTAAAACCCCTAAATTTGGTATGGGTCCCGTACGTAGGAACAGAGATATACAACTTTGAAATTTCACCAACCGCCACTGCGTGATCCAGTTAATACCTCCCGTGTATCTACTCCCTTCAAATTGCGATGGACTCGCACTCCCAGAGGGAGTTTCGGCCAAGACCGCAACCAGTCTTGCCTGAATCAGGTCAGTCTGCTCCTGAGTCAGGGTCGTATCCGGGTGGCGTCTTTGTATAACCGCCATCCTTAATCCGCTAGCAGCCTTGTTGTAGGAAGAATTGCCAGCCTGTCCCGATTGACTCCTGGCCTTCTTCTCAGGCTGTTTGCTAGAAGGTGAGATGCTGGTGTCGGGGTGCGGCCTCTTATTGGCGGCACCCTTCACTTTCCTGTCGTCCTCCTTTGTTTTTGGCCGGGGCTTTTCTTTTGTCCAAGTCCCCGCCGCCATTTTTTCAGCCTTCCGGATCTTCCTTCTTTGGGCTCCGGATAGTTTTGGTTGTTGCAGGCCAACTCTTTCCATCCCTGCAGCTATGTTTGCAACCTTCGGAGTCTTTTCAGCCGGCCGTTCGTCCGGCTTATTTCCACCTCCCTGAGTTGGTGATTGGGTGTCATCTTCAGAAGGATCCACCTCAATTAGTCCATAAACGACAAATTTTAAGACCTGTACGAATAATGTACGCGGTATGAATAATGTAGCACAGTCTGATGAGAACAAGGAACGAATAATGTACGCGGTATGAATAATGTACCACAGTCTGATGAGAACAATGAAGCAATAATGTACGCGGTATGAATAATGTACCACAGTCTGATGAGAACAAGGAAAACGAATCTCCTCCACCAAGTCTTCCACAGGAATACGAAAGGTAATTAATTGGTTTATTATATTTGAAGAAATACTGTTTATGCCAAAATTTCATTTTATGTGGAATACAAAAAATACAAAATAATTTCTATTTTTGTGATAGGCTATGGGATGGAATTTGGAATGAAATTTTATTAGATTATGTCACTTGGCCAGTTTCCAGTGCTGCTAAAGATTACGCTAAAATGTACAAATGTAGGGAAAAACAATTCAACAAAATCATTACAAAAAGTAAGTTCCAAATCAAATATCGTATGCATTTAAGAAAATTTGAAGTAGCAAAAAATAATGTACATGTATTTATTTACATACTTAAATAATCCATATATTGTACATTAAATTACCTAGTAGTATATTTATTTTGTTCGATTTTTTTGGCTACATTCATAATGCACATTCACTAATTATGCACACGTTTTTTAACTGCAGCTATCATTCTTTAATACAGACATATAAAATATAAATTTTGGCAGATACATAAAGCTTTATTGATAAGTATCTAAATATATTACAAGATTTTATTATGTTGTGTTCCTGACCATGGAAAATCGAAAGAAATAGAAATTTATTCATTTTTACTTGCTGGTAGCATATTTTAACTTAAAAAAATTCAGCTTTTAGTTTCAACTTTTCAAAATTAAACTATAACATGAAAAGCGACTGGTTTAAAATTTTTTGATTTTTAAATTTTAAACCAGTCGCTTTTCAAATGCTTTTTTGACATGTCCTTCTTGTGAAAAGAAAATTTTTATTCATAACTGTTCATATATATATATGCTTATTTTTAGAACGTCTATCAATAAGACTAAGAATTTAAAAGCACCATCACCAAACCTGTCTGAAGCAGACACAGAAAGTTATGTAGAAGATGATGATGATAAGCTTGCTCCTGATTACTACCCTTTACCAAACACTGGATTACCAGTAAATGCAACAGACGTTATCGATTGTGGTTTTGAATTGGTAATAAAATTAGGTCAACCCGTATACGTTTTTGAACATTTATAAAAATGTTTTCTCTAATTTACTTTCATAATCGAGAATTAAACGTATACCTTTCCAAAAACGTGTACACTAGCGAGAAGGGTGTGATAGTAAAACACCATAATAGAAGGTTTGCTGGTTATCTTCTACATTGTAGTGATAACAGAAATGAAATCGATTTGGTAAAACAACAACTGGAAAGTGGAAATTGGATGGTTCATATGGCTTCATGCTCGGCAGATCATGCTACAGGTAATAATATGTTAATATATAAAGTAATTCATAGTAATTTTATAGTAGAAATGATTTACCTGTACGTTGTACGTTTGGCACGAAAGTGAATTTTCTCGATTTTGATAAGATACGTGTTTTATGATTTTTAAGCGGATCATTTTTTGAAGTGAATTACATTTTTTATTCCTGTGTACATTGTAGATGACGAGGACAAAACTCGAAGCGATCTGGAGGAATGCTCATTCAGTCCTCTTCGGCACCAGGTGGTTTGTAGCACACCATGTTCTTTTGACAAGGAATCATCACCCGAATTATTGAAGAACCTCCACCGAACACCATTGTCACATTACGGTAAGGAGCAATGAAAAATAGGTACAAATTATTAAAAATAAATATCTTGATAACTTCTCTTGAAAACAGCACGTTTCACTCAGCGTGTGAAAAGTAAACTTTAAACACGGCGTGTGCAAAGTATGCTTTTCATACTTACTATACTTATCATAGTTGGTTTATATATTCACTGGTTAAACAAATTGCAGTAGAAGAAGCTTTTATGTTTTCTATGAAGAATTTAAAGACAAAATGTATGATATCCAGTGTGGTCCATTAAGTGTGCAACAAATGGGAAACGTTTTTATTATCAATTTCTCAGAAAATTTTATTCTTCATAAAATGTCCTACATAAAGAGAAACTAATGATGAGAATGTTAAACTTTGGATGGAGCATTCAGGGTGTTCAAAAATACAAAAATGTTTGTCAAAAAACAAAACATTTTTAATCCTTAATAGCTCTATAGGAAAAGTGTAACTCTTATCAATGCAAATATAAAAGTCAATTAACATTTTTTAGTAGAGTTTGCTGAGTATTTTAATGCCAAATATTGTAACAAAGCAGTTTTTTGCCATCTTTGATGTCGGTTTTCTCTGTAACCATGCATTTCAACAAGAAATGGTATTAGACTTTTATTTTTGCTATCTTTTTCTGCAGACAGTTTTTCGAAATTCCAAAATTCTTGTTTTCCGACCCAACATTTCTGTATTTTTTGTGAACACCCTGTATGCTTCATCTAAAGTTTATTCTCAACATTACTTTCTCTTCATGCAGGACTTTTTCTCAAGAATAATAAAACAGTTTCCCATTTGTTGCACCCTTAATGGGCCACACTGTATATTATAAGTAACAACCATAGGTCTTTAAACTAAATTAAGAGTCTTTAATCAGTATTTTAAAATGTAGTTGGTGAACGCCACCTTAGGTGAAGATGTTTGCATTCCATCAATGGCATTAATATTTTCTGCTTCCTGACATGCACTGTTGTTTTGTTTGAATTCTAGTAACGTCACACAATAATATGTTCCAGATCATTATTAACCGTTATGGTGTCGTTACATGTTTTAGAAAGTTTTAACCAAATATTTCTTTCTAGAAGATAAAAGGAATCCTTCAAGAAAACGTCTGTTTTCACAAACCATTATTTCACCAGCACCACCACCACCACCACCACCATCATCATCATCATGTCATGAGGAGCCTAAACTTCAACGTAAGACATTTATATAACTCTAGTTCAATATAATTAAACTTTGTAGAAACAATACTTTAAGAATAGTATTTTCAAATGTCATATCCGTTTGAACCAGAAACTAAGATATATTAACTTTTTGTAAAAAAAAAATCCTTTCACATAGCTGCGTTTTTTGCTCATCTTCCTAAAACTTTAATCGTGATTCTCACAATCAACGCATTGACTTTGTTGTGCCACTATTGACCATGTCAGTGGTGAGGCGTTAAGGTTCAGTTCATTACTGAAAAAAAATCACATTAATTATAACTGTATTTAATAATAATAATAATAAAGTAATTTTTTGTTCAAACATTCAAATACATTATTCAGTTCAGTTTTTATGTATCTGTCAATTGGCCACTCTGTCTATTTGCCCGTCTGTCTACCCAGTCAGTCTGTCTATTTGCCCGTCTGTCTATTTAAGTCTGTCTCCCCAGTCAGTCTGCTTGTCTGTCTGTTGGTCAATCTATCTATCATTCAGTCTCTTAAATCATCCCGCGTTGATCTGTCTAATGCCTGTTTGTAAAACTTGTATGAAAAATCAATTTAAACTTATACTGAGTAACAATGAAACTACTACCAGGTCACCATTTTTAAAGTGTTTTGGATTAAAATTTCAAAGTTCAGTTATTGATAGGGTTGAGTAACGTGCACATTTTATGCAAAAAACACTTGATACTCACTTCCGGTTTCCTCGGAAGAGCCTTACTATTATTAGTGGGACACTATAGTTTCCAATATTTTGATCATTAACTGACCTGAGTCAAAAACCCATATTTAATTCATATAACTTTAGCCGTTTTCAAAATACAACCCGTCAAAACCACCATAAGACTGATGTGGAAGACAAGGAACGATGGCAGACAAATTCCTCGTTTAGCACGTAAGTATTATCATGGCTTTGACTGGTTCAGTTTTGAAAAACCTAAAATGAAAGAGCATCAGGTATATATATGTTTAAAAGATCTTAAAGATTTATTTAAATATGGATAAATATACTGAAGATCCCTTTAGGGTTTTTCTGGTGAAACCGGAAGTGACTTATTTTTTTTACTTAAAATTTGAACGTTCCTCAACTGTATGAATAAACAAAACTTCATATTTTTATTCAGAGCCATTTTAAAATTGTGGCTTTGGTAATGGTTTTGTCGACACACGCGAATTTTTTACTATTCTGTATAGAGTGTCCCAGATTTGAGCCTCATCATTGGAGTCGAGACCATAAGAAATAGAAAGTCAGTTAGAGGTGGAGTTACGTAATTTGGTGGTCATTAACAGAATATTTATTTGCAAACGAAATTATGCAACTTTGTCTCCATTTAACTGACCGCGTATTTATTATAGTTTTAAAAACATCTATGATGTGAGACTCGAATTCGGGAGGCCCTGTATATTTAATACATGTATTAATATATTTTTGTTTCTAGTTAGAAGAGGACGACACAAGCAACATGCTTGTTACTTCTGCGGTTTCCTAACTACACATATAACCAGACACTGGAAGAATAAACACAATGAAGAGCCAATCTACCTAAAAAAATTGGAAGAAGTTGGTGAGTATTTTTTCTTTTATGTTTAAATTACAAGAGTCTAGGGGATGGGGGAAACTTTCTTATCCCGGGCTTGCGCATGCGCAGAGGAAAACAATAGTGGATTTTTTTCACACCGATCCCTCTTCGCTTGCTCGGAAAGAGACTGGTCAGGGCCCCTAACCAGGTGCTAACCCTGTTCCGACCTTAGGGTGCCCTCCGATCCACCGTTCGCTAGATTTTCTGGACAACAAACAAAACATAATTTTTAGGTTAAGGTACCTAGACACGATTAATTTTTTGCTCGGGACCTTTAAAAAAGACAAAACAAAATTTTTATCGGGGAAGGAGTGCTAACTCGTTTCCAATACACCTTTTAGAGCCGATTTCCTAATTTTTTTATAATATTTTAAGTGACTAAAATTAAAAAAAAAAGATGCAACCGAGCATAGATTCGAACCAAGACGTCTGGGTCAATAAGCGGATTCTATACCACTGCACTACGTGACCGATGCTATGAAATCGGTAAACTTTTTTAACAAGTGCATCATTTATATTTTTGAAGTTATTACGCATGCGGAAGCCCGGGATAAAAAAAAGTTTCCCCCATCGCCTAGACTCTACTGTTTAAATTAGATTATTTTAAGTTAATTTATTTTAATTTTTTTAATTTTACACTATATTATAATAATATTAATAGTTTTTATTTTCAAATTGTGTTACAAATCCATTACTTACACAACATACCAAACACAAAAGACAACAGCGTCAGTAAACTTTATTTTATTAAGTTGAACCAATATACGAAATATTACCTTCCTGGCTCTTATCTTTTTGGGACTTTGGGGTGAAAAATAATAATTTTTGTTCAGGTTGGGTTTGCTGAAACCCTTAAAACCCCAAACGGGCACGTATAAAGAAATACGTGTCTCTTATTTTTTGGCCCTCTACCCATACACAAAGTTTGGTGAAAATCGGCCATTAACACCTCGGGTAGTTTCCTTGTCAGTGACAAACGGTTCCTGAAATATGATCGTCGTCCATTCTTATTTGGCAACCCGGTACGCATATTTACAGATGCTAGCGTGTGTTGACACCAGGGTGTTGAAATCAGTGAGGGTTTGGAAAAACAGTACATTTACAAAGGCTAACAGATTTGGACACCAGAGACGATCAGTGTTGAAACCAGTGAGCGTTAGATAACCTGAGCAGTAGATAACCTTTTTCTCCACAACCATTACAGAATGTAGAAATTCCGAAATCATTTTTAATAATAGAACATATACATTCTGACTCTTGAGTTAGAATATTTATTCTGAAACACTTACTTCTTAGGTGTTTCGCATGTATTCTCATTCCATAACAAGGTACGGTATGAATATTCTGTAATCGAACCAAACGACATAGATTGCCGTGGATTTCAAAATTGTCAGTGACAGATGCCAATGGTGGCGGCGTCATAATTTTTGTCAGAAAAGCTTCAATTTAAATGAAATAATTAGTGAAAAATCGAATGAATCAGATATAGAATTTGACATTCATTAATTTGATTCATACTTTCTGGTCGTGGAGAAAATATAGTCTGTTACTCAGTTAGAAGGAAAAAACTCAATACTCGTGGTTCCTCACGCTCGCTAGCGCTCGCGTTCAGAATTTTCCACTCGTATCGAGTTTTTTCATTCTAACCTTGTTACAGAATATACTATTCCGTGATTGTACCTGTACGGAAAATAACAATAAAACGTTGTTGGAATATTGAAAAAATATATTTATTAAAGCAAATGAACATAACAAAAATAAAATATTAGGTTAATGAGCCGATTCATGCCCTTTAGCAGTAGGCTGGTTTTGTGAGATGTTAAGATGAATAAGAAATAAGAGCTAACCCAGATCGGCCCTACAAGGTGCAGATATTAAAATTGCATAATAAAGTCAGTTGTGAAATACGCTCTCGGACAGGTTTGCTCAGTTTTGGGTTTCATCAGTATCTTTTTTAATAAACTGTCAGGTGTATGCGGTGCTGCCAAAATTTTATACCAAACGAATCGCGCAGTCGCCGTAAAAGAACTCGGCAAAGATAAACATTTAAAAAAAGATACTGATGAAACCTAAAACTGAATAAGCCTGTCCGAAAACGTATTTTGCAACTCTATGGCCACAAGAAGAAATTATATTATTTATAAGAACAGCTTTAATGCCAAAATTTCACAAAAAATAATTAAATAGTAACAGCCCTAACCCGTTGCCAAGACACCTTTTAAAGCTGATATAAAAATTTGTGGGAAAAACTACTTGTAAATTTGGCAACACGGTGTCTCCATCAAAACACTCACAAACTCACATCAAAAACATTAAAACTGCGGGACATGAAGTAATCTTAATTTGGAATTGCTTTTAATAATAACAAAATCCTCCCAATAGTTTTAAAAGTTGAATATCTGATTGCGGAATTAAATATTATTATAGTGTCAATTTAACACCGGTGTCAACATCAGTTAGCATCTGTAAATGTATGCCCACTACTAACGCTCATTGGTTTCAACACTCTGATCGCCTCTGGTGTCCAAATCTGTTAGCATTTGTAATTGTACTGTTTTTTCCAAACCCTCACTGATTTCAACACCCTGGGGTCAACACACGCTAGCATCTGTAAATATGCACTCGGTACATCTATATATACAAAAATACTTTATATAAACTTTATTTAAAAATCTACAGAGGGCGCAGAAAAGGGCGTAAAAGGATAAATTGGAAAAAGTTATACACCTATACCGACTGTACCGTAGAACTAAAGGCCCATATGTCCAGTTTTTCAAACACATCTCATGGTGCCTTACGTAAATTTTCAATAAGTGCACTGATTACTTATATTTATTCTCGAAAATAAATGCCGAAATTTCACCATTTATACTATAATCCTCATTTACCAACAAATGGATATACTACTTTTTATTTCTGTGGTACAGAGATAGATAGATAGCATTTATTACCATTAAAATACGTATAGTTTGAAGGGTCGTTAAAAAATATAATTAAAATTGTTAACAGTAAAATAATAGAGAACACGGAAACTAATATATTGAAGAAACAAACATACATAAAATAAGAAATAAATGAAAATATAAATACACTAAACCCTATGACCTAAGATATGTAATATTGCACGTTAAACCAATTTATTAAAAAACTACATTTTTTAGCTTTTTTGCATACCTAAGCTTCCCCTTTTCCCTACTTTTCTCTAAAGATATTAGTAAAATACTGAAAATTTTCAATCAGTATTCTAACTCATTGAAGCACAATAGATAAACCAGTTAATAAACAAAATTTCAATAATATCCACAGTTTAACCACCTTCTCTGAGCCAGTGTCTTTTTTAGAAACAATCCGAACCATTCATTTTTCGATTAAAACATTATATACTTTTGAAGACAATCCCAAATGGTTCAGAAGTTATTGAGGGAACATGCCAGAATTCCTTTCTCACCCTTTTAAAGCCATCCTGAAACTTTGAAGCAAAAAATGTTCAAATATTTTTTTCTCCGTACAATTTTTTCTATCATTTGGTGATGTGGAAGTAAATTTGGTTGTAACCACAAGTGGTTGACAAATTCAATCAGTTAACATAGATGATTTGATATAGTTCTTACAAGTTACCATTCAACTCATCACAATCACACTATTGGCATTTCAAATTTTTCTAGTCTAAATATATATCTTTATTCGTTGTTTTTTTTTGTTATTATTCCAGAATCAAAGTCAAAAACACGCCTTGGGATATTTTACGAAAAATGGGAGACGAAAAATACAATATTAAATTAATTGAAGAAAAAGGAATCGAAATAAAAAATGATGAGATGATTGTCGTGAAGAAATCATCAAAACCTGAAGTTGACTATGTAACATGCACCAAATGTTCAGGAAGATATACAGTAGGGGGTTTTCAGAAACATTACCGAAAATATTGTAAGGATGCAGATGACAAAAATATGTATAATAGAATGGGATTAGCTCGAGTAAAAGCAGCAGGGGTATCTGAAGCATGTCTTTTATTAAGAGACAAAATTTTTCCATCTTTAACTTTAAAGAAACAAACCGATATACTTTTTCACGATCCAGTTGCGATCGCTTATGGCAATCGATTATGCGAAGCTTACTTGAAAAAAAAAGAACAGGCAGATAATTACAAAGATATTAGTGCACAACTACGTTTACTAGCAGATATATTAATAAACTGCAGAGAATTAGACTCGACTATTAAAAATCTTGACGATATATTAATGGCAACTAAACTTGAAACCGTATTTAATAGTATTCAGATGCGAGCAAACTTTGATGAAACAGGCGGTGTATATAAGAATCCAGTGGTGGCAACCACTTGTTGCACTCTGCTTCAAAAAGTAGGAAATGACATGATGTGTTTGGCCGTCTCACAACAAAATATTGAGTTAAAAAAAAAATACGAAGATTTTCTTTTTGTCTTGAAAAACAGACAAAATTCAAAAATTACAAAGGTTGCTCTGGAAAACCTAACAACAAAAAAGAGAGAAAAAATGGAAATTCTGCCGACTACGACGGCTATTAAGAAACTAGTTGAGAGCATTGACAAAGAACTAGAAGAGTCTTATAAAAATACAATTTCAGAACCTTTTACCATTAAAAATTATAGCAAAGTCGCTCAGTCGGCTTTAGCTAAATTAGTTGTTTTTAATAGACGACGTCCAGGCGACGTCCACAAAACAACTTTAGCAGAATATTCAACTTTAGCTAAAATAGCTATATTGAAAACCATAAAAGAAGACCAAAGAATTTATGCACAAAATATGTACAGATACACTACCAGAAGCAAATTAAATTCTACAGGAGCTGTTCTTGTCACAGAGAGTGTTAAAATTGCTTTGGACTTCTTAATATCAAATAGAAGTAAAACAAATATTGATAAAGATAATCCATACGTTTTTGCCAATCCTAAGGCAAAGAGAGCCCCTTTTTATAGAGCCGACGATGCTATTAAAACGATTTGCAAAAAATATAATCTGAATGATAAACATCTAAAACCCACTTTGTTGAGAAAACATTTCACAACATGTACTGCTAACTTGCCAGATGATAAGCAACAAATTATTTCCAGTTTTATGGGACACAGCGGTCAAATACATAAAAGTATTTATCAACTCAGGAATGTTCAAACGGATGTTACTGTTATGGGACAGATTTTGTCGGATGCATCTGGACTCATTACTGGAGGAAATCATTTAACATTAGACATACAAGAAAATTTCCAAGGGACTGCACCTCAGGGTCAGTGGTCCAGTGACGATTGTGATGATAATACTGATGGTGTCTATAACCAGAAAGAACTTTCAATTATTAATGAAGAACCATCGTCCTCGTTTGATCGATCCAAACAAAGATCTAAAATAGAAAATATTTACGGTAGTGATGATTCTGTTAAAGATCCAGATTATGATGATAGTGATAGTGAAATCGATATTTACAAACCAAAAAGGTTTAAACCTACAGCCAAACAGAACAATAAAAGAAAATTTCCTCTAGACATAACCAAACCGCCTATAATACGTCGACCTCTATCTTCGATTAAAATGTACCCGTCAAATTCATGGACTACTCCACAAAAACACACAACTAAAAAATTATTCAGAAATTTCATCGAATCAAAACAGGTACCTTCTGTGAATGAAATTGAAGATATCTTTATACAAAATAATACATCAAACATTGGAAAATCGCTGCCTGCAATTAAACAATGGATTAGAGAGGAAATTAAAAGAAATGAAGGTATGTTGGTTACCGCCTGTTAGCTACTTAGTACACCGACTTCTGAAACCATTCGTTTGTTATGCTATTGACAATACTTTTTATGGCCACCCAGTACATATAATACCGTTTAAACTTCTCGGCCAAAATTGTAATATCATATTCTTATTAATATTATTTCTTTATTATTATTAACCTTTTTTGCCGCGAGGATAATTTTCGGATTATCCTCTTTTAGTGAAGATAGAGGTAGCACTACATAATCATTCGAAAGTTATCCTCGCGGAGAAAAGGCTATTATTTCATTTATTGTCTATAGATCTGAAATATAGCTTTTCCTTTCTGATTTATTCACATACAGCTCGCTTATTTACCTTCTCAATTTATCAGCATGCCAGTAAAACTAATCATAAAATAATTCTATGCTTTCATTCTCTCTAAAAGTTTTATTCCGTGTTTTCCTGTCCAAAAAGTTACTGCTAACGCTAATAAAAATATAAGATATTATACCCCAAAGTCCAAAGCAAGAAAGAAAGCAAACTAAAACTACTTTTGAAATGTTATCATTAAAGTGGAAGGAGCTTGGTAGGTGACGAACGATCTCGGAGGGGGGGGGGGGGGGGAGTGGCAGTTCTCAGAATTAAAATATGAATAATTTTCCTATGATGACTTTTTTATCTTGTTTCTTTTAAATGTTCTGTTTTGTTTTAATTATATGTTCTGATATTTAAATGTGAATGTACAGGAGTATTCATTATATTTTGACAACTACCTACAGGATTAACTATAGGAGAAAAAAGTTTTAACACAAAAGTTGTCTGATTTTTCCTCTGATATCTTTTTAAGGTTATCAAAGTTTTGGGTATGTCATAAATAGCTAAAGAAATTGGCCCCCCTTACATTTTCTTAAATGGAACACCCTATATATTGTTATTTAGTAAAACAGGTCTATTTTCCCTAATTTCAAAAATGTATAATATGCTGATCCTGTCCCTTTTACTAATAAATAACATAAATGATGTTTCATTTCAGAAAACGCAAGTTGGGTTAATATCTTTACCTATTTATGAGATATTTGAAACTTCGATAATCTTAAAAAGATAATAGAGGAAAAATCATAAAACTTTTGAGGCTCAAATTTTTTCTCCAAGTCTGTAGATAGGTGTCAAATATAATGAGTAACCCTATACCATTTATATCATCTTTCTTTTCTATATTTTACCAACATTAGTAAATCAGTATTTCAGTATTGTTACTCCAAAAAGGTTTTTTTTTTCTTTTTTACAGCTGGTAGAAAACATCGGGGGTGGACAACGCCTCAAAAAGAAGTATTAAAAACAAGATACAGCAAATATTTTGAATACATAAAAATGAACAACTCCTTCAAATATCCTTCACAGACTGAACTAAACCAAGCTTCCAAAACTGTACCGGAATTCAAAGATAAGACTGCAGCACAACTTAGATCAAAACTCCAGCATTATTATAATAAATTAACAGCGGAAAAATATAGAAAACTGAAGATGAAAGATTTAAGTACTAGCATAAGTAGTGATAGTGAAGATTAACATTTTATTTTTTTTAAAACTAACGCTAACTCCCGATTTGTGCCGCTTATTCACGATTTGTGCTGCTTATTTTCAGTTGCGTTCCTAATCTCGGATTCGGGAATTTGAAATATATAAAATACGGGTTAATACAGTGACCGCCAGAAAGTGCGCAGCATATGGGAAAATTTTTTATCTTTGAATTTAACAAATTTATTTTATTTCGAAAGAGTTCTGCATACCTTCAAACCGAAATAATACCCAACAAATCCGGTGAAAGTCTTAATGTATACGAGGAAGAGTCAAAAATTCGAAATTGCGTTAAGAGTAAAGTACCCCCATTTTTCACTTTAGAAATATTTTTTATTAAGAAATGTTTTAATTTCAAACTTATACCCAAATATCAATTTTCGCTAACTTTGGACAAAAAATAGGATTCAATCGTTTTCTGTGAATTATCCTGTATAAAAAGTAGATCACAATGATACAGTACACAAATCATATTTTCTGTAGACTTTATTAGAGATAACCGTAAATTTTATGTCAGAGTAGTCGGTTTCAAAAATATAGCCATTAACAATAAAACCTTAAAAATTTTAAATATTTTTGCTGCGCACCGTATTTTATTTTTTGAGGAATCAAAAGAATTTCATCTAACTAAAATTTTGTGATACACTTTAACTTAAACTATCCTCCAAACGGTATATTTATTCCTAATACTACAAAGTTATTTCTTTATTAAGGTTTTAATCGTGGTCCTCAACAAAAAACTGAAAAACCCAAAATATTTTATGAACATACTTTATTTGCAACAAAAAATTTAGCTCAACATAATGTTGTACACTTTAAATCCAAACAAAATTTGAAACGCATATTTTTTATTTAAAATACATATGAATTGATCTTTAAACCCGAATTTCATAAAATATTTTGGGTTTTCAGATTTTTTTTGCGAGGACCACGATTAAAACCTAAATAAAGAAAAAACTTTGTAGTTTTAGTAATAAGTATACCGTTTGAAAGACAGTTTAAGTTAAAGTGTATCACAACATTTCAGTTAGATGAATTTTTTTTTGATTCCCCAAAAAATAAAATACGGTGTGCAGCAAAAATATTTAAAATTTTTAAGGTTTTATTGTTAATGGCTATATTTTTGAAACCGACTACTCTGACATAAAATTTACGGTTATCTCTAATAAAGTCTACAGAAAATATGATTTGTGTACTGTATCATTGTGATCTACTTTTTATACAGGGTAATTCACAGAAAACGATTGAATCCTATTTTTTGCCCAAAGTTAGCGAAAATTGATATTTGGGCATAACTTTAAAATTAAAACAACATTTCTTAATAAAAAATATTTCTAAAGTGAAAAATGGGGGTACTTTACTTTTAACGCAATTTCGAATTTTTGACTCTTCCTCGTATACCATAAGACTTTCACCGGATTTGTTGGGTATTATTTTGGTTTGAAGGTATGCAGAACTTTTCTGAAATAAAATAAATTTGTTAAATTGAAAGATCAAAATTTTTCCCATATGCTGCGCACATTCTGGCGGTCACATTTCATCATCATTATCATTATTTAGAGATTTTTTTTAACTCGCTGGGTCTTATTATCGATTTGTGCTGCTGATTGTAACTTACATTCCTAATCTCATATTAGACCATTTTAAACGCATAAAATACGTCCAACATTTAAACAAATGTTCCTTTTAAAAAACTTTTTATTTTATTCTTATACTCATGAGGTGAGTCCAGTGTTTTTATATCTTTGTGATTAACTTGAATTTTTCAGTCATGATCTTGTTAAGATGGTATTAATTAGGAGTTATTATTTCGTTAGTAAAGGTGCATAGCATTTTTTATTTTGTGTGATATTTGTGTTGTTACCAGCTGATGTTTATTTTTTCTGTTAAAATGTTTCACAGATTGTTTTTCTGTGTACATAAAATGACTATCATTTTTAATTTTGATCATTAATGATTGCACCATTTCATATTTGTATTATTTTAGTATTGAGCTGATAAAAACAAGATACAACCACCCGTAACCCGCAGAAATGGTCCCGGTCAAACTGGCTGAAACTACAGGCTCTCAAATTTTGGCTTGTTAGGTATAGGCTCAAGAAAATGGCCCTGGTCAAATTGGCTGGAACTATGTAGCTCTTGGTACCCTGAACAAAAGTTATCATTGACAAAAAGTATCTTTGTTTAGACAATTAGCGTCATCGATTCGCTTGCGGTTATGGCTTTGGTTGACACCTTTGACGCACCACCCATTGTTTATCTGTCAACAGTGTCAACCAAAACCATAACCGTACGAGACTCGATGACGCCATATGTTCTGCATCATAGTGAATAGGGTTTATATTACTGGGTGAGCAGTTAATGTAACTGAAACTTTGGTATTTAATAGTTCTTGACATCTTTATCAAAAGTTATTGCCAGAAAAAAACAACTGCCGAGCCGTTTTCTCGCTACAGGCTGTCAAAGTTTGACAGCCTGTAGCTTAAAAACGGCTCCACACATTTTTCTGTCGATGGTAACATTTGTTCAGGATGTCGAGAACTACTTAGTAACAAAGTTTCAGCCAATTTGAACGGAACCACTTTCTTAGTCCTATATTCACGACATGTCAAACTTTGACAGTCTCTAGCTCCAAAAACGACTCGATACATTTTTTCTGCCAATGAAAACTTTTGTTCGGGATGTCAACAGCTACTTATTACCACAGTTTTAGCCAATTTGACCGGGACCACTTTCTAAACAGCATAACCAACATGTCAAACTTTGATAGTCTCTAGCTCGAAAGCTGCTCGACAGATTTTCTTTGTTAATGATTACTTTTGTTGAGGATGTCGAGAACTAGTCGGTACCAAAGTTCCAGCCAATTTGACCGGGTCCACTTTTCCATAAGTTTTCTGCGGTGTCCTTTTAATTTATTCTGCTTAGTTTCACAGTTTTATCTACACATTTTATTTGATGCTGGTCCCTTATTTCTACTTTATCAATTTTTTAACTTTTACGTCTTTTTACAAACTGAAATGTTCTTGTTTAAGTTTGCTTGATGCAGATCATAATGGTCTTATTGTGTTGTTAAACTTTAAGAAGATTTTTCGATGCGAATTCATCGCTTTGATATTTGTGGTGACATTCTTCTAGTAATAAACGCCAAGTAAAAACAATAAACTCACATTAATAAGACTTCACAATTTAAGTAAATGTTATTTTTAGAAAACCCACAATTTAAGTAAATGTTATTTTTAGAAAACCTTTTTATTTTAATGATATAGGTACTCTATGTGCGAGTCCAGTGTTCTTATATCTCTAGGTCTATTCATTAAGTTGCACTTTTTGTTTAGTTCATGCACTTTTGACAGATTTTTCTTATAAGGTAAAGAAAGTGCGTGAACTGAACAAGAACTGCAGATTAACGAATATATCTTGTCATTAACTTGATTTTTTATTTCATTCATGTACTATATTAGACATAGGTATATAGTGTTCTTATATCTGTTCTTGAATTTTTCACATTTTTCTACTTTTACACCAACCTTCACAAATATGTGCCCTTTATTAAAATTTCATTACCATTTACTTCTCGCTCAAAGTTTGGTCAGAACGTATGAAAATGTGGAACAAAAAACAAGGCCTGTTGTCGACATCTGCTCATGTTTTTACACTTGTTTCCTTTTCTAAAATCTACTTTTAAAACTTAGAATAGCTGTATGTCACTAGTCACTGAAATCATTTTGAAATATTATTTCATTTAAACTGTTAGCATGACAGTCAATTTTTATTTTGTCTTTACATTCAGCTTTTCTTCTATAATGCATATACCTATTCAAGTTTTTTAATTACAGTTCCTAAATCCAAAGTAACCACCTGTATTTGTCTGTTGCTAATGGTAGCGATGTGATACATGGAGTTTACTTATTGTGTAAAATCATATTGATGTGCAGATATTTTGATGCCGTGCTGCTTCAGGTTTCACCAGAAATTACCCCAACTTTTCGTTTTTTTTTAATGGAGCATCCTACAAATTTTCCTTATTTAGATAGAGCTTAAAAATACCTTTTCAAAAAGCCCATATTTGATACTCTTTATTTTTTTGTCATTTCCAAATTTCAAAGCAATTATAACAACAAAGTTTACAAAATTAAAAAAAATTTTATGCTCGATCCAAATATGGCAAGATATGCAAGGTGTGGTGATTTATAGTGAAAACGTAAACAGCACAAACGTCAAAATACCTGCAAGTTATAATTTTATTTTTTATAAAATAAATCATAACCATAGTAAATCTCAAATATCGGCCCTACCATCAATAACAACGGCAGTACAGGGGATACATTGGATTTAAGGGATCCGCTAGATAGCTGGCCCTACTGGAAATGAATATCTGAACTTTCAGATTTGATAACATTAAAACGAACCTAGCTGTGCTCAATAGATATATTAGGATTTTTGGGATTAGATATCGAAGTGGAATTATTTTCGGACATTTTGCCGACTATTGCCCGTGACATTTCCAAGGATCTCTAAAAACAGAGATCAGAGAGATACACGTTTATACCCAATGTATGCTCACCCAACTTTTACCCAGTAGTATAAACCCTATTCACTATGATGCAGAACATATGGCGTCATCGAGTCTCGTACGGTTATGGTTTTGGTTGACACTGTTGACAGATAAACAATGGGTGGTCCGTCAAAAGTGTCAACCAAAGCCATAACCGCAAGCGAATCGATGACGCGAATTGTCTGTATCTCCTTTTACATTTTTAGGGTGTTTATAGATTTCTATAAATTTTCTTTTGAATTAAAAGGAAACTGATAGAAGTACATTGGTTTCTTTCAGATTAATTGTATGGAATACTGGTGCTCTGCAATACTGCCGTCATAACGAAGAGGGCAGTAAGTATATATGGGTTTCCATATATCCTTACTGCCCTCTTCGTTATGACGGCAGAATAGCAAACTATATGTAAAATTTCATTGTCACACATTTTTCATGCCCCCTCTAATTGTAACAGTTATTGGTATTTCGGTTTCTCCTACATGTGCTTCACCATAAACACATGGCATTTAAACAGAAGTGTTTATAAAATTCCCTGCTCCTATTGGGAAGTATATTTTGGAGAGACTGGTAGACTAGGTGTTTCAAGAATAAACATATTGTATAGTCTGTTGTTGCTGACCACCAGCATTCTACAGGTTATTCCATTAAGATAAAAGAAAACACATGAAATTTGAACAAGGCGTTCACAATGATGCTGTCGGGAAGTATATGTAGAAGAAACTGGTAGACCAATAACTGTTAACAATTAGAAAGCATGAAAGATATATGAAAAAAATTATACATCAGTTTGTTGTTGCATAGCACTACAGGCTTTACCATTAAAAAAGGCATATGGAATTTAAACAGGAACCGTTAATTCCATGTTCCTGTTGCATAGTATATGGCAGGAAAACTGGTAGACCAATATCCATTAGTATTAAAAAACATGAAAGATGTGTGTCAATTATTGTACGGTTTGCTGTTGCAGAGCACTAGCAATTTACAGATCATACCATTAATTTAAAAGAAAGAAAGGTTCTTGCATCAGTCTCCACATATTTGCAAAAGAAAAATTAGGTAATCTATAGAAATCTATCGGCTCCCCACAAATATAAATAGAGATACGGGCTATGCTCTACATCACACATGAAAGGATTTATACCATTGGGACACAGGTCGGTGTCTTACGATAGTTTTAACTCTCACCTCGTTCAGTGTTCTAATCTTTTGGGGAAAAGATGCAACGTTGCGTATTTCCATTCTATACATAGCCAGAACGTAGCCGTAGAAAACTGCTCGTGTTCTATGACTGCTCACCCAACCTGAGCAAAAAGGTGGTCAGGTTTGCTCAGTTTTCATTGATATAGATACATATATATCTAAATGAAAACTGAGCAAACCTGACCACCTTTTTGCTCACCCAACCTGAGCAAAAAGGTGGTCAGGTTTGCTCAGTTTTCATTGATATAGATATATATGTATCTATATCAATGAAAACTGAGCAAACCTGACCACCTTTTTGCTCAGGTTGGGTGATCAGCCATAAAAAACGAGCAGTTTTCTATGGCTGCGTTCTGGCCATGTATAGAATGGAAATACGCTGCGACGTGCAGTTGTCGGCGAAACGTCGGAAATTAATTATACATCGAGTCGTTGTAATCCCATGAACCATATCTCCTTTACATTTCATTACAATGTTGAATAGAAATTTTAATTTTTACTTATGTGTAACTGTTTAAAATACATTTTGTACTGGTATTTTTCAAACTATTAAAATATGAAGTAAATATTTTTTTCTTTATAATTGTTGCATTTCAAAGCATGCCTGTTTTACTTGTTTGAGTTTCATTGAATAAATAAATGATTTTAATTTCATCACTTGCTTTTTCCCCTCCCCTCCCATCACTTACCATAAAAAATATGATTTTAATTTCATTTGTTTTTTCCCCTCCCATCACTTACAATAAAAAATATCTAGAGCTCATGAACTACTTAGTTGAAGTTAAGTTTTTTCTCTACAATCGTTTCCAAAAAAAAAATGATAAAACTATCGAGTTCAGGTTAGATTCAGGTTATTGCGCAAGTTTTTTTCCCTCGTTTACCATAATTTGGACGTGTTTATTCATCAATATGGTTGCGGTGGATTCACCATTTCAATATGATTGGCTCAAAAGTGACAACTGACAGACATCTGGCCAATCAACATAAAATGGTGAATCCACCGCAATCGTACTGATAAATAAAGCAACACGTCTTTTCTACTTTGTTCAAGTGTAGCTTTATATATTTATATTTCTCGGAAAATAAAAAACGGTCGTCATTTAAAAAATATTCTTCAGATTTTGGTGAAAAAAAAATTAAGTGACAAGTAACCATAGCCCTATCTCTTTAGCGAATTTATTTAAATAAAGAGGACAGACTTTCCCAACCACTCCGATAAATAGAAAAGTCGTCTCCGAATCGAAAATTGACGTAACCTTCGAGTATATACTCGGTAACCGAGTAAAAACAGTTATCAGTCAAAATTAGGGTTGCCAACCGTCCCGTTTTTAGCGGGATTGCCCGCTTTTAATACCTTGTCCCGCGGCTATGACCTGCAGACGGTTTTTGTCCCGCTTTTTCAGGATAGGACATAATTATTTATAAAAATATGATTTTTGGTCTAATTTAGGTACTGTCCCAATAACCTCTTAGGCCTTTAGGTCGTAACAAATAAAAACAAAATATTTTTTTGTTTTTAATTGTAATATTTTATTTTGTTTTTATATTTCCAATATTTTTTAAACTATACTGTTCATATAAAAAATATTTATTTATTATTAATATGTTATAAGTGTCCCGCATTTTTATTTAGTGTCCCGCTTTTTTATTAAATGCCCCGCTTTTTTGCTAGTAAATCCCGCTAAACGCAAATGAGGACTTGGCAACCCTAGTCAAAATATGTTTAATTTTATTTTTGAATCGCAGATCGGGTTCTCCGGTTGGTAAAATACGCGTTACGTGGGATATTTTGGGATTCGAAAATGACTTCTATTTATCAGGGTCCCAGGTAACTTTTCATAAATGCATATGATAGGCAACCAGTAAAACACACGTCTACGTACACTGAATAAGACATAAATCTCTGTCAAATAAAATAAAAATAATTATTAATAGTGTTAACAACTACTCAATGAAAAACCAGCACGCTAATAGAAAGTCTTTATTTATTTATTAACAACTATCAACAGCGATAAAATGCCACCAACAGACACTAACTTAGCTATTATTTATTTAAGAGTGACGCATTCAGTTTGTTCCATATTACTTTTGTTAATTCACCTAAACAGCACATCAATATCAGTATCCTAGGAATATACATTAACAGTATACCTACACAGGTATATGTAATAAACAATTATAATTATCTCATTCATTAGAAATGGTCATTGTTTTCAAATAATTTACCCTGATTAATTTAAACAACATTTAAGTAGACATATTTTTATTCATCTTTTGAATGTAAAACATTATTTAACAATTGCAAATGGTCATAGCCTCTGTTCAGATGGTATCCAAAAATCTCATATAATAATATTAAATATCACATTATTAAGCTCGATAAACTACATTAAAAGCATTTTAAGCTTTAACGTACCTAACCTTACATTTCGTATTTAAGCCCAAAAAGCTATTTTTGGACACAAGTTTATGTACTTATTGTACATATGAAAGTTTAGGTTATCTGTGATCTCCTTTTAGTTTATTGATTACGATCATACTTCAGTCTGCTGATTATTTAAACTGTTTAAACTGGTATCGAAAAAGCACTTACCTAAATGTTATGTTACGTTAAAGCTTAAATGTTAAAGTAGTTTATAAACCAAGCTTTCAGTTTTTTAAGGTGTTTTAAAACTATATTTTCGAGTGCAATGTTTTATTACTCCTTTATTTTCCACAAACAACATAAGACTTAATAACAATATTAAACTTGTGCAGTGCACATTCAACTTTTACATATATGTATTATACTACAAAATTTTTGTAATATCAATAAAATGTGAAATAAGACCTTATTCATTTTTTTTCACGAAGAAATATGAATTTTATTACCGTAGTATCTATTACATTTTTGCCTGTCAGGAGGGATAAAAATCTAGTTTCTTTTCAGTTACAGAAAAAAACTGTTTACCTATATCTTTTTATCATTTACCTACCTTTCTTTTCCTCTCAGTAAATCCTGAAATACCAAACAAATACAATAAGCACAACATAATAGGTATTCATTGTTTACATTAAAGCATTAAGAAAAGAAGCTCTTTCAATTCGCTTTTAACAAGAGAAAAATACTAACTAAAACAAAATTTTTCTATTGGTTTCTATCCGGAATTTAATAAAGACACACGCTGTATTTTACTTTCAGATATAATCACTATGAACTAATTAATCGTACTCAAAAACTCCACACTCTAATCAATATTCCTTTTCATACTTTCACCTTGTCAATTTTCTGTTCCCCTAATACAACATCTATTTATACAACATTCTATTCGGCTCGTCAAACTGTCCGAAAATAAAATTTACAAAACCCGTCCACCCATAATTTACCCGCCCAATCTTCTGTTATCCTAATACCAAGGAACGACACTCTCTTATTCCCAGAGCCGAAAGCCCGCATGCAGATTTTAATTCGTCCATTCATTTATAAATAGCTGGCTTGACACGCCTTACCCCTCATTCCCACTCCACCTGTTTTCTGGTACACCATGTACCCAAATCGAGTCGGCAATATTTATTTCTGCGACATCTATACCCTGGCGCGCTGGTTCCTCTTATAGGTATATATATATATATATATATATATATATATATATATATATATATATATATATATATATATATATATATATATATACAGTGACCGGCAAAAAGTTCGCAACATATGGGAAAAATTTTTATTAGGTGAGTATTGGAAAAACTTTTCCGGGGGATCGGTTCTGCATGTCCGATAACCTAAAAATCGATTTTGACATACGTCACGTGACCACTGGTATAGCGTCAAATTAAAAAAAAAGTTGTTAATTTACAAAAAGTGAGGTTAGTTGACGAGATATCAAAAAAAGTTATTTGAAAAAATTGCTTAGAATTAAATTCTAGGTCCTTGTGCAAAATTTTAAGATTTTATTTAAAAAAATTGGAAAACTCAATTTTTTTTAAATATTTTTTTATCGATTTACAAATTTCCAGTTTTTTTCGTTTAGATAGCTTGGCTAATGTAAATCCCATGTATCTGGATGAAAATAAACGAATGTAGTAGTTTTTTCTACAATTGACAGGACAAAATTAAAAAAAACAGGGTTTCGCCGGACGCTGGCTGTTGCAATGATTTGTATCTAGCAGCAGTGTCAAAATTTTAGAGACATTTCAATGAGATTACATTGAGAAAACCTTAATCGTCTTAAATATATCTGAAGTTCGACTTTTTGTAAAGTTAAGGGGAGTAAAATAGATAATAAACAAAAAATTACCTGTTTATTTAATCGAAATTTCATAAATGAAAACCAATGTAAGAAAAACTTAAAAGTAGTCAAATTCTGTACTAACAACATAAAAAATCATTGTTTTTCCTTGGGTGCACAAAATTTAAAACTCAGTATGACCACCATTTCTCTCCATACATACTATTGTTCTCGAGCGCAACTCTCGATTAACATTTCGGAGCATTTTACGATTTATTTGCAATACACAATTTCTAATGACATTCTCTAAATTTTGTATATTCCTAAAGGGTCGATGTTTGTACATAGAGTTCTTTAGGTATCCCCACATAAAGAAATCTAACGGAGTCAGATCTGGTGATCTCGCAGGCCACGGATTTTCAGAAAACCGTCCTATCCACTGGTTTCCAAATTCTTGATCCAGCCATCTCTTCACCTCATTTGTGGAATGAATGCTAGCTCCGTCTTGTTGAAAGTATAAATTTCTTCTTTCGGCTAATGACAAATTGTCTAAAAAGTCAGATATCTCAGTTTGTAGAAATTCTAAATATCGTTCTGAATTTAAATTGTCTCTAAAGAAAAAAGGTCCCACTATTCTGAGGTTGAAAATTCCGCACCACACATTAACCTTAAAACTATATTGGTCTTTACTCTGAATTACAAAGTCTGGGTTTTCGGTGGCCCACCATCTACAGTTTTGTGAACTGACGGTTCCGTTAGAGGTAAATGTAGCTTCATCCGAGAAAAGAACGTTCTTTGGGAAATTAAAATCTTCCTCAATCATACCCTGGAACCAGGCACAAAAATCGAAGCGGGCGTCATAATCCCTATCTTTTAATACTTGTACAAATTTAGGTTTGTACGGATGAAATTTGTTTCTTTTTAATATCCTCCGCACAGATCTTTCGTGAATGTTAGTGATCTCCGATATTTGACTAACTGCTAATTGGGGTGTTTCTGTGATCGACAAACACACATCCAGAGAACCTTCGTCACCTGTTACCGGTTTTTCATGGGAAACTTTATACTGATTTTCTACCGATCCCGTTTCTTTAAATTTATTGACTAGACGAGATACTGTGGAATAATGGAGGGATTTATCGGGGTGCCTCTCATTAAAAATTGCTGCTGTTTCTCTATGGCTTTTGTAATTATCTCCAGAAATTAAAATAATTTCTATCTTTTCCTGAAGAAGTAGTGTGGGTGCCATTTTAAGGAATAAAATATTAATAAACTTATGTAAAATATCAAACTTAGTAAGATGCGAGACATAAACCAATGACATAGGTTGAAATCAAACAAATTATAATTTGTTTGACATTTTTCTGTTGTTTTTAACCTACTAGATTATTTGGTTGTTTTAATTTCAGAGCCTGCTTTGGTAGTTTTAAGTACAACTAAATAGACCTGGTTGTTAAATTTATGTGCGAAAAATCTTAATAAAATCTTGATACAGTCATTTCATTAGATTCAAACCATTGCAACAGCGAGCGTCCGGCGAACACCTATTTTTTCGATTTTGTCCTGTCAATTGTAGAATTGTAGATCTGACTCCGTTAGATTTTTTTATGTGGGGATACCTAAAGAACCCTGTGTACAAACATCGACCCTTTAAGAATATACAAAATTTAGAGAATGTCATTATAAATTGTGTATTGCAAATAAATCGTAAAATGCTCCGAAATGTTAATCGAGAGTTGCGCTCGAGAACAACAGTATGTATGGAGAGAAATGGTGGTCATACTGAGTTTTAAATTTTGTGCACCCAAGGAAAAACAATGATTTTTTGTGTTGTTAGTACAGAATTTGACTACTTTTAAGTTTTTCTTACATTGGTTTTCGTTTATAAAATTTCGATTAAATAAACAGGTAATTTTTTGCTTATTATCTACTTTAATCCCCTTAACTTTGCAAAAAGTCGAACTTCAGATATAGTTAAGACGATTAAGGTTTTCTCAATGTAATCTCATTGAAATGTCTCTAAAATTTTGACACTGCTGCTAGATACAAATCATTGCAACAGCTAGCGTCCGGCGAAACCCTGTTTTTTTTAATTTTGTCCTGTCAATTGTAGAAAAAACTACTACATTCGTTTATTTTCGTCCAGATACATGGGCTTTACATTAGCCAAGCTATCTAAACGAAAAAAACCGGAAATTTGTAAATCGATAAAAAAATATTTAAAAAAAATTGAGTTTTCCAATTTTTTTAAATAAAATCTTAAAATTTTGCACAAGGACCTAGAATTTAATTCTAAGCAATTTTTTCAAATAACTTTTTTTGATATCTCGTCAACTAACCTCACTTTTTGTAAATTAACAATTTTTTTTTTAATTTCACGCTATACCAGTGGTCACGTGACGTATGTCAAAATCGATTTTTAGGTTATCGGACATGCAGAACCGATCCCCTGGGAAAGTTTTTCCGATACTCTCCTAATAAAAATTTTTCCCATATGTTGCGAACTTTTTGCCGGTCACTGTATATATATATATATATATATATATATATATATATATATATATATATATATATATATATATATATATATATATATATATATATAAAATGTGCTAGAAACTAGCGCGGATCGATACATAAAAAAAGAGGAGAATTATTGTGGGCATGTCCGCTAAATGAACAGAAAAAAAATGAAAAGTTAGAATGGTAACCCGTACGACACGTGTTTCTGCTCATTGGCTTCATCAGGCCCACGTATGTGAACGTGCCTCTCAACATAAGTCGAGATGCACATGTCACATACGCAGTTACGGGTGTAACCTTAAGAAAAAGAAAAAAAATTAACAAGGACCACAAATAGGAGCCAGTACACCCATTTGTGGCTTCAGCCAAAAGACCCCTTTTTGGGGGGCAACAATTAGCATCGCCACGGAGGCAACTATAGCCACCTGCCGTGGTATCCTTAAGCCCAAGAAAAAGAAAAAAAATGCTAGAAACTAGCGCGGATCGATACATAAAAAAAGGGGAGAATTATTGTGGGCATGTCCGCTAAATGAACAGAAAAAAAAAGTGAAAAGTTGGAATGGTAACCCGTACGACACGTGTTTCTGCTCATTGGCTTCATCAGGCCCACGTATGTGAACGTGCCTCTCAACATAAGTCGAGATGCACATGTCACATACGCAGTTACGGGTGTAACCTTAAGAAAACGAAACAAAAATTAACAAGGACCACAAAAAGGAGCCAGTACACCCATTTGTGGCTTCAGCCAAAAGACCCCTTTTTGGGGGCAACAATTAGCGTCGCCACGGGGGCAACTATAGCCACCTGCCGTGGTATCCTTAAGCCCAAGAAAAGGAAAAAAAATGCTAGAAACTAGCGCGGATCGATACATAAAAAAAGAGGAGAATTATTGTGGGCATGTCCGCTCAATGAACAGAAAAAAAAATGAAAAGTTGGAATGGTAACCCGTACGACACGTGTTTCTGCTCATTGGCTTCATCAGGCCCATGTATGTGAACGTGCCTCGCAACATAAGTGGAGATGCACATGTCACATACGCAGTTACGGGTGTAACCTTAAGAAAACGAAAAAAAAATTAACAAGGACCACAAACAGGAGCCAGTACACCCATTTGTGGCTTCAGCCAAAAGACCCCTTTTTTGGGGGCAACAATTAGCGTCGCCACGGAGGCAACTATAGCCACCTGCCGTGGTATCCTTAAGCCCAAGAAAAAGAAAAAAAAATGCTAGAAACTAGCTTTTTCTTTTTCTTGGGCTTAAGGATACCACGGCAGGTGGCTATAGTTGCCTCCGTGGCGACGCTAATTGTTGCCCCCAAAAAAGGGGTCTTTTGGCTGAAGCCACAAATGGGTGTACTGGCTCCTGTTGGTGGTCCTTGTTAATTTTTTTTTTCTTTTTCTTAAGGTTACACCCGTAACTGAGTATGTGACATGTGCATCTCGACTTATGTTGAGAGGCACGTTCACATACGTGGGCCTGATGAAGCCAAAGAGCGGAAACACGTGTCGTACGGGTTACCATTCCAACTTTTCATTTTTTTTCTGTTCATTTAGCGGACATGCCCACAATAATTCTCCTCTTTTTTTATGTATCGATCCGCGCTAGTTTCTAGCATTTTTTTCTCTTTCTTGGGCTTAAGGATACCACGGTAGGTGGCTATAGTTGTCTCCGTGGCGACGCTAATTGTTGCCCCCAAAAAAGGGGTCTTTTGGCTGAAGCCACAAATGGGTGTACTGGCTCCTGTTTGTGGTCCTTGTTAATTTTTTTTCTCTTTCTTAAGGTTACACCCGTAACTGCGTATGTGGCGTGTGCATCTCGACTTATGTTGAGAGGCACGTTCACATATGTGGGCCTGATGAAGCCAATGAGCAGAAACACGTGTCGTACGGGTTACCATTCCAACTTTTCATTTTTTTTTCTGTTCATTTAGCGGACATGCCCGCAATAATTCTTCTCTTTTTTTATGTATCGATCCCGCTAGTTTCTAGCATTTTTTTTTCTTTTTCTTGGGCTTAAGGATACTACGGCAGGTGGCTATAGTTGCCTCCGTGGCGACGCTAATTGTTGCCCCCAAAAAAGGGGTCTTTTGGCTGAAGCCACAAATGGGTGTACTGGCTCCTGTTAGTGGTCCTTGTTAATTTTTTTTTCTTTTTCTTATGTGACATGTGCATCTCGACTTATGTTGAGAGGCACGTTCACATACGTATGCCTGATGAAGCCAATGAGCAGAAACACGTGTACGGGTTACCATTCCAACTTTTCATTTTTTTTTTCTGTTCATTTAGCGGACATGCCCACAATAATTCTCCT
The DNA here is from genome assembly GCA_963971165.1 of Philopedon plagiatum. NCBI lineage: Eukaryota > Metazoa > Arthropoda > Insecta > Coleoptera > Curculionidae > Philopedon > Philopedon plagiatum. The sequence goes on along the minus strand of OZ020192.1, from coordinate 68,256,871 downwards.
CTTTTTTTATGTATCGATCCGCGCTAGTTTCTAGCATTTTTTTTTCTTTTTCTTGGGCTTAAGGATACCACGGCAGGTGGCTATAGTTGCCTCCGTGGCGACGCTAATTGTTGCCCCCAAAAAAGGGGTCTTTTGGCTGAAGCCACAAATGGGTGTACTGGCTCCTGTTTGTGGTCCTTGTTATTTTTTTTTCTTTTTCTTAAGGTAACACCCGTAACTGCCTATGTGACATGTGCATCTCGACTTATGTTGAGAGGCACGTTCACATACGTGGGCCTGATGAAGCCAATGAGCAGAAACACGTGTCGTACGGGTTACCATTCCAACTTTTCATTTTTTTTTCTGTTCATTTAGCGGACATGCCCGCAATAATTCTTCTCTTTTTTTATGTATCGATCCCGCTAGTTTCTAGCATTTTTTTTTCTTTTTCTTGGGCTTAAGGATACTACGGCAGGTGGCTATAGTTGCCTCCGTGGCGACGCTAATTGTCGCCCCCAAAAAAGGGGTCTTTTGGCTGAAGCCCCAAATGGGTGTACTGGCTCCTGTTAGTGGTCCTTGTTAATTTTTTTTTTCTTTTTCTTATGTGACATGTGCATCTCGACTTATGTTGAGAGGCACGTTCACATACGTATGCCTGATGAAGCCAATGAGCAGAAACACGTGTACGGGTTACCATTCCAACTTTTCATTTTTTTTTTCTGTTCATTTAGCGGACATGCCCACAATAATTCTCCTCTTTTTTTATGTATCGATCCGCGCTAGTTTCTAGCATTTTTTTTTCTTTTTCTTGGGCTTAAGGATACCACGGCAGGTGGCTATAGTTGCCTCCGTGGCGACGCTAATTGTTGCCCCCAAAAAAGGGGTCTTTTGGCTGAAGCCACAAATGGGTGTACTGGCTCCTGTTTGTGGTCCTTGTTATTTTCTTTTCTTTTTCTTAAGGTAACACCCGTAACTGCCTATGTGACATGTGCATCTCGACTTATGTTGAGAGGCACGTTCACATACGTGGGCCTGATGAAGCCAATGAGCAGAAACACGTGTCGTACGGGTTACCAGTCCAACTTTTCATTTTTTTTCGTTCATTTAACGGACATGCCCACAATAATTCTCCTCTTTTTTTATGTATCGATCCGCGCTAGTTTCTAGCATTTTTTTCTTTTTCTTGGGCTTAAGGATACCACGGCAGGTGGCTATAGTTGCCTCCGTGGCGACGCTAATTGTTGCCCCCAAAAAAGGGGTCTTTTGGCTGAAGCCACAAATGGGTGTACTGGCTCCTGTTTGTGGTCCTTGTTAATTTTTTTTTCTTTTTCTTATGTGACATGTGCATTGTGCATCTCGACTTATGTTGAGAGGCACGTTCACATACGTATGCCTGATGAAGCCAATGAGCAGAAACACGTGTACGGGTTACCATTCCAACTTTTCATTTTTTTTTCTGTTCATTTAGCGGACATGCCCACAATAATTCTCCTCTTTTTTTATGTATCGATCCGCGCTAGTTTCTAGCATTTTTTTTTCTTTTTCTTGGGCTTAAGGATACCACGACAGGTGGCTATAGTTGCCTCCGTGGCGACGCTAATTGTTGCCCCCAAAAAAGGGGTCTTTTGGCTGAAGCCACAAATGGGTGTACTGGCTCCTGTTTGTGGTCCTTGTTATTTTTTTTTTCTTTTTCTTAAGGTAACACCCGTAACTGCCTATGTGACATGTGCATCTCGACTTATGTTGAGAGGCACACAAATATCATAAACATATTTCCTTAGACTTGGTAAACCTACATGTAAGGAATGGAGTCCTAAATGGATGTTATTTGAGAGATTATCCTAGTCACAATATTCGATGAAATACCAGGGGAAAATTTTAAAGTTTGTTTGTATTTTCTTGATAAAGTAAAATATTGTCATTAATATTCACTCACTACTTATGTTATAAAATTTTCGAGTACAATTTTGTTTCCTATTTTTACCTCAAGTTCTATCTTTACCCTTTACGCATAATAGATAACATGCATACTATATTTTCTTTGTCTAGTGCATCTGACAAAACATTTTTGTTTGGGTTATCAGTGCCGTAGCTCGGTGTAGGCAGACTAGGCCCTTGCATGGGCGCTTGTGGCAAGGTGCGCCAAATAGAAAAACTATAGAATCTATAAGCTAATTAGGTCTTGTTATAGGGGTGTAAAATTCCTGGCTTGCCTTCAGTCAAATTTAGCCTAGCAACGGCACTGTGGGTAAGTATCCTGGTCAATTTATAAACCTAATTACAGGTAGTACAGATCACAAATAAAATTTTTGTAACCATGTGGCACGCTGAAACTGTAGAGTGTTCATTTAATCCGCTACAAATTCATTCAAAATTAAGTTCGAAGTAAAATATTTCTCATTTAATAAACTTTTTGCTCGTGCTTACAGATTCAGAGATTAACAATTGGAATTTTTCTGTTACACATTTACTTAACTACCATTTTTATCATACTCATGTGAATCATATTGTTGCTTTTAAGAATGAAATATCTATGAACAAGTTATTTACGTGAGTTGTTTTGCATATTGGTTTTATTAAGATTACTATGTAATCATGTACGTACACTTTTCATGTTATTATCTGTTTCATTTTATTTTGTTACAGGTTATACATATATAAGTCACAGAGAATATATCAAAGATGTAATGTGAAGTCTGGCTCAAAATAATATAGGTACCTTAGTACCTACCTAGACCTTGACATAGATGCTGAAATATTTTATAAATAGAAATTTGTTACTTTTACATAAATGAAATATGTTCTAGAATTTTTTAAAATATAAGTTTATATTAATTTAAATACCAATACTTTTGTTCATTTTTATTTCCTGATAATTTATAAAACTAAAAAAGTTCCATAAAGAAAATTACACGGGTAAACAATCATTTTTGTAAATTTGTTTTGTGGCATTACGTAATCTTATTTTAAAAAGTCTAGGGCACCATAAGATCTGTTCATTTGTGTTGCACGAAACTGCACTAACCTACCCTTTTTTTTTATGTACGAAGATATGAATTAGAAAAAATCTGTGCAAGTAACCTCAGTTTCAACACAAAAAGTTTGTTCTTTTGTATTACACAATTTGCACCAACCTGCACTGGTTTTTCTCCAATGGGTGTCTCCTACAAACAAAAAAAGACTAGCTTAGTGCAGTTTTGTGCAACAAAAGGTTTGTTCTTTTGTGTTTCACTAACCTGTACTTCTTTTTTTTTATTTGTGGGAGATACACATTAGCAAAAAATCAGTGCAGGTTCATGCAACACAAAAGAACAAACTTAAAAGTGTAGGTTAGTGCAGTTTCGTGCCACACTAACGAACAGACCTTTTTGGATTTACAAAAAGTGAATTGAACCTGGTCATTTTTCGTTCGTTTGCACAAAATTGCATTAACGTAAATTGATTGTTTTTAATGGGTGTCTTCACAAACAGAAAAGATGGTTGTGTTAGTGCAGTTTCGTGCAACACAAACGAACAGACCTGTTAATACGCCTCAGCAGTGGGACCCCGCTAGATCTTAGAATTCTATTTGTAGGGACAAAGCGATATTTTTCGCTGTTTTACGTTCGCTGTCGAATGATCGGCAGACAAAAACAACACGATCGCCTTTTGTCGATTATAGAAAACTATAACCTCCCGGAGTAGGGTGTAAAGTTACGACTTTTGCAACCTCTTAATAATCTCTTATAAGGTTGGTCTTATAAGTGTTACGCTTGCCCCCCCCCCCTAAAGAGAATAGATTGTAAAGCCACTGCTGCCAAATGTTGCTAGAAATAAATCGCCCTAAACCTGTTATCCTATCTCCAGATACCAATTGTCACCCAGGTACGCCCTGAGAAGGTTATCTACTTACAACTCTTACCTAATCGACCAAATCAAGCTGCTTGTAGAACACCTCCATACGCTAGCTCTATTCTCAAGGTATAGGTTCTTTTAGTGACAGATGAGCGTTTAGCTTTTAAAGTCAAAATCGGTAATTTAGTCAAAATAGAGAGGCGCCCCATAGTTTTACTTTCTAAAATCAGGCCCTAAATGGTGGTCCGTTTAGCCTGTAACGTTGAAACAAAACCAGGAAAAGAAAACAAATATGTCAAGTCCGGTATTAAAAATTACTGGGTAATCAAAACAAATTATTGTTTAAGGCCAACACATTTAATTATGGAAATTAGTTAGGATAAAATAACAAGTCCTTGTTTTTCCTTTAAATTAAATGCAAGCTCCTTTGAGACAAAAATAGAGTTACTTAGGTTATTTACAATAATGGGTGATTGGAACTCACCCAGTAGGATTGATCCAAGTGTATTTGACGGCAGACACTATATCCACACAATAAAGTCAGCTGTGCTTTGAGGGTATAGTGACCACATAGACCAGACAACTGGAATTTCCGCTAGGTCAAAAATACTTGAATCAAAACTGTTGCCCGCCGTAAAGTAAAATATAATTACAAGAAAAATCTTGGTTTGACACAAATCCAAGTTAAGCTTTAAAGTTACGGTATAGAAAAATTTACAAAGTTACTGAAGAAAAATGTACAAGGTTACTTTCAAAATGGTCCAAGTGGTTGTGGACACTAGCACGCTTGACGGTGACTATACCCCCTGCACGAAAAATCCAACTGTGCTCCTACCGGGTACAATCACAAGTACCAGCACTGGGTTAGCTTAACTACCCCAGTCCCGATATGTCCACTAGGCCAAAACGGTACTAGGATCCACCTCCCTCTACTAATAACCCCATGGAAATAAATGCTACCCCAAATTTGTACACTTAAAATTTATGCCCCAGTAAAAATGTAGTTACATGACTACATGTATCGAATCTAGTATTTAAATTTGTTATAAGAGAATTTACAAAATACCAAAATTATATGTCCAACTTGGACTAACAAGGCCTGGTAGTACGCATGCGTGTTGTCGACAATCCGCCCACGTTTAAAGTCACCGGGACTTTACATTCGTTCGGACGCACAAGAGAAAAAAGGTTATTAAAAAGATTAAAACAATGTGATCGTATTTTTATAGCAAAGTATTGGTCTGAAGGACTCTACCAGCAAGGTTCAAAAACATTGATTCCCCGGTAGGGCATTCCAAAATAAAAGGACCTCTATGAGGTACAATCAGTATTGCACAAGATACATTAAAAATAGGGAAAATGGTCCCTCGGCCAAAATCAATGTAAGTCACCACACCGGTAAGTGATATCTTAAAAGCTACACTTAGCTGTCTGCAACCATCGAAGTTGCCTCTCGGTGCGTTGAGAAGGTTCTCGAGTTCCCTGCAGAGCCTTGTTGTCCCGACGTAGACAGGATAAAGAATTTTGTACCAAAACTGACAACTATCTAGTCCCAAGGTCATTCACGGTCACGTCAAAACCTTCTAAGGAAATTTTGGGCTCTTCAATACCAACCCCGATGTGTCCAAACCATAAATTCAGGTACTTTAACCCAAACGTAAAACGTTTAATCCAAAATTAGGTAGTCAAAATTTAGTCCAAGCCAAAAAAACTTAATCCAACCAAATAAAGTTTAGGCCCTTCAAAAAAAAACCCTAAAAGAAAATACCCTATATAAGTAAAATCCTTTCATAATAGAACTAACTAAATCAATTTTGAATTTACAAATTTACAACCCTAAACCTTATCTATACAATTTTCGCTTACCTTAAATTAATAAGGGTTTTTCAGCACCGCGGAGAAAAACACATATTTATCGGCATCTTAGCCAGGGAATGTATACCATCAAAAAAACATACTAAAACATTCCAAAGGGGATGGATACCCAAGAAATTATATTTGCCCATGTGGCATTTTCCAAAAGAAATTTAACTGGGGTTATGTCCCCATGTGCTCTTGTCGACGGTCAACGAAGAAAGGGACACGTCATCTCTCCCCAATCTCCAATATACACCAAATGACGGTTCCTTCCACAGCAGGACCAACCGCAAACTTCCAAAACCAAATTTCCCCAAATAATCTACGCCAATTCGAAAACTCGCAACAAAAAGTTAACCCTTTTTCTTAACAAAAGCCCGGTCGTCTATGCCGCCAGAATACGGCTTATGACAGGTCATCCCGCCTGAAATCTAACAAGGACAACTGTCAGCGTCAATGTCAACGTCCTGTCATTGACGTATACTTCACAAACAGCTGATTTATATGTCATTACATTTCATAACAAAACACTCCTGAGAATGAAAACTCAATCAAGGTTTAATACCAAAATATCCAATTATCAAATCTCGACGATATGCCTAGAAAAATGTCATACAATTCACCATTCAAAACATGGAAAATAATCAGGACAAAAACTACTCGTACAACATCAAGTTTTCATTTCAGTCCTCTCTTTTAGTAAGGATATCCCAAAAAGTATAAGGTATTGTTTATTAAATTATTATTTAGTTGCTAATTAAGGTCTCTAAAATCCCCCAATAAAAATCTTTACTAACAAAACTGAAGTCTAAAACTGAAATTTTGTTACTAATTATTTATTACATCGTGTTGCTATTTTCTACCCATAACAGTCACCCCCTTTTCCAAGGAAAAAAAAATTATGCAATAATTTTTTTTCATTCAAAGCTAATAGAAAAAAATATATATCATTCAAAATTTAATCATCTTCAGGACCAAAGTATGGTTTAAGATCCTGGATATGCCAGTTACCCTTAGACTTTCTGTTCATGTTAACTGCGCAAGCTAAAGCCGCTAAATTTTCGTCCGATATTCTCTGATTATCAGAGACAAAAGCTGAAATCATTGACTTAAGTACTCTATTAACTCTTTCTGTAACGTTTGGTGATGGATGATAATTTGGATTAAAAAGTGTTCTATCGCCATATTTTTGAGTTAAAGCTTGAAATTCGCGACTTTTGAATTGTACCCCATTATCGCAGCGAATAACTTTAGGTATACCATGAACTAAAAATACTCTTTCTTCTAAAAGATCAACAACGGTTTTTGCAATTGCCCTTCTGATTGGAAAGAAATAGTTAAATTTACTAAAAATATCTGTTACTACAAAAATATACATATTTCCCCGTTTACTTTTAGGTAGTGGTCCAAACAAATCCATACTGATGACTTCCCAACAATGTTCTGGAACCAAATTGTCCTTCATCAAATCACCTGGTAATTTTTGCTCTGGTTTCACCCATTGACACACTATACAATGTTTGACAAATTTAGTAATGTTAGCTCTCATACAAGGCCAATAATATAACCGACAAATTTTCATATATGTTTTGTGGACTCCTAAATGACCTCCAGTAGGAGAACTATGACAAGACTCCATGATCTCTCGTCTCTTTTCCTTAGGTAAAACCAATTTCCAAAAATCAGCAGGGTCACGTAAATCTGGAAAATCAAGCTGAACATACTTATAGATCTTACCATCAGTAACTCTCCAACGAGGAAAATTCAATGGATTGTTCACAATACGCTGTGCAAGGTCAATATACCACTTATCCTGTACTTCTTGTAAATCTATGTTAAAAATCTTCAGGGCATCACAAGATTCGGTCACACTACGGCTCAAAGCATCTGCAACAACATTATCTCGCCCTTTGCGGTGAATGACCTTATAGTCAAACTGCTGCAATCTTAATGCCCAACGACCTAATCTACCCTGAGGATTCTTAAGATTATCCAACCATAGTAGCCTATAATGATCACAAACCACTGAAAATTTTGCACCTTCTAAATAACATCTTAATTTTTCAATAGCAAAAAGCACTGCCAAAAGTTCCCTTTCTGTAGCTGAATATACTCTTTCTTGTCGAGTCAGACTACGCGATATATAACATACTACATGTTCTCTACCATCATAGACCTGATATAATACTGCTGCTACCCTATAATTACTTGCATCTGTCTGAAGGATAAATTCATTTTCAAAATTTGGACATGTCAGAATGGGTGTAGAAATTAAAACGTTTTTAATTTTTTGAAAGGCTTCTTCGCAGTCCTCATTCCAAGAAAATTTTGCTCCCTTACGCAACAAACTAGTAAAAGGTGAAATTAAATCAGAAAAACTAGGACCAAAACGTCGGTACCATGATAACATACCTATGATTCTACGTACTTCTGTAACTGTTCTCGGTGTTGGAATCCGTGTAATTGCTTCTATCTTAGCAGGATCTACGGAAATACCATGTCGATTGACTACATAACCTAAATATCTTAATTCAGCACGACAAAATTTACTTTTCTCCTTATTTAAAGTTAAGCCTGCTTTATCTAACCTATCAAAAACAATCTGTAAAATCTCTATATGTTTATCAAAATCTGGAGAAACAACAATGATATCATCTAAGTAGCGAAAAACATATGGTTGTAAATCAGCACCTAAAACTGTATCGATAAGTCTTTGAAAAGTAGCTGGAGCGTTCTGTAAACCAAAAGGTATCCTACGAAATTGAAATAAACCACACCCTGGAACTGTAAAAGCTGTATACTGTTTACTATCTTCCTCCAGTTCAATCTGCCAATATGCACTTTGTAAATCTAATGAACTTAGGTAACGAGCACGTCCAAGTTTGTCCAGAATAGCTGAAATGTAAGGCAATGGATACGCGTCCTTCCTAGAAACAGCGTTCAGCTTTCTGAAATCTACTACAAATCTCTTCTCTCCTTCGTCCTTTGGTACTAGTAGCACTGGAGATGACCAAGCAGAAGTTGAAGGTTCGATAACACCAGTAGCTAACATCTTATCTACCTCTTCATCAATAAGTTTTTGTTTAAAAGGAGAAACGGGAAAATACCTCTGTTTAATAGGCTCACTATCTGTAAAAATTTTATGCTTAACCATGGACGTACATCCCAACCGGTCGCCAATTTTATCAAAATAAGTTGAAACTACTTCCTTTAATCTTTCCAGCTGTTCATCGGTTAAGTCTGCATCACACTGCATCAAGGATATCTCAGAGTTAACTAAAGGCTCTGATGAAAAATGCCACTCTCCTCTGCGCATGTCTGGTACAACATCTAATTTTATCCAAAAATCAATACCTAAAATAAGCTCATGGCGCAACTCAGGTACTACATAAATATCGATCAATTTTACCACATCTCTAACCTTTACTGGTACACTTGCTATACCTATGCATTCACACGAACTATCATCAGCTATTGTACACAACACTTTCCTATTGACATCCAATTTAACCCCTAAAGCTTTTAATTTATCCCAGCCTTTACCTCCTACAAAAGTTTTGTTTGCCCCTGAGTCCAAAAGTCCGTAAAATTTTAACCCCAAAATATTTACCATTAAATAAGGACATTCTCCAGGTCCTACGTGAGAAAAAACATAATCTAAAACAATTTTATCTTTAAAATGAAAATATTTTATGGTCGAGTCTAAATTCGAAGCTAACCCACGACCTAAGATTGGCTTCTCGAACCGTTTCCCTGATTAGACATATTACTGTTATTACAAGTTGGACAAGTTTTCTTTGACACATTCAATTTACCACAAGTAAAACATTTCTTAGTACGTGATGTGCAATTTTATGCATAATGATTAGGCTGGTTACATTTAAAACATACTTGAGTATCAGTATTTTGATTTTCATTTTGAGAAATATTAGAAAAATTTTGTGAATTTTGTCGTCTAAAACTATTTTGCGATTCAACTATATTATTAAAATTAGAATGAGAGGGATTATTATAATTACGATTATTGTTCTGAAAATTATTCGATCCATTTTGATAAGAATTATTATTATGATTTCTATTAAATTTTTTAAAATTATTCTGTGAACCATTGTTGCAAGCAGCATTATTCTGTGAATTATTGTTATAAGCAGTATTATTTTGTGAATTAAAATGTACATATCTGTTTTGTCTATTATTTTGAAAATTTCTATTACCTGTAAAAGAATTTTGGCTTTGTGGCCTGTATTGTCGATTTGAAAAATTTTGAAAATTTCGTCTCCTTGTATATTTTGTATTATTATTAAAATTTTTATTAGTATTACCAACACTCAAATTACTACAATGCAAATTAGACTTTTGTGACATAGAATTAGCACTTGAACAATCAACTTCACTAACAGTATGTTTAGAAAAATCACGTTTTATAGGCTGATAATCGAGATCAGGTTCAAGAGAGACATTACCCTTCCTAGGTGGTTTAAACTCTTCGACACGCAATCTAGTTTCTTCTAATTTCCTACATAATTCGATCAATTCAAAAGGTGTATTAATGTCATGTAAACTTAAACGTTCCTGATAAAATGGTAACATGTTAGATCTTAAAACTTTTAAACGTAATGAATCTGAAACAGCTGAAGGCATTCTATCAAATAATTGTGTCATAGCTGCTACGTAAACACCTATGGCTTCATCTGAACCTTGGGTACGATTCAAAATTTGCTTCCATAATTTATCCCCAAAATGTGCCGGCAAAAATTCATCTTTCATTAACTTAATCAAAGAATCCCAATCAGCTGCATATTTGCAAATTAAATGATAATAATTTAAAGCATGTGACTCAAATAAATCTGAAGCTGAATGAAATAATTCTGTCTTAGTCACACACCTGGAAACGCGAAGTTCGTCAACTTTTTGTAAAAATGCATTAAAACTTAGCCCTGAACTCCCTGAAAATTTAATACCCCATTTATAAACTGGTACACTTTTATAATTTGAACTACCTGCAGAGGTTTGCTGAAAATTATTAGAAGTATTAGTATGTGGAGAATTTTGTGCTGTATTTGCCATCGTTGAATTTGCCAAAGTTTGATCAACCCCTGTATCATCCTGAAAATCTGGATCTAAAGGCGGTTCTGTATTTGTATTAGAAGAGAATAATTTAGCTTTTGACTCATACTCAGTCACTAAAGTCGTTATTTGTTCCAATAATTCCGAACGTTTATTTTGAGTTTCGGTGTCCGCGTCTGAAATTCTTTTTATTCTACCTATCAAATGTGTAAATTTTGTTTCAATCTTTGAAATTTGATTAGTTGTCCCAGAAAAGGTTGAAATGATTTCTTTTAGTTCTACAAGCTTAGCTAAAATTTCTTTTTCATTATCTAGTTCCACAGAACTTTGTACTAGATCACCTGGCATTTCTAAACGTAACAGTGGTCGTAAACATTTCCTTAACGACTCAACTGTTCCCGAAGGTTTTAATACCCCTTATTCCTACTTCATACTCCAGCTCATCTTTAGCGAGTCTATCTATACTCAACTTATACATTTTGAAAAAAAATTTAAAATACAATAATACAAATAAAATAAAATTCTTTTAAAAAAAATTTACACCAAAAAGTCAAAATACAAAATACAAATAAAATAAAATTCTTTTAAAAAAAAATTACACCAAAAAGTCAAGAAATTTATAAAAATTATCAAGGGCACCCAATTCAATATTATTACTGACAAAATAACATTTCGAAAGAGTTAAGCTCAACAAAATGTCAAGAAAACAATTTCCATGTAAAATTTTATCGTCAAAAAAATTTATTATAAGTCTTTACTATATTCATATACCAACAATGTCAATCAAAACCAACATTAAATTCACCAAGTTGCAAAATTATAAAATATCCAAAATCTAAAATAAAATAGTAAAAGCTAAACCTCACAAAACCTAGAAAATTCGTGAAAAATGTCACTGTACGATATTAGACAATATCTTAGTTAAAGTTGGGCGCCAGTGTAAAGTTACGACTTTTGCAACCTCTTAATAATCTCTTATAAGGTTGGGTGCCAGCGTTACGCTTGCCCCCCCCCCTTAAAGAGAATAGATTGTAAAGCCACTGCTGCCAAATGTTGCTAGAAATAAATCGCCCTAAACCTGTTATCCTATCTCCAGATAACAATTGTGACCCAGGTACGCCCTGAGAAGGTTATCTATTTACAACTCTTACCTAATCGACCAAATCAAGCTGCTTGTAGAACACCTCCATACGCTAGCTCTAATCTCAAGGTATAGGTTCTTTTAGTGACAGATGAGCGTTTAGCTTTTAAAGTCAAAATCGGTAATTTAGTCAAAATAGAGAGGCGCCACCATAGTTTTACTTTCTAAAATCAGGCCCTAAATGGTGGTCCGTTTAGCCTGTAACGTTGAAACAAAACCAGGAAAAGAAAACAAATATGTCAAGTCCGGTATTAAAAATTACTGGGAAATCAAAACAAATTATTGTTTAAGGCCAATACATTTAATTATGAAAATTAGCTAGGATAAAATAGCAAGTCCTTTTTTTTCCTTTAAATTAAATGCAAGCTCCTTTGAGACAAAAATAGAGTTACTTACGTTATTTACAATAATGGGTGATTGGAACTCACCCAGTAGAATTGATCCAAGTGTATTTGACGGCAGACACTATATCCACACAATACAGTCAGCTGTGCTTTGAGGGTACAGTGACCACATAGACCAGACAACTGGAATTTCCGCTAGGTCAAAAATACTTGAATCAAAACTGTTGCTCGCCGTAAAGTAAAATATAATTACAAGAAAGATCGTGGTTTGACACAAATCCAAGTTAAGCTTTAAAGTTACGGTATAGAAAAATTTACAAAGTTACTGAAGAAAAATGTACAAGGTTACTTTCAAAAAGGTCCAAGTGGTTGTGGACACTAGCACGCTTGACGGTGACTATACCCCCTGCACGGAAAATCCAACTGTGCTCCTACCGGGTACAGTCACAAGTACCAGCACTGGGTTAGCTTAACTACCCCAGTCCCGATATGTCCACTAGGCCAAAACGGTACTAGGATCCACCTCCCTCTACTAATAACCCCATGAAAATAAATGCTACCCCAAATTTGTACACTTATTTATGCCCAAGTAAAAATGTAGTTACATGACTACATGTATCGAATCTAGTATTTAAATTTGTTATAAGAGAATTTACAAAATACCAAAATTATATGTCCAACTTGGACTAACGAGGCCTGGTAGTACGCATGCGTGTTGTCGACAATCCGCCCACGTTTACAGTCACCGGGACTTTACATTCGTTCGGACGCACAAGAGAAAAAAGGTTATTAAAAAGATTAAAACGATGTGATCGTATTTTTATAGCAAAGTATTGGTCTGAAGGACTCTTCCAGCAAGGTTCAAAAACATTGATTCCCCGGTAGGGCATTCCAAAATAAAAGGACCTCTATGAGGTACAATCAGTATTGCACAAGATACATTAAAAATAGGGAAAATTGTCCCTCGGCAAAAATCAATGTCAGTCACCACACCGGTAAGTGATATCTTAAAAGCTACACTTAGCTGTCTGCAACCATCGAAGTTGCCTCTCGGTGCGTTGAGAAGGTTCTCGAGTTCCCTGCAGAGCCTTGTTGTCCCGACGTGGACAGGATAAAGAATTTTGTACCAAAACTGACAACTATCTAGTCCCAAGGTCATTCACGGTCACGTCAAAACCTTCTAAGGAAATTTTGGGCTCTTCAATACCAACCCCGATGTGTCCAAACCATAAATTCAGGTACTTTAACCCAAACGTAAAACGTTTAATCCAAAATTAGGTAGTCAAAATTTAGTCCAAGCCAAAAAAACTTAATCCAACCAAATAAAGTTTAGGCCCTTCAAAAAAAACTCTAAAAGAAAATGCCCTATATAAGTAAAATCCTTTCATAATAGAACTAACTAAATCAATTTTGAATTTACAAATTTACAACCCTAAATCTTATCTAAACAATTTTCGCTTACCTTAAATTAATAAGGGTTTTTCAGCACCGCAGAGAAAAACACATATTTATCGGCATCTTAGCCAGGGAATGTATACCATCAAAAAAACATACTAAAACATTCCAAAGGGGATGGATACCCAAGAAATTATATTTGCCCATGTGGCATTTTCCAAAAGAAATTTAACTGGGGTTATATCCCCATGTGCTCTTGTCGACGGTCAACGAAGAAAGGGACACGTCATCTCTCCCCAATCTCCAAAATACACCAAATGACGGTTCCTTCCACAGCAGGACCAACCGCAAACTTCCAAAACCAAATTTCCCCAAATAATCTACGCCAATTCGAAAACTCGCAACAAAAAGTTAACCCTTTTTCTTAACAAAAGCCCGGTCGTCTATGCCGCCAGAATACGGCTTATGACAGGTCATCCCGCCTGAAATCTAACAAGGACAACTGTCAGCGTCAATGTCAACGTCCTGTCATTGACGTATACTTCACAAACAGCTGATTTATATGTCATTACATTTCATAACAAAACACTCCTGAGAATGAAAACTCAATCGAGGTTTAATACCAAAATATCCAATTATTATTATTTCTTTTTAGGTTCGATTTTAACCTGATCTTTACGTATGTTATAAGGGACAATAAAAGGCACCCCTGTGGTTTAACAGTATTTCGAATAAATTCGTTCTTGTAAGCTATGCAACATTTTTACATAACTTTTACGTAAATATAAGAAATAAATTTCACACAAAGAATGATATTTAAAATATGCGTACAAAAATAATTTTTAAAATTTTTGATATGAAATGCTTGATTAAAGTTATGGTTTAAAAGGTGAAATAAAGAGTTTTTATTTATTTTTTGGTTTGATTTTAATCTGATCTTTACGTATGTTATAAGGGACAATAAAAGGCACCCCCTGTGGTTTAACAGTATTTCGCTTTTACAAAACAATTGTTACGAAAAGAATGAATATTTAAAACTTAAATGTAATCCAAGAAACAATAAAAACTACCCTACTGAGAACAGCGATAATACTTTACCTTGAATGCAGCCTAAAAAGGTATAATAAATCTGTGGGTTTTTTTGTATAATACGGATAAATTTCAAAACAAAATCTCTGACAAGTATGAGAAAAACAGGATATTGGTTATTTATTGGCGGTTAGTAGTGACAGCTGAAAAAATTAGGGTTAAAAAGGTTCCTTGGATTGGCCAGTTTTTAAGTTAATCTAAAATAACAGAATTAATAAAAAATATGAGTGGAGTATTTTCCCACGCCTCCGAGTATATATACGAAAAGGGGTTTTGAGTATCGCTATCCAGTCTGTACTTTGTGGTTAAAGCTGCTAATCAAAAGTTTAAGAACAATTATTTTCAAAATGAGCTTAGTGAACGGTGCGTATTGTAGTTCCGAAATAGATGATATTTCAGTGGGAAATATAACCCCTGCCAGGTGAGAATTTGTCGTTTTTTACCCAAAACACGTTTAACAATAGCTGGAATTTATTAGAAGAACTACATCAAAATCGAGAAGGCGCGAAAGAAGAAGTAGAGGGCTCTAAAATTAACATAATTCAGAACGCTGTAGTCAAAGAAATGGAACCCGTTAAAAAGACACAGGAATCATTGTTGAGAAATCTACTTACACAGCCATCGAACATGCTTAAAAGTGAAAACAATTTTTGTGGGAAAATAAAAAATAAAGAATCTTAGCAGTCGACAAATTTCGATACCATTTTACAACCAAATATTGAGAAAAAAATGAAAAGAACATTTCTCAAAATACTTTGAAGAACAATAATCCAAACTCTGATCAAATGTAGTGGGATAGTCAGGAAGAAGAAATGGCCTATGAGGAAAACAAAGTTAGTACCTCGGAATGTGAAAGGTTGGAAGATTTTCCTGTCAGACAAAGAGATGATGTGATGAGTGTTTTTAAAATTCGGTGTCAGTTATTAACGAATTTAAAAGACGAAGAGAAAGAAATGGAAAAACATAGTCTACGAATTCAGTTACTGCAAGAAAAACTGGTCTCATCTAAGAAAAGGTGAAAAACTGCAAAAAACAATTAGAACATTTAAACAAATTTTGTGGTACTTTTAATATATAAGAAGACTGTAAAATGTTAGCACCTTGATGTCTCTAACAGGGTATTTTAATAAACTAATAATTTTAATTTTATATTATCAATTTTAGGCGTTACTAAATATATATATATATATATATATATATATATATATATATATATATATATATATATATATATATATATATATATATATATGTTTAAAGTATGCGAGAAATGTTTCAAAACATTTCATTATTTTGATATTAAGCTCTTAAAATCACTGTATCAGGTTTTATTACTATGGCTTAATGTTATAAACTGATTCATTTAACGTGTTGTGAGGGTAAAAAAGACAAGTGTTGTGTTAAAAACTAGCTTCGTATTTAGAACAAATATGTAAGTAACGCTCTTTTTTCTTACCTTTTTGCTAATGTGATAGGCTTCAAATGTTTTGCTATTAAGCTCTACCTTAATCCCACGCTGTTTTTCAGTTTAATTTAGTATTAATTTATGTATGAGTAAAATTGCACACTCAAATATATTTTTTTAATAAAATAATATTAAACTTCGTCTATTTTTTATTTTGTTTATAGTATGCGACATTTAAATAAAAATGACAAGAAAAGTGGTAGAAGGATAGTCTCTGGGCGCAGTGCTTGAGCTTTTTTAACCTATTAACCTAGGCGAAAAAGTTGTAAATTATCTGAAGTCCAAAGCTTTTACGTAAAGTTAACATAAAGTCATCATAAGGCTAGACTTCAAGGCAAAATATCTTAAAAATATCAATAAAAATAAAAAAAATCATCCGAAGTGTATAAGATTTTACGTAAAGTTAACAAAGTCATCCTAAGAGTTTCCTAAGTCTTCATAAAGTTTACATAAATTCTGCATAAGAAACGTAAGTTGATATAAAATTTCACATAAAACAAAATATCTTATAAATATCAGCAAAAATAACAAAATCTTAAATTTATCTTAATTTTATCTTAAATACTAATATGGTTTCATAGATAGTATTCAACTAAAATACCATAGTACTGGTCTGTACTATTAAAAATTTAAATTTTTCGGTCAAATAACATCTACTTGGCATTACCGAAGAAATTTTAAGAAATCTTCACACCTACCTAGAAGTACTATTATTTGAATAGATAACCATAGTATTTGTATTATTTTTGTGTGTTTCGACCAATCTGCAGGTTTGCAATCTTTTGTTCAATATTGCTGAAATAATAAGAAAAAGTAGATAAATTAGTTTATTTTCGCCTGGTACTATATAGAAACAATATTAAAATATATACACAGCTCTATGTCGGACTGATGCATACTGTATTACTATAAAATGCCCCGTACTTTTTTTTATCAAGTAGGGTGAAAAATGATACGTAATTCAATCTGAACGGGACGGAACTACAGCGCGTGAACAACCCAACGGAACGGCACTGCTACGCGTGAGCAACCTAACGTTTTAAAATCAATTCACCTGTAGATCTTTCTAGACAGCGTATCTACTTTTATACACTAAAATAAGGTCTTAATGGGTACATCAATATGTTTTAAGATTATTTGGGCAGGCACCTGTTTTTCTCTTAATTAATTAAAACGCCCGTTCTATATAATAAAAAACTATTTATGTCTAAAGTAACAACCGAAGCTATACCGACTCATAAATTTACAATTGAACCACCCAAGACCTTTTTAACACCTGTTTAACTACCCCCTGACCATCGATAGCTCAGGTGGTTGTTTATGTATGCCAGGTCATAAATCTTTACACAATCCCTTTTGTTATCCCAACCCACAAACCTACCCATTAAAATGGTTTATCGGGCACGTGTCCTTTTTGTCGGAGACAGCAATTAACACCTTAATAAAAAAATATTCGTCCCCGTGGCGGGACCACCCGCGACTAATCATAATTACCCGGAAGTAAGCAATTAATCATACCTGACTGCATGCGTCGATAATAAACACTTGTGAGTCCAGGCGGCATTTGTCAAAGGCGGCATCTTGGGGGGTCCAGGCGGCATTTATCAAAGGCGGCACTTTTTTATCAAAGGCGGCATTTATCAAAGGCGGCATTTTTTTTATCAAAGGCGGCATCTATCAAACGCGGCATTTATCGAAGGCGGAATCGTGGGGGGGTCCTTTAAAATTTTCCCACGGTCAAATGTCCCAGTGCCTATTGTTACTGATGACACTGTGTACCTGTTTGTCTTAATTATAATGTGTATCACTTTTAGACACAAACTACGTTTTCAAAAATAGTTATTTTATGAAGTTACCTTATACAGGGTCAAAAACAAATAAACTTTGCATCACATGTGACCAAATTTTAATAGCCCTATTTGGATTTTATAGAAAAACACACATTTAATATGGCGCTACTTTAAAGAAAATGTATCTGGAATAAAGCATTATTACGGTTTGTTTTGGCCATACGAAGTTAAAGTATTATTATTATAGCAGTTGCAACAATTGGTTAATTTTTAGGATTTAGGCCTACCTTTTTGAATATATTCACTCATTCCTTGAACGTTTTATTTTGGTTTGTTTTTCCATTTAGTCAAAATTTTTTTCCTAACCTTGAATTTAATTTTTACAAATTTTCCGTCACTAGTCTGTCTTGGATCCAGCCTTGTTTTCCCTCTTTCTGTATAGTTAATCCCTAAGGAAATATGTCCGAATTTGGCCCTAAAAACTATATTTGGCTATTAATATAAATTAGAATTTGTTTACATGACGAAATAACACGTTATTTTTGACATTTCAATCAGCTGGAACTACTGTCTGTCGAACCTGTGGTAAAACCTTAGTTTTCTGTCCTGAGCCGCCCTCTGTGACTGTTATTGGAAAACGTCGAAGCCAGGAACGATGGAATCTGCGTTCTAAGTTCTAGGTCCCTTGATTTTAAAGGTTTCTAATGTTCATTCATGCATTACGGTTCGAGGTTGAGCAAAATCGTAGGTGGGGTGCATTTGTACTGCCAATTGTACGAACTATTAATGAATGTCGGTTTATGGACATGGAAACACGTATTTAATTGTTAGTTTTGTTGGTATATTGCCGGTGTTCATTGGTTGGGTTAATTTTACTGGCAGAACATCGTGACAATGCGTTGAAGGGAATACCATCGAATCAAAGCTTTCAGAACTGTACATAATTGGGTACCAAGGGGTACTTCGAAACAACCCTGTGACGTCACTTGTGCAAGAAAATCGATATTGGAATTTTTAGCAAGGATTGGGTGTGGCACCGGAGCAGAGGTTCTTTTCACAAACTGATCGCGTCGTCGACTGTATCGTATTCTAAAGTCTTTAGAAAGACACCCAAAATTGGGATCCGTGAATGCGGTACAACTAATTTCTTTTACGTTGTTTTGTTGTGTGCCATTTTGGCGTTACGTTGTTGGTCCAGTGAGGCCGTTTTCGTTGATTTTGTAGAAGAAATTCGACATCTCTTCGTCGGTTTTTACGACGACAGCGGACATGTGGACTTAGACCCGACCCGAGATCGACAGGTATGCCTTTTTGCCTCTATTAAACCCTTAAAAATACAGAATCCCGCGATTAAACTGCTATTTTAATTAATTTTCGTTGATTTCCTTTTTGATTCTATTTTTTTTACGACGTCCACGTTTTTAATTAGTTTTTCTGTAGTTAAAACTTCTCTAAATACAAGTAGATCGCTACATTTCGTGGTAGGAAAATTATGTACAGATGGTTCTTTTTTATTAAAAATTAAATGGGGTTTATGTGACCTTCACAGGTTTGTAGGTCAAATTCTTATCGATACCTAATTTTTTTTTGTCAGCTATGCTAGCTTGATTTACTACATTCTTTGATAATGTTGGTCAGAACTCTACCGGGTGACCCAAGGTTAAATTTTATTTTGTTATTTCGTATTCATAGTCATAGTGAATCAGTCATTGGTGTATGCCCGTGAATTGGAACCTAATGATGTTTCTTTTTATCAACTAATTATGCTAATAAGCGATAGCCAGGTCATTAAAAATTCAGATCTTGTGTTCTGGAATGTCAGCTGACAGCGTTAGAGACCGGCAATTTAAAACTATAGTAATTTGGGTAAATATTTTAAATGTCTGACAGTCAGAAGTGTTGACTTTCGTATTTCACTTATTCTTTTTCTGCTGCTAATTAGCTTTTAATTAATATTGGGTATAACATAGACAGGGCTGATTCTTAATTATTAGATTTGGTTACAAAATTTCAGGGTGGGTGTAATATAGTACCGTTAACTATTCACTATGGCCTATGGTATTTGTTCATTCTTGGGTTACGCTTACAGATACGGTATGGTTATTCTATATTCATAAATATTAAGCTACATTTACTATATTTGGATGTATATGTTTAGTAATAGTAATACTGAATTTCTCTTTTGATTATACTTAACGTGCTAAATTTTATCACATTGTATTTTGCGGCTAAACTTTTCTTTTGTGTAATTAAGCGATTACCTAACAATTTTGGTTATTTTGTCACCAGTGTATGATCTAATTGTTTAAGATTTTTGTAGCTGCATTACTTATGTAAATATAATTATTTTATAATGAATATTTGTCTGTGTACAGTAGCGTACAATGGCTACTTTTATGTAAATTTTAACTTAACTTTGATTTGTTAATTAATTGGCTTCGATATTGCCTGTTTATTTTTTTTTTGACCTGATGTCTATTTAATTCAAAATATTTCCTTCGGTTTTATTTTCTTGATACCAGTGAATATTTGTATAAGGCCTTCAGCCACTAAAAGTTTTTTTTGTGATTTAAATTTAATATTTCTTCTAAATTATATTTGCATAGTACCTGAATTTTACCTTGCCTTGACGCATACCTTTTGTTTTATCAGGGTCTTTCTGCTGGGAGACAGCACTTCTTTCTGCTTACTGAGAGACAGACACCCACAGTCTTTCTTTTTGCTGGGAGACAGCACAACCTCTTTTTGCTGGGAGACAGCACAATCTCTTTTGTGGCTGGGAGACATCTCCAGTCTTTCATCGTGCTGTGAGTCAGCTAAGCTGCCTAGGCCAGTTCAGCATTGACCTAGGACACCGTCAACAGGGGATGAACCCCTTCAGGCAACTTTTCCTTTATTTTATAATTAGTGTTACCTTTCTCTTACGATAACAACTTTATTCGATTTTGGCTCTAACCATGGTTAGCATTATTAATTTAAAGCGGATTAGTACCTTACCTTTTTGACTTTATTTCCCCCTCAGGGTTTGAATTTAGTTACTGCAAAACCGGTCATACGACCTGCGAATGGTTATTATAATAATAATAATAAGTTTATTTAATAATACTTAATAATTCCTAATAATGTTATTTTATCAAATTTCACAAAAGGACAAAATCCACTGATGTGTAATTAGAAATTTTGCCCTAACCATTCTGTAATATATTTGTAAATTTGTTTTAAGGGTAGTGTTTTATTTGCCTCACCAGACAGCGCAGTTTCTTGGATTTTTTTTTTTTTGGATAATATGGTAACTATATGTGAGTGAGTGAGCTGAAAGCGAGATCCCAATACTATCTAGGAGGGGTTCTGTTTTTCACTCGGCATTAAAAACAGTGGCGCCCTTATTAAACCCCCCTCTCTCCGGCATTGGAGCTAGGGCATTTTTTTTTGGCACGCATGCGCAAGCCTCTCGCATTCAACTCAACTCTTTACGTGAGTTAATTTTGTAAATTCTCAATATTTGTATTTTTTTTTATTTTTTTTACCGAACTTTGAATTTTTATTTATGAAGGGTAAGTAGAAGTAAAATTCTTCTTCTGTGCGAAAAAGAGCGTGGCAAATTTTGGCGCCCAACGTGGGGCATTCAAGCAAAAAGAAACTGCGTTTGGTGAGACCAGATAGAGCACTTTGGTACTAACATTATCAAAATTTTTTTTTTAACTTTCATTTGTCGATTTTTGCGCTTCTGATATGTTGTCTTACCTCTGATGAGATTTTTTTTTGCTGATAATGCAATATTTTTTTTGCGGCCTACCTATTGTTTTGTAGTAGCCATCAGAACTTCGCTGTTCTGACGGGTTTTCGTTATTCTTTCTGTTAGGACATCGCTGTCCTGACCGGTTTATTTTTTTTTTAAATCTTTTTGGTGAAGTTTAATTAGTGGAAATTATCTGAAAATTTAGTTTTGCAAATTGTTTGCAGTTTACAGTGTCAAGTGCAATCAGTGTTAATATTTTATTGATTTTTCTTTTAATTTATATTTGCTTGTGTATTATTTGACTCGTAATAAGTTACGATGGATTACAGTATGAGAGTGCATTACCTTAGAAATGATATGCTCATTTATGAGTTGCAAGTTCGTGGCATTCCAGCTGATGAAACGAAAACTGTCGAAAGCCTTCGTGCATCTTTACGCCCATTGTTGCAGATGGAGAGAGTTAGTAAGTCTATAAGTCACCCTCCCTATAATATGGATTTTGCTGAAGAAAGAGCTTATGTGGCGACTAACTTGAGGAAGACTAAATTGGCGATTAAGTCCGTTACTGGAGAAAAAGCCAAGACCAAATTTGAACGTCTACAGACACACTTGGTCCATCTTCTCAACCGAATTGATCGTGTACCAGTTAACCAACTGTCGTCAGAGGATGCTGACGCACGAGCAATATTAATTGCAGAAACCTTATCTGCTCTTGACGAGCTAGAGCAAGTATCCAGACGAGATCCCAACTTGAGCGTATTATTGGATGCAGCACGTTCGGGAGGTTCTGATTCTGATGATTCGTCAGAAGAGGAAGTGCCTCGACCAACTCAGCATGGTTCAACCCCGAATAGACAGCCAGTGTCAAACTTCAAGGCACTACGTATAGAAAAATGGGGCCTTAAATTTACAGGAGATCCCAAGAGTATGTCAGTCCATGGATTTTTAGAGAGAGTAACAGAGCTGAGATTGGCTCGTAATGTATCAGAAGGAGAACTGTTTGAGTCTGCCATAGATTTGTTTGAAGGCAAGGCATTGAATGGGTTTAGAGCGAACCGTTCCCGGTTTAACAGCTGGAGAGAACTTGCTGAACTGCTTTGCAGACACTTTGAACCACCAGATTATCGTGCTAGACTCTTTAAAGAAATGCTCGAGAGGACTCAAGATCCATCAGAAAGCATAGTGGACTATCTTTCAAGCATGCAGGCTCTGTTTCGGCGTTATGGTTCCCTCAGTGAGGATGCAAAGTTGGACATGATAACTAGGAATTTAGCTCCATTTTACACCACTCAGTTACCCATAGTGAACTCATTAGAAGAATTAGAGGAGCAGTGTCTGATTTTAGAAGCCAAGAAATACCGTGCAGAACATTATGTACCGCCATCTCGTAAACGACAACGATTTGTAGAACCTGATTTCGCCTTCGTCTCAGATATGCAAGAAGCCTTACCTCCAACTAAGGTCAATGAAGTGAGACATGTCAACACATACTACCAGTAGAGGTCCTAGAGAAGTAGTCTGTTGGAATTGTCAACAAACGGGACATTTTAATCGAGATTGTCAAAGCCCTAGAAAAACACACTGTTATCGTTGTGGAACACCTAATGTCACTGTAAGATCTTGCCCAAAATGTGCTAATTCGGGAAACGCTTCCCGGGGGAATCAATAGGTCGTACGATTTCTCCCAATACCAAGCGTGTAACGACCAATGATTTCGAGTTTTCATCCAAAATTCTTCTAGATTTCATCATTAGTCACGCACGAGGAGATCAACGTCCATATTTGGAAGTTTCTGTCATAGGCACACCTATACGAGGTTTGCTGGATTCTGGTGCCACTCGAACACTTGTTGGCCTTCCTGGATAGGACTTGCTACGGAGTTTGGGACTGCAACTTTTAGGTAAAGAAACAAGATGTACAGTTGCTAATGGAGAGAGCTGTTCTGCTATTGGTTACATGCAAGTACCGTTTAGTTTAATGGGAAAAACCCGCATGATAGATGTGTTAGTCCTGCCTGCACTGGCTCATACCTTAATTTTGGGAGTCGATTTCTGGAAGAGCATGGGGATCGTACCAGATTTGAATCAGGATGTTTGGCATTTCGCAGATGAAACGAATTCCACTCAAGTACTTAGCATACGGGATGAGAGTACCCTTACTTTTGCTCAGCGAATGACTCTTGATAAATTAGTCAAAGAAAAACTTGCTTTAATGGGTACAGGCCTGGGATGTTGTAAGGTGGCTGAACATGTTATTGAAGTGGAGCCAGGTACGAAACCTGTCAAACAAAGATATTACCCGGTGTCTCCATTTAAGCAGAAAATTATTGATGAAGAACTTAAGCAAATGCTGGAGGACGGAGTCATCGAACCGTCGAAGAGTGCTTGGTCCAGTCCGATATGTTTAGTGCGCAAGAAGGATGATTCCTACGGATTTTGTGTAGATTACAGAATTTTGAACAGTTTGAGCAAGAAAGACGCATATCCCTTGCCCTACATTTCTGCCATTTTGGACCGCCTGAGAGATGCAACTTACCTCAGTTCCATCGATATCAAATCCGCATTTTGGACAGTTCCCTTGAGTGAATCTTCGCGTGAATATACTGCATTTACCGTCCCTGGAAGAGGACTATTTCAGTTCCGTCGCATGCCTTTTGGTTTAACCAATTCACCAGCAACTTGGCAGCGCATAGTAGATACCGTCCTTGGAGCAGACCTTCAACCAGCGGTCATGGTATATCTAGATGATATAATTCTTATTTCTCAGGACTTTGATGAACACCTACGTCTGTTGGGCTTAGTTTTCGACCGACTACATGAAGCGGGACTCATAGTTTCACTAGAAAAATGTCAGTTTATGTAGTCGGTCGAAAACTAAGCCCAACAGAATATGTTGTGGACCGTCAGGGACTCCGACCAGATCCATTAAAGGTTGAGGCAATTGTAAATATTATACCACCGAAGAATGTCACAGAAATTCGCCGATTTATTGGTACAGCATCTTGGTACCGTCGCTTTGTTTCGAATTTTTCATCCACCATAGCTCCGCTAACTAACTTGACTAAGAAAAATGTCAGATGGTCATGGACAACCGACTGTGATAGAGCCTTTAAAGCGATCAAGGAAGCTTTGGTTACAGCACCGATACTTACCTGTCCTGATTTTAACCGTCCTTTTGTCCTGAAAAACCGATGCAAGCGCATATGGCCTTGGTGCAGTTTTAACACAGACCTTTGATGATGGTGAGAAAGTAATATGCTTCCTATCACGTTCACTGACTAAACAAGAAATGAAATATACAGTCACCGAAAAAGAGTGTTTGGCGGTGATTTGGAGTGTGGAGAAGTTGAGACATTATTTGGAAGGGGTACACTTCACGGTAGTAACTGACCACCATTCGTTACTATGGCTGCACAGACTAAAAGACCCTCAAGGTCGTTTAGCGCGATGGGCGCTTCGTCTGCAACCCTATGATTTTACCTTAATCCATCGCCCTGGTAAAGAGCACATTGTTGCCGATTTTCTGTCCAGATCCGTTCCTGTCTCCGCAGAAGCTATTGACACCGATGATAGTGATGTTCCGATGTCTTCCACCACTGATGGATGGTATAAAAATATGTTTGTAAGGCTTGAACAACAACCAGACAAATTTCCTGCTTGGCGTGTAGAAAACAACATGTTGTACAAATATGCTAGAACCAATCATCCGGACCTTGGTACTCCATCCAGTTCTTGGAAAATTGTCGTTCCTAAGGATAAAAGGCGCAAGATACTCGCCCGTTGCCATGATATACCTGCTTCAGGTCACGTAGGCGTATTCAAGACCTACTGGAAAGTATGCAAACGCTATTATTGGCCTAAGATGAGGAGTGACGTCACGAGTTATGTGAAAGCTTGTCGAGTTTGTGCCCAGCACAAAGTAGAACAAAAACCTCCCGCAGGATTAATGGGTGACCGTCCAGTGATAAATCAACCTTGGCAGTGTATCAGCCTGGATTATATTGGACCGTTTCCTCGTTCGAGGTCAGGTAACACTTACGTTCTTGTGGTTACCGATTATTTCACCAAATTCTCCGTTTTATTTCCTTCTCGTTCAGCGACAGCTAAATCCCTCACCAAACAGGTTGAAGAAGGTATTTTCCTAATGTTTGGATCACCACAGTTCCTAATGTGTGATAATGGAGTACAAATGAAGTCCAAGGAATTTCAGAACCTATGTCAACGCTATAAAACCAAGCTATTCTACACAGCATCTTATCATCCACAAGCCGATCCGACCGAACGAGTCAACAGAGTCATAAAGACCATGATGCGATCTTACATCAAGAACAATAACCACCGTACCTGGGACGAGAACCTAGCTTCTATAGGCTGTGCTTTGCGAACATCAAGACACGAGACCACTGGATTTACTCCGCATTTTCTTAATCTTGGGAGAGAACATAAATTGTACGGACAAGACTTTGCAGAAGAGACTGCTAACACCAATGCAGACCTTCAAGATTATGTCAGGAAAAGACAAGCCGCCTTTGTGAAATTATATCGCGAAGTTCAGGATAAAATTAAAACATCTCATGTTAGAAATCAACGTAGATACAACTTACGTAGACGACCCGTTGAGTATGCACCTGGACAAGAGGTTTGGCGTAAAAACAAAAGTCTTTCCGATGCCGCGAACTATTATAGTGCCAAACTGGCTCCGGCTTATGTGGGCCCGTTCATTATTAAGAAGAAAACAGGGTCCTGCACCTACGAACTTCAAGATCGAGCAGGACAAAGTAAAGGTGTTTGGCACGTAAAAGATCTCAAACTGTATAATCCATCGACCGCAAATGAGAGTTCAGATAATGATTAGTTTTACCTTTAAATATTTTTCTTTAACGTTACCTTATTCCGTTTTCTTTTAATACCTTTTTTTTAATGCCCTGCAGTGACGGGCGCAGTGGCGTTTGGATCCATCTGGGCGCGAGACTTGATGGATTTGAACACTATCGCTTAGAATTGTGCTGCACTGGTGAACTAGTGGAGGTAGGAGTCCTCCGAAAGCCGTGGCAAGCTAGGCCTTCAGCCAACTTGCTGCTATTGCGCGTAGTAAGTCTGCCTTCAGCATTTTTACTACTTTTACTTGCTATCATCGCTTTGCGTCTTTGCTTATGGTATGATCTATCTTTACCTTATCTTTAAATTTCTTTAACTTTTGTGGCTTTAGTAACATTAATTTTAGAGTTTTTTTTTCTTTTGGCGGTGTCTTGCAGACGCTCATCTTGGCGCGAGACGAGATGGGAGTAGACGTGACACATGGTCATTAGTTTGTTTTTCCCTTAAGGCGATGATTTTTTTTTATTTGTTAGCTGAACTACCTGAAATTTAGCATATTTTTGTTTGAGTCATTAATTCATTAATATCTTTTAGTAACTATAAATTTACCTTATCTGAACTTACCTTAAATTTCCCTTATCTGAACTTACCTTAAAATTATCTTATTTGAATTTACCTTAAATTTACCTATTTTGAATTTCGTAATACACTGATTGCAATGTACTTGACAATTTGTTTTGGATAATTTAATTTACCGTAACTTGATTTGACTTATGACCTTAATCTGTATCTTGCTGTGTGATTTCGTTATCCTAGCTTGATCCGATTTAGTGTCCTTATTGTGACTTTCTTATCTTACCTTACGTTACCTTGATTACCTTACCTTGATTACCTTATCTTACCTTATCTTTATTACTCTATTTTATTTTGGGTTTAATTATTCAGTTAATTTTACCTTCATATCTTCAAGCCTTATTTGAGTCTTTGGCTTGGTACCTTACCTTACCTTACCTCGAGTTACCTTACCTTACCTTGGGGTTTAATTACTCGGTTAATTTTACCTCGATATCTTCAAGTCTTATTTAAGTATTTGACTTGGTGTTTCTTACCTTACCTTGATTTACCTTATCTTTTCTTGTGTTTAATTATTAATTTAATTTTACCTTGATATTTCTTTATAGTCTTATTTGACTTGCTATTTTTGTTATCCTGGATTTGACTTTGGCCTAGGTCTTGGTACCTAGACCCCTATTTTGGCGTTCTATATTTGGGCTATAGTTTAACTAGCCAAAATAGAACCTTCCCGATTATGACTTATTTGTCCCTATCTCCTTGTTTAGGCTGCGCGGTGTTGGGTGCTACCGAATGTCGCTTCGACGTTCTTTGTTGGAACTATTGATCCTTCGGAGAGCAGACCGACTGGAAGGGCTGTTCAGGGGGGGCGGAAGTCTGACCCCTGGGGTAACATTTTGCCCATCGAACTTGTTCGGCGGGCCAGGGGAGGGCCAAGCTACTTTGTTCGGCCTGAGCTCAAGTCGGCCTATTAGGTTGCGACAGGCCGGTGGCAGTGCCACCTTTCAGAGTACCCTACCTAATTTATTTTGTTTTATACAGGGACTGATGTACTACCCATTCGGTGCATCTTTTAGTTTAGTGTCTACTATAATTCACTTCCTTATGCTCGGTGGAACATATGGGCTATCCCTTTCTCTTCTTAAATTACCTTGGTTGTATATTAGTTATCTTTTCTTTTTAGTTTTTCCACCCTTTGGTTGACTCGACGCGTGACAGTTGGTTATCTGTTTTGGGACGCTCTGGAGTGAGGCTAGTACACGAGGTACCTCACGCTTTCTTCGAGTGTTACGCAATGCTAGCCCCCTTACCATCTTTGGGTTAATGTTACCAGGCTGTGCTTCCTGCACCCTGAAGTTTTATTCCACCCCGGATACTCCTGGAGGGGTCGCTGGTTGTCTAGCGGCAAGGGGACCAAAGTTAATTTTTATTTTGAATTATTTTGGTTATTGTAATATTTTGGGTTGTCGATTACCTGAGTTAGTGGGTTTAGTAATCCACTAAGCTGCGGGTATTATTTTTAGTAGGTGTCTTTATAGGCAGTTTGAGAAATTACCTCATTATGCCTTTGGTTTGTTTTCGTCCTTGTATTGGAACCACACTGGTTCATGAATTTTCATTTTATTTCTTTTCTTGGTTAATTTTGGTTGGCTAGGGTTGTCGGCCATGGTGATGCTTGGCCTAGCGGAAATTTCGGTTTCTCGGGTGTCAAATCCGGACCGATCTACGTGGCCCTACACTATAAAAAGCACATTTGGTTTTCTTGGTGCTGAAGTGTTTGGCCGCCGTCAAGCGTGCCATGATCTACAAACCCGGTTTGGCTCTTCACTGTCTTACTTTTCTTTGAAAACTTAATCTTCAACTTTAACTTAGTATGTTTTTGCCAAACTCAGACCATACCTTTGGTATTTAATTTCTTTATTTTCTTTTATTGGGAGCTGATATGATGAGTACGGGTGTATTATGACCTTGGCGGAAATTCCGGAGCTGGGGACACGTTTTCCCAATTTTGGTCTATGTGGCCACTATACCATTAAGGCACAGTTGACTCTGCGGTGCGGAAATGGTGGCTGCCGTCAGAAACACTCAGGCCTGTCATGTCATGTCAGAGTTTTTTTTTTGGTGTAGTTATTCTTCTGGTGATGTGAGTATATGTTTTGTTAGTAGCGATCCACTGGTATCTTTCACTCTCTTCCGTTGCTTCCTAGGGGAATACCCCCGGAGCTCCGGTAGTTAATTTTTTTTTGCCTTACTTTGTAAATACTGTAGATTTTTGAGTACTTATCGTCGGTTAATTTTCTCGAGAAAATTTCCCTCCTTTCGTAGGAGAGGGGGAGTTATTACGGTTTGTTTTGGTCATACGAAGTTAAAGTATTATTATTATAGCAGTTGCAACAATTGGTTAATTTTTAGGATTTAGGCCTACCTTTTTGAATATATTCACTCATTCCTTGAACGTTTTATTTTGGTTTGTTTTTCCATTTAGTCAAAATTTTTTTCCTAACATTGAATTTAATTTTTACAAATTTTCCGTCACTAGTCTGTCTTGGATCCAGCCTTGTTTTCCCTCTTTCTGTATAGTTAATCCCTAAGGAAATATGTCCGAATTTGGCCCTAAAAACTATATTTGGCTATTAATATAAATTAGAATTTGTTTACATGACGAAATAACACGTTATTTTTGACATTTCAATCAGCTGGAACTACTGTCTGTCGAACCTGTGGTAAAACCTTAGTTTTCTGTCCTGAGCCGCCCTCTGTGACTGTTATTGGAAAACGTCGAAGCCAGGAACGATGGAATCTGCGTTCTAAGTTCTAGGTCCCTTGATTTTAAAGGTTTCTAATGTTCATTCATGCATTACGGTTCGAGGTTGAGCAAAATCGTAGGTGGGGTGCATTTGTACTGCCAATTGTACGAACTATTAATGAATGTCGGTTTATGGACATGGAAACACGTATTTAATTGTTAGTTTTGTTGGTATATTGCCGGTGTTCATTGGTTGGGTTAATTTTACTGGCAGAACATCGTGACAATGCGTTGAAGGGAATACCATCGAATCAAAGCTTTCAGAACTGTACATAATTGGGTACCAAGGGGTACTTCGAAACAACCCTGTGACGTCACTTGTGCAAGAAAATCGATATTGGAATTTTTAGCAAGGATTGGGTGTGGCACCGGAGCAGAGGTTCTTTTCACAAACTGATCGCGTCGTCGACTGTATCGTATTCTAAAGTCTTTAGAAAGACACCCAAAATTGGGATCCGTGAATGCGGTACAACTAATTTCTTTTACGTTGTTTTGTTGTTTGCCATTTTGGCGTAACGTTGTTGGTCCAGTGAGGCCGTTTTCGTTGATTTTGTAGAAGAAATTCGACATCTCTTCGTCGGTTTTTACGACGACAGCGGACATGTGGACTTAGACCCGACCCGAGATCGACAGGTATGCCTTTTTGCCACTATTAAACCCTTAAAAATACAGAATCCCGCGATTAAACTGCTATTTTAATTAATTTTCGTTGATTTCCTTTTTGATTCTATTTTTTTTTACGACGTCCACGTTTTTAATTAGTTTTTCTGTAGTTAAAACTTCTCTAAATACAAGTAGATCGCTACATTTCGTGGTAGGAAAATTATGTACAGATGGTTCTTTTTTATTAAAAATTAAATGGGGTTTATGTGACCTTCACAGGTTTGTAGGTCAAATTCTTATCGATACCTAATTTTTTTTTGTCAGCTATGCTAGCTTGATTTACTACATTCTTTGATAATGTTGGTCAGAACTCTACCGGGTGACCCAAGGTTAAATTTTATTTTGTTATTTTGTATTCATAGTCATAGTGAATCAGTCATTGGTGTATGCCCGTGAATTGGAACCTAATGATGTTTCTTTTTATCAACTAATTATGCTAATAAGCGATAGCCAGGTCATTAAAAATTCAGATCTTGTGTTCTGGAATGTCAGCTGACAGCGTTAGAGACCGGCAATTTAAAACTATAGTAATTTGGGTAAATATTTTAAATGTCTGACAGTCAGAAGTGTTGACTTTCGTATTTCACTTATTCTTTTTCTGCTGCTAATTAGCTTTTAATTAATATTGGGTATAACATAGACAGGGCTGATTCTTAATTATTAGATTTGGTTACAAAATTTCAGGGTGGGTGTAATATAGTACCGTTAACTATTCACTATGGCCTATGGTATTTGTTCATTCTTGGGTTACTCTTACAGATACGGTATGGTTATTCTATATTCATAAATATTAAGCTACATTTACTATATTTGGATGTATATGTTTAGTAATAGTAATACTGAATTTCTCTTTTGATTATACTTAACGTGCTAAATTTTATCACATTGTATTTTGCGGCTAAACTTTTCTTTTGTGTAATTAAGCGATTACCTAACAATTTTGGTTATTTTGTCACCAGTGTATGATCTAATTGTTTAAGATTTTTGTAGCTGCATTACTTATGTAAATATAATTATTTTATAATGAATATTTGTCTGTGTACAGTAGCGTACAATGGCTACTTTTATGTAAATTTTAACTTAACTTTGATTTGTTAATTAATTGGCTTCGATATTGCCTGTTTATTTTTTTTTGACCTGATGTCTATTTAATTCAAAATATTTCCTTCGGTTTTATTTTCTTGATACCAGTGAATAATTGTATAAGGCCTTCAGCCACTAAAAGTTTTTTTTTGTGATTTAAATTTAATATTTCTTCTAAATTATATTTGCATAGTACCTGAATTTTACCTTGCCTTGACGCATACCTTTTGTTTTATCAGGGTCTTTCTGCTGGGAGACAGCACTTCTTTCTGCTTACTGAGAGACAGACACCCACAGTCTTTCTTTTTGCTGGGAGACAGCACAATCTCTTTTGTGGCTGGGAGACATCTCCAGTCTTTCATCGTGCTGTGAGTCAGCTAAGCTGCCTAGGCCAGTTCTGCATTGACCTAGGACACCGTCAACAGGGGATGAACCCCTTCAGGCAACTTTTCCTTTATTTTATAATTAGTGTTACCTTTCTTTTACGATAACAACCTTATTCGATTTTGGCTCTAACCATGGTTAGCATTATTAATTTAAAGCGGATTAGTACCTTACCTTTTTGACTTTATTTCCCCCTCAGGGTTTGAATTTAGTTACTGCAAAACCGGTCATACGACCTGCGAATGGTTATTATAATAATAATAATAAGTTTATTTAATAATACTTAATAATTCCTAATAATGTTATTTTATCAAATTTCACAAAAGGACAAAATCCACTGATGTGTAATTAGAAATTTTGCCCTAACCATTCTGTAATATATTTGTAAATTTGTTTTAAGGGTAGTGTTTTATTTGCCTCACCAGACAGCGCAGTTTCTTGGATTTTTTTTTTTGGATAATATGGTAACTATATGTGAGTGAGTGAGCTGAAAGGGAGATCCCAATACTATCTAGGAGGGTTTCTGTTTTTCACTCGGCATTAAAAACAGTGGCGCCCTTATTAAACCCCCCCTCTCTCCGGCATTGGAGCTAGGGCATTTTTTTTTGGCACGCATGCGCAAGCCTCTCGCATTCAACTCAACTCTTTACGTGAGTTAATTTTGTAAATTCTCAATATTTTTATTTTTTTTTATTTTTTTTACCGAACTTTGAATTTTTATTTATGAAGGGTAAGTAGAAGTAAAATTCTTCTTCTGTGCGAAAAAGAGCGTGGCAGCATTTGTAACGGTCCAAATTTGCCCGGAGTTATTTATTATATATATTGTATATATTGCATATTGGTACATGTATTAGGATAATATATTTTTTTTATACGCTTTTGATTAGACGTATTTGTACGATTAGCAGTTTTGGGGTATTAAAAATTAAATAAGAATTTCTTGCATTCATTACGGTCCTTACATTTCACGTATATGGAGAGCACGCCATCGTATTGAAATTGCCCGGCTAAGCAAACTCCTGCCTTGGGTAGTACAGGAATACTGCAGTTCGTACGACCAGATCCTGCGCCGGCAGATTTAGTACCGCGACGACGCGACGCCTGAAAAATCAATAGATGATCAATTCCAAGAATCGACATGATTTTGTTAAACGTTTCTTTTGGCTGCGTTTAAGTTTTCAGTACGGCTGTCTAGGATCGGTTCAATGACTTCGTTCATTCCAAAGGCGAATACTAAAATTGTTATCCCCTCCAATATTACTGTCGGTATGATGGATGGCTACCGTAATGTTTGACATTTATTTGAAAATATCGTTAATTTAAAAAATTAATTGACGGCTATTTATAGGGACATTCAAGAAAATATTGATGTAAACGTTTATTTTTGGGGATGCTGCATGTTTTGGTGGATTCAATTTTACTCGATGGGTCTTCTTTGGTGATTCACAATTAGATTATTTTCCCGCTATTGCATTTGTACCTTTCTAGGTACTACCGCACGAAGGGAACGGTGTATCGGCCATTTTTCTCCTTGACCGCGCTCGAGATAGGAGAGCTGCTGCTACTTTCTGGAACTATTGGTATTTTTCTTGCCTCCTTCAGTTTTAAGGGTTAAATTGCCTAGAAAGTATTAGTGTAGTGTGAGTTTCAGTTCGTTTTGTCGTTTTACGCACTACTCAGCTTGAAATGCTGGATCCAAGAGCAGATTTTCCAAGTCAACGGCGTGGAAGTCAAGTAAGTCGTTACGTTTTTTTCTCTTTGTTTAATGTATTCATAGTTTTCCCGTTATTTCATGCGAAATGCGCGCAAAATGGCTTAGATGGATTAATTTTCTTTTAGATGGGAAAACCAACCACCATCTACTTCTAAAACCTCCCTCTACTTCAGTGAATTTTAACCCTCCAGCTTCACATATACCAACCACTCGATAACCACACAAGATAGTGTGTAAGTATGAAGAGAAAAAAGTATGTGTAATTGTTTTGGTTAAATGTGCTAGTGATTATTTTTAAATTGAATAACCAAATATTTATCTGAAAATAATAATAATAATAATAATAATAATAATAATAATAATAATGATAATAATAATAATATGATAATAAAAACAAAACAAAAAGAGAGCAAGAAAACTAAAACCTCTCTTCTATAATTTGTAAAACCGTTTTTCGCACATTTTAGGGTTTTTCCCGGGGTTATTTTCTCCAGAAGTTCACCTTGTAAAGGCGTTCCACCTTGGTGGGGGTTCATCTTTGGTAACAGTCCTACTCCTTCTTCCTATGGTGTTTGGCGTAGACTGTGGTGTGCTGTTGGTTCTTCCCGTAGCTGCTACCATCGGAGGAAATATTACCTTCTTTTGTTGTGCCTGATGAACACATCCCAGGCACCCAAGTAACTTCCGTCTGTACTGTCCCGAATGTATATTGTGGCGCTCCCCAAAAATTTATTAATGCAGTTAACTATCCAAGCCAAAAATGTGCTAATTAAAATATAAAGACAGGGGTGTATTGTTCGAATTAAATATTTATTTATTTACATAATTCGGTAAGAGTAATATTATTAGATTGTGTCAGGTGTATTATTCGATAATAGTGTAAAGTAAAGTAATTAATGGGTATTTAAAAAAAAGAAAAAAAAACAGGGAAAAGACATTTGGGTTCTGCGGCATATTTAAGTTTATTATTTAGCTTATTTTGGGTACATGCCTAACTATGTTGGTAATTTCTAATTATTGGTACTGAGGTACTATGTAAACCGGCCGTGATCACGAATGGTACTACTGATTATTCTTTTTTTATATTGAATATAATATTAAGCGATGGATAAGGGACAACTTTACCTTTATTGGCAATAATATTGCGAAGGTTCCCTATCGATCGGAATTCGTCACAGTTGTATTGATTTTATTGGTTCTAATTATATATTTTTGCGATGTACATATGTGCCCTATAACTTAAAGCAACAAATTAAATATTCAATTTAAACTAAAGTATGTCTGCATTTTTTTTTGGCTAATACATGAAGAACTTTGCTACATTTGGTAAGCTTTAGGTACCTTGTAACCGGGTACTAAATCTCTGACGGAATCGGGTATTTTCTTAGGTTACTGGCGCCCAGATATTTTACGGTTTATTGTACTTGAACCGCACGACCACTCCCGACTTGCGGCTGGCCTAGCATTCCGTAAAATTTACCACCTTACCGCTTCTGTTTATAGGAGGCTGGAACCCCCCTATAGTTCAGATAGGTGGCAAAATTTATTTGGCGCCCAACGTGGGGCCATAACGCGTACAGTGTTGCCATTTTTCAAATTTCCCTAAATTTAAGGAATTTTCCTTTTTTGATTTTTTTGCCTTCTTATCCTGTTTTGGCTTCTAGGGATTGTTTTCTAGCTCTTTTGAACTAGTAATTACAAACCATTTGTTTTGCATTTTTTTTTTGGGAGCCCATTCGTTTATTTTAGTACACTGAGTTGTAGTTACCGCTTCTCGTTAAATATTTTGGTGTATATTTTTTCCCGCGTATTATACTTACCTAAACGGTGGTGATATCGATTTTTTTTATCTGAAAATTGAACAAGGGTTAGTTATAAAAAAACAAGTGTGTAAAAAAAAAAAATAATAATAAATAAAATAAATTAGTGTAGTGTGACTACAGTGATGCCTTAGTGTGATAGTGTTTACTCTAGTGCTATTCTGGTATACAGCTTATAATAATAGACTGTTAATTAAAATTTGTGAGAAATTAGGAATACTACTTTAACATGACGATGAAAATGGAGGTGAACCGTTTGGATCGAGACGAATTTGAGTACGAACTCACCTTTAGAGGAATAAAGGTCACTGAGGAGACTACTGTGGCAGAGATGCGCAAGACCTTACGTCAGTTATTAAAACTAGAAAAAAGTGGATCAGTTTTAACTTACCCCACATATCCTTATGACTTCGCAACCGATTTTAAAGCTCTTAAAAATAAAATAACAGAAATTGAAGAACTTGTAAAGAATTTTGCTGATACTTCGGAGAGTGGACAGTTTTTAAAGATATCGTCTAAGCTGTGGCACGCCTATCGTAGAGCAGATCGTAGCAAGCCTGATAGTGATGAGAAAACAGGTCAACGGTCCGCTACAATTGTGTCAATTTTAGGTCTTCACTCAACTTTACAGCATAAAGCAAGGAAGTACAAGCGTCTTTCTCACACTCATAGTCCTCTGGAATTGGCCAATTTGTTGTCCTCGACAAGTGTTGATGATGAGGAATCTTCTACCTCAGAAGAAGAGAGTTCAGAGAATGAGGATGATAATGAAGAAGTGGGAAATATATTGCCACAACCCTCATGCGTACCTGTACCTAGGGATACACCTAAGACGGTCCCAGTCTACTTATGGAACCTTAAATATGATGGTGAGTCCACGTCCTTGAATTCCTTCTTAGAGAATGTTCTCGAATTAAGTATTTCCAGAAATGTATCTAAAGCTCAGTTGTGCGCTTCTGCATCCGACTTATTTATTGGTAAAGCCAAGATATGGTATAATTCTATTAGAGATCGAGTTAGGTCCTGGGATGACTTGGTAGCTGACTTAAGAAGACAGTTTCTGCCAAGCGACTATAATGATCGCCTCTTTGATGAGATCAAACAGAGAACACAGGGTCCTAAGGAATCTATTGGGTTATATATAGCAACGAT
This sequence comes from Philopedon plagiatum, assembly GCA_963971165.1. Taxonomy (NCBI): domain Eukaryota; kingdom Metazoa; phylum Arthropoda; class Insecta; order Coleoptera; family Curculionidae; genus Philopedon; species Philopedon plagiatum. Next base: position 68,220,159 of record OZ020192.1, on the reverse strand, counting down.
GATAAACATGTTTAATCGATTGACTTGTCCAGTAACAGAGCAACGAAAACTTAAGGTTCTACTGAAAAACATTTCCCCATTTTATCAGAGTCAGTTGGGATTGGTGAAAGTGGAGTCTGTTCAGCAACTTATTGACTTGGGTCGGCAGTTAGAAGAAAGAAAAGAGGCCATTGAAAATTTTGTTCCTCCTCCCAGGAATAAGAAAATGTTGGAACCAGACTTGGCCTATGTTTATAGTGATGGTGCTTCGACGAGTGCGGCGAGTGGAGTTTCGTGCTCCGAAATATTATGTTGGAATTGCAAGAAAAGTGGTCATCGAGCATCGCAGTGTAAAGGACCAAAGAACAAATATTGTTTTAAATGTGGTAAGCTTGGGTATACTGTCCGTTCTTGTCCTAGTTGTTCCGGCCATTCGGGAAACGGGGATCGGAGACATTAATTGACCGTGACATGTCTCGAATTTCAACGGTCACCAGTAGCCCAAGGTTAAATTCTTCCCAACAAGCCATTTTGGACTTTGTTTTATCTCATGCGGAAGGTGACGTGCGACCTTACTTGTCAGTCAATATTTTGGGGTTAACACTACGTGGATTATTGGATAGCGGAGCTTCTGCAAGTATAGTGGGTGGACCTGGGTGGTCTTTATTAAAACCGCTAGGATTTCAGCTTAATGAACAAGACAGAGTGTCCTGCACGGTTGCTAATGGTGATAGGTGTGAGAGTATCGGCTCTCTAACTTTACCGGTGGAAGTTGAAGGCCGTATAAAGGTCATTAGGGTGCTCATTATACCAGAATTACATCATACGCTGATTCTGGGCGCAGACTTTTGGAGGCGTATGGGAATTGTGCCAGATCTGAGGCATGGCAGCTGGGAATTTTCCGCAGATAATTATCAAAAATCTGTATCCCTTGATTGTAGTGCTTTACAGCCAAGAACCGAGCTGAATCCTGAACAATCTCAAACTCTTGAGGAATTCATATGCAGGGTATTTACTGAGATGGGTGATCGCCTCGGATGTACACACTTGGTCGAACATCATATCTGCACAACGTCAATGCCCATAAAGCAAAGGTACTATCCAGTATCTCCAATGATGCAGGCACATATTAATGCCGAATTGGACATACTTTTGGAGGAGGGTATCGTGGAACCTAGTTGTAGTCCCTGGTCTTCTCCAATCCTCCTTGTCAGGAAATCTGATGGTGTCTCCTGGAGAGTCGTAGTTGACTACCGTAAGCTGAACCAAGTTACGGAAAAGGACGCTTATCCTATTCCGTATATCTCAGCCACTCTGGATAAACTCCGAGACGCACGTTACTTGTCATCCCTCGATATCAAATCTGCGTATTTTCAGGTTCCCCTGGCCGAGTCGTCAAGACCCCTTACAGCTTTTACAGTGGCTGGTCGTGGACTTTTCCAGTTTCGTAGACTTCCAATGGGATTATCTAATGCCCCTGCTACCTGGCAGCGACTTATTGATAGAGTGCTAGGACCTGCCTTGGAAGATTATGTCTTCGTGTATTTAGACGATATAATTATTGTTACTCCTACCTTTGAAAAACATATGGAGGTTTTGGCGGAAGTTTTTAAGCGTCTGAAAGCTGCCAATCTTACCGTTTCTAAAGGGAAGTGCAAATTCTGTCGTCCCGAGCTTAAGTATCTGGGTTACGTCGTTGATCGTAATGGTCTACACGTGGATCCAGAGAAAATCAGTGCTATTTTGCAGATTCCGTCTCCATCTAACGTAACTGAAGTGCGCAGAATTATAGGGTTAGCTTCTTGGTATAGACGTTTCGTCCCCAATTTTTCTTTGTTAATAGCTCCTTTGTCGAATCTGACCCGGAAAAACCAACCATTTAAGTGGGATCACACCCGTGAAGATGCTTTTCAGGCCTTAAAGGACTGTCTTGTTTCCGCACCAGTACTGACTTGTCCGAATTTTTCCTTACCTTTTATAGTACAATGTGATGCAAGCGGTTTCGGCATTGGCGCCGTGCTTAGTCAGCAGCATCCAGATGGAGAGAAAGTCATCGCTTATTGTTCTCGATCTTTAAATCGTAATGAAAGACACTACACTGTTACCGAGCGTGAGTGTCTCGCTGTAATATGGGCAATAGAAAAATTACGTCCGTATTTGGAAGGCTCAAAATTTACTGTTATAACCGATCATCACAGTTTAGTATGGCTAAACAATTTAAAGAATCCAACTGGTCGTCTGGCGAGATGGGCTATCCGTATGCAGCAGTACGACTATACAATTATCCATCGAAAGGGGAAAGAACATATAGTTCCGGACACACTTTCTAGAACTGTTCCGATCCTTGACACTTTGGAATCCAGTCGAGAAGAGGAGAAACAGCTGAAGGAAGTTAAAGATGCCTGGTTTCAAGGACTTTATCAGAAAGTATTAAAATTTCCAAAGAAATACTCCACGTTTCGTATTTCTGGTGCGCGACTGTTCAAATACGTAAAACCAAAGTTTCCGGAATTGGCTAGTGACAGGGATTCTTGGCGAGAAGTTATTCCTTCCGAGAAAAGGAAACTATTGATTCATGACGCGCATAGTTCGCTTTGTCATATGGGAGTTTTTAAAACATACCAGCAACTTTGCAAGACAGTGTATTGGCCCAAAATGAGAGCCGATGTTGCTGCGTATATTCGACGATGTCGTGTGTGTATTTCCATTAAACCGGAACAAAAACAACCTGCTGGACTTATGCTTAGTTCTCAGCCCTCTATTTCTAAACCATTCCAGCTTATTTGTGCTGATTTGGTGGGACCTCTACCTAGATCTGTTTCTGGGTTCTCATACATTTTCGTTGTCTCGGATTGCTTCAGCAAATTTACTTTGTTATTTCCGTTGCGTTCCGCAATTGCTTCAACTATTTGTCGTTTTATGGAAGATTACGTCCTGTTACTTTTCGGATGTCCTTCCAGAATTATTGTTGATAATGGTGTTCAATTTCGATCCAAAGAGTTCAAGACTCTTATGCAAAGATATGGAGTTTATATAAAGTATACTGCGAACTATCATCCGCAGGCAAATCCATGTGAGCGAGTAAATAGGGTTATAAAAACTATGATTTGTTCTTATGTATCCGAAAATCATCGCAATTGGGATAGGTATCTGGGAAGCGTTGGTAGTGCGATTCGCTCTGCTGTTCATGAAGTAACCGGGTTTTCGCCAAATTTTATTGTTTTTGGCCGAGAGCTACCAACAATTAATAAGTTGGAGAATTCAGATTATCCGGTAAGCTTCGATCGTACTTCGGTGGACGAGAAGCGTACTCAAGGGTTTAAAAATTTGTATGCAGATATTAAGAATAAACTGACCTTGGCTTACGAAAAGAACAAGAAAGTTTATGATCTTCGTCGACGTGATGAGCAGTTCTGGCCTAATCAACTTGTTTGGCGGAAGAACTACGTTCTTTCGGATGCCTCGAAATTCTTTACAGCCAAACTGGCTCCAAAGTTTCTTGGACCATTTACCGTATCGAAAAGATTATCGCCTTGGACTTACGAATTAAAGAATGATAATGGCAAGTATTGCGGTGTTTGGCATATCAAGGATCTCAAAGCACACCCACCTGACGATGAGTAACGTAATTAAAGATTTTGGGTAAAATCTTTTCTAAGCAGGGGGGAATTTGTAACGGTCCAAATTTGCCCGGAGTTATTTATTATATATATTGTATATATTGCATATTGGTACATGTATTAGGATAATATATTTTTTTTATACGCTTTTGATTAGACGTATTTGTACGATTAGCAGTTTTGGGGTATTAAAAATTAAATAAGAATTTCTTGCATTCATTACGGTCCTTACATTTCACGTATATGGAGAGCACGCCATCGTATAGAAATTGCCCGGCTAAGCAAACTCCTGCCTTGGGTAGTACAGGAATACTGCAGTTCGTACGACCAGATCCTGCGCCGGCAGATTTAGTACCGCGACGACGCGACGCCTGAAAAATCAATAGATGATCAATTCCAAGAATCGACATGATTTTGTTAAACGTTTCTTTTGGCTGCGTTTAAGTTTTCAGTACGGCTGTCTAGGATCGGTTCAATGACTTCGTTCATTCCAAAGGCGAATACTAAAATTGTTATCCCCTCCAATATTACTGTCGGTATGATGGATGGCTACCGTAATGTTTGACATTTATTTGAAAATATCGTTAATTTAAAAAATTAATTGACGGCTATTTATAGGGACATTCAAGAAAATATTGATGTAAACGTTTATTTTTGGGGATGCTGCATGTTTTGGTGGATTCAATTTTACTCGATGGGTCTTCTTTGGTGATTCACAATTAGATTATTTTCCCGCTATTGCATTTGTACCTTTCTAGGTACTACCGTACGAAGGGAACGGTGTATCGGCCATTTTTCTCCTTGACCGCGCTCGAGATAGGAGAGCTGCTGCTACTTTCTGGAACTATTGGTATTTTTCTTGCCTCCTTCAGTTTTAAGGGTTAAATTGCCTAGAAAGTATTAGTGTAGTGTGAGTTTCAGTTCGTTTTGTCGTTTTACGCACTACTCAGCTTGAAATGCTGGATCCAAGAGCAGATTTTCAAAGTCAACGGCGTGGAAGTCAAGTAAGTCGTTACGTTTTTTTCTCTTTGTTTAATGTATTCATAGTTTTCCCGTTATTTCATGCGAAATGCGCGCAAAATGGCTTAGATGGATTAATTTTCTTTTAGATGGGAAAACCAACCACCATCTACTTCTAAAACCTCCCTCTACTTCAGTGAATTTTAACCCTCCAGCTTCACATATACCAACCACTCGATAACCACACAAGATAGTGTGTAAGTATGAAGAGAAAAAAATATGTGTAATTGTTTTGGTTAAATGTGCTAGTGATTATTTTTAAATTGAATAACCAAATATTTATCTGAAAATAATAATAATAATAATAATAATAATAATAATAATAATGATAATAATAATAATATGATAATAAAAACAAAACAAAAAGAGAGCAAGAAAACTAAAACCTCTCTTCTATAATTTGTAAAACCGTTTTTCGCACATTTTAGGGTTTTTCCCGGGGTTATTTTCTCCAGAAGTTCACCTTGTAAAGGCGTTCCACCTTGGTGGGGGTTCATCTTTGGTAACAGTCCTACTCCTTCTTCCTATGGTGTTTGGCGTAGACTGTGGTGTGCTGTTGGTTCTTCCCGTAGCTGCTACCATCGGAGGAAATATTACCTTCTTTTGTTGTGCCTGATGAACACATCCCAGGCACCCAAGTAACTTCCGTCTGTACTGTCCCGAATGTATATTGTGGCGCTCCCCAAAAATTTATTAATGCAGTTAACTATCCAAGCCAAAAATGTGCTAATTAAAATATAAAGACAGGGGTGTATTGTTCGAATTAAATATTTATTTATTTACATAATTCGGTAAGAGTAATATTATTAGATTGTGTCAGGTGTATTATTCGATAATAGTGTAAAGTAAAGTAATTAATGGGTATTTAAAAAAAAGAAAAAAAAACAGGGAAAAGACATTTGGGTTCTGCGGCATATTTAAGTTTATTATTTAGCTTATTTTGGGTACATGCCTAACTATGTTGGTAATTTCTAATTATTGGTACTGAGGTACTATGTAAACCGGCCGTGATCACGAATGGTACTACTGATTATTCTTTTTTTATATTGAATATAATATTAAGCGATGGATAAGGGACAACTTTACCTTTATTGGCAATAATATTGCGAAGGTTCCCTATCGATCGGAATTCGTCACAGTTGTATTGATTTTATTGGTTCTAATTATATATTTTTGCGATGTACATATGTGCCCTATAACTTAAAGCAACAAATTAAATATTCAATTTAAACTAAAGTATGTCTGCATTTTTTTTTTGGCTAATACATGAAGAACTTTGCTACATTTGGTAAGCTTTAGGTACCTTGTAACCGGGTACTAAATCTCTGACGGAATCGGGTATTTTCTTAGGTTACTGGCGCCCAGATATTTTACGGTTTATTGTACTTGAACCGCACGACCACTCCCGACTTGCGGCTGGCCTAGCATTCCGTAAAATTTACCACCTTACCGCTTCTGTTTATAGGAGGCTGGAACCCCCCTATAGTTCAGATAGGTGGCACATTGTCAAAAATAAGAAGTTTTATGTACGTTGCGTTGAGTCTTATTTTGCAACAGTGGAGCAATTTAAAAAAAAGGGAAAGAAATCAAAATTATCTTATGCCGCACGTGGGCTAAAAATTGCATTTAGAAAAACTTTTTCTAATAACTTTTTTAGATATTTTGAGAAATAACCCCAGTTTTGAAGTTTCTTACATAGAAAGGCACGCCTGGGTTATCTGAATTGTTATTTAAAAAACATCCACTGGGATATAAAGCTAAAGATTTGAACGACTACGTGGATATTTAAAAAAAAACTAATGCATGTCGAAAAAATTATAAAGAGAACGAACAAATTCACGGAACAGCTTTAGATAAATATGTCACTCTTATTAATTCATACCTTGTAGATAAGGAAATTTTAAAGGAACCTCTTAGAGGTAGAACCCGTTCATTCTCCAAACCTCTAGCGCCTGCCACAAGGGCTATAACTAGAGCTTCTTCCATTGCTCAAATATCACGCATACAACAATATTTTAAAAGTTTAACAAAAAATGCCAGAGGTTTCATGGATTTATCTAATAATAAAATAGATTTTGTTTATTTCGATGATCCCAATGAATTAGTTGAAAGATTAAAATTATTATTAGCTTCAAAAGCAGCCGGCCACACTGGGCACAATAATGAAATTAACGCTATTATTGAAGAATTAAAAGAAGCCAATATAATTGTATAAAAGGAAAGGTTGTAATTATTTAATAATAATAATAATAATAATAATAATGATAATAATAATAATAAACGTCTTTATTTTTAATTCGGCGAAGTTCAGTCAAAGACTGCTCAGCTTAACCGAATACAATAATTTCAGTAAAATTAAGTAAGTAATTATTCAGCAAAGGATAACTAAGTAAGTAATAAAATTTATACATTCCATAACTACCAGAATAATCTAAAAACATTACATAACATAATTATATATACAAAGATTGAATTCAATTAAACTTAAAAAAATACAATATAATTAAAAATACATTTACAAATTTTTTACCAAGAAGTAAATTATACATACAATAAAAATAAAAGAGCACATTTCTAAGAAGGCAATATCATACCGTCAAGCAACAGCCTGTTGCAACAGGAATTTTTTGTATGCCTTTTTAAAACCATAAACCAACTTCAATCGAATGGGGTGAGGTGCCGAGTTGTAAACAGACACCGCAGAGTAGCTGAAAGATCTTTCAAAAATTGACGTTTTATGCTTAGGAATATCGAGGAGATGGGCGTTACGAGTGTCTACATCATGTACTAATACTCGATGCTTTAACCTTTCCTTAATGTAAGTAGGTAACCTGTCTCAAGCACCCTCTGGACAAACGAAGCCAAATGCAGTTTACGTCTGCTGTGCATATTGAGCCACCCTAACTCCACCAATTTGTGTGAAACATGATCCCTTTTTCGAAGATTATAAATAAAACGAACACAAGAGTTTTGTATTCTTTGCACTCTAGAACTACTTAGAACATCAAGACAAGGTCCAAATACCAGATCTCCATAGTTGGTATGACTCAAGACCAACGCTTCACATAGTCTCTTCTTAAGGTCCCCACTCAATATATGCCTGCTACGATAAAGTCTTTTCAAAGACGCATACGACCTTTGGACTATAGATTTTACCTGTGTCCTGAAACGCAGGTAATATAGACTCCAAGACTTTTTATGGTTTCTGCAGGTTGAATGCTAACGTCATTTAAGACTATGTCCAAATCCATACCAGTTAGCGCGTTTCCAAAATTAATTGTTACTGATTTTGTTGGGTTCAGATTTAGGCCATGCCGGATGGAGTAATCATATACCTTTCCAAGCGTATCATTCAAACAAGAGAAAATCCGCTCGGCATTTTCCCCATTGTAATCGGCATAAATCTGGGTGTCATCAGCAAATTGATGAATTGAACAGTTATCACTTACAAACTCATTTAAATCCATCGTATACAACATAAAACGCAAGGGTCCCAAGATAGAGCCCTGTGGCACCCCCATCTCTACACCTCTTGTCTGCGACACGACATCATTTAACTTAACGAATTGACTTCGATCCAGTAGATCGGTGCGTTTCGAGTGTCCAGCAGTTTATATTTTGTTACAGTATTTAAATTTACAAACAAGACAAAAATTAACATAATACACTGATAAAACTTAAAATTTGTCAAAGAATTATTTTCAATATTTTTTTGACAATTATGATTTTTTGCAAACCATAAACATTCAATAATGTCGCAATTTTTAGATAATCTATAATGTTCATTAATTGGACAATCATCACTTTTCCACATAAATATTTCTGCATCATAATAAAAACATTTACAAGCATCTAGAATAGATAGGTATATGATAAAATCCGGAACTTGCCAGCAATTTTGGACATAATTCTCCCTTCCAGTTTTTAAAGGAAGACATCCTTTTTTCATAAGTTTTGTATAAACTATTATCAATTCCTCGATCAAATGATTCAAAACACATTATAATGATTTCAGTAATATACAGAAATAAAATGATTTTGTTTCAGTTTAAAAATATATAGTCTTTACTTAACCTTGAAACAATTTTCATCATTCATGATCCATGAACCACTCATAAAATGGAATATCCTGGTGACCCCATGCTAAGGTATCAAAACTATTTGGAATTTTCAATCTTTTATCATCTCTGGCAGTTAATGCTAATTTATTGACCATTTCGGTATAAATAGTATGCAGCCGAGGTCTAAACAAGTACATTGGACAAAAAACTTTAGAGTTCTTTTCCACAAGATCTTTATAATCAACACGATCTAATTGATTTTTAATGCTACTTTTTTTAATTCCCTTTGCCTTTTTAAAGTAAACTATTTTGTGTCTTAACACCATCCAGTACCATAAAAACACTCTATAGGTTCACCAGCATACTCATCTTTAAATTTACCCACAGCAGAAATGCTTATCGGTATATGATGAATATTATTTCTTTTATAATTTGATGTATCGAATCTTTCTATGTGGATACTAATATCATTATATATTTTTTTTGGTTCAATTTCTAGGATGAAAGATTCAGTATCTGTATATAATAACTTAACTTTGCTACCATATAAGGGTTTCAAAAACCCATAATAGAAATCATACATTACAGTTTTAGATATGTCTAATATCGAAAACACAACATAGACGGGTTTATTATACTTAACTAATATTTTTTGCATTTGAATAGCAACTAAATTCTCAGAAAATACTGTATAATCTTTAAAATATTGTTTTGCTATTAAATTTTCTGCACCATCTTTTCTTTGGTTTTTTGACCATTGAGTAACTAATCTAATGTCAGTTCTTTTGTCAACATTTTCCATCGTTTTTCCATAAATACTATTGTTAGCTAATTTATAGGAATTTTTTTCAAATTCATATTTTGAATTATTTCTTAATTTTGTATTTAGATCTATGTATTTTTCTAACCAAAGTGATTGCGTAAATTGTACGACCCTAAGTACTTTTTTTAGTTTTAATCCATGCTTTAAACATGGTTTCAACAAAGTGTAGTGATTAACATATTTTTCTTTGTTTTTTAAATTTGGAATTAGTTTAGAAATCTTAGAATTAGGGGACTTAAAATTTTCAGGATAAAAAGGAAATTCATTATGAATATCGTGTAAATTTGAAGGATATTCCAAATCAACTTCCAATACATACCCTTTTTCAGAAGTGTCAGAAATATCCAGCATATTTAATTTTTTAATGTCCTCATCTGAAAGCCAATCATATAACGTGTTCAATCTATTTATTGTAAATAGCCTATGGACAAATAAATAAAACTAAACTAAACTAAACTAAACTATGCAAGAGATGCCCTCAAACATTATTGAGAAAAAAGCGTTTTTGTTGGTTTAATTAGATATTTTGTTGTAGAAGACTCAAAATATGGTCAAGAGTGTAGGAAACCTGTTAAAAAAAGGTTGCGGTGCAGTCACGCCAAAACAAACACACACAAAAGAAACACATCAGTAATGACGAGAGGAAGGAATAAAAATAATTAAAACCGCCTTTGAACAAAGAATTATATCCTATAGGGTAACCGCTAAAGGATTTCATATAAATATTGTAGATTTTTCAATGAAGTTTTACCAAAAATTAGTACAATAATTCAAGAAGAACTTGACAAATTTACATGCATCAAGCTAAATCTGGAATTATTTGGAATGTATTTAAATCCTAGTAATGAAAGTTATGATGTAAAGTCATTTAATACTCCATTTAGAATGTCCTGTGGCAGCTCAAATATAACTGCAGATATTGAAGAGATGATTGGAATAATGGATAGAGAAGCTGATGAGCTAGCAGAAAGAGACTCGGGTAATATTTTATGAAATTAGTGTGTTATTTCTATAGAATGCTTTATATTACAAATAAAAATAAAATAATTAATTCTGTTTTTGGTTGGATCCCGCTTAATTTGTTATACGTACAAGTTAATATCAACAAATTTAATCCACTAAGAGCTACATCTTATATTCCTCTGCCTAAAGAAATAAAGTCTAGAAATGCTGTAGTCAACATTCAAAATAATGACAAATTTTGTTTTGCTTGGTCTGTGGTAGCGGCCCTATACCCCCAACTGGTTTGGAATATCAAGTAACCTCCTATCCTCATTATTCAACAGTTTTGGACTTAACAGGTATTCAGTTTCCTATAACAGTAAAGGATATCCCTAAGTTTGAAATACTTAATAATATATCTATTGATGTTTTTACTTTAGAAAAAATTAAAACTGAATTTAAATTTGAGTATGAAATAATTGGTCCACTACATTATAGAAAAACGAAAAAAATCAACATGTCAATTTATTGATAATTGGTGATGATGAGGGAAATTTCCGTTACTCTCATAGTTCTGATTTATCTAGTTTAATCTCTAGTTAGTTATCTAAACATAATGGGAGAAAATTTATATGCGATGGTTGCTTACAATATTTTAGTAGTGAAGAATATTTAATTAGACATAATGAGTATGATTGTGACTTTGTAAGAATAAATCTACCTTCAACTGCACTAAAATTAGATCAATTCGGAAACAAAATTCCAGAAAATGTCTTAAAATTTCAAAATATTCAAAAACAAATGGAAGTTCCCTTTGTTATTTATGCTGATTTTGAATGTATCCTTAAACCCCTAAATAATGAAGAAACTCAGTTGGATCCGTCTACTCCTTACACCATTAAAAAATTTCAACATATCCCTTATTCATTTGCCTATTACATAAAATGCTCATTTGATGACACTTTATCAAAATTTGAATTGTACAGGGGTCACAATAGTGATCTCGTTTTTATAAATTACTTAGAGAGAGAGATGTACATGATTTATATAATAAACACCTTAAAGTTTATAAAAAATTAATAAATTTGATGGTATAGAAAAACTACGTCACAATTATTTAAATGAATGTCACATTTGTGATCAACCAATTATAAACCAAAAAGACAAGGTGGCCGATCATAACCACTTAACTGAAAAATTCAGAGGACCCGCGTATTCTAATTGCAATTTAAAATTTAAACAACCAGTAATTTTAAACCCAATCAAACTTACAGAATTATGATAGCCATCTCTTTATTAAAAACTTATGTCAAAATAATGAACTGATTTCTTTTATTGCTCAAAATAAAGAAAAATGCATTTCTTTTGAGAAGCATATTGACGTAGACACCTATACCGATAAAAGTAATAAGAAAAAAAGGAAATTTATAAGTCTTAGGTTTTTAGACTCTTTTCAATTTTACCCTATTCATTAGCAAAATTATCTGAAACCCTAGAAGATCAGCAATGTAGAGAAGTGAGAAAATATTTTAATGATGGGAAAAAATTTGAATATATTCGTCAAAAGGGTGTGTTCCCCTCCAATTATGTTAATGAATTTGACAAATTAAATGTAACATTTTTACTAGATTTGGAACAATTTTACAATGATTTAACAGATGAACATATTAGTATTGAAGAATATGAAAGAGCATGGAAATTGTTTAAGTGTAAAAATATAGGTGAATATTCATATTTATTTAAAATCTAATGTATTATTGTTGGCAGACATTTTTCAAAATTTTATAAAAATATGTCTAGAAACTTATAATTCGGATCCTGCGAACTATTACACCTTTCCAGGATTAAGATTTGAGGCTTCTCTGCGCACGACCGGAATAAAATTAGATTTATTAACTGATACCGATATTTTTTAAAGCAAGCGTAAGGGGGGAGTTAGTACTTGTGTCAGTAGAAAATCTCTTGCAAATAATCAATTGATCTCTGGTTATGATGCTTCTAAACCCACTAAGCATATTATGTATCTTGATGCAACTAATCTTTATGGGGATGCAATGTCTCAATATCTTCCAGAAAAAGATTTTGTTTGGCTTTCAGATGAGGACATTAAAAAATTAAATATATTGGATATTTCTGATACTTCTGAAAAAGGGTATGTATTGGAAGTTGATTTGGAATATCCTTCAAATTTACACGATATTCATAATGAATTTCCTTTTTGTCCTGAAAATTTTAAGTCCCCTAATTCTAAGATTTCTAAACTAATTCCAAATTTAAAAAACAAAGAAAAATATGTTAATCACTACACTTTGTTGAAACCATGTTTAAAGCATGGATTAAAACTAAGAAAAGTACTTAGGGTCGTACAATTTACACAATCACTTTGATTAGAAAAATACTTAGATCTAAATACAAAATTAACAAATAATTCAAAATATGAATTTGAAAAAAATTCCTATAAATTAGCTAACAATAGTATTTATGGAAAAACGATGGAAAATGTTGACAAGAGAACTGACATTAGATTAGTTACTCAATGGTCAAAAAACCAAAGAAAAGATGGTGCAGAAAATTTAATAGCAAAACAATATTTTAAAGATTATACAGTATTTAATTTAATTAATTATAGAATTTAGTTGCTATTCAAATGCAAAAAATATTAGTTAAGTATAATAAACCCATCTATGTTGGGTTTTCGATATTAGACATGATATGAATTAAAAAGCATTAAAAATCAATTAGATCGTGTTGATTATAAAGATCTTGTGGAAAAGAACTCTAAAGTTTTATGTACTATGTACTTGTTTAGACCTCGGCTGCATACTATTTATACCGAAATGGTCAATAAATTAGCATTAACTGCCAGAGATGATAAGAGATTGAAAACTCCAAATAGTTTTGATACCACCTTAGCATGGGTCACCAGGATATTCCATTTTATGAGTGGATCATGGATCATGAATGATGAAAATTATTTCAAGGTTAAGTAAAGACTATATTTTTAAACTGAAACATAATCATTTTATTTCTGTATATTACTGAAATCATTATAATGTGTTTTGAATCATTTGATCGAGGAATTGATAATAGTTTATACAAAACTTATGGAAAAAGGATGTCTTCCTTTAAAAAAAGGGAAAATTATGTCCAAAATTGCTGGCAACTTCCGGATTTTATTATATATCTATTCTAGATGCTTGTAAATGTTTTTATTATGGTGCAGAAATATTTATGTGGAAAAGTGATGATTGTCCAATTAATGAACATTATAGATTATCTAAAAATTGTGACATTATTGAATGTTTATGGTTTGCAAAAAATCGTAATTGTCAAAAAAATATTGAAAATAATTCTTTGACAAATTTTAAGTTTTATCAGTGTATTATGTTAATTTTTGTCTTGTTTGTAAGTTTAAATATTGTAACAAAATATAAATATTTAAACTCTTGTTAAACTATAAAACTGACTGTCCTTAGAATTATTTTGTCTTGTGAAGGTCTCTTGTTTAATATATTTTTTAAACTATATTAGATTTTTAATCATGACCCTTAATCAATATATCCCCTTATATTATATGACTAATAATATATTGTATGTACATAATCCAAATAGAGTAACACATGTTATGGCGTGTTTAAGTAAGCATTGTCACTATATGAAATACAGACTAATTAATAATAATTTTACTTCAGCTTTTTCTCACCTAATGCAAAACGATGAAATTAATAGTAAATATTTTAAAATATTATATTATTATCCTAATAATACTATTTTGCACACTAACTGGATTCAGAATTTGCAGTCCGAAGAATGTATAAATAATACAGAATATGAAAGTATTAAAATTTTTTTTTAAAATGAAACTTGTAAACTAATCGGAATTTTAAACTTATCATTATCAATATTTATACTTTGTGTCTTGTCAATTATGTCAATAATGTTTTATAAATTTAATTATTAAGTTTACTCCTTCCGTTACTAAAATAATGTAAAAAAATCCTCTTATGATGGAAAAAAAATATTAACCTTGTGTTTTCATTATGGAAGGGGTATTAATATAAGAATAAATTCGATATTAAAGGATAGCAGTCCACTTGGGTCTCACAAAATGACCTGTTATTCAAAAAATCAGTATTTTGCTAACGACCTAAAATCAAATTATTATAGTAGTGACAAAAAAAGTAAATGAAGAAAAACTTTTAAACAACAAAGCATTTTGCTTAAATAATTCCTTATCAAAATTAATATATGTTGGAATAAGTTTGGAAGATTTCTCAGCTAAAATAAAAATTAGAAGCCAAAATGGATTCAATATTACTTAAGTGAAGAAGAGTGGAAAAGTCTTTTGAAATATCAGGGAGTAGTGGTAAATTATTTATATTCATCTAACAACAAGCCCTTTCCAGTCAAGATTAATGATCTTACTTTGTCATTCGAAAAAAGTAATAAAAATCCTATTATAAAACTTCATAGATGTAATGGTGATTATTTGTATGTCGCTAGAAACACTACTGATAAATTGTGGGAAATACAAGAATTAATTAATTATAGAATCCAAATTATAAAGAAGCAGGAATTTGAAAAATATTTTAATCTGTTCCAAACTACACTCGTCATTAATTCAGTGGACTTGTTAACAAATGTTTATAATGTTTTAAATCCCAGTCAGAATGCTAATAGTGAAAATGTTAGCCATGTTGGAAATGTTATTGATGTATCCGAACCTGTTGGAAAATAAATTGAGAATTACTCCAAAAAGAAAATATTATGAAGAAATCAGTGAATATTAATGAAGACAAAAACATCTATTAGTTGTTTGGAATTATGCCTCAAGACAAGCACGCAAAAGTGATTACCATCAACACTACCTGGGTCGACTTCGTTTTGAAAAAATACAAAATTGTGAAAACATATTTTCTAAAATGTTAGATGTAAATCATAGAAATGTAATTTATAATGAAAGATTTAATAAAGAAATTTAGTTTAAAATAATGCTGTTTTAATTTGAAATAAAAAAAACTGGGTTTCCTGATAACATTTATTTATTAAAAATTATATTACAATAAAGATATATAGAAATTATATTACAATACATCCTTTTTCAATATCCATGAACTATGTGAGTTATCCAATCCTAACCATTTAACATATACCGTCTTTCCGTTTTTTCTTAGTTTATTTTTTCAATATTCATCAGGATGTTTTACCTTCTGTAACTCTTCTTCATAAAATCCACCTTCAATATTTTCGTTTTTAATATCTTTTAAGAGATAAGTGGTTGGATTTGTTAACTCCACTTTCCTAATTTGAAAAATTTCACTAGACCAGTTTGGTGTATATCCTTTATATAATTCTTCCCTATGTTTAGAAATTCGAACAAAATCATTTCATTTAAATTTATTTTGTTTGGGATCAATCGTTTTCTTATGTGTAAATGATTTTTTCATAATTATATTTGCGTTTTTCTCATTAGCATTAGCAGGTTTTAACCCTGTTGTTTGATGTTTCTTATTATTATACATTTTTAAAATTTCTGATAAAATATTATACCACTTGATTGCTAAAATGCTTCCACATAATTCCTTTCAAGGTACGATTTACTTGTTCAACAATGCTTGCTTTTAAATTTGAAAAATACTGTAATGATTTATACTGTAATTTTTCATAAGTTTTTGAATCTGTTGAATATAAAATTCTTTACCTAAATCCGTTTGCAAGTTTTTTGGTTTGGTAGTACTTTTTAAAAAAATTTCCATAGCTCCACAACATCCTTTCCTGGTTTAGTCTTAATAGGTTCAGCCCAAACATATTTGGAAAATGCGTTGATCACCACTAAAATATATCGATATCCTCTATTAAATTTTGCGTATGGTAGCATTTCAACCAGATCTGCTTGTCATAAATCGTGTAATTCTTTAACTATAACCCGTCTTCTTTTTTAATTTCTTCTAGCGGGTTAATGAAGTTCGTTCACTACGGTTTCCTTAATATTTTTACTCATTTTTAGATTTATATATTTTGTTGACTTTGTTTTAGTTGTGACACTAAGTCTGAAATCTTAGCTTCAGCGGCTATTATATTTGTTCGATTAAAAAATGCAGTATGATGAGCCTCCTTAGCCCAGCTTTTAAAATCATTTAAATCTCCTACAATTTTTTCCAAAGAAAATTCTTTTGTGTATTTTTTAAAATCCACTAGATCTTGGATGCTTTTGTCAACATTTTGTTGTAGTTTAGCAAACCGTTTTTCAAAATTATCCACTATTGTTTTCAAACCCACCTCTAATAAATGAAACACTTTTTCAATGTTTTCAATTGTTTGAACATTGTTTTTTACATCTTCAAATTTAACTCTTTTTCTTACTTCTTCACTAAAGTTTTTGTCTAGTTTTATTCTAAATTCCTCATATTTTGTGTTATATATACTTCTAAAAAGACCATTCTGAATTTTTTCAATTTTAAAATTCTCCTTAAGTTCATTAACTTCTCTTTTTAGAGGTTCCAATGGGCATTAATATTAGAACGGTTAGAAATGTGTCTACCAAATTTGTCGATCGTCATATTGAATGTGTGGCTAAATAATTACCTTTCCTTTTATACAATTATATTAGCATCTTTTAATTCTTCAATAATAGAGTTAATTTCATTATTGTGTCCAGTGTGGCCAGCTGCTCTTGAAGCTAATAATAATTTTAACCTTTCAACTATTTCATTGGGATCATCGAAATAAACAAAATATATTTTATTATTAGATAAATCCATGAAACCTCTGCCTTTTTTTGTTGAACTTTTAAAATATTGTTGTATGTGTGATGTTTGAGCAATGGAGGAAGCTCTAGTTCTAGCACTTGTAACAGGCGCTAGAGGTTTGGAGAATGAACGGGTTCTACCTCTAAGAGGATCCTTTAAAATCGCCTTATCTACAAGGCATTGATGAATAAGAGTAACATATTTATCTAAAGCTGTTTCGTGAATTTGTTCATTCTCTTTATAATTTTTTCAACATGCAGTAGTTTTTTTTAATATCCATGTAGTCGTTCAAATCTTTAGCTTTATATCCCAGTGGATGTTTTTTAAATAACAATTCAAATAACCCAGGCGCGCCTTTGTATGTAAGACCTTTTACTAATACATCTTTTCTTTGAAAATTTATTCTTGAATCGCCAATAAAAAAAGATTCAGATTTTATATTATGTCTAATTCCATATTTGTGGTCGAATAAGCCCTTCGTATCTCATCATTTCATCTACATACTTTCTAGGCTGAGGCTCAAATTGTTCTAAATATATTTCATATGTTTTTCTTGAAGGTAAAGTCCGGATATATGATCTGCTTTCTTCAATTCCTTCGTCGGATTCGTTGCTAAGATTAACTGGTGTTCCTTCAAAAACCTCTTCATCTTCTAGAAAAGAAACTCCCATTGGTAATAGATATTTATCATGTGATGATACTCTTTTTTGTTTAGTTGGTGTAGAGGAAAAATATCGTTGTGTTAAAGATGGCTGCTTTGTAGTTAAGAAACTTAAATTTCCCAACGATTCTTCTTTGATTTTTTTCTTCCTTAACTTATCTGTTAATAATTCCTTCAAAGGTTTTATAATGGGTTCTAATTCTCTTTCCTTTTGAACCTGAGATTGAAGTATGTCAGCTTTTAATGACTGAAATTTTCGTTTAACTGCCTTTCTAATTTTAACTAATTGTTTTGCCGCTTTTCATCCATCTTGTTCATCTGAGTTTTTGTCATATACTATACAAACCTGATATTGGTAAGCTATTTATAAATGAATAAAGGAATCAAATCCTTTACGATATCTTCCAGAATTTATATTTGAATCTTTATCCACAACCAAGAATCCATATTTGTCTCTCCAACACAATAAACATAACTCTCTAAATTGTTTAAATGACATATCAATATTAATATGATCATCATAAATATGTTTCAGATTAGTTGAATCTTGTTGGAATATTATTAATAAATTTGTATTACCACGAATTAATTGTTTAGGTATAGATGAATACGTTTGACATAAATAAAAACAATATGTATTTTTATGTATTCCAAAACAAAAGTAATCCTTAACAAAATTTTGATTACAATAAACAATATCGTCAAATATTATAATAGAATTAGAGATGAAAATTAACGAAAAAAATAGTAGTCACGTGATTCGTATTATCTGCTAAATTTTATTTTTTCCAAAAAAGAATTCAAAAGTTTCTCAAAACATCGAAAAAAGTTATTAGAAAAAGTTTTTCTAAATGCAATTTTTAGCCTATATAACAAATGATAAAAATGACCAACAAGCCCTTGCGTTAATAATGACAGTCAAATCGCTCTCTGTTTGTCATAGTGGCTTTTAATTAATACTGCGTATTAAAAAAAGTTAACTTTACAGGAAAAAATTGAAATTGTATTAATATGTGGTGAAAACACAAGTCATCGTGTAGCAGCCAACATTTTTAATGAAAGGCATTCAGGCAAAAATGTGCAACAATCTACTGTAGTAGATCCAAGTAGGATTATGGCGAAATTTAAATCAACTGGATCGGTGGAAAATTAATTTAAAAAACCTCACAGTCCGATAAAACATAGTGAAGACGTCCAATTAAATGTTTACCTAGATGTAGTGGAACATGGTCAAACTAGTATTAGATATGTTTCTTGCAGAACTGACGTCCAAAGAGAGAGTGTAAGGAATATTTTGCACAAAAATAAATTTAAACCTTATAAACCCAAATTTATAAATACTCTTAAGGAACAAGATTTTGTCATACGTTTGGGATTCTCTTTTTGGTACCAGGGGGAAAAAGAAGATGTGTCCTTTCCCTTTCACCTTTTATGAACCGACGAGGCCACTTTCACTTCAAACGGCGTTGTTAGCTCTCAAAATTGTAGATGGTGGGCTCAAGAAAATCCAAATTTTATAATAGAATGCAGGGACCAGTATTCCTTTAAAACAAATGTGTGGTGCCGTGTTTTAAACGATCAAGTTATTGGGCCTTATTTTTTTAGAGGTAATTTAAACTCGGAAGAATACCTACGCTTCCCTAACAGCGAGATCTGCGAAACAAAAATTAGAAGGAGAAAAGACATAATCAAACTATGGAATCTATTGCGGTAGGAAAAAAGGGAAGTGAACTTTATTTAAGACCATACAAATTGTAGCTTCTTAAACCATACTCAAAAAACTGTTGAAGAAAATACCTCGAAAACCACAAATATTGATATAGTTAAATATGTTAAAAAACTAAAAATACCATACTTTCGAGGTATTTTCCTGAGAAACAAACTACCAAAAAAACGGAGTGTAGAATAATTAATTTAGACGAATCTAAGGAAGGAAGTCACTGGACAGCTTACGTTAAAAAAGGAACAAATATAATATATTTTGACAGTTATGGAAATGTACGTCCTCCGCTTGAATTAATTAAATACTTTATAGTGATGGTACAATCAGCATAATACAATATAATCATGATCAGTATCAAAGGTATAATGCAACCAATTGTGGACAACTATGTTTAAAATTTCTTTATAAAAACATGTAACGAATATTTTCTAATTTATTCCTTAATAGAAGTCTAAAGAAACATGTCATACAGTTTTGTAATTAGTGGTAATTCTTCTACACTAACAGTAGAGTTTAACCCACCAATATATTTAGACGAAAATTTTGAATATGTTATCGTTCTTATTAATTTTGAAACTTTCAATGCTATTTGATGCAACAAATAATTTGTTTATTTATAATCATACGAATGAATTTAGAATACCATTTGGAAGCTATGAAATAGATGACTTAAATACATTGTTACAAAAACATATTGATAAAAAAGGCTTAAGTTTTCATCTTTTCCCCAATAATAATACTTTACGAATTCACATTAAAACAACTTTTCCAATACCTTTTCGAGAAGGCACGATAGGAAAAATACTTGGATTTGATAATAAAGAATTGATTGCAAATCGAGAATATATATCAGATCGACCCGCTGAAATTATTAGAGTAAACTCCCTAAACATAGCTTTTAGTGTTGCAGAAGGATCTTATTTAAATGGAAAACCAGTTCATATAATTCACCAGTTTTTCCCCAGTGTGGGTCCTGGTTATACAATAGTAGAGTCACCTCAACACATCATTTATTTACCTGTAACAGTTAAAATTATAGACAAAATTGCCCTTAAAATACTCGACGAAGAAGGTGACATCGTCAATTTCAGAGGGCAAACCGTGACGGTAAGACTACATCTTAAGAAAATAGAAGATAATGTTTTTTTATACAACAAAAAGACAAATTTCGGTCATCAACAAAAGTTTAATATAAGTAAATTCAAGCAAAATTCAATCAGTAAGAGGGTAAACTCTAAAGCGTTAACATCTTCTAACCACAAATTTCTCGTGTCTATAGGTTTCAAGCTTAAAACAAAACAATAAAATGGAACACTTAAATGTAAAAGAAAACATTCTTGTAGATGAATCAATAATGAGTTGGGAATGACTTTCATTCGATCCATTCAATCCAAATAAACTAGGACCAAATGATGAAATAAGAATTTCTTTGCAATAAACAGGAAAATATCCTCTACCCTCTAAAAGTGAATTATATTTAGAACTAAATGTCGTAAATGAAGATAATCAACCATTAAAAAATACCTTATTAATTAATAATGCACCAGCATTTTTATTCAAAGAACTGAGATATGTTTTAAATGGAGTTACTATTGTTTCTGTACGGGATATTGGAATAACTTCTACATTAAAAGGCTATGCATCATTTAATGAAAATGAAAGGGTAAAACTTCAAAACGGTGGTTGGTATCCGAAATCTAAAAAAGGGGACAAGATTATGACTGATGATCAAGGAAATGATTCTCTGTGTGTTCCTCTAAAAATGTATTCTGTTTTTTTTTGAAGATAATAATAAAATTATCTTAAATTCACAACAAGAGTTATTTTTGATAAGGGGTAATAATGATTCTAACGCGTTGGTATCAACGAGCGATGATGAAAAACCAAAAATTGCATTAACGAAACTTTGTTGGCGAGTTTCCCATCTTACTGTAGGCATTCCGCAAGAATTAGCACTTACCTAAATTATTGACAGGAACAGTGATATTATTATTACTTTCTGTAGCTGGAAATTAGTTGAATATCCTGAATTATTAGAAAACACGAGGCACAACTGGCCTGTTAAAACTTCTACAAAAGTTGAGACGCCACGTCATGTTTTAATCGCTATTCAAAAAGATAAATGTAACAACATTAAAATGGATATGAGTAAATTTGATCATTGTGAACTAGAAAATATAAATGCTTATTTAAATTCTGAAAGGTATCCTTACAACGATCTTCAGTTAGATTTTACAAATAATAAATTTGTCACATTATATGAAATGTTTTCCGAATTTCGCCAAATGTATTATAACCACCCGGTAGAACCAATCTTCAGTCCAAAAGATCTTAAAGACAACGCATCTATAGCTTATATTAACTGTTCCCATCAAAGAGACTTACTTCAGACCGGTCCAGTAACAATGACAAAAGAGACAGTTCCAGCAAAAACATCAGCATATTGTCTAATAATTCACGATAAAATATTTACTTATAATCCACTAACTAAAATAGTAAAACAACTCTAATACTTATCCCCACTCCAGTTTATAGACTAAATTTATTTCAATCACATTATTCTATATTTCTAGTGATAATTATGTCTTCAAAGGTGATACACTAATGGCTTCACCTCAAATGATGTTTATTGAAATTTTTATTAAAAAAATAGAAATTCTAAAAAAACAAATAAGAGAATACTCTCTAAAAATATATCTGCCAGCAATTTTCGTCGTTGAAAATATGCGACAAGTTTTGGATATACAAGGATTTAAGGATGAGCGAAACAAATTTATTCCCAAAGAATTGACCACGTATGATGGAAGCAGAATTAGTCATTATGTCTTTAAACAACATTATCCATTAAGTTTTCTTTCTCCTGATTTACACAAGCAAGCTACATGGTTAATGAAGAATCATCAATCAATTGGAATGTTGGATCTACCCCACTCCACTATTTTTCCAATATTGTTCAAAAAATGACCGAAGAGGCTCAATTTGTTTATGTTAAAGGAAGTGAAAGGCTAACTATATTAGAAAATATTGTAAGAAACCCATAATTGAACTAGACGAACAACCAATTCTACATCCTTCAACACCAAAATGATTTTTCATATTAAGTCACCGTCCATGTGTGCTCTTTCAAATGTATTGTGTATGTATGATAATTTTTTTAGGAATGAATAGAAAGACTGAAATATATTACTGTTTTATTTCTCCATATGTTAATTCTAATACATACAAGTTATTACAAACATAATAAGCTCTTAAACAACCCCCAACACCAATTTTCATTTATAGGGGTATTTTTAACATTAAAGAAATTATTTTCACAAGTATTGCATTATAAATCAATAAAAATAATATTTTTGTTCATGTTTATATTTTAATACATAAATGTTGTCATATAATTCTAAACGATAAAATTCAGTCACTAACTTTACAAAATTCTTTGTCTTTAAAAAGTCGAAACAAGCTTGAGCTGCTTCTAGACGCATAGAGGCATGTTCCATATATTTTATGTGTAATATTACATCTTGCGCTTCCGTATCCTCTTCAACGCCAAGAGCATAATATTGCGAACATGCTTCTGACATAATAAAGTCTTCATACATTTCACTGACTAAAGTCTCCATATTTACACTTCACCAAAAATAGTAACTGTCAAAATCACTAAGAAGAATGTTCGTCGCATTCTTGATCAACTTTCTTTATTAAATTGAACACCTCCGATTCACTATCTGAGATATATTTTTTAAAAGTAGGCACCTTACTAGAAAATCCATTACTTAAAAAATTTCTTATTAATTGTAGATCTTCATGTTCATAAAAATCACGACAAATATCTAAACCATTTTCAAAATATTCCACCATATCCATGTAAAAAGGAATCCATTCTGGTCTACTTTGCATAGAATGAGATTGATACAAACTACTTTCTTTAATAAATTCCTTTTCTATTTGTTGAACTTCTTGCAACACTTCTTCATTCACAGACATTTTAAACTTACTGAATACGAAAACTAAATTAAAGTAGCACCTCTATGCAAAGTTATACATCCCCAGTCCCTCTACTTTGATGTTTATAGTGGGATTTAACCTTGGTTTTTACTTGTGTATGTAGCCTTAAAATCGATGTCTTGCAGAGGTAAAATAAAATTTTATTCGGAGTAAAATTATTCTAAGGTAAACTAATTATAGGGAGTGAAACTAATTAATTATGCGGTCTTAAAACCAGTGTCTTGCAGACGTAAAATAAAATTTTATTCGGATTAAAATTATTTTGAGCTAAACTAGTTATAGGGAGTAAAACTAATTAACTATAATTATGAGGTAAACTAAGGAGTAAAACTAATTAACTATGCGGCCTTAAAACAGAGTCTTGCAGACGTAAAATAAAATTTTATTCGGAGTAAAATTATTATGAGGTAAACTAATTATAGGGAGTTAAACTAATTAACTATAATTATCCTAATTGTGCTAGCTGTGAGGAGGTTCGCTCCTATAATCACTACTAATGCTACCAAGACAAGTATTTCCTAGTCAACCTATTACATTACAACCCCGACCGACTTAAAGACATTTTCCTACCAACTCTCAAGTTTTTGGCAGACAACCAAGAATCGGGCCCCAACAAAACAGTGCCCCTCATAACGCTCCTATCCCCATGACAATTTCCACCCCGGGACCTTCCCGTATGCAACAACAAAGGCAACCTTCAATAAGATATCCAAACTTTTTCCAATCGACAGGACCCAGAAATATTGTTTCTCAAGAATTAGGAAGTATCCATTTTTTCATTTTCTCTTAATAAATAGTCCTAAAAATGTAAAAAACATATGTATTTTTTGTTTTTAATTATCTGTAGAAATAAAAAAGTTATCGTCCTTCAAAGTCTGAGATGCTACGCTCACGTTGGCTGAGGCTCGATGACGTCAATCGCCACCACGCCATCAACAGCGGAATAGGCGCCCGTTTAATCTTTAGTGTTATTCTTACCGGACAGGATACAATGCATGAAAGTAAACACGCGAAAGCAGCAGCGGGCCGCTAGCCCGGCGACCATGGGGCGACAGAGTTCTGCATTTTGACGTCACGGCCGATAAAAGCCGCGCGCGAAGTTTTTAAATAAGAAATTGAATAAGTTCGTCAATTTTGAAGATATCGGGATAATTTTTTTTTGTTTGACAAGTTAAGTGAAAGACTATTAAATGATGTTGAAGTTACTCGATATTTCTGACATAGGAAACTTCCTAATTGTATAATGTAGAAATAAACCCTGAACTGTCGTACCCTGACCAGCATACAACAAACCAACCCTGAGACCAGTATCAGGAACCTGTATTACATTACAGCTATCTCGAGGAACAGTCCTATACTCAGGATCCTAACCCTTATATTCAGTATCCCCCAGATCAAAATTTCGATTTGGACACAAGTTCCGAAAATACTGAGGAAAATTTTGAAAATTTTCAAAACCAAGCCTCGAACCAAACATTAACCTAAACAACGTAGCACAACAAATCGAATACGGTACTTGCACAATTTTAAATTTTATGTTCAATGAACTCGGTACAGGCCCATATATTCACCCTATTTTTGTTTTTCTCTAAATCCAATGGTATTACTAGATATTTAAAAAATAAAACGCCCAATTTTAAACTAGCGCCAAAACGCTTCCAATCCGTGACGTCACTAATCAAGAAAAGTCAACGTTGCCAAATATGCTATTTGTACAATTTGATACCTTGGTACAATAGTTTTTAAAAAAATGTATTGTACCATATTGACATTGACAACATAACATAACCTACTTTGGTAATTGTTTTTATGCAAGTGAACTTTCTTTTCTATAATATTCATTTGTACGTTTTGTTTCAAAATGAGCGATGTTTATAATATTTCATTACAAAAACACGTGTATTAAAATGCAGGAAAAGATTTTTATTCAGGCATCGTCAGAAAACACCCAAAGACATTGTCTGGTCTCGAGCTTTGCATCGACAAGTACTTTGTATTGGTATTAAATGGTGTAAAGACCATTTCGACGTAAGTAAACAATAATTCTTAATAACCCTTGTTATGGTGTGGGTTTTTGCAACCTTAAAGAACGTTGGGTGCCAGTGTAATCAGTTCGGTTTTAAAAATATCCAAAAATACCACCGGGTGCCAGTGTTCCGCTCTAAACCTTAAAAGAGACTACAATTGCAAAGCCACCGTTGCCAAATGTTGCTAAAAATAAATCGCCCTAAACCTGTTATCCTACAGATAACAATTGTGATCCAGGTACGCCCTGAGAAGGTCATCTACTTACAACTCTTACCTAATCGACCAAATCAAGCTGCTTGTAGAACACCCCCATACGCTAGCTCTATCTCAAGGGTATAGGTTCTTTTAGTGACAGATGAGCGTTTAGCTTTTAAAGTCACAATCGGTAATTTTAGTCAAAATTAGAGGGGCGCCACCATAGTTTTACTTTCTAAAGTCAGGCTCTAAATGGTGGTCCGTTTAGCCTTTAACGTTGAAACAAAACCAGGAAAAGAAAACAGATATGTCAAGTCCGGTAAAATACTGGGTAAGCAAAACAAATTATTGTTTAAGGCCAATACATTTAATTTTTAAAAAGGTATAGGATAAAATAAAAAGTATCTTTTTTTCTATAGTTAGATGCAAGCTCCTCTGAGACAAACAATATAAGAGTTACTTACGTTATTTACAAAAAAAATTGATGAGTGATAACTCACCCAGTAGGATTGATCCAAGTGTATTTGGCGGCAGTCACTATATCCACACAATAAAGTCAGCTGTGCTTTGAGGGTATAGTGACCACATAGACCAGACAACTGGAATTTCCGCTAGGTCAAAAACCCTTGTATCAAAACTGTTGACCGCCGAAAAGTAAAATATAATTACAAGAAAGATCTTGGTTTGACAAAAATCCAAGTTAAGTTTTAAAGATATGGTATAGAAAAATTTACAAAGTTACTGAAAAAAATGTACAAGGTTACTTTCAAAAAGGTCCAAGTGGTTGTGAACTCTAGCACGCTTGACGGTGACTATACCCCCTGCACCAAAGAAACCAACTGTGCTCCTACAGGTACAGCCACGAATACCAGCCCTGGGTTAGCTTAACCACCCCAGTCCTGATATGTCCACTAGGCCAAACGGTACTAGGATCCACCTCCCTCTAATAATACCCCGTGAAAATAAATGCTTCCCCAAATTTGTACACTTAAAATTTAATGCCCAAGTAAAAATGTAGTTACATGACTACACGTATCGATTCTAATATTTAAATTTGTTACGTAAAAATTTACAATATGCCAAAAAAATTACATGTCCAGTTTGGACTAACGAGGCCTGGTATTACGCTTGCGTGTTCTCGACAATACTTTAAAAGCTACACTTAGCTGTTTGCAACCATCGAAGTTGCCTCTCAGTGCGTAGAAACCATGGAGAAGGTTCTCAAGTTCCCTGCAAAACCTTCTCCATGGTTTCTACGCACTGAGAGGCAACTTCGCTAGTTGCAAACAGCTAAGTGTATTACC
The DNA here is from genome assembly GCA_963971165.1 of Philopedon plagiatum. NCBI lineage: Eukaryota > Metazoa > Arthropoda > Insecta > Coleoptera > Curculionidae > Philopedon > Philopedon plagiatum. The sequence goes on along the minus strand of OZ020192.1, from coordinate 68,193,052 downwards.
TACCTGTGGAGTTACCGACATTGATTTTTGCCAAGGGGCAATTTTCCCTATTTAATTTATCTTGTATGATATCGATTGTACCTCATAGAGGTTCTTTTATTTTGGAATGCCTTATTGGGGAATCAATGTTGTGAACCTTACTGGTAGCAAGTCCTTCAGACCGATAATTTACTATTAAAAATATGATCACTTTGTTTTACTCTCTTCTAAAAACCTTTTTCTTTTGTGCGTTCGAACGTATGTAAAGTGCCGGTGACGTGTAAACGTGGGCGGATTGTCGAGAACACGCAAGCGTAATACCAGGCCTCGTTAGTCCAAACTGGACATGTAATTTTTTTGGTATATTGTAAATTTTTACGTAACAAATTTAAATATTAGAATCGATACGTGTAGTCATGTAACTACATTTTTACTTGGGCATTAAATTTTAAGTGTACAAATTTGGGGAAGCATTTATTTTCACGGGGTATTATTAGAGGGAGGTGGATCCTAGTACCGTTTGGCCTAGTGGACATATCAGGACTGGGGTGGTTAAGCTAACCCAGGGCTGGTATTCGTGGCTGTACCTGTAGGAGCACAGTTGGTTTCTTTGGTGCAGGGGGTATAGTCACCGTCAAGCGTGCTAGAGTTCACAACCACTTGGACCTTTTTGAAAGTAACCTTGTACATTTTTTTCAGTAACTTTGTAAATTTTTCTATACCATATCTTTAAAACTTAAGTTGGATTTTTGTCAAACCAAGATCTTTCTTGTAATTATATTTTACTTTTCGGAGGTCAACAGTTTTGATACAAGGGTTTTTGACCTAGCGGAAATTCCAGTTGTCTGGTCTATGTGGTCACCAGGCGCGGCCCGTCCATAAGGTCATTTGGTCAATGACCCACCTAAAATTTTCAGTGATCTACCTAATAATTTATTTTTTAATTTTTTAAAACCAAAAAAGAATCTTTTGTTTCAAAGTTCCATGCTAAAACTCTCCAAGAATGAATAAAGTCAAGCCAGCCATCATCAAAGGATATCCAAGCTTGTTCCGGGCTGGGTCATATTGTAAATTGATCTTATAGGTTTATTTGGACGATATAAATTCATTAAAAGCAAGAGAGAAACAGACATACGCGCTTTAGGAAGTTAAAAAGAGACACAGTTGGTCGACGGCCCACCAATAATATCTGGCCACTCCCACTATGGAAATACTCTCAAACCGCCCCCTAAAATATATTATTTCAAAACATTTGGTTCGGAAAAAGAAAAACTAATTAGGTACCTAATATGCGCATTGTAATAACAATTTTAATTAGTGGTTAAACATAAAAAATTATAAATACGATTTCTGTCAGGCCAGCGCTAGCCATCGAATTTAACGGTATCGGACCGATTTTCTAAGCTAGCGTAGCTCAAGGGATATAACCGCAGCGAGGTTTGGTGAGCTCTGTGCCTTCGTACGGTACAGACGTGTGATTAAGAGCTTTTGCGAATCTTGAAAGTTTTTACACAACATTAAATTTCGGACTGTGTCGGTACGCTAACCGACACATATAAATATTTCCTAAATTAGTGCTAAAAAACGTGCTATTTAGTAGTAGTGTATAAAACACGGACTGTGCCGTGCCGCTGCACGGCACATATAAAACAATCAGTGACTAATTAGTGAAATAACTAATAAAATGTGCTAAAACACGTGGTCATAGTGAATACGGCATTTGCCGCAACTGTGCGAAAACTCTCCTAAAAATACACCAGTGTATCGGAGAGCTTTTTCTAATCCTTTAGAAAAAACTTACTTAATTAGAAAAAGCTCTTTCCTAAAAGCTCCCGATAAGACCACTTTAAATAAACGCGGAGTGAGTTTTCGCGTGTCAGTAAATTTTTAGCGTTAACGTTAACGTAAATTTAAATTTTCTAAATTCGAAATATACGTTCTCGGCCGCAAGGCCAGATGCAAAACGTTCGATGAACGAAGAAGGGACGTCGACAAGCCAGGATGGCGACGACTATCCCCAAGATGTTGGAAAAACGCTCTTAAAGAGCAGAAGTAGCCGAAAAAACAGAGACATTATGAAAATGCTCGAAACATATAAAGCATACTGTCCGATATGCAACAGTTATTGGAAAAAGTGCGCTTCTAAGGAAGAAAGGGATAAACTTAGGCAAAAAATAACAGAGCACTTACAAGAAAAGCATGCGCTAAAAGGCACTCCTGCTAGAACTCCACCTGTAAGGCCCCAACCTGAAGAGAAAGGAGAAAACTTTAAAAGTGCTTATGAATTCCCCACACCGGAAATTCCAGAAAAACAAGTAGAAGAAGAAACCCCCTCGAAGCAATCTGAAAAACAATGTTTTAAAAATCTAAGTCCAGAACAGAGAGCGGAAATAGAAGTAGATATGGAACGAGCCGTTGAGAGAAGAATTGCAGAACAGGGCCTGAGAATGGCTGAAAAATATAGAATTGAAAGTGAGCTAAGGAAAAAAGATCAGCAAGAAAGAGCAGCCAAAGCAAAAGAAGAAGAAATAAGACAAAAAGAAGAGGAAACAAGACGTCAACTGCAGAGACAAATACTGCAAAAACAAATAGACGAGGACAACAGGAAAAAAGCTGAAGAGCTGTAAAAAATTACTTTCCAGCAAATGAAAGAATCCGAAAATAAAACGCAACAAGCAGAAAAAGAAAAACAAACAAAACCAAATGAAAAAAGACCACGTAACAGTCCTGAGTCAGAACCAAGTCCAGGAAAAGCAGCAAAATACGCTAGACTACTAACGGCACGTCCTATACCGCTTAAAAATAGATTTCAGGTGTTAAGTGACGATTCAGACGAAGAAGAAATGGAACAGTCTGACATAGAAAGTACAAATCCAAACATGAACAATCAAACATCACGCCCACAAACACCACAAGCAAATAGCGAAGACAAGCAGCAACAAGCACAAAAACAAGCACAGCAACAATCACAGAAACAACCACAACAACAAGCACAGCAACAGTCACAGAAACAACCACAACAAGCACAGCAGAAAACCAAAAAGCCACCACCGATAATAATGAAAGGGGTGATCCTAGACAAGACAAAATTCAGTGAATTTATGGATGAATTAGACAGACGCATACATAAGGGCAGTAACGTAAAATTTACCAAAAGAAATACTATTATCGAAATAAACGATCCAGAAGAGTATAAAGCTTACAAAAATTACATTACAAAAATAGAAGAACTAGAATGGCACACATACTCTACCCAAAATGAAAGGACTCACGCATTTGTAGTTAGAGGGCTAGACCATATGCCCGACGCTGAAGATGTAAAGGAAGAAATTGAAACAATACACAAAATACCGATAAAAAGTGTACATATTATGAAAACACAGTACAGGCCGCTATATTTAGTAGTCACGACGAATGAATTTAAACTAACTCAAATGGAAAAAATTCGTTACTTAAATAGGGCAAGAATTACATGGGAAAGAAGAAAACAACAACCAGACATAATACAATGTAAGAGATGCTGTCAATGGGGACACGCAACGACAAATTGTCATAGGTCCCCTAGATGTGTGAACTGTGGAGAGTGTCACTTGACTGCTACATGCCCCGGAAATAAACCAATGAAATTCAGTAATTGTAAGAAAGATCATAAAGCAAATAACACAGTATGTGAGGTTTACAAATACAGAGTCGAGCAATTATATAAAAATAAAATAACCAGTCAAAAATTCGTTCCTGCACCCCAACCTGCAACCAACGCCTGGAAGGCCAGGGCAAGTGGCCCAACGGTGGCCATTGGAAGAGGCCCAAACAGAACATTGCCAGAAGCCCAAGAAGAGAACCAGCAGAAAGAAGACTTCCCGCCGCTCCCTGGAAGACGCAGGCAGGCCAATGAACCCGAACCCCGGCAAAACACATCAGGAAACGGCCAGGTGAGTGGTCTTTTGGCAGCCATGAACAGATTTAATAATGCAGTTAATCTTGAAGAGCTCATTCGCTTCCTAAACGATTTTTCGGATGAAATGGATAAACATAACGATCAAATGTCAAAAGCCATAGCGGTTGTCCAATTCATCCAAAATTCTGCCAGGAATTACGCATTATAAAAGACATCAAGATATCGATGTGGAATGCGAATAAGCTTTTAAATAAAATAGGTGAATTGATTCACTTCTTACACAAACACAAAATTGACATATTAATAATTACAGGACAAAACTGACAAACAATGACAGACTCAAAATACGAAATTACAACATTTACAGGCAAGACAGGAATGTGCGCGGGGGAGGCGTGGCTCTACTAGTCAAGCAATCCCTTGCGCATATTCCAGTCCCACACACAAATAGCATAATCGAACATGTACCTAGCTATAAAATTAAATAATGATGTAATAATAGTAGGTGCATATGCACGACCTTTACTTAGATTTACTAACAATGATTTTGACGAATTATTCAATCTTTCAAATAAAGTTCTGGTATTAGGCGACCTGAACGCCAGACACGTCTATTGGGGAAATCGGAGAAATAACCGTAATGGTAATTTCATCCGAGACTACTCAATAGACAATGACGTTCAGGTCAAGAGCACTGTAACACCGACGCATTACCCGGCAAACGGGATGACGCCCTCCTTTATAGATCTGCTATTAAACAAAAATGTTTTAAATCTGCCAGATTTACTTGTGATCGATGAGCTGTCCTCGGACCATCTGCCAGTCTTGCTAAATTGGAAAACTAACATCAATAAAAATGAAGATATTCCTTCCTCATGGTTCTACGGGAATGCAGACTGGAGACTCTTTAGAAATATTATGAACCAAAATACCACGATAAACAACAACATAAACACAATACATGATTTAGAAAAAGAGGTAAATAATATGACTGAGAGTCTCCAGGCTGCAAGGAACCGTATAGCTAGGAAAATTCAAACTGAACCAGCTGAAGACAGACTGCCAGATGAAATTGTACAGCTCATCGATTTCAAGAACAAAATTCGAAAAAGATGGCAAAGAATGAGACGCCCACAAGACCGAATAAGGTTTAGGGAGCTACAAAAAACAGTGCGCAGCAGAATCAATGATCATAAAAACAAAACCTGGAGGGAAGTTGTAGGGGGTTTGTCCACAATGGACAACTCTCTGTGGCGCCTCTCCAGACGACTACGGAATAAATTCAATAAAATTCCCTCGCTGGACGCCGCGACGCCACAGACAAACACAGAAAAAGCTGACACGTTGGCCGTGCATCTAGCGAATGTTTGCAGAGGCACGCCCAACGTGTCGCTAGAACAGAACGAAATAACAGACATTGTAAATAAAACCATTCATAAAAAATATCCTATACCACCTACCATGCTACAAAAACTTTACACGACGCCACAAGAACTAACAACAATACTTAGACAATTACCAAACAACAAGGCGCCTGGCGAGGACGAAATTGTATACATTGTAATTAAAAATATGCCCAGGAAAACAATAGTACAATTAGTATATATAATAAAGGCAATCGTCATCCCGTTGCTAAAACCGGGTAAAAACCCGGCTTTGGCGCTCCTGAGTGCACTCTCAAAAGTGGCAGAAAAAACAATAGGGTCAGTTGTCCAACAGTGAACCACCCTTTTTTCAATCCTAAATTCTGGTTTTCACAGAAATGTAATTTTTATAAGATTATTCCAGACGTAAGGCATTACTAAGGTTGTTTAAAATTAAGGACTGTAAAATTTAGAAAAAAATTAGTTGAAAGAGATATTGAAGGTTTTAGCAAAAAAAGTGTTTTGGTTCAGTGTGTAACAGTATGTCATACAGTGAACCACTGGTGTGTACACGATGAACCATGGTAAATATAAGCCAAAGTAAATTTTTACTAAGAAACTTTATTAGAAAAAACATAAAATACGAATATAGAAGCCGAACAGTCTTCTGATAACAATTAAATGTAGCGGGTTAAGGACCAAAAAGAACTGCAGACGTTTCGATTACCTTAGTAAGTCTCTAAAATTGCAATGATAAAGGCGTTAATAAGCCTGTCGAAACATCAAATTTTTTTTCGAAAATAAGTTATTTCTGTTCTTAAACCAGATACATCTGCTGCTAAAAAGTTACAACTGAATAGTTAACCCAAATTAAAAACGAACATGTTTTTACAAGATAACAATAATATCTTAAAAAAGAAAAACGGTAACTAAGAACTTAAAGTCAAATAAAAGATATTTGATTAACGCATGTTTAATGCACTAAAAGATAGGTCGAATTTGCAGAACGACTGCTGTCTCATGGTACCACCATTTACTTGAGGTTTTGGGAGGATATATTTTATATCCTCCTCTTTGACAAAGGACGCATCTTCGGTAAGGGGCATGTAAAACTGTTCAGTGTTAGATTTAATTCTTAGAAAACTTATATGGTATTCTTTTGATTCGCTCTTGTAATCTACCACCTTGCCCACATAATACACAACTTGTTTTATGGTTGAAAATTCCACAACGACATATTCTCCTGCTTTAAGTATTCGCGGCAATGGTACAAAGGAATCACGAGTCAATAGAATAGGATCAGCACTATAATCTACTTCATCCCACGGCCCACCATCAGAAGAATGACTGGTAAAACTTCCAACTGATTCTACATCAGTGTCTTCTTCCTGAAAAACTTTTCGTTTCGCTGTTTTTTCTTTTGCCAAACCTTTCTTACGCTTAGCTGCATTTCTTTCTTCCTCGATCATGTCCATTTCAGGAGTATCAGTCGCAATCATACTTTTGCGGGTTTTTCTAGGCTTTCTCGCGTTTTTTCGAGGTCCTGCTCGTAGTGGGGGCCTAAATGCTCCTGGTAACACAAAATCTTTCTGCTCACGGTCTAAGAAAAGGCTTGAATTTCCTTCGACTTCATTGTTGTTGATGTTTGAAGGTCCAGGACCTTCATTTATGTCTGGTTGTGCGACTTTGGGAGGTGATAACTCAGCAACGAGTCGATTGGTAACTTCACTTGGTAAAAAATCTATGTCAGAAAAAATGTTTCTGTCATAAGGGAAAATACCACATGCTTTAAAAGCATTCATAATATTTATTGGGGTCATCGCACGACTGTAAGCAAATCCAATGCATTCGGCCAAATCGTAAATAGTTATAGGTTTACCAGGGTTCCTTAGCAGCCAGGAATCTATGGCACTATTATAAAAGGTCTTAAATGGACTCAGTACGCCTACATCCAGTGGCTGAAGTTTTGCTGATGTATGGGGGTGTAATGTAAGTATAGTAACGCCAGCGTCTTTAGCCATATTCAGCGCTTCAATGGAAAGATGCGACTCGTGGTTGTCGAAAATTAACAGAGATGGATTTTGAGCTGAAGTATTGCTGTGTTTTATAAAATGTTTAATTACTTCCACAAAAAGCTCGGAATTCATCCAGCCGGACGGCGCGGCTAATCCTAAGGAACCCGGTGGAGCCCCTTTTAACATATGATGTTTAAAGTTCTTACGTGGAAAGACAATAGCAGGGGGTAAGGCTACACCAGTAGCACTAATTATGCAACATGTTGTTACTAGGGTGCCCTTTTCACCGCTTGTTACTTTTCCCAAGCATTTTCGACCCATGGGTGCAATAACCTTTTGTGGTTTTTGCACTGTGGTTGTAGCGGTCTCGTCTAGATTAAAAATACGAGTCCCATCTGCAAAGGCTTCATTTCGACTTATTGCTTTTTCTAAATTATCGAAAAAGTTTTTTACATTTTCTTTGTTAAATGATGTAGCTCGGGCTAAACTGCAAGCTTCCGGTTTTCTAAGGGAGAGGTCTGAATGTCTTTGCCTGAAGGAACGCAGCCATTCTTTACCAGCTAACTGTTCTCGTTTCCACGACTCTGGTACTTTGACGTTATTAATGATAGCCATATCATAGGCAACTTTTCTCGTATCTGCGGTAGTAAGTCCGTAAAACATAAGAGCACATGTTTTTAAATACTGTTTTAAAATATCTTCTTGTGGCTGTGTAAATATCTTATTCACTTCGTAGTTAGGCACTAAAGGTATGTCATTATCTCCGGCAGCGCGTTTCTTTTTCACGTAGCGTCTTAGTGTTGGATAAGGTAAATTTTTCTCCCTGGCGGCTTTTCGAATGCTCGTTCCTTGGAGTACGAGATCCAAAGCAGCTGCCATGGTTTCTGCTTTATGGGAACCAATCTTTCTTGCAGGCTTCTTAAAACGCCCCATTCTGCAAGTCACAAAAATACATCATTTATTCGTGGTTCCCTGTACCTTACTCGATGTACACAGTGAACCAGTGGTTAACTGTTTACCACCTTTAAATGGTTCACTGTGCACACCTCCGCACTTTTAGAAATAATAAATCTTAAAACAAAAGTGAGCCAAAAATCATTTTGTTTTGATACGTAAATATGTAAAGTATTAACCAATAACAAGTTTATACCAAAAATATTTTAAAATACTACGAAATTAAGCATATAATAAAGCGTCAAACTTACGTGTTAATATTTATTTTTGAGGTTAAAAATCACACAATGGCCTGCCAATCATCTATACTTTCACGCGGTCCGTGGATAACTGACGAATAATTTAGGGGTGCCGTTAATGACTTTGTGTAGATGTCGCTGTAAATTTAATATTTAAAATTTCCTAGATAGGCAGGGTGGTTCACTGTTTCTGCTTGGTTCACTGTTGAACAACTGACCCTACTCGGGAAAATGGAAAATTTGAACCTAGAAGCCGGAATTCCTGTCGGACAGTTTGGTTTCAGGAGGAAGCACAGTACAACACTACTGGTGGCCAGGGTAGTCCAGGATGCCCTGGACAAAATCAACAATCGCCAAAATACTGTGCTTCTTGCCTTAGATATCAGACGAGCGTTCGACAGTGTCTGGCATAATGGTTTAATATATAAACTCATCACAACACATAATTTTCCATTATATCTGACGACTTTAATTCACTCCTATCTGAGTAACAGAACCTTTCGTGTAAGAGTGGAAGGTTCATACTCAATGCCACAGAGAGTGCATGCAGGAGTGCCGCAGGGGACGGTTCTGTCACCGAAATTATTCAACCTCTACACAGCAGACATCCCACACTTCCCATCCACAAAATTAGCCATGTTTGCGGACGACGTGCTGGTTTACGCCAGCTCGTATTACGCAAATGTGGCTAAATCCCATATAAATAACCATCTACACTCCTTAATCCCTTGGTATTCAAAGTGGAAGCTTGAAATCAATGAATGTTTGATAATAACCAAAAAATTCACAAATAACAAAATAAATATTCCTATAAACATAAATAACACCCAGATATTACCGTCTAAAAAACTAAAATATCTGGCTGTTATTATTGATGCACGATTACGCTTCCACAACCACACTTCCTACACCATCCAAAAATCCTTTGTCGCCATGCAAAACTTATATTCCATTCTTTGTCCACGTTCCCCGCTCTCTCCTCGAAATAAATTAATAATATACAATCAAATAATTAAGCCGGTCATGACGTATGCCGCTCCGATATGGTGCAGCATGTCGGATACGCAAATGGCCCGGCTACAACGTGTACAAAACAAAATTCTAAGATGCGTAACCTCGTCACCGAGGAGGACGGTGGTTGGAGACTTGCACCGGATCGCCAATACTCCGTTATTTGGCGATTACGTGTGCGAAACATCCAACAAATTTTACAAGAACAAGACAGACGGCTCAATACTGACACAAAACTTGACACAGACTAGACACGGAGACGCGGTTACGCATAAACCGTTATATAATAAATTACCCATATATTTCGAGGAGAGAAATCCTTAAAACCACTCCCTTTAATCCGAATCCATTCATTTCAAAATACAAACTGATTCAAGCTTCCACAGAATAATCCAAAAATCCTCTCATTCCAACTCCCTTAGCAAGACCCGCACATGAAAATGGGCGGGGCTTGTTATTTGACCAAATCCAGCATAAAGCCTGTGTAGCAGGTTGAATTGCAGCAAACCCTTCCAGCACTACAACGTCATACGCAATGACAAACCCAACATTCACCACTCGACTGCACTCCTGATACACAAGAACATACAAGCCCATACATTACTATCCCTGGACGCACAAAACTTACACAACACTGGCGCAGCCATTATCACAAAACACAACGGTACCATCACAGTACGTTGTGTTTACCATCCACCTAACACACAAATACTAGACAATGACGTTCAAACGCTCCTTCCAGCTCAAGACAACACAATACTGATCGGTGACTTTAACGCCAAAAATGTGATCTGGAACAGCCGCCTGACAAATGCAGCAGGCAGAAAGCTGAACCACGCCACACTGGACGTTGGAGCCACTGTCATAGCACCCAACACACCAACTCACTACCCTGACAATCCCGAACAAAGACCAGATATCATTGACCTTGCAGTCCTACACAACATCACCCTACACAGTAACATCATAACACTGAACGAAGGTCCAAAAGCACACAACCCAATACTACTCACACTCACATCGCAAAACCAAACAACAGACACTCCACAAACAAAACACAAATTAAACTTCAGCACTCTTCCCAACACACTAAAACACAACATAACCATCACAGCAAACATCACAACAGCGCAGGACATCGATGATGCAGTATCTCGCCTTGAGGATGAGATACGCGCATCAATCGAAACCTGCACAACCACAATCACACCAAGACCTACACCACCAACACACATGCAGTACCCAGCACACATCAGACGCTCCATAAACACTAGAAACAGAGCCAAACGGCTCTATCAACAAACACGATACCCACCACACAAACGTGAATACAACAGACTTAACAGAGAAACACAAAACCTTGTACGTGACTTCCACCAACAAAAATGGAACGACAAAGTCGAATCCCTAAACCCGGGTGACTGTTCGCTCTGGAAAATGTCCAAAGCGCTCAGAAACCCCAGACCACCCACTACTCCAATCCACTCCATCACGGGCTTGGTCTTCTCAGATGAAGCAAAAGCTGAAGCTTTTGCGGATTCTTATGAGACTAGCTCCCGCCTCCATGTATCCCACGACATTGATGTGGACCATGAGGAGGACGTTGACAGGATCAACAGAATCCTAAATCGGAACCAAAACCTTGACCTTCCCTTCACTCCAGCTTCACCTATCGAAACCCATACAATAATAAGACGTCTCAAAGGACGATCAGCCCCAGGCCCCGACAAGATATCAAACAAAGTCCTCAAAGTCATGCCCCGCAAAGGCCTAGTTGCAATCACCAACTTAGCCAATGCAATTCTCCGCACTGGTCACTTTCCATCAAGGTGGAAAATGGCCACCGTGATCATGATTCCTAAAGCGGGGAAAAATCCTGTTTTTCCTCAAAATCACCGCCCTATCAGCCTAACAAGCTCAGTTGCCAAAGTAGTCGAAAGACTAATCCTAGCCCGCTTCAAAACCCATACGGATTCCCTCCAAGTCACCCCAAATCACCAATTTGGCTTTCGTGCGCAGCACAGTGCCGAACAGCAAGTGCTAAGACTTGCTGAAATAACAACCGAAGGGTTGAACAGGCGTGAAGCTACGGGCATGGTGCTATTCGATATTGAACAAGCGTTTGATAGAGTATGGCATAACGGCCTGCTTCATAAGCTGTTCACCTTAGGATACCCCACGTACATCATCAAAGTCATTCGATCCTTCCTTTCACACAGAAGGATCAAAGTCAGAGTAAATGCCACCCTATCCACACCTAGAGCCCTTGAAGCTGGAGTACCCCAAGGATCAGTCCTTGCTCCCCAGTTATTTAATGTCTTCACTCATGACATTCCCACCTCCAACAACACTCACATTGCCCTATATGCAGATGACACGGCATTAATTGCCCAATCCAGAAATCCCACCCTAATCACCCGCAGACTCCAAGAAGCCACAGATGATCTCCAAGAGTACTGCAACTCTTGGAAGATCAAACTGAATGCCCAAAAATCCCAAGCCATCTTCATAACTCGCAGACGTCTCCACCCTGATGGCCACATCAACCTCAACAACCATGACATTCCCTGGACAGACGAAGTCAAATACCTCGGGGTTTCCCTTGACAAATCCCTGACATGGAAACCCCACATCCAAAAAGCCCGACAAAAAGGCCAAGTTGCCTACAAATCTGTCATAACCCTCCTAGGGCGTCGCAGTCCACTTGCCATCAAATCCAAGCTCCTTCTCATTAACTCCACAATCAGACCCATGATGACCTATGCCTCTGTAGCCTGGGGCTACTCTGCCACTTCATATATAAAAACCCTCCAATCCTTCGAAAACCGCATCATCCGAACTGCGGTTAATGCCCCTTGGTTTGTTCGTAATAACCAAATCCAGAGAGAATTCCAAATCACCTCGCTCCAATCTCACATCAAAGATAGAGCCAAAAAACTCTACCTCATAGCCGAAAATCATCCAAACCCTGTAATCCGGGCTGCGTCAGACTATGACCCAGCCCTCCAACGCCCACATAAACGTCCAAAAATCCAAATCGAGGATTAACCGGAATCGTTCATAACCCGCTGAAGGGTCATGATCTTTTCCCGTCACAAATGCCCCCCCAGCCCCACCCGAATCGTCCTTGACCCGCGGGAGGGCCATTGACTTTTCAGCCCAAAAAACTCCTTTCAAGGGCCAGGACTCCCTTTCAGTCCAAGCCAAAAGCACGGTATCCCCCACAAATACCATGCCAAGCCCGCAGGGCAAAGCGTGCGGAGAGGACTCACTCAGACATGGTGCGAGTGAGGGGTGGTTGGCAAGCCTATGGGGGTACTCGAGGACCAGTCAGTCCTGGGGTAGCCTTACAGGTGGGACCTTTCCGATTTCCCGATTTCCCGAATTGCAGCAAACACCCTGCCCCCGTGAATGAACGCACGAATTCATCACAAATTGTAATAAATTGCGCAAATATTGGCGTAATGTTAAAAATAAATAAATAATGACTCCTCTGAGGAATCATTATTTCCTCACAAAACATTGCCAAAACTTCAAAATGTTCTCCCGACTCCCTTGACAGGACCCGCCCCTTGAGTGGGCGGGGCTTGTCAGAGGAGCCGAAATCGGATATATTCTCCAATGTTGGCAGACAGCGCCAGTAAACACCCTACCACCGTAGGAGAACGTCAGTTCTTACTGGAAAATTCCATATAAATTACGAAATAAGATACCAGAAAGATTGAATAATTCAAAAGTTCAATTAAGTTAAATCATTGTACATACCTTATAAATAAATATATATTGTATATAACTGTACATAACGACTAAAATTAAATAGGATGCAAGAGTGATGTAAATAAGAATGAAAGTAGAATGAATGAGCAAGAATAAATGGAAGGAATGAAAGAGAAAAATTAACGTAAGGACTAACTTTAGGCCAAAAATTTCAGGCTACAGAGTACCTGAATACCTTAAAGCTGTTTTTTTTTGGAACTTTTTCCAGCAAAACTGAATAAATAAGATTTAAAAACAAAAACTATAAACATAAAATTAATTTCACAAAAAGACCAAAAATTTGTTCATGGCCCTAAAAGATTACTCGGATAGGGCCTAAATTACTTTTGTATATAATATAACCTTACCACAGGGCTAACACCAGCCCCAGCCATGGCCTGGCTGCGTTTTCGCAGTGGATAGATATTTTAAAATATATATTGTACTGTGTAATACATAAACTAAGTTCAATTGTAAGACGTATTATAAATTATTAAATATGGAATGAATAAAGATATTTAAAGAGAGAGCAGCGAGGTAATCCGACGCTCGCGGGTTCGCACCTGTGTTGGGGCAAGAACTTTTTTTAATTTTTTGTTATTTACAAAATTAGATCGGCTCTAAAAGGTGTATTGGCAACAAGTTCTTCCTCGATAAAATATTTTTAAAATTGTTGGCAATCTCATATTTACTACAGCTTACATCCTGCACGTGCGTAGACAAATATCGTATTACTATGTCTAGTCGCCAGCATTGTATGTATTAAAGAAAACGGAGTTTCGGCAGCGTTCCTAATTTTATTTTACGAATAGTCATACTTTTAGCTCAGAATTTTTTTCTGTTTATATTCTGGGCTTTTAGTACAAGGCGCGACACCTATTGAGGAGAAGCTAAACTTATCACAACGAAAACCGCTAAAATCTACTAACTTAGAGTATTAAAACACATAGAAAAAAGCCATAAACAGAAGAGTGATACTGAAAGTCATAAACATCAAGAGTAGTAATGTTTAATATTCTGCAGTACCTATTCTATGATTTTGGCGGTGTTTATTTGTAGGTAAATAATTTCTTGGCAAAACTAGGCACATTATTAGAAAACCTCCCTTAATTAAAAAAGTGTATTTTGCTTGTTGCGTTGATATCACTAGTTGCCCATAAAATTTTGACCCACCTGTAAAAAAACTCACGGGCCGCGCCTGGTGGTCACTATACCCTCAAAGCACAGCTGGCTTTATTGTGTGGATATAGTGACTGCCGCCAAATACACTTGGATCAATCCTACTGGGTGAGTTATCACTCATTCATTTTTTTTGTAAATAACGTAAGTAACTCTTATATTGTTTGTCTCAGAGGAGCTTGCATCTAACTATAGAAAAAAAGCTACTTTTTATTTTATCCTATACCTTTTTAAAAATTAAATGTATTGGCCTTAAACAATAATTTGTTTTGCTTACCCAGTATTTTACCGGACTTGACATAGTTGTTTTCTTTTCCTGGTTTTGTTTCAACGTTAAAGGCTAAACGGACCACCATTTAGAGCCTGACTTTAGAAAGTAAAACTATGGTGGCGCCTCTCTAATTTTGACTAAAATTACCGATTGTGACTTTAAAAGCTAAACGCTCATCTGTCACTAAAAGAACCTATACCCTTGAGATAGAGCTAGCGTATGGGGGTGTTCTACAAGCAGCTTGATTTGGTCGATTAGGTAAGAGTTGTAAGTAGATGACCTTCTCAGGGCGTACCTGGATCACAATTGTTATCTGTAGGATAACAGGTTTAGGGCGATTTATTTTTAGCAACATTTGGCAACGGTGGCTTTGCAATTGTAGTCTCTTTTAAGGTTTAGAGCGGAACACTGGCACCCGGTGGTATTTTTGGATATTTTTAAAACCGAACTGATTACACTGGCACCCAACGTTCTTTAAGGTTGCAAAAACCCACACCATAACAAGGGTTATTAAGAATTATTGTTTACTTACGTCGAAATGGTCTTTCATGGGTCTGAAGGTTTAAATGGGCCATATGGCAACAAGGGATTTTGCGGGGGAACGCACCTCACCATGCAAGGTGAGGTAAATATCATGTGACTACCACTACAAATTCTAATAAAAAAACACGTGATACTCTATCCATGGTTTCGGTTGGATATTTTCGGACCAATAACATCTTTCCTCAAGCAACAGATTTTTTCATTTAGACTGGTGTAACCGGGTGTCATAATGCTGGTTCAGTCTAACACATAGGGAATAAACGTTGTTTCACTTTCTTTCTACTCTTGACTGTTGCAGAGTGTAACACTAAAGTTAAATGAACCGTCCTTTCTTTGCCAGTCAGCCAGTCGTCCTTTCGTGTAGGCGCCATTTTTTTGGGATCAATTATTATTTATTAGTTTATTCTTCAATTTGTATTCTTAAAAAGTTTGCCCTTATGGCTTGGTGTTTTTTAGAAAAAGAGTGTTGCCTTCAAATTTCAGGTAGGTAATTAATACATTTACCTAAAATTGAATAAAAATATCAATATTGTTTCCTTATTTACCTTAACCTCTGTGAAAAAGGTGAGGTCATCGGCATTATTTCTCCAAAATAATTTTTGGAATATTTGTAACCGATTTTGTGATATTAAAATGTAATATGTTTCTAAGTTTCTCGAATATGGGGAACTTTTGTTTTGACAATATCTATGACTTCTGCCCGAATAACAACTAAAATAATTTACAATAAAATACTGGTCTTGTAAACCAAAAATAAGAAAAATCTTTTAAAACTTCAGGAAAAAAATTATATTTTTAATCTCCAAAGTTAATATTTTATATAGGCTAATTTTATTATGACGTCTTTTTATAAATATTTCAAATATAATATATTTTGTCAGTAAAGTTGTATATTATGTAAAAAATAAGGATTACTTTTTGCTACATTTCACTTTAAATTAAATAAATTAACTTTTATAAAAGGTATATCAGTATACTATACATAAATCTGGTGTCTATATTGCTTTTAATACACTTTCTTGTGCTTAATGCATTTGTTAAAGTTAGGGATTATAAATATTGATAAATTTTGTTTTACTTTATTCTAAAGCGAATTTAATAAAAATTTTAGCTATTCCCACGGCACGAAAGAAGAAGACATGGATGATCTGAGCGGTTAAACTCAAATGACCTGTATCCTTTTTAATCTGTAGAATATCACTCCAACTGGGAATGTTTCCTTGAAATTTGAGGTGAGTAAATAACACATTCATCTAAAGTTGAATAAAAACACAAGTTTTATTATTAAAATCTAACCCCAGTACAAAGAAAAGAGATAAGGTCATTGACATATTATTTAAATTATTTTGTTTTTGCATGGATGTAGGCATTAACTAGATTTTGTAGAACAGATCATTCGACTTATAGATAACATGAAGTTAATGTAGATTTCCCATTTAACATAAGAGAAATCACACTGAGAGGTGATCGATGACTAGCGTGGGTTTACGTACATATAGGTGGGATGCATCCCTTTACAGCAAATTGTGGTTTAAATCTCAGATTCTAACCTTAAATTATTAGCAAAGTAAAAGAAAGAATAAATTGATTTTGTTTGCTATTTTTATATGCTAAATGTAATATCTCATTTGTGATTAAGATTAGGGAATTTTTTTAAATTTAAGTGGCCAGATTCTCCAACGCTAGACTGGTCTAAGTTGAAAACCAAAAGTTTTAAACTGACAAGTGCAATAATAAGACAACTAGGTTTTATACTATGAATTTGTTTCTGAGCATTTTCGCAAATCTATAAAGAAGAGGTCAATCCTAGTATGTACTTTCCACAATAATAGAACTAAGTTCATTTTACCAGCATGTTCCAAAATGAAAATCATGTGGAAACCAAGCAAATCGCTGAAATATTAGATAAGTTTTAACAACGACTTAGGAACAATGACAGGACAAAAAGCTGTCAAAACCTAACTGAACAACTAGAAGATTTTAATTTAAACCAGTACTAAATCTTAAACCTTTTTAGTGAATCTGAACAAACATGTTTAATAAAGCAGGTTAATAAAGTTTATTCGCTTTTGCTTTATTCTAAAGTAAATTCAATAAAAATTTCAGCTGTTCATGCAGTGCGAAGAAAGAACACATGGATCATCTTAGATGCTTAACTAATGCGACAACTCACAAGACTTGTATCCTTTTTAATTTTATGGAACTCCCATTGTGGATCTATTATTTTGATTTTCTAAATATCTGCTGCAGGTATGTTAAATTAAGTTTACGTATTGACAGAATGTCAGGTGGTGCTGAAATATCTTGTGTCATTGAAAGGAAAAGAATTTTTTGTGTAAGTTCCTTTCTTCTCCCTTCTTTTAAAAATGTATATTATTTATAATAATAATAAAGTCATTTATTATTATTAATAATTATTATTATTATTTAACAAGAAGCAACAATAAAAACTACAAATTTTTGAACTACAATAGCTAGAAGACAGAAGAATTATTATGGACAATTTAGATACTTTATTTATTGATAAAATTGATAATTTATTATTGATAAAAATATTTAATAAGCATTGTTTACTTTCAATAAATTTATTGGCATTGTCATTGTTGATAATAGGAAGTATTGAAAGACGAAGTGCTGGCAAAGCTGTGTATTTGATTGACTTTAGTCCAACAGATTATTTTATATAACACAAAAATATTTTATATTATTAATACTTAAATGTTGAATGATAAACAGTTGGGTACATTTTATCAGAGAGGTGTTTATATTTATATGGTAAGCTACAAGGTATCACATAAATATATAGCCACAAATTATAAATTATTACACTGGGGCTAGATTTTTTACGAAATTAGTTTGTTTTTGCATCATAATGTAAATTTTTAGTAAAAATTGAGCAACTGCCTAATTGATGCAGGTACATTGACACAAACACCTCCCTGAAGATTAGTGTTGGGAATAATCGAATGAATTAAATAATCGAGAGATTAGTTCTACAATGACTTTAATATCGAATGATCATTCGAATTAAAAAGCATGCCGCTAACCGCTGTCTCCAATGATGCGAATGACGAATCGAAATATCATTCGAAATAATAATATAATCTTGGTCCCGGCCCCAGCCACGTCGAGTGACGAGTCGGCAGCGTCATTTCGTCTCGTCATTCGAAAGGCGAAAGGTGATAGATATAACCTCTCGGTTAAATCATTCGAATGATCTCGTTGACATCTCGAGATATCTCTAGTGATTTCAATAATCAAATGATCGATTATTTTTTATTCGAGATGTCCCACCACTACTGAAGATTCATTTATCAGTATAATGCATACTCCGAGTTATTGCTCGTGATTACTTAGTTTTAAAGTATAACCTTAAAATACTGTTTGTTTAATTTATTTTAAAATGTATTAAATAGTGTTATCTTTATCCATACGAGTTTCATTTTTAGTTTAAATACCATTTTTAAATATTCGTTAAAATGTATATTGATTAATTTTTGTTGACACTGTCAACAGTGTCAACAAGATTTATTAATATTCATTTTCGATAAAACTGACATTAATAATACTAAAAACCTAAAAGCCGAAAGGAATTTTAGTACACCATGCACCTTCTGTTGGTGGCGCTAGTAGTGAAATGTCACTATTGTCATTTGTCATTAATGTCTATTTGTCTTGTATCTCGTTTTACATAGGACCCGCTCTTCTCTCTATTTGTATTTTTGTGGTCTTTACACCATTTAATACCAATACAAAGTACTTGTCGATGCAAAGCTCGAGACCAGACAATGTCTTTGGGTGTTTTCTGACGATGCCTGAATAAAAATCTTTTCCTGCATTTTAATACACGTGTTTTTGTAACGAAATATTATAAACATCGCTCATTTTGAAACAAAACGTACAAATGAATATTATAGAAATGAAAGTTCACTTGCATAAAAACAATTACCAAAGTAGGTTATGTTATGTTGTCAATGTCAATATGGTACAATACATTTTTTTAAAACCTATTGTACCAAGGTATCAAAATGTACAAATAGCATATTTGGCAATTTGTCAACAGTGTCAACAAGATTTATTAATATTCATTTTCGATAAAACTGACATTAAAAATACTAAAAACCTAAAAGCCGAAAGGAATTTTAGTACACCATGCACCTTCTGTTGGTGGCGCTAGTAGTGAAATGTCACTATTGTCATTTGTCATTAATGTCTATTTGTCTTGTATCTCGTTTTACATAGGACCCGCTCTTCTCTCTATTTGTATTTTTTGTGGTCTTTACACCATAATACCAATACAAAGTACTTGTCGATGCAAAGCTCGAGACCAGACAATGTCTTTGGGTGTTTTCTGACGATGCCTGAATAAAAATCTTTTCCTGCATTTTAATACACGTGTTTTTGTAATGAAATATTATAAACATCGCTCATTTTGAAACAAAACGTACAAATGAATATTATAGAAATGAAAGTTCACTTGCATAAAAACAATTACCAAAGTAGGTTATGTTATGTTGTCAATGTCAATATGGTACAATACATTTTTTTAAAAACTATTGTACCAAGGTATCAAAATGTACAAATAGCATATTTGGCAACGTTGACTTTTCTTGATTAGTGACGTCACGGATTGGAAGCGTTTTGGCGCTCGTTTAAAATTGGGCGTTTTATTTTTTAAATATCTAGTAATACCATTGGATTACCTACCATTGTCGGTAACTCCACAGGTAGGTAATACTTTAAAAGCTACACTTAGCTGTTTGCAACCATCGAAGTTGCCTCTCAGTGCGTAGAAACCATGGAGAAGGTTCTCAAGTTCCCTGCCAAACCTTGTTGTCTTGACGTGGACAGGATAAAGAAGCTTGTACCCAAAACTGACAACTAACCAGTTTCAAGGTCATGTCAAAACCTCCTGATGAAATTTCGGGCTCTACAAAACCAACCCCGATATGTACAAACCATAAATTCAGGTACTTTAACCCAAACGTACAACGTTTAATCCAACATTAAAAACTTAGTCCAATACTGAAAGGTTTAGTCCAACCTAAAAATTTAGGCCCAGCCTAAAAATCCTACAAAAAAATACCCTATATAAGATATAGGTTAAAACAACCCTATATAAGTTAAATCCATTCTCAGTACGAGATTATAATAGAACTAATTAAATCAATTTTGAATTTACATATATTTACAACCCTAAATCTTATCTATACAATTTCGCTTACCTTAAGCCAGGGAATGTATACCATCCAAAGATCATACTAAAACATTCCAAAAGGGGATGATTCCCAAGAAATTATATTTTCCCATGTGGCATTTTCCAAGAGAAATTTATCTGGGTTTTATCCTCATAGGCTTTCTTGTCGACGGCCAACAAAGCAAAGGGACCAAGCCACGTTGTCTCCTCCTAAGCTAATATCAAAAAAAAAATTGTTCCTTCCATGACCAACTGTAAACTTCAAAAGACAAAAATTCCCCCAAGAATCTACGCCAATCCGAAAAATCGCAATAAAAGGTTAACCCTTTTTCTTAACAAAACCCGGTCGCTTCGTGTCACTGGAATACGGCTTACGGCCGGTCCACAGCCTAGAAATCCAAAAAGAAGAATGTCAGCGTCCTGACATTAACTTTAGTGTTGGGAATAATCGAATGAATTAAATAATCGAAATATTAGCTCTCGAATGATTTAATAATCGAATGATCATTCGAAATAATAATAATAATAATAATAATAATAATAATAATAATAAATGGCTTTTATTGAAAGAAAACAAATTTTTTACATATATCATTTACAAATATACTAGAGACAAGAGCAAGGCGCAGTCTAGCCAGTGGCTACTCCACTGAACCTCGCTCCGTCCCTTACCTATACTACACAGTGCACCTAACCAATGATAGAACAAATAAATAAAGCACCTACCGTATTCAGAGATTGAGGCAATAAAAAAAAAATTTCGTGTGAGAAGTACAGATAACCTATTAATATTAAAAATCACGATTCTGTAGCTCAAGGAGATAGCGTCTGTAGCGCCCCTTAAATGAGAGTTCACCAAGGAATGTAAGTTCACTAGGCAAAGAGTTATATAATTTAATAGCATTGAACGTAAATGATCTTTGAAACATGGCACTCTGATGATGAGGCATTGTGATTTTATTACCAAATCTTATATTATGTGAATTAATGTTTATTCGAAACTCAAACCTATTTTTAATTGATACAGGCAAAGCAGTGTTATTAAAAATTTTGATTAGAAAATTACCCAAATGCAAATTTCTACGATTGTTCATTGTTAACCAGTTAAGTTCTTTAAAAGTGTGTGAAATATGATCAAATTTTCTAAGTCCGAAAATGAGACGCGCACACGTGTTTTGTACTTTCTGTATGCGATTCCTATCCAAAGTATCCAAACATGGACCATAAATAAAATCGCAATAATTAAAATTGGATAAAACCAAAGATTCACACAGCATCTTACGCAAATTAAGACTTAGGATATGGCGGATATTGTACAGTACTTTCAGAGTTAAATACGACTTTTGGATCAATTTCTTAACATAGTCTTTAAACCTCAACTGTGTGTCCAAAATTATACCCAAATTTTTTGCAGAATTTACAACGGGCAGTCCAACACCATCAAGTGTTATGTTGATATTTTCACTCAGATATGCTACGTTATTTTTATTACCAAATAGCATTAGAAACGATTTAGACGGATTAAGTTTTAAATTATGCTCTGAAGAGAGCAGTTAGGGTGTTTAAGTCTTCGTTAATAAGATCGGACGCATTTAAATATTCCTGTAGATTGAAATGAAAATAGATTTGTGTATCGTCTGCATAAGCTTGAACTTTACAATGCTTAAGCGATTTTAAAATGTCGGATGTGTAAATTATAAACAAAAGCGGTCCAAGGATCGATCCTTGAGGCACACCTGACAAAATTTGTACTTCTTCCGACAAATTGTTATTACAAGAAATTTTTTGAAAACGATTAGAAAAATATGATTTAACAAGGTTTAAAGATGATTCCAACACCCCGTAATACTTAAGTTTTGCTAAAAGGAGTTCATGATTAAGGGTATCAAAAGCCTTTGAAAAATCCAAAAGAACAAGAACGCTATTTAATTTTTTATCTATTGCTGTAATTATGTCATCAGTGATGCCCATAAGAGCGACCGATGTGCTAAAATGCTTCCTAAAGCCACATTGGCTGTCTGGTATAATACTATTTTCAACACAGTGCTGTAGTAATTGACTATATAGAACTTTTTCAAAGATTTTTGAAAGTATAGGCAAGATGCTTATTATTCTAATATCATTAAAAGTTGTAGGATCCTTAGTTTTAGGTAAAGGTTTTCCAATAGAGATTTTCCACTGATTCGGAAAATAATTTGACTCAATGCAACAGTTGATTATATGAGTGATATAAATATCTATGAAAGGACTACAATATTTCAGCATTTTGGACAAAAGGCCGTCCACACCTGAAGCATTTGTTTGAATTGATTGAATAATTCTGTGAATTTCCGGAGTTTCAGATAATTTAAAGGAGAAATTTAGGTTATTGTTAAAATTATTATTATTATAAAAATTGATTTTAGTTATACAATGTGAAGTATTCTGCAAAAGTACACCAAAGTAATCACTAATAGCCTGTGGATCAGATAAATTACTAGGAATGGTAACACTTTTTGATGAACCTATATTAAAAGACTTTAAAGAATTCCAAGTCTTCTTAGGGTTTTTTGTTCACATACTGAATTTAGATAATTTCTCTTTTCTCTTCTTACCTCCGAGACTGTAAAATTTCTCAAGCGTTTGTAGTTTTCCCAATTATTTATTGTTTTAGTTCTCTTAAATTCTTGCAGAGCCCGATCCCTTTGTTTCATAAAATTCTTTAAATTAGGTGTAAGCCAGGGTGCTCTAGGCTTAGTAATTCTAGATTCTTTCAATGGAGCATGCTTATCAAAAAGAGAAGAAAGAAAATTGCCAAGCAAACTTATTTTGTTATCTATGTTATTGTCATAAAATATGTTATTCCATGGTAGGGAGTGCAGATCAGAAAGAAGTAAGTTTAAATTTAAATTATTAAAATCTCTATACTTTATTAATTTTGGTTCAATATGGGTTTTCTCTATTTGTAAAGAACAATATACCAGACAATGATCAGAAACGTTTTCAACAGACAAAATTCCAAAATCACTCACCAAAGCTTCATCCGTAATAAAGATAGGATCCAGCAGTGTACTGGAAGTTCTAGATATTCTAGTAGGCTGGTCTATTATTTGTACAAAGTTATAATTTTCAAATAATGACCATAAAGGATTATCCATCTTTAAAAGGTTTATATTAAAATCACCCACACAGATTATTTCATCAACAGTCGGATATAAAGCAGAAAAAATGTTATCAAAGTCATTAACAAGGCTATTAAAATTAGTGTTAGGAGGGCGATAGAAAACACAAAATGCGAAGTAAATATTTTTAATTTTAACTTTCAGAACTAAATATTCAAGAAAATTAGTAATATCAAAGTGAAAATTGACCACTTCTGGCATAATATTATTTTTAATATAAGCCGCAACGCCCCCACCCCTACCAATTCTGTCTTTTCTAATTATTCGGTAACCCGGGATAACAAACGCAGAGACATCCTCATCCCCAGAGAGCCACGTTTCTGTAAGAAATACAATATCAAAATCGTAATCTTCAATTACAGTTTTAAAATCATAAAATCCTGTAAAAATGGAACGTATATTAAAGTGTGCTATTTTTAAATTGATCTTATTCATGTTAGTAAGTATAAAGAATTTGCCTATCTCCACAACTACAAATAAGCGCCGGTTATATATCAAGAAATAATATATTAAAGTCAGATGCTGCAAAAAAAAAAGACAAATTAGAAGTGTATGCAAATCTTCAAGACGAGCAAGAGTTCGAGTACATTGAAAAAAGAGCCCCCTAAATAATACAATAATTACAAAAGTGATATACATATGTCTGTACATTAAAAAAAAATTAAATTTAATTAATAAAAAAAATAATCAAGGTGGTTAACAGTTTAACGGCGAAAAATACCTACAAGCATCAAAACATCTTTTTGTGCATCCTCAAATAAAAAATTTTATCTTATTAACTTTAAAATCATTCCAAAGCAAGGTAAATTTGAAGATGCAAAAAGTATACCTTCTACAGGAAATAATTTCTATAAAAATAAACAATATGATTCTTAAACCAGAGGTTTTCAAACAATCTTCAATTTATGCATTTAAACACATTTCCTGTAATAACAACTTTAGTCACTAAACACTCTTATTTTTAATTGTTAACTTAGATATCACTTTTCTGCGAAATCAGTATTTTACACTTCTTGGCTTCTTGGCAGGATCCCAGCAATAAATCCTACCGCCAGCAGACCAAGCATTTTTACCATGCTTTTGCCTAGCGGCTACTAGGAGGCTGTACCTATCGCGAGTAAGGTCTTCATAAATAACGACGCCTGTATCTTTTAGCATCTTTTTAGCAGCAAACACTTTACTTTTCGTAATATTAGATATAAAACGCACTAGTAGAGTAGACTGAACGTCGTCATTATTCCTGTTTTTACCCTTGGCTCGAAACGCAAAGTCTATATCATCAGGAGAACATGCAACATTTAATTTTTTCTCAATAAACTCTGCAACACTTACAGCAACATTGTCCTCTTTAACCTTAGAAAGACCACAAATCCGCAAGGAATTTTGTTTAAGGTTTTGCTCTAAATTATCAAGATATACCTGCATATTTCCAATAGAACTTTTATTTTTAGTTGTTGTTTCTTCAAGCTGTTTTAATGAGTCAACTAAGGAAGTCAATCTACTATCCAGCTTACTCAATTTTGAGTCAATTTTTGCTTCCAACTGACTAACAAAATTTGTACACACTCTGGTTATTAACTTCTCGGTATCGTCCGGTTCAGCAGACCTGCCTGCACCTCGAGTCATTTTGACAACCACTGGTTGCAGTTGATGCGCGAGGATGCAATTTTCAAATTTTCACAATAAAACAACTGCTATTGCACTTTTTCTGATTTTAAAAAGAACTCACGTATGCGCACAGGATAATCAAATACAACTAGTAAGAAAATTAAAAATATTTTGCGAAATATACCACTTATTTTTAACACTTTGTGGGAGCCCCTCAAAACGCGAACCTCCTCGTACGACATCAACAAACGTATAATCATTCGAATCAAAAAATATAGCTAATAAAACTACACAAAAATCATCTCTTCAATTTTTTTTGCTTGGATTGGCCGTTTTCGATAAAAACAAAAAAATGTACAGTTATACATAACATTATTTATTAGTATAATTTGTTAAAAATATCAAAAAAGTAAGAGATCCATGAAAACAAAAACACTTCTTTAAACAAATTTGGCAACTAGCATGACTCCCCTTTATGCATTAAAAATTGTCACCAAATTTCAACTTTATACTAATTTGCGTCCTCTAGTTATTTAGGAACAACCTTTTACAAAAATTCAACACCCTGTGTATTAAAAACAAAGTCTTTTAGGACCTATGTTTTGTCTTAAAATTAAGTAAGGAATAATACCCTAAAGTTTGGCCACATACTTTACTAACACCCTGTATATATCATAAAAACATGCAATAACACTATGCGTTGCCGAGATGAAATAATGCTGGATCGATAGCGAAGGATCATTCGAAATAAACAATCATTCGAATGAAAAAATCATCCGAGACCCAGACAATATTAAAAACATGCTATGCGTTGTCGAGAGATGAAATAATGCTAGATCGATATCGAAGGATCATTCGAAATAAATAATCATTCGAATGAAAAAATCATCCGAGACAATCGCATCGTAACGCAACGTCGAGTGCCGAGTCGGCGACGCCATCATTTCGTATTTCGTCTCGTCATTCGAAGCGGCGAAAGGCGTTATATTATGATCTCTCGGCTAAATCATTCGAATGATCGCGCTGACTTCTCGAGATATGCAGCCGAACTCTATAACAAAAAAGCGACGATGATCGCTTTCCACCAAAGAAAATAAAAGGGTATGAGAAGAGACGGAACAGTGTATTTCCGTCGCAACACTGTTTATTGCAAAGCAGCTAACCTCTTTACCGACTGAGAAAACTTGGCGCGGGAAACCCATTCAGAAATTTTTAAAAATTTATTGAAGGTAACGCTGAAGCAACGCACAAAAAAATAGTGTTGATCTCAAAATTTGCATTGTGTTCTAAAGACCTACTTAAATGTTCTCTGTATATTTAAGGTACAAAACGTTAAAAATGACAGCAACTGAGTATGAAAAAAACAAATATTAGCCCCATTATCACAATCCTTATTGATTATACAAGTGGAATGTTAGTAGTGGTCAATAAACTTGTAGACAAGTGGGGCACCAAATTATTTGAAACATTTCTTAACATACAATTATTTAAAAACTGATAAAATGTAATTGATATTTTAAGGGTACAAGTAAGATTATAATATTCAAATATTTTTAGTTGAGACCCATGTTCCATTTGGAAAGACAAAATTTTTGCTTCGGAAATTCAAAATGAAAAGCTTATTTGTTCAGTTTAAGGAGTATGAAATAAAAACCGACTGAAATATGCCAGTAAAAACTTGATAGATATGGGTGAAAATATCTATAAAATGGTTGAATCATTTCTTAAAACTCGAGGACATGAACATCATCTAGAGGACAAGATTAAATGTAGCTATAGTCAGTTTTTCAGTCTTCTATATTTTGTACTGACAATTCTGAGGTATACCACGAACTAATAAATAAGTGCTTACGGCTGTCTATATTTAAATATTGCAAAGATAGAAAAAAGTGTCCCGAATTTTCAAAAGGACATTACAAAAAAGGGGGTAGATATAAGAGGCAAAAATTATGTCATGAGAAAGAAAATACTGACAATGACGTAGAGACACACATAGCCATTAATAATTTACCGTTCGATGGGACAGCTACCGACCATAATACAGTACCTGATGATGACATAATACACGAATTTGAGATTTTATCAGGTTTTGAGACATTATCACCTGATTTTGAGACATTACCTACCTGATTTTCAGAAATGACCTACCTGATTTAGAGAAATGACCTACCTGATTGAGAGTATTTACCTAACGTGATGTATGATACCAAATATTTTGACACATCTGATGCGACCTTATACCATAGAAACCCGATGATGACAGTAACTTTGGTACACCCTTTAGTTGATGGCATGTTACATAATAAATATTGAAGTTAACAGCATGTTGGTTAACTTCTTAGTTGTATATTTATGCCTAATTATTAATTTTCTGTATAACACTAACAAAGTCACTTAACATCCATTGTTGAAAAAGTTGTTTCTTATTTAGGTTTCTTATTTAGGCTACTCAACATATGTAGGTACTCGTATAGATATAATATTAATATTTGGTACTTATCGAAAAGAAAATGTATGTATGTAGTTAATTGTTACCAAAAATAAAGGCATTTATTATTATCCAATTGGATTTTTGTTTACGATTTCGAATTTTAACTTTATTAATTATTAATAATTTAAATAAATTTTACTTTTTTATAACTTTTGGATTTTATTTGCCCTTCCTTCATTTAAAGAGTCTTAGTTCAGTTGCATAGACAATTTGATCAAGAATTAAAGCAATTATCAGCACTCGTGTTGATGTCGCTGCCTAAACGTCAATTAAATATACTACTGGATTAAAAATTTTGAGAAACATGTTATAGCTCAAGATTTCAATTAAGTCATAGGTTTAATTAACGTTAAAATGTAATAATTGGTGTTGAAACATCGTTCAAAATGTTAAGCTGAAGAGATTCTAAATTAAATGTCAGGTAATGCTTTAAGCATCATACTGAAATTTAGTGGTTCTCGAAATTCTTAATGAGTTTTAAAGGCCTTTTAAATGTATTACTCATTGTATGTTACAGAATAACAGGTATAAGTAGTAAAAACATTGACAAAAATAAACATTACATATTTTTCTCTTAACTTGGGGAAATTGTTTTATCGGGTGAGTCAAACTACTTGCTAATTATCCCTGTTATGTAGATTACTATGAATAAGTCGAACGTTTAAGTAGGTCTCTAGAACACAAGCAAATTTTGAGATCAACACTATTTTTTTGTGCGTTGCTTCAGCGTTACCTTCAATAAATTTTTAAAAATTTCTGAATGGGTTTCCCGCGCCAAGTTTTCTCAGTCGGTAAAGAGGTTAGCTGCTTTGCAATAAACAGTGTTGCGACGGAAATACACTGTTCCGTCTTTTCTCATACCCTTTTATTTTCTTTTTCAGTTCTTTTTAATATATTTATCAATGATATAAAAAATGCTTTTCATGACTGCCAGTTTCTGGTTTTTGCTGATGACTTAAAAATTTTCAAAATTATTAAATCCCCATCTGATTGTCAATTATTGCAAGACGATCTGAATAGATTTTCATTATGGTCTAAAAGTAATAAATTGTCTCTAAATATCAGCAAATGTAGAATAGTGTCATTCACTAGATCCAGGAATCCTTATTTCTTTAAATATGACCTGGACTCTGTGGAGCTTGAGAGACAAACCCTAGTTAAAGATCTTGGAGTTTGGTTAGACTATGAGCTTACATTTACTAAGCATATTGATTTCATTACGACTAAGGCATTGCGCCTACTGGGATTTGTCTTTCGAACTCTACGAGGTTTCGAGAGTGTATTTGCCTTTAGAGAGGTTTACTGTACTGTAATTCGTTCTATACTTGAATATGCCAGTTGTGTGTGGCAACCATATTATGCTGTTCACAAACAAAGGTTGGAAAGAGTCCAGAGAAGGTTCCTTAGAAGGATTGGATCTAAATTGGGAATACCCTATGATGAGATTGATTGTAATGACATAATGAAACTTCTTAATTTAACATCTTTGGAAAATAGAAGAAAGTTTTCAGATATCTCAATTTTTTATAAAATTATTAATGGCTTGTGCCATTCTACTCTCCTTTCTGGCATTGGTTTTCATGTTCCTTCGATTGGTACTAGAAATAGGGTCCTTTTCAATGTTGACTTCCATAGAACCAATTATGGTCTCAACTCACCTTTGAATAGAATGTGTATATTGGCGAATGAAATATTGACCTCATGTGATATCGATATATTTTGTGATAATCTGAACATATTTTCAAGTAAAGTTAAAAAGTTATTATATAAGTGAATCACTGGAATTTATTCTTGCAATAATATTTGGTGTTGTTTTTTCCTATATACTCATTGTAATAGTTTTAATTTGATTTTATACTGTTTGACACTGCTTTTGTACTATATACTGTTTGCTACAATTGTAAATGCTAAATGCGTTAATAAAATTTTGATTTTGATTTTGATTTCTTTGGTGGAAAGCGATCATCGTCGCTTTTTTGTTATAGAGTTCGGCTGCTCTGGAGTGAACTATAGAAATCTATTAGCGTTTTCTACTATCGTCAAATATGCAACTCTGTTTAGTTGTAGACAATGATCGGGTATCTTCGGAACTCGCCAAAGGGTAACTGTCTGAGCTAAAAACATTGCGGAAATTCTAGGGATTTTTAATTTTATAACTAGAAGTTTTGGACAGAAGAAAAAGTTTGGTTATATTTATGTTCAAAAGCATAGCAGAGTTGGGAGATATAGTGATTTTTCGATATCTGTTAGAACAGAGATGGTGATTTAAGAATAGCCGTTATTTTTAACGGTGATTTTTCACTACAGCGATTTTTATTTGGAAGGCGAAAAGGAGCAGCATAGTTGCTTTTACAAGACTGATATTCGATATAAATATTGAATAATGCAGCTACAATTGGAAGTAAAATTATAAGTTGATTTGGTTAGTGAGTTAATAGGGTAAAAATAGTATTTTTTCGAAACGCCCAGTGCCAGAAGCGTAGCGAATATTAATCGAAAATGGCCTTTATTCTTGATTTTTGCGCTAGATTAAGTTAAAAATATTACATTTTTTCCGAAATTAGAATTATAATGCTTTTGGTAATTTTGAGTATAGGTAGGTATACCTGAAAATGTTTTTATGACGCTGAATTTAAATACGACAATAAATTAATAAAATTATAATCTCTTAGATACTTTTCAGATTTGAAATTAACCATCTAAAACTGCAAAAAAAATCCCATTTAATAGCTTAAAATTGAGGACACACTGAGTCTAAAGGAGATTATAAAATACTTAATAACTCACAACATAAATAACAAAAGAATTATAAACAATAGTATCAGAAAATATAATAAAAAACAACATTCCCTTTTATATCTAGCTATGTCCTGCAGTGGGACTCTGCGTCGTTATAGAAAACTACTATTGCTTTCTACTATAGAAATCTATTCGCGTTTTCTACTAAAGAAAATTTGCAACTCTATTTAATTGTAGACTAATGATCGGGTATCTTCGGAACTCGCCAAAGGGATAACTATCGGAGCTAAAAACATTTGCGAAAATTCTAGGGATTTTAAATTTTATAACTAGAAGTTTTGGATAGAAAGAAAAGTTTGGTTATATTTAATGTTCAAGTTCATGTTCAAAAGTATTTTACCCTTTACCTAAGTTCAATTTTTTCCATGTGCCATCCAAAGCCCTTCTAGAACAAGTAACACCTAAGTACAGCTTAGACAATAACACAGCTACCTAAGTAAGTTAAACAGGGGCGCACCCAGGATTTTGTCTCAGTAGTAGTTTGTAGGAGTGTTTCAGGGATCACGCGATTTGGTGGATTTTTTCAATTATTAGTGCACCTTTTTAATTTTTGTGTGTCTAGGATGTTAGTGTAGGGGGAACTGCCCCCCCCCCCCCCTGGGTACGCCGCTGAAGTTAAACACCGCAACGCAAGTCGCAACGTCATCAGCCGAGAACTTACTGCCGCTGTCGACTGGTGACGTTTCGGTGTTGTAACTTAAAGAAGGTCCTCACCTCACGGGCAGAAGAAGCGGACAGCGGACAGGAACTTCGTTTGTTAAACATGGCAGAATTCAACTAATCATATAACGAAGCGCCTCTCCGCTGTTCCGCTTCCTCCGCCCGTGAGGACCCACTTTTACGGCGTTACTAGTTCTAGCATCTTTGGCTATTTATTAGGATATTTTTATTTCTGGATGAGATTCAGCGAAGTTGATCAAATAAAGCCAGTGTTCACTTCTTACGCGCATTTTACTACAAAGATACTTTTTGTTTGTTGCTTATTTAAAACTATTTAGTAAAAAATGTATGTATTTCGATCTCAAAATTTTCAACTGAGTAATTTGTATCCAAATTATAAGCAAAGTGCATAAAAGCAAAGTAAGGAGCTTTTACTGGTCCTTTTTATTTTTTATAAGCTCTGCACTTAGGACAATTTGTGGTTATACCTAATGCCAGAGTGAAAATGCTCAAAATTTTGAGACTCAGACTCATTAGGAATAATCTTAAACAGAAAAAGCAATAGTTCAAACATATGACCTCTAAAGCCTTCGTTCACCGAACGCCGAACCGGCAGTGCTCTGATCCAAAAACATGTAAACAACTTGATCCATAACCTCACAAAACCGATAACTACAGCATTGGCGATGTCGTTTCAAGACGACAAGATGGCTGTCACATAATCGACTTCGAACCATACGCAGAGTACGAAACGATCGTTCCGTTTCTACAAATAGAATTCTATGACATCGTGGAGTCCCACTGCAGCGTTAGCGATGTCGCTTTCGTTTCAAGACGACAATATGGCTGCCACATAATCGACTTCGAAACCTACGCGGAGTACGAAACGATCGCTTTGTTTCTACAAATAGAATTCTACGACATCGCGGAGTCCCACTGCTGAATGCGTTTCCCGCGCCAAGTTTTCTCAGTCGGTAAAGAGGTTAGCTGTTTTGTCAATAAACAGTGTTGCAACGGAAATACACTGTTCCGTCTTTTCTCATACCGTTTTATTTTCTTTGGTGGAAAGCGATCATCGTCGCTGTTTTTGACGAAGCGGTCAATCAAGGACGGCCGCGATTGCAGTACATCTGGTGGACAAATTCTAAGTCAACCCGTGTCAAGTGTCAAAGTCAAAATTTCGTGACTGATTAGTTGTTTTGTTTTCCGTGTTTTGAAGAAAAGTTCGTGTGATCGAGACTTTGTAGTTGTAAAAATAACCTTTTCAGCTTTTTAGTTTATTGTGAGAATAAGCTGATTTACTGTTAATAGTAAAAGTATTTAATTCTAAATGGGAGGTATTAAGTGTTTTTATTGCGTTAAAATGTTTTCTCAGCGCAAGCATCTCTACGCTCATATAAGAAACATCCATAAAAAAGAACCCACGTTTTCTACACGCAGATCCCAGAATTCAATAATTTGTGCCTGCTGTTCAAGTGTATTTAAATCCCATGCAGATTTAAGAGAGCATATGGTAGTTGAACATGATGTTAATATATTCAAAGAAGAAATAAATTTTGAAAGCAAGAATGGTTTGTAAAATTATTTATGTCCACATAGTAAATACCTATCCACAATTTTTATTTATACCTATACTAATTTATATACAAATTGTAGATTTTTTGCTGTGGAAAAATGAAAAAGAAAAGGCAATGAAATGCTTCTACTTGAAACCGTCAGGAGTCAAGATAAGGTCTGTCCATAAAAAAGAATACTATATTTGTCGTAGATCATATCTTCAAGAAAAGTATAAACAAACTTCAACACTGTCATCAAAAAAAATTAAGACGGCTCAGGGTTTAGTGAAACTGGCTTATTCGTGTCCATCTACTATTGAGCTTGTTGAAAAAGAGGGACAATATAAAGCAACAATTTTTTTCCCCCACTTTGGACATGAGTGCTCACTAAAACATGTAAATCTGTCAGCTATTGAAAGGACTCAAATTGCAGGTAAGGTATGTGCTTCACTAAGTACCTATATTTATGAGCTTGTTTGATGTAATATATGGTATATATTACCTCTGATCCTTATAAGAAAATCTATGAACCACAATTTATTTTTATCTGTTATAATTGGGTAGAGTCTAGAAGTATAATTTTTTTAAATGGCATTTTTTTGGTTTTTAGGAAAAATTGCTGAAGGAGTATCTTTTGACAGAATCCTTAATGATATTCGAAACAGTGTAACATCTGGAAGTTCACTCAATAGAA
The DNA here is from genome assembly GCA_963971165.1 of Philopedon plagiatum. Lineage (NCBI taxonomy): Eukaryota > Metazoa > Arthropoda > Insecta > Coleoptera > Curculionidae > Philopedon > Philopedon plagiatum. Next base: position 68,159,677 of record OZ020192.1, on the reverse strand, counting down.
TACATTTACTCGATAGGCAGGATCTTAGAAACATCAAGCGGCAATTTAACTTGACATCACAATATCACCAAAATGATGTAATAAGTGTGGAATTAATGGTGAATCATATGAAAACTTTAGAAAAAGATTGTCCAATACTTTATTATAAAAAACAAGGTGTTGATGATGAAATAAAAGTGTTTAATAAGGCAGATTTTTTCTTGGCCATTATGACGAACTTTCAAAAATCTATGGCAGAAAAGTTTGCTAAAGAAAAAATATGTATAGACTCCACTCATGGAACTACAGGTTATGATTTTCTTTTGACCACCCTTTTAACCATTGATGAGTTTGGGGAAGGGGTACCTATAGCTTTTTTAGTTTCCAATAAAACAGACACTCCCACTTTATCCTTTTTCTTTAAACTTGTCAAAGAAAAAATTGGTTTTTGTATAGAAGCAGAAGTATTCATGTCGGATGATGCTCCAGAATTTTACAACTCTTGGTCAGAAGTAATGCAGTTGCCGAAACACCATTTGTTGTGTATATGGCATGTTGACAGAAATTGGAGGACAAACATTTTGCAAAAAGTTGGAGGAGACCAAGAGTTAAAAGCTTCTGTTTACAAAAAGATTCGTTGTTTAATGGAAACTGTTGATGAGTGTGAGTTTAATAATTTACTAACTCAGGTGATGAATGATTTTTCTTTAAATGAATCCACCAAAATATTCGGTAAATATTTTAAGGATTACTACTCTGTCAGACCACAGCAATGGGCTTTTTGTTATCGTAGAGGACTGGGTATCAATACAAATATGTTTTTAGAGTCTATGCATAAAGTACTAAAACATATTTATCTTGAAGGAAAGAAATCTAAAAGAGTGGATAAATGTATACAGGCATTATTTCACATGGTATGAGATATTATGTTTAAGAGATTAAAAAAGACCATGAAAGGAAAGTCCTCATATAGAATTAATTTAATTCATTTAAGCCATAAAAAAAGTATTACTATTAAATGTAAAGATATTAAAGAAGTTTCCACCTTATGTTGGAAAGTGAAGTCTTCCAGTCAAGACGATGAATATACAGTCCAGAAGGAAAATACCACATGTTTAAAGGATTATTGCCAGCTAGTTTGCAGGTATTGTGATATCTGTGTTCATATGTATACATGTACGTGCCTTGATAATTTTATAAAGGGAAATATGTGTAAACATATTCATGCAATATGTTTAAATAACAAAGCACTAATACCTGGCCCATCAACACTAAATCCTGATATTAGTGAGATTAGCAATGAACAACTTGAGTTGCAAACATTTGTATCGCAGCATAACCAAGGGCAAGCTGTTGATCTAAATTCAAAGATAAGAATGAAACTCGACATGTTATATAGCTGTATAAGTGAAAACACATATGATAAGAACACTTTATTAAAACTTGATAAAGTTTTGGATGGTGCACTGGATATTGCTAATATAAAACATGCCAGGTTGCCAGAAAAAACATTTAGAGAGCCTACAAATAAAAATGCTTCGAAACAACAAAGATTTCAAAGTACCAAGAAAAAGAGAAAATCTGGTACACAATCATTAAAAAAACCTACAAACATTGAAAAAAAAGATTTTAGAGAAGATATGGAATCCCAAGTGGCTATTATTGAAGTTATAAAAAAGGACCATAGTTATGCAAAAGTGTAACCATGCGGTGAAAAGAATCATCTACTGATTCACAGTCTATAGTCATTTTAGGCGACTCTCTTGTCTGTTAGACTGTGAATTAGAAGATGGATTTATTTGATCGCGCGTGTAGTTTTAGTAAATTAGATTCTTAGTTTACATATTTATAATATTATATATAATTTTTATTCAATTTTTAAATAGTGCGCTAATGTTAATGTCGTTAAGTATTTTTTTATCAGCAAGACAAAGTTATTTTTACAAACTACTAAGTCACAATCACGAACTTTTCTTCAAAACAAGGAAACACCAGATGCTAAATGCCGCTGCTTATTGCGCAGACGCTTAATCAGTTTCGTCTTTCAATTTGTGATCAACTCTATTGTTTTACCTTTACCTAATTTTACAAGCTCTTTACATAAAAATTAAAATATATTGAATTTTTGAAAACTATAAATATTAAGTGATAGGTACAGGAAAATAAAGCTGAGAATTTTTTAAACAAACAAAATTGGAGAGAGTAAGAAGCAAATAGAATATACTAAAAAATAACTAAATTTCTGAAATTATATTTGTGACAAATTTTTATTGAAGTTGACAAGCAGTCAAATACCAGAAAAAGTAACAATGCCAAAAAAGGGAGAACGAAAGAAATCTTTAGGAAATGATTCTTTTGTGGGAAATGATGATTATTTACCATTAAAATATCCAGAAACCAGCCAAAAAACCAAAGAAAAAATTATGAAGTTCGGCGTTTGTACCCAAGATCGAAAACAAGCAGGACCTTCGGATATATATTGTTGTGGACAATGTAACCTTAAACTTAAATCAAATCAAGCTGTCATACAATGTAAAATAAGTTAATAATAATAATAATAATAAAGATGTTTATTTATGCCAATAAAACAATTAAAAATATAAATATAAAAATGATAAAGTAAAAAAGAAAACCAAAAAATGACAGTACTATACTAGTTGGCATAAATAGGTAGGGTTTTGATTTATAAAAAATCATTCTTCCAATCCTACCCTTACTAAATAATTTTTTATATTTTTTTTGAAAGTTATATAGCTTAAGCCCCTCAGACTAGAAGGAATATTATTATAAATTACAGAAGAGTTATATTTAAACGAAGACTTATATTTTTCAGTATGATGTTTAGGTATTTCTATTGCGTTCTGATTTCTAGTATTAACATTATGAATATTATTCCTGAATTCAATTTTTTCAAATAAATATCTTGGTTTCTGAGTTAAAATTATTTAATAAATAAAAAAAAAACTGGTATCACTATAAGTTTCAGAAGAAGAAAACAATCAAAAAAAAATGAAATGAAAATGAAGAAAGTATGTTTGAAATTGTTAAATTTTAAAATGTATTAAAACTAGTATTTCTAGACCACTTACTTTTCTTATAAATAATATTTTTAAAATAAGTATATATCCAGAGGCTTTCAAAATTGGTGTAATAAAACCTATTTTTAAAAGTGGAGATTCATGTAAAATTACCAATTATAGACCAATAACATTAATATCTTCATTAGCTAAAGTTTTTGAAAAAATTTTGAAAATAAGAATTGATAATTAAGTATTTAAAAAAATAAATTTTATTTCTGAAAAACAATTTGGTTTTCAAAAAAATAAGTCAACTCAACATGCTATTTGCTACTTAACGGAAAAAATATATGATACATTCGATAATAAAAAACCTTGTATTTGTATTTTTCTGGGTTTAGCAAATCGATTCGATACTGTTAGCCATAATTTACTTATTAAAAAATTAGAAAATATTGGATTTTGAGGAATACCATTAGAGTTGATAACAAATTATCTAAAAGATAGGCCAAATCATGTTATGATAGATAAAGAAGAAAGTTATTCAAAAGTATTTAAATACGGTGTTCCCCAAGGAACCATTTTAGGACCTTTATTTTTTAATATTTACATTAATGATTTATTTAGTATAAATTGTGATGGAGAAATTCATAGTTTTGCAGACGATACTATTATTTTTTTATAGTGATACAAATTGGAACAACATACATAACAAAATTACAAAAGATTTTAAAATAGTTAAAAATTGGTTTGATAATAACTTATCAACAATTAATTTTGACAAAACAAATTATCTTACTTTTAGTTAGGGTTGCCACCTGGCCGGTTTTCCATTAACAAGGCCGGGCCGGTTTTCCATTAACAAGGCCGGGCGCCGGTCATCATCCAAAGAAACCCGGTTTTCTTAACATTCTCAAACAGATACGTAATCGAATTTGGAAAAGCTGCTCGGAGCAATAATGAAATCGCCCAAGACACCACAAAATGATTTGCAATCTATTGATGGGTAGCCGTATTTATTTATTCATTTCTATATTACACTATAGGATGGCAGTTTGGTCGCAAAATTTCGGCCAATTTTCCGGTGATTCACCGAAGTTTTATCCTCTGTGAACGTATTAAATCAGCAAAATCAAGGAACCAAATATCATTTTCTTTGATTATCTTGATAATCTAAGATCATTTTAAATTTTAAACAAGTAGGTATGTTTGTCTGATTGATGTACCTACCTACTTGAATTTTTTTTAGAAATAAAGTTTTACTTTCTTACTTTAAAACTTTCATTTAGCATTTCTTTTCAAAAAAAAATCGAAATCTTACATATTTTGGGCTCTCATAAAAAATAAGTATCGACAAATTTTGGGAAAATTTGGGCGATTTTCGTCGCCCTCGCATTACCTGGGGCGCTTTTCAGTAAATCACCCCAAAGGCTGGTTTTCTACTCTCAAAAAGGTGGCAACCCTACTTTTAGTCTAAATCAAAATAATAACACCTCAAATGTGGATAGTATTAAAATAGACGATGATATTCAAATTTTAAAAGCTAACAGTGTTAAATACTTGGGAATAATTTTTGACAGTAAATTAAATTGGGATTTACATGTCGATTACTTAATTAAAAAATTAAGAAGTTTGCTACCAATATTCAAAAATGTTAAAACCTCTTTGGTTATAAAACACTTAGAAACATTGTGTTATGCCTTAGTTAAAACTCATTTGAATTATGGTATTTTAGGTTGGGGAGGAATAAGTAGAATTTTAGTGAAAAAAATAGAAGTATTACAAAAAAGATTTTTAAAAATTATGTTTAATAAAGACTATTTTTATCCTTCAAAGGAATTATATTCAGAACCAAAAAAAAATGGACGTTAGGCAAATATATATTTATAATATTTTAGTATACGTTTTTAAAAATAAAAATCTAATACAATTTAAAAAACAACCATGACACGCGTCATAAAAATCAAATTTCCATTAAACCAAAAATACATAAGTTTAAAGCACAAAAGAATTATAAATATTTATGTTTTTATTTAAACGATTTTACCAATAAATATTAAAATAATTATATTATTAAAAAAATAAAAAATTGAAATAAAAGCTTGGATATTAACAACAAACGATTTAAAGAAATATTTGGAATTACTTTGATATTATTTTGTATAATATAAAAAGTATTTATTTATTTTTCTCTAAGGATCTCTCTTGTCCTAAAAATTGTATGTATGTATTTGAATATAAATTTTTTTCAATTGAATAATTTATATAATTAAATAATGTAATGTTTAAATATAAGATTTGCCACCCCCCCCCCCCCCCAACAAGTACGTCGTTTACGGTTTTACCAAGTTTATTTATAATATACATTATATATATATATATATATATATATATATATATATATATATATATATATATATATATATATATATATATATATATATATATATATATATATATATGTATAACATATTTAAATTGTAATTAATTTAAATAAACATTATTATTATTATTATTTTACACATACCAAAATGGGTGTCATGTGCTTCATTTGGCATAAAATATTTTCTTAGCGGTCTAATTTAAACAGACATAGACATATTTAAGTTAGTGGTTTTATACTTACTTTGTATAAATGATATAGTTACCTATGTATAATTTGTGTATACCTACTATGTTTTTTATTTAGGTAAGTTAGTTTTGTTGTAGGCATGTAATGTAGACATCCACCGATAACATTTACTGAAGATAAAACATTGGTATTTAACTTTTGCGTTTTATTTTCCTAAACATAATGCCATTTTAGCATTTTTCCAAACGTTTTATCGGTTTATATTGAGTGTAGGTAGATACTGGCAAAAATAAATACATAATAAAAATTCAGTATTTATATAAATAAATTCTGGCTATCTGGTTTATGTTTAATTGTTATATACCTGGCATACTAATACTAATAATACTCTAATACTATACTTAATATATTTTACACACTAAATAACTAAATTAACTTACAAAAACCTAATCAATTTTTTGTAGATGTAGGGTAGGGATGTATTCTCTACAAAATTAAATGCGTTGTCATTTATGGAATTTTACCATGCATTTCAGCAAGATAACTTTCCATCATCAGGTACATACAGCTAAAAGCAAACACAACATAGAAATAAACTTGACATAAACAATTTTGTTTAAATAAACGAGCGCGCCAAACAATCTAAGGGTATGGTCCGAAGATAACCAATCGTAACCATGGTTAGCACATCACGTGCTTTTTTATTATAATTTGTAGTGGTGGTCACATGATATCTGTCGTTAATGGCACCAATGACAGCGGTTGGTTACTTTCGGACCATACCCTAAGATTTGAACGGTAAACAGATTGTCAGAATGTCAGGCGAGCATGTGCTGCAATCGCGGCCGTCCTTGATTGACCGCTTCGTTTTTTTTGTTATAGAGTTCGGCTGCAGATGTCAACCGAAACGTCACTTGTCATTTCTGTAGACCAAGACCTAGGACACATGAATGAAACTTGAATTGAATAAGTGGAAACACGACCGTTAAACCATTAGTGTGACACTTGGCTGACACGTTTGTCAAAAAATGTCAAATTTCGCCGCGATCTCTGACAGGTGGGTGCAATATTGTTTTGTGTTTTAAACAATTTCATTCCCAATTTTTGTATTTTTTTAATTCATTTATAACGTGGAAACTGTTGAGAATTTTAGGATGGTTTTAAGTGAATAGAAGTGAAGTGAAAGTGTATGTTGTGTTGTAATACTAAAATGTGTTTAAAGAACAATCGTAAGAAAAGACAATTTTTTGCCTGCAAAAGGTATCAAACGTCAAAGATAATAATATTATTTATAATGGATTTTGACCTGCTGAACAACGTGATGTGATTAGAATTTACTTGATACTAAAGAAAAAGATGTTCCCCGGAATCATCCGGTAATTTTAATTGTGCAATCATGTTCAGCAGGTCAAAATTCACAAGAAATATCATTTTTGTCACCTGTCTTGATAGACCAAAAAAGCCTTTTTTAACAGTGTTCTTTTTGGTTGTTCTTTAATAATTCTGCTTGTGTTTAAACAATACCTTTAATATCTGTTTTAAATAATTCTGGGTTTCAGTGCAGGCAGAGAAATTACTTAGCCTCGACTCAATGTTGTCTGTTAATTTTTTTAATTTTTCTTCCCTTCACCCCCTAATTTTTTTAGAAATCCTGGTAGACGATGTTTTAATGCTGGTTTTACATTTGTGTAGTTATCTATTCCTACATGAATTTCAGCATGCTAACATGAATTCGTATAACAATGTGGATTATCTTTCGAGCTCAGGAGTTAACAGTATTTAGTAAAAGATAATATAGTCTCAACTTTATGAAAATTTACACATTTAGGTACATGGAAAACTACTCATATAAAAGAAACATATCCCATTTATTTGCATTTTGGACTATTTTGTAAATAACAATGTGATAACAATAACTGTTTGGTAAATAAAGCCGACATGTACATGTACATACTTTGTAGTTTTATTATATAATTTATATTTTACATATTATACTGTGTAGGGTTTAGAAGTATCAGTATTTGATTGTTAAAGACTATTATTGTTTTTTAGTTTGTTTATTGGTAATTTCCTCTAAAATATAATTTAATCAGTAAAATCATCAATTTATAGCTGGTTTTACTGAATACATAATATTTTATTGTGTCATACCAAAAAAAAACAATAAATCGTCTTTAAATCAATCAAATACTAGCTTAAAAATAAATTAATATTATATTGAACATACCATTTAAACTACCCGCCACGTGAAAACGAGCTGGAGCGACATCTGAGAACACGCTGGCATACTAATTTATTGATTTTTATTTAAATTTCGTGTTTCTTCGTTTTACTTAGGAGTTAACATTTCTAACCTCTTATATATTGTTTGACCTAGGATTTGAAATTTTTGTTTGGAAAAATTTACTTTGACAAGACAAATTTAAGGTCTTAAATATATTTTTATCATGACTGATTTTGGAGATTCTTCTTTTTCTTCAGGACTTGATGCTAAGGGTGGTGATAAAGAATTACAAGAATTTCTTATGGTTGAAAAACAAAAAGCACAGTTTAATGCACAGGTAAGGTTATGTAATGCTTACTTCACGAAACTAATAAGTACGGTAATTATTGAGATTAACGTAAACAGCGAATTTTTTCATTAAATTTTGCACAGACCCTAATTTTGGGTCGTAGAATACGAATCCGAAGTCAGTTTTTGGCGGTCTCGAAAAAAAATTTTCTTTTTGTGCTCACCCAACCTGAGCAAAAAGGTGTTCAGGTTTGCTCAGTTTTGATTGATATAGATATACAGGGTGTCCGGTAAGAATGGGGCAAACCCTCGGGAGCGTGTAGGGAACGTTAAAAGAAGTCTAGTGTTTCATATAATTTTTTTTCCTATAGTGCTCCCTGACCGAGATATCTGGCCCCAAAGTGTTACCCAGCGATTTACTTTTTTCGTATTATTTTTTGAACCTCCTCGTATACTTTGATACAATTTTGGCATTTTGTACAGAGGATAGGTACCCAAAAATAGATGCTACACGGTAACATTTAATTTCTCAGGAAAGCCAGAAATGGACTCGCCCCAATACACAGAAGCCAACATTTTTGACAGGTGTCATGGAATCGAATTAAGGATATTATTTTTGGATACTACAAACATTTTACTCCAAAAGAGATACCCTTCAATTCTTTCGATGCAATGAACGGTTTTCGAGATAAATTAGTTTTTTCTGTGCCTTTTTTGCAACAGTTATTAATTCAACAATAAAAAATAAATCTGTACTATGGCAACAAGCCTTTTTTATTATTACCTATATGATTGACTTGACTTGTCAAAATCGCCAAAAATTGTATACCATAATAAAGTAATAATGCCGGATTATTCCTATGCAGAATATGCTGACATACATTTAGTTTATGGACAGGCCCTCTGCAATTCTTTGGAACCAAGAAGAATTTATAGTAATAGATTCCCGGCTCGAATTTTGCCAGATAGGAAGACATTTGAACGTGTTGATCTTCGCTTAAGAGAAACAGGTAAAATATTAGGAATAAGTAAAAAAGTTGTTTAAATTAATTCTTTCTGATTTCATATTTATTTAGGATCATTTTTATCGCGACGCGGTGGCGAGGGTCCTCCACTAAGGGCGAGAGTCCCTGAGGTAGAAGAAAATATCTTGGACCAAATTGCTAATAATCCGTCCATCAGTGTAAGAAAGCTCTCGACACAGATTGGTTCAACAAAATGGGTTGTTCATGAAACCATTAAAGAACAACTCCTCCATCCTTATCATGCACAAAAGGTTCATGCTATGTCTCCTGAAGATTACCCAGCAAGACTGCTTTACGCTAACTGGTTTTTACAGCAACATAGAGAAAATCACATTTTTACAAGGATTATTTTATTTACCGATGAAGCTGGTTTTACAAAAGACGGGATAATAAATTCCCATAATTTACATGTATGGGCTGAGAAAAATCCACATGCCATTGTTCAGACAAAGCACCAACAAAGATTTATGACCAACGTGTGGGCTGGCATCATTGGAAATGATCTAGTAGGTCCATTCGTCTTAGAAGACAGGTTAAATGGTGCACTCTATCTACAGTTCTTGCAACAGCATTTAGATAATTTGCTAGAAAACGTACCCCTGCAAACAAGAGCTCAGATGTGGTTTATGCATGATAGTGCGCCGCCACGTTTCTCCCATTTAGTTCGACAGCATTTGACAAATACTTTTGGTGATCGATGGATCGGTCGTGGCGGACCTGTTTTGTGGCCGCCTAGGTCGCCTGATCTTAATCCATTGGATTTTTTTGTGGGGTTATCTAAAAGAGGTTGTGTATTCAACGCCAGTTAATACCATGCATGATTTAATTCAAAGAATAAGGGGGTGTTGTGATCAAATTCGGAGCAATCCTGGAATATTATTTAATGTACAGCAGGAAAATATTCGTAAGATAAGAAAGTGTATTGAAGTACAGGGTGGTCATATTGAGCAACTGTTAAAGTGATGTTTAATATCAAATCAAATCAAATCAAATCAAAAATTCCTTTAATCAAAAAAATGCAAATTTACAAGTAATTTTACAATTGAATGATATAGCGTCAAAATACATAATACAGCCTTTCCACTCATTTTGCATTAGCCTAAATTAGCTAAATCCTATACATAAATAAAAACAATTGATACAAGCTAATAACACATTTAAAACGAAAAAAAGTGCAAACACTGCAAAAAAAAAGTGGTTACGGCAATGGATTGTGAAAACTGTGCATCCTGCTACCATCCAAGCTGTGCAGCTCAGGCCGGAGTCGTAAATATCCAAAATAAAGTAAATTGTTGCAACGTGCGGCAAGAAAGTGAGGTTAGACCTGAAAAAATAAACGAAAAACAACAAGAAATGGAAGAAAAGAAAATGAAAAACTTATTGGAAGGATTATTTCAGCTACATATGGACCTTTTTACAAGATCAGTTAAAGAAGAAATGAAAGAATTGAAGAAATCAGTCCAGTACATCTGGGATGCTTTCGATGAGCAAAAGTCAAAGTCAAAGTCAAAAACAGCTTTATTGTTCAAAGAAATAGTTTCTCATCGACAAAGCACTTACTCACTAAAAAAGAACAAAACAAAACAACTATTACACAAAATTGCTTAACATAATAAACAATACAACTTCAATTAAAAAATATGCAATGACAATAAAAAAGACAAAAGAAACAGCTTTAATGTGTAGGTATATAAATAAAATGGTAAAAGTCAAAGACTAGAATACTTAATCCGAAAAATGTCAAATTATAGAAATTATTATCACAATAATAAACACAGCCAACAACCGGTTAAACATTCGACCTAGAAACCATCTTCGAAAAATTCTTCAAGACTGTAATAAGGTCTCACAATCAACAGTTTTTTAACTTTGCTCCGAAATTTTAAGAGGTTTTGTATTTGCCTCAACCTAAGAGGTAGGTGATTAAATACTTTCTTATTGTTGTAAAATATAGAGCTCTTAATTTGAGAGGAGCTAGGAATGGGAAGAGAAATCCGATACGAAAGCCGTGTGTTGTAGGTGGAAGTACTGTTTATATCATTTTTGTGCTTTTTGTGCATTAAGCATACAGATTCCAAAATGAAAATACCCGTTAAGGTTAGGATCCTATTGGCAAGAAATAAAGGCTTACACGATTCTCTTACCTTTGCCCCACATAGGTATCTAACTGCTCTCTTCTGCAGGATGAATACAGACTCAAAAAGTTGCTTAGAAGATGTACCCCAAAAACATATGCCATATCTGAGATGAGACTCTATCAGTGCAAAGTATGCTCCTTTCACTATTTCGTAATCTAATTCCCCAGCCATAACCCTAATAGCATAACAATTTGATGCAATCCTCTTTGTGAGGTTGTTAATGTGATATTGAAATTTTAACTTCTTATCTATATAAAGACCCAAGAACTTGCTCTGTGACAAGCAGTCAATGGTCTGATTTTCCAAAACTATATTTAAAAGACAAAACATTTGTTTTAGATATATTCAGAGTTAATTTGTTGGCATCACACCACCGTTTAATCAGAATCAAATCAGAATTAACCATTTCTCTAAGTACACCGGTGTCTCTGTTGTGCCAAAGAACAGTAGCATCATCCGCAAAGAATGTAAATTTCCCACTTATCTGTATGTTACCCAAATCATTCACGTACAGTAAAAAGAGTAATGGCCCCAAAACGGAGCCCTGAGGTACGCCACACATCACAACTGAACCAGAGGACAAAAGGCCACCCGACGAAACCCTCTGAACTCTACCCGATAAGTAAGATTCAAACCACTGCAATGTGTTACCTCTAAAGCCATACATCTCCAGCTTCCGCAGCAGTATCCCGTGGTCGACGCAGTCAAATGCTTTCGTCAGGTCACAAAACACTGCCGCAGCCGCATCCTTGTTGTTGAGATTGAGATATAATTCTCCCAGAAATGAAAATATGGCGTCGTTTGTGTTTTTACAGCTCCGGAAGCCAAACTGAACCGGTGCCAGTATGTTATGAATCTCCAAAAAGTCAACAATGCGTTTCTTAACTAGTTTCTCAACTATTTTTGACAGTGTTGGCAGTAAGGCCACGGGTCTATAGTTAGCGGGGTTATCATAATCTCCCCCTTTAAATAGCGGTATGACTGTTGTCATCTTTAAGCACATGGGAAATGTGCCTGTTGTAAAAGAAATATTAATGGTCCTTGTCAAAACATTCAACGCCTCATCAGGAAGAAGCAAAATTATCTTTAAGGAAACATTATCCCACCCGGTGGCTGAACTATTTTTTATTTCAGAAAAAACCCTCTTTAATTCCTGTATATCAGTAGAGGCAAAGAAAAACGATTCTCGAACAGAGATATGTTTAAGATATTCCATAAAATCAATATTTGCGTTGATCCCCTTGCAAAGATTTGCAGCAACGGAGCAATAAAAGTCATTAAACCTATCAGGCTCAACCCCTGACTCTATGTTAGCTACATTATTTTTTCCTCTGATATCATTAACAATCTTCCAGGCTTCTTTCTGCTTATTATAAGAATTAAGTAGTCTTCTCTTGTAATGAATTTGCTTTGCGGATTTTATCGTTAAGCGATACGTTTTCCTATATTTGCTAAATATCGAATCAAAAAAGTGATTCCCCATAAAATATTTTCTTAAATGCAAAGAACGCATATTCCTTGCTGCTACCTTCAAGCCTTTTGTGATCCAAGGCTTTTTCTTTTTTTCCTTTAACACTTGAACTGGGAATGCGTTGGAAAAACAATTCAATAAAATAGTGTGAAAAGAGCTTAGCGGATCTATATTGCTTAAAACACCCTCCCAGTCCGATTCAGCACACAGTTGTGAGAACCTATCGCGGTTTCTCCGGTTAAAAATTCTACCCCTTCTCCGAACCCTTTTAAAATTTTCCCATTCAATACTTATTTTACGGTAAATGGCTTCGTGATCCGATAATCCCGAATTAACAACATCGCAATAAACCTCACTTGTGCTAAAATTTGTACATACGTAGTCCAACAATGTAGCAGAATGAGACGAAACTCTTGTTGGAACAACAAAAAGGCCAATCAAGACATGCTAGCCGAAATAAAGCAATTGAGGAATGAAAATGCCAATCTAAAGCAGAGATTAGAAAGTCTGGAAAGTAAACAAACTTCATGGAACAGAAGGAGAGGGAAAAAAAACCTAATAGTCTCTGGGCATCCCGACACAAAAAGAACAGCCACGAAACACTATTAAAAAAGTCATTGGCACTCTAAAAGTTAATATCAGTGATCGTGATATTGTGGAAGTACATCAAATAAATAATAAAAAAGACCCTCCGATGCTTGTAAAGCTAAAAAATCTGGAAACAAAGCAGAACATAATTAAAAGGGTGAAAGAGTTGAAAGGTGTTAAAATAAATGAATGTAAATTGGAAGGAGAAAACAGAAATATATACTTTAATGATGACCTTACAAAGCAAAACCAATTATTATTCAAGAAAGCCAGAGAATATAAAAAAACAAATAAGCTTTGTGCTGCCTACGTTATCAACGGAAAGATATTCATAAAGAAGAAAGAAAATGATGCTCACGCTAGAATCAGAAGTGAAAGCGACTTGAACAACATATAATTGCCCATTACATAGTACCTAACAGAACTGTGATAAAAAAGACTTGAAAAAATTAAAAATGGCTAATCGAAATTTGAACATTCTGTACATAAATATAAGAAGTATTAGAAATAAGCGAAATGAACTGAATGATATAATACTCACATATGATAAAACTATACATTTAATTGTATTAACTGAAACATGGTTGTACCCAAATGAAAAAGACTATTACAACATAAAAAACTATACGGCGATACATGACTGTAGGAGCACCCGGGGAGGAGGCTGCAGCATATACGTGAAGGAATGCCTGAATTTTGTGCAGAACGAAAAACATGAAATGGAGATTGAAGACTGTAATTTATCATCATTTTATCTGACAAAAGAAAAACTAACCATATATGCTATATATAGACCACCACATAGAAACTGTGAGATTTTCACAAAAAAGTTTGATAAAATACTTGAGCAGCAAAAAGACTCGTGCATTGTTATAGGAGATTTAAACCTAGATCTTCTAAAAAACTCACAAGCCATTATTAATTACAAAAACACTATAGCAATGAATGGATATAAATTTCAAAACTGCATACTGCCACAAAATGCCACAAGAACAACAAGCAATACAGCGTCGATACTGGATCATGTGATAACGAACAAGAACTTAATATGCTCAATAAAGCTAAGCGACAATAATATATCAGATCACAAAATTATGTATATAGAAGTTAAAAAAACTACATATATAAAAGAAAAAGAGAAAATAATTAAAACATTTCTAGCAGAAAATGACTGGCTGAAAAGTATGAAGGAAAAGATGGAGCAAACAGAAATAACAACATTCCAGCAACTGGCTGAAGCTATTTACACTACAAAAAAAATACATACAAAAGAATATACTGTAAAAATAAAAGAAAACAACTATTGGATAACAAGTGAATATATAAAGAAGCTGAAGGAAAAGGACAAGCTGTACGAACGATGGGAAAGAGTTCAAAATGAAACCAGCGAACAAAACTTCAAAAAAGCAAAAAATGAGCTTAACAACCTTAGGAAGAACCTTCAGAAAATGTATGCAGAAAAGAAACTCAATGAAGCTAAAGGGAACTCAAGAAAAACATGGAAAGTAATAGATGAAATTTGCAACAAAAATAAACATACAAATAAGAAAATACAGAAAATAAAAAGTTACACGGCGCAGATGATAACAACAGACAAAGAAATGGCTGAGGAGTTTAATAAACACTTCTCAAAAATAGGAGAAACCCTAGCAAAAAAAATTAAACAAAACCCACAAACTCGATTTAAGGAAGAAGAAGTATCAAAGAGTATAGTACTGGAGACAACCACACTAAAAGAGATTCATGAAATAACAAAAACATTAAAAAATAACTGTGCCCCAGGAATTGACGAAATAACAAAGGAATACCTTCTTAAGCTATTTAGTATCATAGGACCTAAAATAGTAGAAATTGCAAACAACATCTTGGAAACTGGAGAATTTCCTGAAGAACTTAAAGTTGCAAAAATTATTCCAATATACAAGAAAGGAGCACATGACGACATGAACAACTACAGACCAATCTCTCTACTCAGCACGTTTTCCAAAGTGGTAGAAAAAATTATCAAACAGAGAATAATAAAATTCATTGAGGCAACTTTCCGGTTCGACCAGCAACAGTATGGATTCCAAAAACGAAGCAACACCCAAGGAGCAACAGTGGACTTATTGGAGTATGTTACTGGAGAATTGGACAAAAATAAATACATAGTAATGGTTTTTGTTGATCTACAGAAGGCATTTGATACTGTCAATATTGAATTAATGATGGACAAATTATATAAAATGGGTTTTCGTGGAGTTTGCTATAATCTACTCAAATCATACTCAACTGGTAGAAAACACTGTACAAAAATAAATAATGAAAACAGTGAAAAAGTAAATTTGAATGTTGGAGTTGCTCAGGGGTCGGTGCTGGGACCTATATTGTACTTACTCTATGTACATAGCCTAAAATATGCACAACTCAAAGCTAGATATTTTCAATTTGCAGACGATACCGTACTGGTATATTCAGGTGACATTGAAAACGAACTTGAAAAAAGTGTAAATAGTGACTTAAAACAATATTATACATGGCTGTGCTATAATAAACTTTCCTTAAATGTACATAAAACTGTATATATGATTCTTAGACAAAAAGGAAAGACACCTCTAAATATGCAAATCAATATAAACGAAAAATCTCTTCAGAAAGTGAGTGAATACAAATATTGGTCTTAACTATATCAGACAATTTGACATGGGACAAACACATACAAAATATAATAGAAAGAGTTGTGGCGATCCTTGGAGCAATTAAAAGAAACACATTCCAATTAAACACAAATTCGAAGCAACTTTTGTATAATAGCTTCATTGCGCCACATCTTAGATATCTGTTGTCTTGCTGGGGCAACATAAGTTACGCACAACTAAACCGTCTTCAAAGACTACAAAATAAAGCCATTAGAACATTATTTAATATGAACTTTTACGTCTCTAGTGAAGAAATCTACAAAACACTGCCGTTCTTAAAGATAAATGAACTTAAAATTTTAGAGCAAACAAAACTAATATATAATATTAAAAATAACTTAATTAAAACAAATATAAAACTGGAACAAAAGAACCAACACTACAACTACAGCACTAGAGGAAATCAAGAACTAAAAATCGAGTTCGCTAGAACAAAAATACGACAGGATTCACCAGTCTATAGAAGTGTACAAGTTTACAACAAAATTCCAAGAAACCTACTGCAAGGGCATATTGAAAAAGTGAGTCATAATCTCAAGAAACACATAAGGGGAAACCAAAGACAATGAAAATGAAATACAAAATAAATTAGAATTACTCTTTAATTAATTATTTTAGTAAATGTTAATTTTCTTAAGGCCTCGGTGCCAGTTTATTGTTAACTGTTTTGAGGTCTGAAATAAATGAATATTAAAAAAAAAAATGTATACACTGACATACACATGACTAACAGTTATGATTTAAAAACTCACTGACTGAGTAAGGCTCCAACCTAACAAGTAAACAGCGAACCGCTCTTTTAAAAACTTTAAAACTTTCCTCCACTTTAAGGCTGTTTGGCAGCCTATTAAAAAACTTTATACAAGAATATGCGGGACCCCTCTCCATTGCAGTAAGTCTGTGAATTGGAAAGTTGAGGCTAACACTCCTGGTACACAGTTGATGAGTCACTTCAAAATCCATGAAGTTATTTCTGTTTTTAAATAAGAAGATCAAGCACTCATACACATACAGCCCCGGAACCGTCAAGACATTCAACTCCCTGAACCTACCCCTACAAGTTTCCCCCCATTTTAACTTCATTAAGATTCTTATTGCCCGCTTTTGAGCCACAAAGATACGGTGAACATCTGTACTACCCCCCCAGAATATGACCCCAAACCGAAGTGCCGAGTGGATATTTGCAAAATATACAACTCTAAGGTTAGTGATATCTAGGTATTTTGACATTATTCTTAAAGAATAAGAGGCTGCGTTGACTTTTTTGCAAACATTTGTAATCTGTTCCACCCAGTCTAGGTTTTCATCTATGAAAATGCCTAGAAACTTGACGCTCTTTGCCAGGGTCACACTCTGAGAGTCCAGCTGGACTCTGCTGGGGATGTCCCTATTTTTCTGCTTAGTTCTAAAACATAGAAAATTGGTTTTTTCGTTATTAAGGACAAGCCTATTCCCTGTAAACCATTCCTGGGCTGCCTTGAGCCGATCATTCGCAATGCCAATAAGGCTCGACAGTTCTGACCCAATAACTAAGATATTAGTGTCATCGGCGAAATTAACTAGATGGGAGTCCCCATCAAGCATCTTCAGAGCAAGATCATTGATATAAAAAATGAACAGCAAAGGTCCCAACACACTGCCCTGAGGGATACCCAACTGCAGACTTCCCTCTCCTGAAAAATACTTCTCTCCCCTCCTCTCAACGATCACCCTCTGCCTCCGGTTAGTCAGATAGGATTGGATCCATTCCAAAGCTGGTCCCCTCACACCATATCGCTCAAGTTTGGACAAAATAATTTTGTGATCCAGACTGTCAAATGCCTTCGACAAGTCCAGGAATATACCCATGGATAGGTTATGGTCTTCAAATCCTGTTATGATTTTGTCCACAAAGGCATATACAGCTGTTTCAATTGATTTACCTTTAAGGTAACCATGTTGTGAGCTGCTAAGTAACTTTTGCGCATAGAAAAATTGCAAAAGTCTGCAAGTTATTGCCACTTCAAAGATCTTTGAGAAGGTAGGTATAAGACTTAGCGCAGGTAGAAGGTAGGTATAAGACGAGCTGCAATTTGTAAAAATGTTATCAATACAACTTTGAGTGGTCCTACATATTCGTGTATATTCTAAAATAGATGGACATACATTAAAAGATTCCAACAGTGACACAAGGTTAACAGAATTTTTATTGCATTCACTAATATCTACATTTAAATCTCCAGCAATGAACAGAAGACAATTTTCACTAAAAATTTTACACAAAATACCCTCAAGTTTTGTCATCAAAACATCAACAGGTGCATTTGGGGAACGATAAACACACATTATGATTACTTTAGTTTTATTTATTGTGGCTTCAATTGCTGCACATTCAAAAACCACATCTTCCGAAAAATTAACAATGTCATTTCTCACCCTCCACTGAGCATTCTCCCTTATGTATATTGCAGTTCCTCCATGAGCTCCCTCTTCCCTGCAATAGACCGATGCACGATCGTAACCAGCTAGGCTATAGTTTGAAATTTGAGACAGTGATTTCCAATGTTCACTAATGCAAACAGCAAGGCAATCGTCCTGGTCATTTACTAGATCCTGCAGTGCATCAAGGCAATTCCCAATGGATTGGACATTTTGATGAAGGATACTCAATATTACTCATATCTCCATCTCTCAATACCCTGTCTGCCAAACTGCCCTCCCCGGAGGTGGGCCGCTGATGGCTTGCAAGCGTTGAATGTTGCAAAAATGGTTTACACGTACCCCCTCTGGCCATAGTTCCGGGTTCATGATTCGCTCTTGGTTTTCCTTTCGTACACCAAGCTTAAATGATGTCACTTGTTTTGACTTTGTGGTCATCTTTTCACAACTACAGTCTCCATCAAGCTGGTACTGCTTTAGGAACTGAACAATATGTTGTGCCTCTGTGGTTTTTGATAGACCCGATATGAAAATCCATTGCAGGCTTTGGGCTGCCTCAAGAATACTGGCTTGTTTATTCATGCCAATGATTGGATCAGGTCTCTTAGTTTCAGTTCTCCTAGATCTTCGCTTTGTAACCACTGCCCATGGTGTCTCTTTATTGTTAGCCACATCTTGACTCCGTTTAGTTTGTTCCGAATCTGGTATGGTCCCAGATTTGACTTTCGATACATTTTTTTGCTTTTGGCTAGGAACTGCTTTGCCTTCTGTTGTTGGGGTAGCAGAATTCACATCATTTATGTTTTTGTTTTGGTTTTGGGTTAGATCGATAACGTTGACATTTGACGGGTTGGCTTCCTTCTCTTTGGCATCTGTCTTCTTGGCTTCTCCTACATCTGCATGCTCGGTAGAACTACCGGCATTGCTGGTATGTTGCCTGTCACTTGGGATTTTTGCAATTTGGGATTTGGATGTTGAAAACTTCGCAGTCTGGTTATCGGTGTTTGCCTTTTTTGTTGTTGATTTTTGCAACGTCGTATTAGGATTTCGAACGATTTTTTGTTCCATGAAATCGTGAATCTTCTGGAATTTTTCCATGCTGGCTTTTTCTATTTCCAGCAATTTTTCACGTATCCATGTGAAATTTCCTTCTAATTTATCGTTGTTGCGCTGGAGACTTGCTACTTGCGTGTATAACTGCTCTAATTCTTCGTTTTTGTTGGATATTTCTTTGTTAAGTTTGCCAATAACCTCCGATTCGTCACCACAGCACAACACTAAATTTTTACTACCACTCACTACTCGTAGCCCTCTTATTCGTAAGGCACAGGATGCATGGTAACTTTCACTGCATTTTTCACACTTTACACCACTTGCAGCAGCCCTTTTACAATATTTACACTTAGACTTTTGTTCAGCCGATTTTGATGCATCTTGTTCACTTGACGCCATCTTGGAGCATCCTAATAAAACAGACAAATAAAAAACTTAATCTGACGAGTTCTTTTAAATTATTTTGAATGTTCTGGAGGTGTTTAGTAGTCGACTGTAGTAAATACTTGACCGAAAATGACATCACAAAGATTCAGTGGCGGTTTTTGTGTAGGATCAGTTGTGCAGTGAACACCCAAAAATCTACGGGAAATAATGGATACATCAATCATAATTTGTTTTAATTTTTTTATTATAATTATTTTAAATTTGACTTATATTTTTATAACAGTCAAGCTCTTTTCTTTTACCGTCTAACATTAACATTAATACGAGCTCTAGCGCGTGCACGTTACCTCACCGAGCGCCGCGAGTATTGGAAAAGACCGTGTGTGGGAGAAAGAGGAGTTCGGCGCGTGAGACGAAACAAAATAACGCAAATTTAGCTTTCTCCCGTGCATTGCACAATGCACCAGCGTTGCCAGAACTACCGCTAAAGCGGTCAGTTAGAGAGTCATCTACCGCTCTCCAGTTTTGGGCTCTGTAAAATACCGCTATTTCGTTTGTACGCGCCAGAGCCATTTCTTGGTGCTAATGTTGAGGGAGTTTTTTCAACTATAAATTTGTTAAAAACTAATCAAGGAAACCGTTTAAGAACTGATACTATAATGGGAATACTATTCAGCAAGCGGCTCATTACAAGTTATTGTTTTAATTTTAAGAGAAACAATGAATTAAGACGGCCAATGACCCAAGAATAAGCCCAAGATATTTACAAAAATTAAAATATTTTAATGTACCTAAGATAAAATTATTAAATAAATTTGGTGGCTACCAATTTTAATATGACTCTTTTTAAAAATAATATATGGATATTATAATATAAAATAATAGTATTTGTGTTAAAAATCTTGGTTATGTTTGTTTGATATAATATATTAAAATAAGTGGAGTATTATTTCACAATTATACCTAAGCAAGAAATCTTTTAAGTACTTTCCATATCAATATATATTTTTTTAAAGTATAGGTATTAAAAGTCTATTTTAATTAATTAAAAAATCCAATGTGCAGTAAATATATTTATACATCGCATTATCTATTTCTATATAAAAAAAAACAAGATAGAACGATAGGAATATGCTATTTACGCCCGTATGCAGCGATGGGTTTAGTCTAGATCAGTAGCTTGATCTCGATTATGGATTAATATTTTTATGCACCGTAAACAAAAAGCATCTTATATCGCGATTAATTTGATCCCACCAAAATGATGGTTTAAACGTAATTTCTTAACCTTACATTTGGATCTGTCTGTGTCAGGTGTTGGTGGATGTGTAGGTTATTTCAAAACTAGTCCTGTGCTTTTTGTAATTTTTAAAGATAACATGGATATAGAAGATGAAATTTTCTTAGATGATGATCAGGAAATTTTAGATATAATAAATTTTGGTTTTCCAAGACGCAGATATGAGAGAAGTGAATATTTTGATGAAATGGACAACGCATCTTTCTATCGGAGATTTCGACTTACCAAAGGAACTACCCTAAATATCCTCGAGCAAATCGAACAAGAATTGGAGTTTAATAATAATTTGTACGTATCCAAATAGTACACCTGCTGTAATTTTCATCATAAATAAATGAAGTAATTATTTTTAACATTTTTAATTATCTTATTTTTTTTTAGGAATAATAATCTATCTCCGATAAACCAACTGTTAACAACTTTACGGTTCTTTGCTTGTGCTGGGCATCAAAACAGTATCGGATATTTTATAGGTGTTCATCAAACCACAGTTTCTAGAGTGGTTGAGAAAGTGACAAATGCTATTGTAGGATTGAGGCCAAATTATATAAATATGCCCACACTGCATGAAGTTATTCAAGTTGGAAATGAATTCTATAATATTGCTAGATTTCCCCGGGTACTCGGCTGTGTGGATGGAACTCATATCAAAATTCAATCTCCAGGTAAATAATTCTGTTAAGGTATTAAAAGTAAATAAACATAATGGGTATGTATATACAGCAGAAATATACAAATGTACTTGAAGTCGAGAACTATCAGCAAAGAAAAAATTTGTGTTTAAATGGTATGTGATAATGTTTTATAAAAATTGTATTGACCATTAGTTTAAGAAATAATAATTTTTTTAGGTGGAGAGGATGCAGAAGTTTTTCGAAACCGAAAATCTTATTTCTCCATTAATACTCAAGTTATTTGTGATGCTCACTTAAAAATTAGGAATGTAGTTGCAAGGTGGCCAGGATCTGTACATGATCAAACCATGTTTAATAACAGTAGAATAAGAGCAAGGTTGGAACAATTGGAATTCGAAAATGCAGTTTTGTTAGGTAACATTTCACAGTATTTAATTTACCCTATTTTAAATGTTTGTATTATTTGTAGGTGATAGTGGTTATGCCAATCGACCATATTTGTTGGTTCCAGTGCAAAATCCTACAACAAGAGGGGAACAACTTTACAACGAATCCCATATTAGGACACGTAATACAGTAGAAAGGCAAATTGGAGTATGGAAACGACGTTTTCCTGTCCTTGCATATGGCTTGAGATGCAAGCTGGATACTTGTTTTTCTATTATTGTTGCAACAGCAATACTGCACAACATCGCAGTAGATATGAATGAAGGTGTTCCTCCCTTGCCAGAGGAAATAAATCAAAATCAGCTAGAGTATTTAATTAATCAAGGAAATATACCAAATGTAGCTGATGATCACAATATTAGAAATGTTAGACTGTTTTTCAACTACAGGCAAAATTTAATTAATCAGTATTTTGCTCAGTTGTAAAGAAGTAGCTTTTGTATCTAAATTTAATGCATGTACTGGACAAATTACTTTATTTATAGAACAAACCAT
This sequence comes from Philopedon plagiatum, assembly GCA_963971165.1. NCBI lineage: Eukaryota > Metazoa > Arthropoda > Insecta > Coleoptera > Curculionidae > Philopedon > Philopedon plagiatum. The sequence continues at coordinate 68,136,962 of OZ020192.1, read as the reverse complement.
TTATGTTAGATTTTATAGAAGTTTTGTACAAAAGCTTGTGATAAAGATAACCATATTTTTTAAAAAATATTACCATATTTGTAACTTACTTTAAATACACACAAAAATGCTTTCAATGCGACACCACATATAATTTATTTTTAAATTCCACATAAAATTTTAAATGCGCTCTAAAAGTATTTCTCCACGATTGAGATCAGGAATAATCTACAGGTCACCAAAATACTATACAAATGTAATTTTTTAATATCTTAAAATCTACTGAATTTAGAATAGAACAAAAATAATATACAGGGTATCATAAGCAACATTTTGTGAATCACTCTATAAGTAAGCCCCAAATATAGCAATATTTCAAAAACCTAGATAAATATAATTCATGTTTTTTTTTGTAGAACTAACATTTTCTTTGTACTTCAATCATGGAAGTTAAAATTCATGTATAGTAAATTTGGTTATTAAAAATATTTTTTATTTATCAAGTAAATAGGAGGCTTGTAAAATAAAAATACATTTATCAGAAAATATTTTTATTTAAATAACATTAATAAACCATAGGAACAAAGAATAAACATTTGTTTTGCTTGGGCTACCGGGTATGGTTCAAAAGTAACCAACCGCTGCTATTAGTTTCATTAATGCCAGATATCATGTGAATACCACTACAAATTACAATAAAAAAAACCTTATGTGCTAACCATGGCTACGGCTGGTTATTTTTGGACCATACCCTAATTATGGTTGATGAATAAACAATGGAATAAATGTCATTTGTCACCAATTTGGTTGACATGTGAAGTTTAATTTATTGTTTAACTGCCAAACGCAATTGTAACCGAAGCAAAATGAAAACATCTAATATTAAACTCTAAAAGTAATGAAGTTTATAAGAAGAAAAATGCAGTATATCATTTTTTGTGAGAGCCTAATAAAGGTCTATTTTAACAGACATCTACATTTTCATTTTTTATAAACAAATTCAGTAAAATAAAATAGTTATGCGTTTTTAAATGCATTCCTTTGCAGGACACCAGGTATTTTCTTAATAATTTTTTCAAGATCCGTCTTAGTTTTTGAGCTATTTTAACTTTCAATAAGCCCTTTACCAAGAATCACCCTGCTTATGAAGCATTTGAAGTGTCAAGGTTTATTCCTTCAAACAAAAATTAAATATTTGCAAGTAAAGCCTTTTTGTAGGCAATATCTGACTTCAATAGTTCAACTTTAAGAGATATTTCCTCTTTTTGTAAATCTTGAATTTCTTTTTCATTTTTGAGAGTGCTCAGTTTTAATTTATGTTCCTCCCTCTGAAAATTCTGCTGTTCTGTAGCTTGCTCCAACTGTTTCTCTATAAGAACAAGTCTTGTATCCAAGAGGATGTTGTATTTTTGCGCAACATCTGAGGAAGTAAGAACTCTGACTGAATTTGTTGATCTCCTTCGACTTGAACTAACAGGAGTTCTATCAGTCTGGGATTCTTGAAGTTTTGGGTTCAAGGGTGACTGAAGGTCGGTTGTTTTATACTTTTTCCAACTTCTTGGTGACTGATCGCTCACAACTGCCATTTCATCCATAGGTATTTGACCATTTTCCTAAAAGAAGTAATGTAGAAAACAGGAAGTCATTAAGAAAACTAGCTTCTACCTTTCAAACTACCCTAATACCTTTCATTGCTCAAAATTTTTAATCAAGTAGTAAAATTTAATCGACATTTACAATTAGCTTTGGCGATGACATTAATATAAGTCTTGTCACACTACAAGTGCCCAATTATTTAAATTCTTGATTAGATGTGTGATAATTTGTGAATATTATGTATGTACTCAGAGGGATTATGCTAAGTTTTGGGTTAACAAAGTAGTAACATTTTAAAAGCACAAAAAACTGAATAGGTAAATGGATTTTACAAAAGTGAACTTTATTATAGTAGAAAATAACAATTTCTTACTTTCACTGACTCCAAGTTCTGAATATCTTTAGCATTAGTAACCATAGTAAAAGTAAGTTCTGAATCTGGATTCAAATGTGTTTTTTTCTTTATTAAAGGCTCATAATCAGCATCACTATCACATGTAACATCAAAACCTTTAATAGTTTTTTCATTAACTATGGAGAGGAGAATTTCATCCGTGTCATCCAATTTACAGACTGGTGCGGGCCCCCCCCCTGTGAGAAACCGTGATTTTCTATCTTCTGCCATTCTTCGTCTTAACTCTTTTTTCTTGTTTTCGTAGAACCTTTTCAAAGTTTCTGCACTTCTGTAAATAGTAATTGGAGCATTTGCATTAAATTCATTCTCAATTTTTTTCCAAACACGATTTTTTTCTTCAATACTAACTCGATTGGTTTTTTTATCTTCAATAATGTGGGCGTATTTATTGGACATTAAATTTAAAAGAAACTGCTTCTCCGCTGGACTGAAATTGGGCACTCTTTTTCCATTATTGGTATCTAAATTCATTTTTGTCAATTTAAAGCACAGAAAAAGGTTTTATTCTTGGATGAATAAAGATTATCCACCCAACGTTTTGTTAGAAGTCGTCAAATTTAAAAAAATTAATATTTTAAGGTTATATCTTATATTGTGTTTTCTTCTTTTTGTGATTTAGGCCACTTTGTTTTTGTCGAAGTTCCGATGTTGCCATATTTCTTATGAGATTTACTAAACTGGCGACGGTACTTAAGAACTGACACAGGTCTAGGTAAACCGGATTATTAAAACGAGATTAATCTTTAAAACGGTGCATACGGGGGTTAGTTCACACTATCACACTAGACTTGCTTCCAGAAAAATTCATCTGGCAACACTGCAAGGCACCTGAGTAGCGACGGCGGCGGTAGTGAACAGCTGAAAGAATGTTTTGACGGGTATATTTGTACTATTTGTAGGTTATTTATTTTGATTAAAATGGAAGAGTCGTGTTCCGTTGAATTTATGCAAAAAACGCGAACAATTTCGAACAACGCGTACTAATTAAGCAAAATGGACCACCTCGGCCATTAATACATTTAGTGAAAGAGTGTAAAGTAAAAACCAAAACGTTTAACCGCTTTTTTAAAGTGGAACAATATAAGAAAACATTGTGGTTATGCGGGTGTAACAAACTAAATGCGTTATTTTGTTTCCCGTGTTTAATTTTTTCTAACAACGATAACGTGAATGTCGAATGGACAAAAACAGGTGTCACAGATTTGTCTCATTTATCGACAAAAATAAAGAAACACGGATCTTCTCAAATTCATATGAAGAATGAGATTGGTAATGTAGATGTGCGACAATTATTAGATTCTGCTTACCGCAAATCAATTAAAGATTTTAACAATCGTGTAATAGAGGTTTTTGCAAAAATGAAGAACAGGAGAATGGACTTTCTATATACCTAAGTAGGCTTAAATTGGTATGTATTTTTTGCAATACTTCTCGTATTTTTCTTGTATTACCGCCCAGTGACGTATTCAGGTGGGGGAGGGGGGGGGGGGGCGTTTGGGGTCTAAACCCGAACCCCAGCTATCTGAAATTTTTTTTTATTTCGATTTTATGACGAACTTTGGGCGTGGCCCCTAAAAATTACTGTGACCACCAAGTTGAACACCCAGTTTAATACCTCACGAGCCGCCACTGCAAAGATTTAATAATTGTAAAAACCATTTTACCATTTCTGGTTTAAGTTTTGTTACTTATGTTGATAATAATTAAGCCCGCAACATAAGCAAGTGATAATAAAAAGAGGCTTGTTGCCATAGTACAGATTTATTTTTTATTGTTGAATTAATAACTGTTGCAAAAAAGGCACAGAAAAAACTAATTTATCTCGAAAACCGTTCATTGTATCGAAAGAATTGAAGGGTACCTTTTTTGGAGCAAAATGTTTGTAGGATCCAAAAATAATATCCTTAATTCGATTCCATGACACCTGTCAAAAATGTTGGCTTCTGTGTATTGGGGCGAGTCCGTTTCTGGCTTTCCTGAGAAATTAAATGTTACCGTGTAGCACCTATTTTTGGGTACCTATCCTCTGTACAAAATGCCAAAATTGTATCAAAGTATACGAGGTGGTTCAAAAACTAATACGAAAAAAGTAAATCGCTGGGTACCCCTTTGGGGCCCGATATCTCGGTCAGGGAGCACTATAGGAAAAAAAATTATATGAAACACTAGACTTATTTTAACGTTCCCTACCCGCTCCCGAGAGTTTGCCCCATACTTACCGGACACCCTGTATATGTATCTATATCAATCAAAACTGAGCAAACCTGACCACCTTTTTGCTCACCCAACAAATTTAAAGAAATTCATTGAAAAAGCTAACCTAAAAGTTTAAAACAATTTTTTACGAGGCCGCCAAAAACTGACTTCGGATTCGTGTTCTACGACCCAAAATTAGGGTCTGTGCAAAATTTCATGAAAAAATTCGCTGTTTACGTTAATCTAAATAATTACCCTAAGTACCTAGGTATTTTGTGATGGCGTGACAGAAAACATCTTTGATAATTTTGTGGTCGGCACTTAAAAAGTCGTAGTAACAATTTGGTAATTATTTAGATTAATGTAAACAGCGAATTTTTTCATGAAATTTTGCACAGACCCTAATTTTGGGTCGTAGAACACGAATCCGAAGTCAGTTTTTGGCGGTCTCGTATGGTTTTTCCAAAAAAAAAATTTTACCTTTTAGGTTAGGTTTTTATATAGATTCCTTTAAGTTTCGACACTTTCACTTCAACATATCTGTAAACTAATAATTTTTATTATGTTTCGTCACACAAAACACCACATTTAGGCAAAAATAGATAATAAAATTGCTTTTTTCGATAGAAAATTCCATTTTAACTGGCTATTAAGCCGCTATTATTTTCCTACCTGTCAACAATATTTCTGTCCGGTGTTGCCGCGTTTACTTATTTTGGTAATTATTTAGATTACCGGAAGCAGCGAATTTTTTCATGAAATTTTGCACAGACCCTAATTTTGGGTCGTAGAACACGAATCCGAAGTCAGCTTTTGGCGGTCTCGTATGGTTTTTCCAAAAAAAAAATTGTTTTTGGAAAACTTTTAGGTTAACTTTTAGGTTACCTTTTTTTTATAGATTCCTTTAAGTTTCGACACATTCACTTCAACATATCTGTAAACTTATAATTTTTATTAGTTTTCGTCACACAAAACACCATATTTAGGCAAAAATAGATAAGAAAATTGCTTCCTTCGATAGAAAATTCCATTTAAAGTGGCTCTGACCCGCCATTATTTTCCTACCTGGCAACAATATTTCTGTGTCCGGTGTTGCCACGTTTACTTATTTTTTATGAAAAAGTTGTAAAATAGGAATAATAAAAAAGCTAACCATAACAATCTAAAGTTACTATTCTGTCCAACTTAGTCAACAACATTTTTTAATTTTAACCTACATCAGACCTAACCAAAATCCTATTAGGCAATCCAACGATGTGTCAAATTAATTCAAAATGGTGGCTGGTGGGCAAACATTGCAAGGAATACGTTTGTTTACATTTGAGCCTGCGCATCCTAAATCCCGATAAAATTGTTTATATTTATTAAGGAATCATCAGGTTGTTTTAGTTTGTTTGTTTACTGTTCTAGTGAGCGCTGAAAAGGTTTTTTTTTGCAGTAAAATACATTTTTATAGTGATTTAGTGGGTGTATTGACCAAACAATAATGCCGATGACTTCTCTTGCAGTCGGTTGTGGAAGTCGCTCCAACAGAGACCAGATTAGTTTTTATTGTGTACCTACCATCTTAAAGCATAGGTTTTTAACTAATTTAAATGATATGTCCAAAAGACGTGGCTGGCTGCTCTCAAAAGGGACAATCTTACAGAGTCTATGTCAAAGAATCGAAGAGTTTGCAGCAAGCATTTTATAACAGATTAATCATTTCCAAGTTATTTTCTCGGTTAACTTAACTACTTTATCTACCTAGAAAAGTTTAAAAATAATAATCACTTTTGTTTAACAAATTACTTTAACTTTAATATGCCACCCGATGTCAACAACCGAGCATTGTTTTTTAGTGTTCGGTAATGTCAACGGAAAACTAAACCTTAAGATATTTTGTTGGTGGTGCCCCCTGGCCCCTTGTGAAAATTGCAGCTTATTCTATTGAGAATTTATTTTAGTTTTTGTATTATTTTAATTAAGTTAGTAATAACTAGAAAATTGATCTCGATGTAATTTATTTTTTAACTGAAATGTCTCTAGTTCAAGCAAATGTAGCTATGCATACCAAGATATTATTAAATAAAAAATACATACATATAAATAAAACATGCATTATTTATTTCCCAAACTAGGTACAATACAAACAATAATATAGGAATAATACAGAATGTCAAAAATTATAGATTATTTATTTGTACAAATCGGATGCCAACGGCCATATATGAACAATGTACCTACTGTACAGGGTTTTTCCATATATTTTGGAGTACCCCTAAAGCTTTTATTTTAAGAGCTAGAAAAAAGTTTAAATTACGAAAGTTGATGGATTTTTCCTGAAGTGTCAAAATCTACCATCGAATAAAACAAATGAACATCATAAATTGGTTTAAAAACACCAAGATCGGTTTTTTTAAATGGAATGCCCTGTATATATTATTTTATTTAAATTCTCCTATTTTTTCCGATTCTAAAAATATACATATGTTATATGTTTACTTAAGTAGTTTTTGCAATATTTTACTTTAAAATATTGGATATTTGAAAATCTAGATTGCCGTGAGGAAAAAATACTTTTAGGTAATAGTAATTTACGTAACAAGTTCCGAAAGTGATATTTTACGGGAGGAGTAGGAATTTTCCAGGACGAGCCGCAGGCGAGTCCTGGAATCCTGCGAGTCCCGTAAAATCACTTTTGGAGCGTGTTACGTACAATATTTTTTCTGCAGCCGTTTTGCATGTTAAAAAGGATATCGATGGATAATAATGTATGAACTTTATATAGATAATTACATATAACAACCACTCTTATGAATACATTATTTATGAATATTAATTATACAATTATAACAATTACTTATATTAATATTATTAGGGGTATTAACAGAAGTGGCAGTGTTGAAATTAGAATTAGACGTATTAGTAATTGTACTAGTTTTTAAGATATTAATTTCTTTACCGCCCTTTTCAATCTGTGAAGCTATGTGAATTTTGTTTTTTAAAGAATTTTCTATGTATCCCTCTGCTACACTCGTTGATTTCCATCCTCCGTGTCTCTTCAAGTTGGTTATACTACCACCACTTTCAGCGAGTAAAGTGGCTGAGCTTCTACGTAAACAGTGCCCGGTGTATTCTTTGGGATTCGGTAATTTAAGAAATTCAGCAACTGTGCAAGCGATTTTTCCAAAAGTGTGAATACCAATAGGTTGTATAGTACATTTTCCGTTTTTATAATAAACAAATAATCTACGATGTGGTGTGTTTGCTGGACGTAATGACAAATATTTTCTGTATAAAGAAATATTATTTTCTCCAATGACGACAAAGGTTCTTTCCATATTCGTTTTAGAATTAGGAATTTTAATCACTAACATGATTGTTTTATCTTCTATATCATCCAAATTCATTTTACAAAGCTCTTCACGACGGCAAGCGCCTGCTAAACCAATTATTAATGCAACCTAAAGTAAAAAAAAATAGTCACAAGGAAGAAGAGGAATTAGATTTAAATATATTACCTTTGTCATTAGGTAGTCATTATCTGCAGCTTTTGATACGAAGTGATCTATTTCTTCTTTATTCAATACTTTTGATTTTTTGGGTTTATAGCCAACGGATTTTCTTTTAAGGAAAGCAATAACTTTGGGATAGCGGCTTATATCTATATTATTTTTAATATTAATTGTGGACTTAAGCATCGAGTAGTTGCTCCAGAGGCTTGACGGCTTTAAGATTTTAGATTTTTCCATTAAATATGCAAGAATTACTTGTTCATTTATAGTATGCACATTTTTATCTTTGCTCCATTTATGAAATGAACTGTAGACTAATTCATACCTCTCTCTTGACTTTACCGGCAATAATTCATTAGTAGCCGCTTTAGCAGATTCACTAATCTCATCTGGAATTATTTCAGCCTCACTTTCACTACTGGTTTCCATTTCTTTGAATTAAAAAGCGAAAACACACACGAATATTACATGACAAGCGCTGTCATAATTAAATACAAAGTTTTTGTTATTGTTAAAGCCGCCTACTTAGATATCTAAAATCGTCCCGAAAGTGAAATAAATCGTCCCGAAAATGCTACTTTCGGTACGATTTTTTGTAAAAGGGTACTTTCGATTTAATAAATCATACCGAAAATTCTATTTTCGGGACGGCTGCAGAAAAAATACTTTATTAGCCATGATTAATATAAATAAAATAACAATAATTGATAACACGGAATTATGGTTCTATATATCCACCACCATTGTCATAGCATTTCTGAATATTATCTCTCCATTTACTTAATGCGTTTGTTACAAAAATCACATTCTCCCTTTTAAGTAATAAAACTTCCTATTCTATTTTCTGGCGAAGAATATTTATATTTTCCGGTCTGTCATAATAAATTTTATTTTTTAAATATCCCCATAAAAACATATCTAGGGGTGTCAGGTCCGGGCTATTTGCGGGCCACCTAATTGGTCCATTTCGACCTATCCAGAAATTATAATGCGCATTTAAAAATGTAACCACAGATTGAACGTTATGGGGTGGTGCCCCGTCTTGCTGCCAAATTAGTTCTTTGCGATTTGGAATATTTTGCAATTCTTGCTCAATTTCATTTTCCAAATTTTCCAATTAAGTGTTCCTTCAAATATAACTGGCCCCAAGACTCTGCCTCCCAATATTCCGCACCAAACATTTAATGACTGCCGACCTTGTATCCTAACAACTTGATACTGATGAGTATTTTCTGTTGACCAATACCTTTTGTTTTTTCGATTAAATATGCCAGATGTTGCAAAATTAGCCTCATCGGTGAATACGATTTTATTTGTGAAACCTTCATCTTCTCTCATAAGACGTAAAATTTCGCCACAAAATTGAAACCTTTGACGAATGTGGTCTTCCGTAAGGCCTTGGACTGGCGTAATTCTATATGGGAAATATTTATGTTTTACTAAGTCACTGGATTTTTTTCCAAGATTTTTGAAAATATGTAGCTGCATTTGGAATAGAACTAAATGGATTTTCTAAAAGTAAAACAGGAATGCTTATAAACACTGCAAAAAATAAAAATTTTGGAACCTTCAAAATATAAGAGTATATTTAAGTCAGCTTCATCTTCAGATACAGTGCGTCTTTTTCTTTCAAGGGACTTGTTTTCACGAAATTGATTAACTATGTTCCTTATTGTATTAATGGAGGGCGTTTGTCTATTTGGAAAAGATCGTCTATATTCTTGGAAAGTCATTTTAAAATTGTTGCGATTGGCATAAAATATTCGTATTATATCAAATTTTTCCTCTTTAGAGTAACCCATTTTGGCCAAATCAGAACAATCAAACCAAAAAATAGTATTAATATCTGTTTGACGTAAGCGAATACTAACAAACAAATTGTTTCTCACGGCAATCTAGATTTTCAAATATCCAATATTTTAAAGTAAAATATTGCAAAAACTACTTAAGTAAACATATAACATATGTATATTTTTAGAATCGGAAAAAATAGGAGAATTTAAATAAAATAATATATACAGGGCGTTCCATTTAAAAAAACCGATCTTGGTGTTTTTAAACCAATTTATGATGTTCATTTGTTTTATTCGATGGTAGATTTTGAGACTTCAGGAAAAATCCATCAACTTTCGTAATTTAAACTTTTTTCTAGCTCTTAAAATAAAAGGTTTAGGGGTACTCCAAAATATATGGAAAAACCCTGTACATATGCTTTCATCTTGTGCTATAATACTCCACACATCTAACGGTCTTAAGTTTGCTCTTTGAGAATGTCTTACCTGAAAAAAAAACACTCTGTAGACATTATCCTTCTATTTTTATTTTAAAGTTACTGAAAATTAAACATAAACTACAAAGTTTAGAAAATTACTAAATAAATATACCTTGTCGACTAAAATATACGCATGATACACATTCTTGACCACCTTTACTCCAACTTTTGTTACAAATCCTGCCTCAAAATTCAAAATATTTATAACACTGCAGACTTTGCTTTCATTTGGTGTAATAACTGTGTGTCAGGATTAAATATGAAACAAGACCCATACTGGAAACTGGAGGAACTCGATCAACAGAGAAGTCTAAATCTTCATCTTTTAAAGTAAAAGGATCTAAAGAACCAATTAGTTTTAACTTCTGTAGATACCTGAAAACATAAAACAGTTGATTATTTTCAGAGAAATACAGAGAGATTTGTGCTAAAAGATTGTGTTAATCGACGATTTTTTGTGCATTTTAAGCTAGTTTCAAATAAAAAATAACCTGAACTTACCTCTCGCCAACGTCGACTTTCTGCCAATAAATTCTGCAGATAAATACTAGCCATTGCTAAATAAATCAAGTTCAGGGTTTACAAGTCACGTTAAAGACAAATAACACGAATTTTAGCAACCACAACTCTCAAAAACTATGAAAAATAAAATCGATAATCACTGTCAATTTGCACGTCTTCTTATGGAGAACTTTTCAAGGTCATTTTTGTTTGCCTACCAGCCACCATATTGGATCACGTGGTTTGGATTCCCTAATTGATCAGTAATCCAACACCTGCATGCTGATGCATGCAACCAAATCTGAGCAAAAAGGTGTATACACCCAAGCAAACCTGAGCAAAAAGGTGGTCAGGTTTGCTCAGTTTTGATTGATAGTAGGGGGAGAAGAGGAGTTCAACGCCAATCGATCCGAGCCTACTGCGCATGCGCCATATATCGCCCACGTGGGTGATTGCTATTTGACCTTGACCTTGAGAAATGACCTTGGCCATCTGTCACCTGTCATACGTCATCTGTCAACCGTCATCTGTCAACTGTCAGCTGTCATACGTCATACGTCAACTGTCATACGTCAACTGTCACACTCTTGGGCGTTAACTACTTTGGCCTTAACTACTTGGGGCTTTAGCTACTTGGGGCTTTAACTACTTGGGCATCAACTACTTGGGCACTATCTATTTGGGGCCTAACTTTAGTACTATTCCTAAAAATATTATTATTTCACGAATATGACGTCAAAAACTTTTTTCTTTATTTTTGCACATGCTAGGATTCGAACCCGGACACAGATGTTGGAATATCAGCGCTCTAACCAACCTGGCTATCGGCTTCACATAAAATATTGTGCTGATGGGATATAGACTTGCAGCTAGAAGAGACATCGTTTGCAATTAGAAATTTAATATACGAAACGTGTTCAAAATGGTCTTATAAGCCACGTATAAAAGTATGGTAACAGTCACCTGTCAGTTAAGATATGTCAACTGTCACCAGGCCCTTGTTAAACACCAAAATAAAAATTTAACATACTTCACATGTTCAAAATGACCTTATAAGGCATGCGTAAAAGCATGTCAACTGACACCAGTCATTTAAGATACGTCAACCATCATTTGTCACTTATCAAACGCCAAAATTAATATATGACATACATCACGTGTTCAACATGACGTAACAAATCGTTTGGAAAAACCCGAAGTCAATCGACCGACTCGTTCGTGAGCTATCGCTTATTAAGTCCAATGCCATAATGGCTGAAAAGAATCAGTCTTTCTATTAGTTAAACTGTTTTAACCATCACTTAGAATACTGCTGAAGCCCCAAAACACTGCAATGCAGTGGCCATTGTCAATGATCTTTGCGTAGTATATGTAATAAAACTAGTAATTATAAAAAATTATTTATTTAGCCACAATATCGATATTTAACAACTTTATATACGAAATTAGTTAATAATATTAAACAGGCTACTGCTAGGAATACAAGGACTAAATTACGACTAGCGCTTAAACGACAAGTGTTGAAGAACCAAAATTTTGGTGTTAGATAGAAGTCAGAAAGACCATGAGATATACGGGCTCAAAAACCGCAAAAATATTAAAGCCATTTCGACGACTTCTCTGGTGCCAGCCAAAAGGGCCTTAAAATTTGTTTGCTTCGATGGAGACTAAGGGCAGAGGTAACAAAATACATACCCCAAATTTCATCGACATCCGGTAAGCCGTTTAGGCGCTAGAGGGTTACAAAGGTGTTTAAGGTACCAGGAGCATAGAAATGTAAGAAGTTAAATAAAAACTAAATTACGGCTAGCGCTTAAACGACAAGTGTTGAAGAATTAAAATTTTGGTGTTAGATAGAAGTCAGAAAGGCCATGAGATATACAGGCTCAAAAACCTCAAAAATATTAAAGCCATTTCGACGATTTCTCTGACGCCAACCAAAAGGGCCTTAAAATTTGTTTGCTTCGATAGGGGGCTAAGGATAGGAGTAATAAAATACATGCTCCAAATTTCATCGAAATCCGTTAAGCCGTTTAGACGCTAGCCACTACTGGACAGATTTTCGGATAAAGATGGTGTTAGTGTAGAAGTATTAGTAAGCGTAGTAGTAGGTGTTCAGAGTTTCGGACAACCGTTAATGGGTTAGACGCGTTTTCGTGGTTTAGAATATGTAATTACTGCTAAAGCCCCACAACCCCGCAATGCAGTGACCAGTGTCAATGATCTTTGCGTAGTAAGATATACATCACCCCGTATATTCTAATTTTATAAGTCGTATACCACAATATTGGTAATAAGTAAGAAAGATTGTATCATCATTGGAAAAATAACTAGCGGGCTAAATACAGACACGAAGCAAGGCCAGCGCAACAATCGTGTTAGACGAGTTTCGATGTATAAATATATAATAAATCTAGCAAGTAGAAAAATTATTTAACCGCAATATATAACGATATGCAACAACTCTATATACGAAATTAGTTAAGAATATTACACAGGCTACTGCTAGGAATACAAGGAGACTAGAATACTGTTCATATTTTTCGGATAAAGATGGGGTTAGTGTACAATTAGTACTAGTTCAGAGTTTCGGCTAAAGATGGGGTTAGGGCAGAATTAGTACTAGGAAAAGATGTTTCGCCTGATGAAAAACTTTTCAAAAATCTCGACTAAGACCATCGCTAGAGGTCTTAATGGCTAAATGCGTCTTTCATATTAGTAACGGCAAGAAGGGAAGGATTCCGAATGTTGGAGAGAGACAAACTCGTTTGAGTAGGTAATAAAACTAGTAATTAGAAAAATTAGATATTTAGCCACAATATATCGATATGGACCAAACGTAGATATAAAATTAGTGAATAATGTTAAACAGGGTACAGCTAGGAATACAAGCAGAATTAGTGCTAGGAAAAGATGTGTCGACTGACATAAAACGTTTCGAAAATCTCGACTGAGATCATCGCTAGAGGTCTTAATGGCTAAATGCGTCTTTCATATTAGTAACAGCAAGAAGGGAAGGATTCCGAATGTTGGAGAGAGATAGACCCGGTAAATCGTATGGAAAGAAACCGAAAACTAGGAAATATATATTGTTTAAGTATGAAAATTCCAGTTTATGTATAGTCGGGCTATTCAAAACGCAGAAAGAGATAGAAAAATACAGACAAAAATATTAGGTAATACGTACAAGATATAAGAATATAGCGCAATGTTTCCAAAGAGAAGTAGTTGCCGCGAAAATATATGTTAGCGAGCACAGGAAAAATAGATAGGGGGGATACTAGTAGTTAAGATTCCATATATCACAATATATCAATATTTAGCAAACTTATATACGAAATTAGTTAATAATATTAAACAGCTTACTGCCAGGAATACAAGTAACCTAGAAATACTGTTCAGAGTTTCGGATAAAGATGGGGTAGAATTAGTACTAGGAAAAGATGGTTCGGTTGATGTAAAAACTTTTCGAAAATCTCGACTAAGATCATCGCTAGAGGTCTTAATGGCTAAATGATAGTCGGGCTATTCAAAACGTAGAAAGAGATAGAAAAAATATAGACAAAAATATTAGGGAATACATACAAGATATAAGAATATAGCGCAATGTTTTCAAAGAGAAGTAGTTACCACGAAAAATATATGTTAGCTAGCACAGGAAAACAGACAGGAGGATGATGTAAGTAGTTAATAGGCCATATAGATCTGTCGGAACATGATATCAAGTTAAAAGAGACTAAAGAAGTGGTTAGTAAATTTATATCCTACAAGAATTAAATAGAACAACTGTATGGGGTTTAAAAATATTATAATGTAGACAAAGGCTTCTGGAAAATAGTCCCGAAACCGATATAAAACAACTAAGAAACAAACCCGGCTTCAGGAAACCTCTTAAACGTGTAACTGCCCAACCACTCAACAGCTAAAAATAGACCCTGTTTCTGGGAACAACTAGGAAACAGCTAAAACAACTAATAAACAGGTCCGGTTCAGGAAACCACTTAAACGTCAAACCCGAGAAGACCAACGAGAAGCGACAATATCCGCAAATCCTTTGTTCTTTCGTGTTCACGAATATTTACGAATATTTAACGATAATCAGGTCCGGTACACTGAGGAAAATGCTGCGACCGCGTAAAAATTGCTTGTACACTGAGAAACTAAATTATATTTTATACGAAATTGTAAGAAATTAATCTGATTTAAAGTTTAATGTATATTCCTTGCACACTTTGATCTAAATGTTATTATACAGGGTGCTGATATAGTCTGAAATAATGAAAATATCTGGATAACGATTCACTTTCGGATAAAATGCTCAAACCTCTAAATTGTATCGTTTTTTTCTGGCGCTCTTTTAGTAAATGGGTCTTTTCATATTGATTTCACAAATATTAGACTGTGTATAATTTTTTGTCTCGGATTTTAAACATTTTTACGTTTAGGGCATATAGAAGATATTTTGTGCCTGTCTGTCAGTCGGTCTATCTGTAGACAAATCCTTGGAAGGCGCTCAGCTCAAGAACTGTTGGATCGATTTTAATAAAATTTGGTAGAAAGATTAGTACTGCCGAGTAGATGGTCCTGTTTTAAAATTAATAATTTTTTCTTTCCAATTGGATTCTAAACTTATAAAAATTTTAAAGAAACAGAATAAATTAAAGTACTGCCTAAAATAGGTACTACCTGGGTCTAAATCGGAAAGAAATCATAAGCAGGTACCAGTATAACTTATTTTTATACCTAAAAAACCATAATTTGTAATAAACAAGAAGGAAGAAGGCACTATAATAATAAAAATATACATGGGGAGAAAATTTCAATAATATTTAATAATAGAATAAACTCCTTATTTTTTTTGTTTACACCTTTCTGAATATTTCAGCTACTTTTTTATAACAATTTAAATTATAGTCAGCTATAGCAAAGCCTAAGATTTTACAAAATATTAAATATAATGATTTTTTCATCCCGACTGAATCCCAAACTTATACACATTTTAAAGAAAAACAACAAATTGAAATTAAATATTTAATGTAATTGCCTAAAATAGGTACTACCGGGGTCTAAATAAAATACAATTGTACCTTATTTTTATACCTAAACAACCATAATCTGTAGTGAAGAAAAGAAGACAGTATAATAATAAAAATATCCGTTAGGAAACATCCCAATAATATTTAACAATAGAAAATAACAAACTTAAGTAAATAAGCTATAATAAACAATTACTTAGGGATAATTAAATGCATATTGTCTTTACTAGAGACTAGAGACACAAGAATACTTAACTAAGTAAGCTAGCGATCCATCAGTAAAGGGACCAGATCTTGTGGCTGCCAAAGAACATCTCTTTAATTTTTAGTACTGTTTCAAATTTTTAATTTCAACTATAATACACGTTAATGCGGGACGGAATCCGGCCAACCAGGACATTTTTGGGACGTTGTAAATGCGGGAAGGCTTGTCTGAAAACTGACCGTCCCGCAAAATTTGGAACGAATGGTCACGTTACCCATCACCCAAACTTGTAATTTTTTAATTTAATATGATTAGATTTTTAAAACAAGTTTGGGTAAAATGATGTTTAAAAAAAATTAGAACGATATGGATTTTAAAGTAGGTTGTCTGAAAGTCTAATTAATTAACCCTAAGTTTGCATTTTTCTGTGAGGCATGACTCGTTGTATGTCCAAAACGCTACAAGATTTTAAATTTTAAAAAAGACATTGGACCTAAATCCTATAGGTACCAAAAATTAGTTAAAATACAATTTAAAACAATCTTGTAAACAGCTACGCTTTACCCTGGGGTGCTAAGTCTAAACCCACCTTTTTCGGTCCCATAAAATGGAAATGTATTTTCTCAATATGTTCCTTTTTTTTGTCATTATCAATGGACATAACTCTGGTGTCAGTGTTGTTTAGATAGTATAATGAGTGTTAAAAATTCTACTACTTAAGCATTCTAGAGAAGGAAAAATTGTTCCTGCTTTGGACTAGAAAAAGTGAGTTTGTCCTTTTAAATGCTAAAATGTTAGAAAAAATAACATTGGGCCTGGTAATTTTAATTTCAAATCTGTTTTTGGCCCTAGAAATAATTCTCGTTTTATACAAAAAACGCAAACTTAGGATATGAAGCTATGCCTATATTTTAACAATTACTTAAGAGCAACTATTTCAGAAAGCTTATTTACCTATAAAATATATTCCTCACAGGATTTTTTACAATATTTTTTGTGTCAGACAGTTGTACCCGAGATAAGATTTTACCAAAAAGTGCCTTTTTGGGGGAAAGTAATTTGGTACATGTTATAATAAAAAAAATGCAAATTTGGTTAATGGAAATATAGTAAACATTTATCTTACTTCTTTAGAAAAGCTTCTGCAACTACAAAAGACATAGATATAGCACAATTTTCTTAACTATGTTTTTCCCAGATAATTGTAGTGAAAATTAACTTTCTGGGGGCGAAAATAATCTCATTTACCAAGAAAATTACAAACTTGGATCATGGGGCTATGGTAACCAATTACTGTAAGTACTGCTTTTATATATTTTAAGAAAAAAAATAAGAAATTTAACATTTCAAAATACGTAAACACTATTTATATTGAAAAGGTGTATATGTACTTACGGTTCAAGTTCCTTGGGGAATGTAAACATACTTATTTTTTGTCCTCCTTGGGTCCTGCATCCGCGAAAGGCACAACAATTTCCAGGCATATTTTTGCACGACACAAGATACAAAACTAAACAGTTAAAAACTTTAATAACACAGACAACAGCACTGTCAACATAAGTTAGACGTCGACTCCCGGACTACCCGATCCGGTCGAAGCTTTGCCAGTAATCAGGTTTTACCCCCACTACTTTTTTTTTGGCGGGAAGCCGATTGTCGCTTCTCGTTGATCGGTCTTCTCGGGTCAAACTGCCCAACCACTCAACTGCTAAAAAACAGACCCTGTTTCTGGAAACAACTAGGAAACAGCTAAAAACAACTAATAAACAGGCCCGGTTTCAGGAAACCACTTAAACGGCTAACTGCCCAACCACATAACAGCTAACAACCCTGTTTCTGAAAACAACTCCCGAACAGCCATGAATAGAGAGAGAAATAGGTCTTGTTTCTGGAAACAGTAATTCGTATTCGTACTTGCTAATATATCAACAACAACATACAAACTATTTTCTTTAAAAATATAAGGGTACTAATGTTGCTACTAATAATCAGACATACGTCTGTGAAAAAAAAAATAAGCACCCAGCCCATCCTCCTTTTCGAACAGAATTTAAAATTAAAAGTTCGCTCAAAGATCTTTAAGAAATGCATACGTAGATACAGACTATTTTCTTTTGACATAAAGCCACCAATAGGACTGGAAAGAATTAGGTACACCACAAGTTTGATACTCACATCATACCCCAAACCCTCGAGATTCAGTGCGTCTTAGAAGCAAGATGTGTTAAGTCTCTAGAAACAGAGTCTGCTAGTAGCTGGTTCATAGCTGCTTCCTGAAACTGCTGCTTTTTCTTCAAAAACAAGGTGTTTTCCACGAAACAAGCTGTTTTGCTATTTATACGAGTCTATTATTACTGTTCCGTGTTGTTATTAGGACTTCACAATTTAGTAAGCTTGATAAAGATGTTAAGCGCTGAATAATTCAAGCATCTAAGACAATAAGAAAAAAAAATACTTGGCTTGAAAGTTGGAGCGGGGTGAAGGAGATGGAGCACGGGACAAGCTCTGGAAACCCACCACAAACCCTCCAAAGAAACTTGTAGAAAATTCAGTACAGACATCGCGGAAAACGAAAAGCGAAAGATTAAAGCCGAAGAATCAGAAATTTGAGAAAATGAGCCTAAAATCAAGCAAAGTGAACCTCCTTATGCGAAATTCCCATCAAAAGAGGTCGAAATCGAATATGGAGATTTGTTCAATAACGGCTGTGATGATGTTTTTGTAGAAGAAAAATCCATACCGCAATTAAAAGAGGATCTAGAAGCCACTTATAGAGAAAATGTTTCTGCATTTCCCAACTTTATCAATCAATATCCTAAAATTGCTCGAGAATACATATCAAAATATTGGAGAGAGATTCAGATGATATTGATCTAACGCAGGGTCTTAAGCACGATATCGAAACTGACGCATGGAAACTGGGAGATTTACGAGTTGATTGTTTGAAAAATGGCGATATTCAAGTAGGCGATATTGAATACCGAGGAACTCAAGGGCTCTACGATCTTCTGTTTTTTAAAAATCTATTTATCATAAAAAGGAAGATGAGGAACAATACAAAGATATTCTTTTACGAACAAACCTTTACCGAAAGGATAGTGGGCAGTTAAAAGGAAATATATCTGACAAATATAAAAATATTGTTAAACCATTACTCTCAGTATCAGTAGAAGTTTCGAAACTTAGAACGAAATCAGCAAAAACACCACCAAGTACAACAAGAATCTCAACAAGGTCGAAGCCCTCATCGTCAAACTTAGGTCTAGCGTTAATGGAGTACAACGAAAAACCCAAAGAATTTGTGTACTATGATGACGTAAACGAGTTGGCTGAAAGGCTGAAAAAGCTAGACGCTTTCAATCAGGCTGGCAACAATAATAACATGAACGAGATTTGGAGCATTTTACATGAATTGGAACAACTTGGAGTAATTCAATTCCATAAATAAGAATGTATATTTGATTCGTAAATCTTATTACATACTGTAATCTACGAGGACGACGAAGGGAGCGATGTAGGCGAAATTTGTAATCTAAATAGAAGAGCTTATAAGAAATGGTTAGTATACCGCTGGCAGGCAGACAATTAACATGGCAGAAATATTAAAAATTATTCTTGCCAACATTGAAGAAGTATTTAGTAGAAACCAGTATTATGGATCCTGTTTACCTGCAACTTTAATGGTTTGGGAACTTGCTAAAAAATATAATGTGCATGCAGAGCCAAAATGTGGGAAGATTTTCTATGAGGAAATAGGAGGCAACATTAATTTTTGGAACGTGTTTGAAGGAGAAATTTACGATTCCACCGTTAAAGTTATAAAACATATGATGCCATCCGTAGACCTTGCGAAGTTTGTGTACAAAGAAGAGCCTAGTATAGATACAGATATGGAGACAGCAGTCATGTTGGATATTTTTAATCAGTTCCAGAGAACAAACACAACACACCAATACTTTTCCAACGCTCCAGATAAACTTAAAACTCTTAGAAAAATTATCCATAGAAATGTAGCTAGATGTATGAAATAAAAAGTGTGTATTCTTTGTATTTATGTGTTATTTTATTAACCTGTTTGTGGAGAACCAGAACACCAATAAGCGGATGTCGATCATATACGTAAACGCATGCAGGGGCATGGGGAATGACACAGGTGAAATTTGTAACTTAAGTAGAGCCCATTCTCAACGACGTCGTGGTGCGTTTGTGTTATGGTTGTGTGACGTTTGTCTTATTGTTGTGTAGGTGTTTTGCGCTGTGTTGGTGTTGTGTAGGCGTAGTGTAGACGTTGTGTCGGCGTTGTGTGGGTGTAGTGTGGTCGTTGTGTATAAATAAAGGCATTAACATCATAGCGATAGAGATGGCAAGCCGTAAAATTAAATTAAAACTGGCAGCAATGATCGGTGAAAACGTGTTTGGTTTTCGTACAGATGGGTCAAAGCGGTTTATTGGAAACACACCGATGGAATTTGACAACATTTTATTGATTGAGAATGAAAAATATTCCCGATCAGATGGCCTGTTAAAGCTATTAACCGAAAAGAAACCAGAAGAATGTACGGAGAACGAGTTAGCGGATTACAAGGAACTACTCTTACTGACCAGTGCCCATCGGCGTGGATTCTATCGAAACGCACACACCAGTTCAAGCGGTAGTTGGAAATATAAACACATTGTATCAAAACTATTTCCGCCTCAGAGAAGTTGTACATCCAATTTAAAGAATTTGCCAACAGTCTCTAAAATGCCAAAAGAGAAGGCTCTACTTGGAGAACTTTGTAATAAAGAAGAAGAATATCCATAGAAGGAAGAAATATTAAAGTACGAGGATGTGAATGAGTTTTGCCATTTTTACCAAAAGATTTAGAAAACATTACAGCTATTTAGGAAAGACCTAATGGTGAAATTGTTACCATTGTCGGTGATACAATTTACTTTTTTGAATATGGAACCTTTAAATTAATACGCTCGGAAAATATTGATATGCTTGCTAGAGGAGGTGATAAAACTATAATTTCTGCAGCAGCAGTTAAAGAGATTCTTATAAGCCTATTGCTAGTAAATTAAGAAATGAGCTATAGAGGCCCGTAAAAGTTTTGGTCTCATTTTACGTCTAAGTGTTTAAATAAACATATGGGAAGACCAACGCAATTAGTGGTTGGCTGTTTTTCGCTGCCAACGTTTCAAATGAACAATATTTGTTACAAGATAATTGTCTTTGCTCAAGTTTGCTCAGGCTTGTTCAGGTTTGTTTGATTGGGTTTGCTTGGGTTTGCGCGTTTTAAGGTTAGCTCAGGTCGCGCGCGCGACCTGAGCTAACCTTAAAACGCGCAAACCTGAGCAAACCCAATCAAACCCAATCAAACCCAAGCAAACAGACCTGAACAAACCTGAGCAAACCCAATCAAACAAACCTGAACAAGCCTGAGCAAACCTGAGCAAAGACAATTATCTTGTAACAAATATTGTTCATTTGAAACGTTGGCAGCGAAAAACAGCCAACCACTAATTGCGTTGGTCTTCCCATATGTTTATTTAAACACTTAGACGTAAAATGAGACCAAAACTTTTACGGGCCTCTATAGCTCATTTCTTAATTTACTAGCAATAGGCTTATAAGAATCTCTTTAACTGCTGCTGCAGAAATTATAGTTTTATCACCTCCTCTAGCAAGCATATCAATATTTTCCGAGCGTATTAATTTAAAGGTTCCATATTCAAAAAAGTAAATTGTATCACCGACAATGGTAACAATTTCACCATTAGGTCTTTCCTAAATAGCTGTAATGTTTTCTAAATCTTTTGGTAAAAATGGCAAAACTCATTCACATCCTCGTACTTTAATATTTCTTCCTTCTATGGATATTCTTCTTCTTTATTACAAAGTTCTCCAAGTAAAGCCTTCTCTTTTGGCATTTTAGAGACTGTTGGCAAATTCTTTAAATTGGATGTACAACTTCTCTGAGGCGGAAATAGTTTTGATACAATGTGTTTATATTTCCAACTACCGCTTGAACTGGTGTGTGCGTTTCGATAGAATCCACGCCGATGGGCACTGGTCAGTAAGAGTAGTTCCTTGTAATCCGCTAACTCGTTCTCCGTACATTCTTCTGGTTTCTTTTCGGTTAATAGCTTTAACAGGCCATCTGATCGGGAATATTTTTCATTCTCAATCAATAAAATGTTGTCAAATTCCATCGGTGTGTTTCCAATAAACCGCTTTGACCCATCTGTACGAAAACCAAACACGTTTTCACCGATCATTGCTGCCAGTTTTAATTTAATTTTACGGCTTGCCATCTTTATCGCTATGATGTTAATGCCTTTATTTATACACAACGACTACACTACACCCACACAACGCCGACACAACGTCTACACTACGCCTACACAACACCAACACAGCGCAAAACACCTACACAACAATAAGACAAACGTCACACAACCATAACACAAACGCACCACGACGTCGTTGAGAATGGGCTCTACTTAAGTTACAAATTTCACCTGTGTCATTCCCCATGCCCCTGCATGCGTTTACGTATATCATCGACATCCGCTTATTGGTGTTCTGGTTCTCCACAAACAGGTTAATAAAATAACACATAAATACAAAGAATACAAACTTTTTATTTCATACATCTAGCTACATTTCTATGGATAATTTTTCTAAGAGTTTTAAGTTTATCTGGAGCGTTGGAAAAGTATTGGTGTGTTGTGTTTGTTCTCTGGAACTGATTAAAAATATCCAACATGACTGCTGTCTCCATATCTGTGTCTATACTAGGATCTTCTTTGTACACAAACTTCGCAAGGTCTACGGATGGCATCATATGTTTTATAACTTTAACGGTGGAATCGTAAATTTCTCCTTCAAACACGTTCCAAAAATGAATGTTGCCTCCTATTTCCTCATAGAAAATCTTCCCACATTTTGGCTCTGCATGCACATTATATTTTTTAGCAAGTTCCCAAACCATTAAAGTTGCAGGTAAACAGGATCCATAATACTAGTTTCTACTAAATACTTCTTCAATGTTGGCAAGAATAATTTTTAATATTTCTGCCATGTTAATTGTCTGCCTGCCAGCGGTATACTAACCATTTTTTATAAGCTCTTCTATTTAGATTACAAATTTCGCCTACATCGCTCCCTTCGTCGTCCTCGTAGATTACAGTATGTAATAAGATTTACGAATCAAATATACATTCTTATTTATGGAATTCAATTACTCCAAGTTGTTCCAATTCATATAAAATGCTCCAAATCTCGTTCATGTTATTATTGTTGCCAGCCTGATTGAAAGCGTCTAGCTTTTTCAGCCTTTCAGCCAACTCGTTTACGTCATCATAGTACACAAATTCTTTGGGTTTTTCGTTGTACTCCATTAACGCTAGACCTAATTTTGACGATGAGGGCTTCGACCTTGTTGAGATTCTTGTTGTACTTGGTGGTGTTTTTGCTGATTTCGTTCTAACTTTCGAAACTTCTACTGATACTGAGAGTAATGGTTTAACAATATTTTTATATTTGTCAGATTTATTTCCTTTTAACTGCGCACTATCCTTTCGGTAAAGGTTTGTTTGTAAAAGAATATCTTTGTATTGTTCCTCATCTTCCTTTTTATGATAAATAGATTTTTAAAAAACAGAAGATCGTAGAGCCCTTGAGTTCCTCGGTATTCAATATCGCCTACTTGAATATCGCCATTTTTCAAACAATCAACCCGTAAATCTCCCAGTTTCCATGCGTCAGTTTGGATATCGTGCTTAAGACCCTGCGTTAGATCAATATCATCTGAATCTCTCTCCAATATTTTGATATGTATTCTCGAGCAATTTTAGGATATTGATTGATAAAGTTGGGAAATGCAGAAACATTTTCTCTATAAGTGGTTTCTAGATCCTCTTTTAATTGCGGTATGGATTTTTCTTCTACAAAAACATCATCATCATCATCACAGCCGTTATTGAACAAATCTCCATATTCGATTTCGACCTCTTTTGATGGGAATTTCGCATGATAAGGAGGTTCACTTTGCTTGATTTTAGGCTCATTTTCTCAAATTTCTGATTCTTCGGCTTTAATCTTTCGCTTTTCGTTTTCCGCGATGTCTGTACTGAATTTTCTACAAGTTTCTTTGGAGGGCTTGTGGTGGGTTTCCAGAGCTTGTCCCGTGCTCCATCTCCTTCACCCCGCTCCAACTTTCAAGCCAAGTATTTTTTTTCTTATTGTCTTAGATGCTTGAATTATTCAGCGCTTAACATCTTTATCAAGCTTACTAAATTGTGAAGTCCTAATAACAACACGGAACAGTAATAATAGACTCGTATAAATAGCAAAACAGCTTGTTTCGTGGAAAACACCTTGTTTTTGAAGAAAAAGCAGCAGTTTCAGGAAGCAGCTATGAACCAGCTACTAGCAGACTCTGTTTCTAGAGACTTAACACATCTTGCTTCTAAGACGCACTGAATCTCGAGGGTTTGGGGTATGATGTGAGTATCAAACTTGTGGTGTACCTAATTCTTTCCAGTCCTATTGGTGGCTTTATGTCAAAAGAAAATAGTCTGTATCTACGTATGCATTTCTTAAAGGTCTTTGAGCGAACTTTTAATTTTAAATTCTGTTCGAAAAGGAGGATGGGCTGGGTGCTTATTTTTTTTTTTTCACAGACGTATGTCTGATTATTAGTAGCAACATTAGTACCCTTATATTTTTAAAGAAAGTAGTTTGTATGTTGTTGTTGATATATTAGCAAGTACGAATACGAATTACTGTTTCCAGAAACAAGACCTATTTCTCTCTCTATTCATGGCTGTTCGGGAGTTGTTTTCAGAAACAGGGTTGTTAGCTGTTATGTGGTTGGGCAGTTAGCCGTTTAAGTGGTTTCCTGAAACCGGGCCTGTTTATTAGTTGTTTTTAGCTGTTTCCTAGTTGTTTCCAGAAACAGGGTCTGTTTTTTAGCAGTTGAGTGGTTGGGCAGTTTGACGTTTAAGTGGTTTCCTGAACCGGACCTGTTTATTAGTTGTTTTAGCTGTTTCTTAGTTGTTCCCAGAAACAGGGTCTATTTTTAGCTGTTGAGTGGTTGGGCAGTTACACGTTTAAGAGGTTTCCTGAAGCCGGGTTTGTTTCTTAGTTGTTTTATATCGGTTTCGGGACTATTTTCCAGAAGCCTTTGTCTACATTATAATATTTTTAAACCCCATACAGTTGTTCTATTTAATTCTTGTAGGATATAAATTTACTAACCACTTCTTTAGTCTCTTTTAACTTGATATCATGTTCCGACAGATCTATATGGCCTATTAACTACTTACATCATCCTCCTGTCTGTTTTCCTGTGCTAGCTAACATATATTTTTCGTGGTAACTACTTCTCTTTGAAAACATTGCGCTATATTCTTATATCTTGTATGTATTCCCTAATATTTTTGTCTATATTTTTTCTATCTCTTTCTACGTTTTGAATAGCCCGACTATCATTTAGCCATTAAGACCTCTAGCGATGATCTTAGTCGAGATTTTCGAAAAGTTTTTACATCAACCGAACCATCTTTTCCTAGTACTAATTCTACCCCATCTTTATCCGAAACTCTGAACAGTATTTCTAGGTTACTTGTATTCCTGGCAGTAAGCTGTTTAATATTATTAACTAATTTCGTATATAAGTTTGCTAAATATTGATATATTGTGATATATGGAATCTTAACTACTAGTATCCCCCCTATCTATTTTTCCTGTGCTCGCTAACATATATTTTCGCGGCAACTACTTCTCTTTGGAAACATTGCGCTATATTCTTATATCTTGTACGTATTACCTAATATTTTTGTCTGTATTTTTCTATCTCTTTCTGCGTTTTGAATAGCCCGACTATACATAAACTGGAATTTTCATACTTAAACAATATATATTTCCTAGTTTTCGGTTTCTTTCCATACGATTTACCGGGTCTATCTCTCTCCAACATTCGGAATCCTTCCCTTCTTGCTGTTACTAATATGAAAGACGCATTTAGCCATTAAGACCTCTAGCGATGATCTCAGTCGAGATTTTCGAAACGTTTTATGTCAGTCGACACATCTTTTCCTAGCACTAATTCTGCTTGTATTCCTAGCTGTACCCTGTTTAACATTATTCACTAATTTTATATCTACGTTTGGTCCATATCGATATATTGTGGCTAAATATCTAATTTTTCTAATTACTAGTTTTATTACCTACTCAAACGAGTTTATCTCTCTCCAACATTCGGAATCCTTCCCTTCTTGCCGTTACTAATATGAAAGACGCATTTAGCCATTAAGACCTCTAGCGATGGTCTTAGTCGAGATTTTTGAAAAGTTTTTCATCAGGCGAAACATCTTTTCCTAGTACTAATTCTGCCCTAACCCCATCTTTAGCCGAAACTCTGAACTAGTACTAATTGTACACTAACCCCATCTTTATCCGAAAAATATGAACAGTATTCTAGTCTCCTTGTATTCCTAGCAGTAGCCTGTGTAATATTCTTAACTAATTTCGTATATAGAGTTGTTGCATATCGTTATATATTGCGGTTAAATAATTTTTCTACTTGCTAGTTTTATTATATATTTATACATCGAAACTCGTCTAACACGATTGTTGCGCTGGCCTTGCTTCGTGTCTGTATTTAGCCCGCTAGTTATTTTTCCAATGATGATACAATCTTTCTGACATATTACCAATATTGTGGTATACGACTTATAAAATTAGAATATACGGGGTGATGTATATCTTACTACGCAAAGATCATTGACACTGGTCACTGCATTGCGGGGTTGTGGGGCTTTAGCAGTAATTACATATTCTAAACCTCGAAAACGCGTCTAACCCATTAACGGTTGTCCGAAACTCTGAACACCTACTACTACGCTTACTAATACTTCTACACTAACACCATCTTTATCCGAAAATCTGTCCAGTAGTGGCTAGCGTCTAAACGGCTTAACGGATTTCGATGAAATTTGGAGCATGTATTTTATTACTCCTATCCTTAGCCCCCTATCGAAGCAAACAAATTTTAAGGCCCTTTTGGTTGGCGTCAGAGAAATCGTCGAAATGGCTTTAATATTTTTGAGGTTCTTGAGCCTGTATATCTCATGGCCTTTCTGACTTCTATCTAACACCAAAATTTTAATTCTTCAACACTTGTCGTTTAAGCGCTAGCCGTAATTTAGTTTTTATTTAACTTCTTACATTTCTATGCTCCTGATACCTTAAACACCTTTGTAACCCTCTAGCGCCTAAACGGCTTAACGGATGTCGATGAAATTTGGGGTATGTATTTTGTTACCTCTACCCTTAGTCTCCATCGAAGCAAACAAATTTTAAGGCCCTTTTGGCTGGCACCAGAGAAATCGTCGAAATGGCTTTAATATTTTTGCGGTTTTTGAGCCCGTATATCTCATGGTCTTTCTGACTTCTATCTAACACCAAAATTTTGGTTCTTCAACACTTGTCGTTTAAGCGCTAGCCGTAATTTAGTCCTTGTATTCCTAGCAGTAGCCTGTTTAATATTATTAACTAATTTCGTATCTAAAGTTGTTAAATATCGATATTGTGGCTAAATAAATAATTTTTTATAATTACTAGTTTTATTACATATACTACGCAAAGATCATTGACAATGGCCACTGCATTGCAGTGTTTTGGGGCTTCAGCAGTATTCTAAGTGATGGTTAAAACAGTTTAACTAATTTACAAGACTGATTCTTTTCAGCCATTATGGCATTGGACTTAATAAGCGATAGCTCACGAACGAGTCGGTCGATTGACTTCGGGTTTTTCCAAACGATTTGTTACGTCATGTTGAACACGTGATGTATGTCAAATATTAATTTTGGCGTTTGATAAGTGACAAATGATGGTTGACGTATCTTGAATGACTGGTGTCAGTTGACATGATTTTACGCATGCCTTATAAGGTCATTTTGAACATGTGAAGTATGTTAAATTTTTATTTTGGTGTTTAACAAGGGCCTGGTGACAGTTGACATATCTTAACTGACAGGTGACTGTTACCATACTTTTATACGTGGCTTATAAGACCATTTTGAACACGTTTCGTATATTAAATTTCTAATTGCAAACGATGTCTCTTCTAGCTGCAAGTCTATATCCCATCAGCACAATATTTTATGTGAAGCCGATAGCCAGGTTGGTTAGAGCGCTGATATTCCAACATCTGTGTCCTGGTTCGAATCCTAGCATGTGCAAAAATAAAGAAAAAAGTTTTTGACGTCATATTCGTGAAATAATATTTTTAGGAATAGTACTAAAGTCCGACGCGGTTAGGCCCCAAATAGATAGTGCCCAAGTAGTTAAAGCCCCAAGTAGCTAAAGCCCCAAGTAGTTAAGGCCAAAGTAGTTAACGCCCAAGAGTGTGACAGTTGACGTATGACAGTTGACGTATGACAGCTGACAGATGACAGATGACGTATGACAGTTGACAGATGACGTATGACAGATGACGTATGACAGGTGACAGATGGCCAAGGTCATTTCTCAAGGTCAAGGTCAAATAGCAATCACCCACGTGGGCGATATATGGCGCATGCGCAGTAGGCTCGGATCGATTGGCTTTGAACTCCTCTTCTCCCCCTACTATTGATATAGATACATATATATCTATATCAATGAAAACTGAGCAAACCTGACCACCTTTTTGCTTAGGTTTGATGAGCAAAAGGGTGGTCAGGTTTGCTCAGTTTTCATTGATATAGATATATATGTATCTATATCAATCAAAACTGAGCAAACCTGACCACCTTTTTGCTCAAACTCAAACTGTACTTTATTGTCCAAAGAAATATTTCTTATTGACAAAGTTAAAGCTAATCTACTACATGAGACAAGACCAAACAATAAAAAGATATTGGTAACAATATTAATAAAATTTAAAATTTTAGGTAATAAGTAAATAAAATAGATGGTTATGGTTATGAATATAAAAAATATATAACGCACACTAACGTCAAAAAAGACCACTAACAAGCAAATAAAAATATCAAATAAAAATCTGATGGATACACTAGTTTTGCGCACTTTTTCACTCTTTATTTACTTTAAATTTGTTTACCATCTAAAAGAAGTATGCATCATCATTGCCAAAATATTTGCCTATATTAGGTTGTACCACTGAAATTTCAAGGCACCAAGTAGGTATACAAATTAGTTTGATAATAAGCACACGAACAACAACACTTTAATTACATAAGCACCGACTAGAAAGGCCAGAGTGTTGTATAATATTTAAGATGACAATAAACACTCGGACCCAAACGATGGTCCTGCAAAGAAGTGCAATAGTCGTATTAGTGAGAGCAGGACAATAAAAGTTGAAACATATATAGTACAAGTCAAGAACATATTAATAAAAGTCATACAAACAGACACACACACACACACCTTAGATGAGCCCCTCAAATGTGATAAAGAGAAAATCAAAAAGTTTTAAAGTTGAAGAGCATCTATAAACAGGATCTACAAAATACTGTGATGGACCTATGTTCATACTCATACCACAAGAAATGTATGATCTAACTTTAAGTTAAAATTCGTCCTCAAGGTACTCAATCAAAGAGTAATAAGCCTTGTGAAGCAACAAGGATTTCACAAGTTTCCTAAATTTTTTCATCGGTTGCGCCAGCCTAATAGCACATGGTAGATGATTATAAATTTTTTTGGCAGTATAAAAAATAGAGTCTTTAATCAATGTGGAATGAGGTATTGGGAGAGGTACCATTCCAGCTTGCCTAGTATTATAGTTGTTGCCACCATTGTGTGACTCAGGACCTTTTTATGTATCAGAGTAGCAGTCTCAAGTATATACAGGGAATAAAGAGTCAGTATTTTATGTTTAATGAATAAAGGCTTACATGAGTCTCGACAACCTGCATTACACATATACCGAACAGCACGCTTCTGCAGCACAAAAATAGAATTAACCAAATACTGGCTTGTGTTACCCCAAAATGGAATGCCATACCTAATGTGCGCTTCCACGAGAGAAAAATACACCGCCCTGGCTACCCTATTTTTTGGAGAGGTTAATTACATGTGCCTTAAAACTTAATTTACTATCTATGCTTATACCCAGAAATCTAACATCCGAACGACTCAAAATCTTGCTATTGTCCAGGTATATATCAGATAATGTAGCATTAAAGTGCAAGATATTGGTCTTTGATATATTAAATGACAACAAATTAGCATCACTCCATAGTTTAACTCGTCCCAGGTCTTCTGAAATTACCTCTTTTAGTGCATCAGCATCGGGACCATGCCAAAGAATGGTTGTGTCGTCCGCGAATAACGTGAAGCAACCTCTAATATTTGTTTTCACTATATCATTTATATACACTAGCGGAAACAATTAAAGGATCAAAAAAAAAATCTCAATTTTGTGCGATTTTTCAAATGGCTAGATCTTTGGTAAAAATGGTCATATTTGAGTGAAAAACAAATCAATTTGAAGCTTGAAGTATCTAGTTTAAGGATCTTGCGATAAAAAAATTTTCCAAGCAACAATCAGCGCAAAATCCTAATGAATATCATGGAAAGAAAATTTTTCGAAATTTTTTGCAAACTTATTTTGCGTGTACGGACTTGAAAAATTTTTTTCAACCTAGCCACTATATGGATTGGATAGGTTGTTCATTTAGCTTCACTTTCTTTTTGTGTCGGCCTCGATACGACCATTCCTCGCTGAGTTATCAGACTTTGAATGCAAATGCGTCATTTTCTCTTCTCTCAGCAATATCTCAGGAACCAATGGTCCCGCAGAAAATGGAAGGGGGGTTTCGGAAACTTGGATCCATTCTCTACAATGCTCTGGCATGTCTTTTCAGAAAAAAAAAATTTTTTCATCCTTAGCATCACTTTGAACAATTGTGAAAAACAGGACTTTTTCAGGTCTTTGAGAAAATCACGTGCCACATTGAGAATATTGGGAACATGACTAATGTTAAGTGTGCATCTTACAGGCCATTGTACCCCTAAAAGCCCTACAGAGTTTCAACCTGATCCATCAAGCCGCTTTATTGTTTCATTCGATTGAATTTTTGAAAAAATTGAAGGATCGCGTTCTTTTGCCTTGGGAGCTCAGAATCTGTAAAAAAATGGAAAACAAATTTCTCCTAATTTGTTTCCACATTTGTATTGCGGAAAGCGTTTGGAGTCATGAAGAGAAATTTTTTTTATAAAAACGTAAAAAAAAGATTTGTTTTGAAAAATTTGAAAAAAATTGTTTTTCGAAAAATCAAAAAACAAATTTCTCTGTTCTTGACTTCAAACGCTTCCCGCAATAAGTGTGTGAAAAACAATCAGGAACAAATTTTTTTCCCAGTTTTTTACAGATTATGAGCTTCCAAAAACGTGATCGTTCAGTTTTTTCAAAAATTCGATCGAATGAAACACAAAAACGGCTTGATGAATCAAATTGAAATTTTGTAGGGCTTCTATGGGTACAATGGCCTGTAAAATGCACACCTCACATTAGTCATTTTCCCAATATTCTCTATTGATTGCAGAGGGAGTATAACAATTTCCATAACATTGCCACATTAGAGTGCGTACTTCAGTGAATTTGGAACACCATTCCGCAACCCGAAATAACCCGATGCATCAATATGGCCGAACGATTGAGGTCTGTTAGAGAGCAGGGGCGGCAAAACCCGGTATTGAACGGATTAAAACATACACACACATAAACACACACTCTTTAAAGAATGAGTTTGGAGTCATGACATAAGGTGGAAATGACGAACCACCGGGTCTCATTTCTCTTAAGGGAACACACACACACAAAGGAGCGTAAATCCGACCGTGCTACCTCCACCTGGTACGCTTTGGGTAACTCTAATGCCGGTGGTTTTGCAAAATTTGTGAAGATCGCGTCAAAGAGAGAAATTTTTCCGAAAGAAATTTTTTAAAATTTTTCAGAAATAATTTTTTTTTTAATTTTTCAGAAACATTTTTCTTTCATGACTCCAAACGCTTTACGCAATAACACTGTGGAAAAAAATTACGAGAAATTTTTTTCCATTTTTTTACAGATTATGAGCTCTCAAGGCAAAAGAACACGATCCTTCAATTTTTTCAACAATTCAATCGAATTAAACAATAAAACGGCTTGATGGATCAGGTTGAAACTCTGTAGGGCTTTTAGGGGTACAATGGCCTGTAAGATGCACACTTAACATTAGTCATGTTCCCAATATTCTCAATGTGGCACGTGATTTTCTAAAAGACCTGAAAAAGTCCTGTTTTTCACAATTGTTCAAAGTCATGATAAGGATGAAAAAAAATTGTTTTCTGAAAAAACATGCCAGAGCATTGTAGAGAATGGATCCAAGTTTCCGAAACCCCCCTTCCATTTTCTGCGGGACCATTGGTTCCTGAGATATTGCTGAGAGAAGAGAAAATGACGCATTTGCATTCAAAGTCTGATAACTCAGCGAGGAATGGTCGTATCGAGGCCGACACAAAAAGAAAGTGAAGCTAAATGAACAACCTATCCAATCCATATAGTGGTTAGGTTGAAAAAAAAATTTCAAGTCCGTACACGCAAAATAAGTTTGCAAAAAATTTCGAAAAATTCTCTTTCCATGATATTCATTAGGATTTTGCGTTAATTGTTGATTGGAAAATTTGTTTATCGCAAGATCCTTAAACTAGACACCTCAAGCTTCAAATTGATTTTTTTTCACTCAAATATGACCATTTTTACCAAAGATCCAGCCATTTGAAAAATCGCACAAAATTGAGATTTTTTTTTTGGATCCTTTAATTGTTTGCGCTAGTGTATAACAGGAATAAGATGGGACCCAGGTTTGCTTGGGTTAAAATTGTTAAAATTTGTGGGAAAAACGACTTGTAAATTTTCCATCAGAAATTTCGAGGTTTATTTTCTTTCAGTTTTTTGATATTTTCTCTGCTTTTTTAATGTGTTTTTACATAAATTTGCCTAAATATGGTTCAGAAAAATGGTGTGTAATGACTTGTATTAGATGTGTTTAAGTAAAAGTGCCGAAATTTAAAGAAATTCATTGAAAAAGCTAACCTAAAATTTTTTTTTTTTTTGGAAAAACCATTCGAGACCGCCAAAAACTGACTTCGGATTCGTGTTCTACGACCCAAAATTAGGGTCTGTGCAAAATTTCATGAAAAAATTCGCTGTTTACATTAATCTAAATAATTACCTAAAATTTTCGCAAGTGTGGGAAACAAGGTTATAGGTTTAACATTTTTTGTAAAATCAGAGAATCCATTATATAGGATTATGGCATGGATTTTTCTTACTTTTTAGAAATATTTATTGAATAGTACGTTAGAAAAACATTTTAAATCGATATTTAGCTAAAAATCCCACACTTATGACCATATTGGCTTTATGGTAGCTCTAAATTAAATCAGCAAAAAGGGCTTAAGTGTACACAATGCATTATTTTTTTAAATTATTTTTTTCTAAAAAGGGAATAAGTTTACTTAAGCTTAAAACATATTTACAAATAAAATTTGAAAATGGCTTAAGTAAACATATCCCTTTAAATTCTGGACTTAAGGTTCGATGTCTAGGTGCCTACATTCAGTTCTGGGGAAAATGAAATAATATTACCGTAGTTATACTTCAAAAAACTTTTATTATTAGTAATAATAACTAAAATGGTTCTTGTGCACTTTAAGTATGTCGGAATTAACAAATTTTCGAATGGGCAAATTAAAGATTACCTTCTTTGGACCACTTTAACAAAAAAAAACGCTGGATGAACCATTTTTTTCCAAGAAAATGCCAAAAGAAATTTTTTTTGGAACGTAGCACAGCACGGATTTTTATATCCGTGTGTGATCCAAGATGGCGGCAAATGAGAAGGCGCAGCAAATATGTGAGGGAAAAACTTCGTGCAAATATTGCAAGACAAATGTAGCAAATCCAACAGCAAAGTGCATCATTTGTGAGTGCTTGTATCATACGTCCTGTGCATTGAGAATCGCGGGCCTTGTGGTCGTGGGGAAGGATAATTTAGTGGGATGTTGTGCCCAACAAAGTGAGGTTAAGTGTAATCATGAGAAATACGTGGCCCCAGAGGTTTCCCACGAACTAGAAAAGGCAAAGGAAGAAAGCCTGAAAAGCAAAGACGAAGTCATTTTTGAACTTAGAGCAAAAGAAAAGATACTCCAAAAGCAATTGAGCATGCTGGATGTAAAGGATGGTGAAAGACAGCAGACTCGACCTGAAAGGGCTCAGGCAAACCATCAAACGTGTGTGCGAGCACATGGTGATGCTCCCAGACCTGTAACTGAATCTTATGCAACCACTGTATCAAGTAATGTTGCCAACAGTAATGTTAAAAATTCCCTCAAAAAATTAACTTTGAGGTCAAATGTGTCAGTCTTAAACAACAAAAATAAAGAAAACGGAATACGGAAGAACACGGATAATCAAAAAGTGTCTGCATCCTCTGTAGGGGCGGCCATCCATGAGGCGCATGCAATCAGTAAGATGCAAGAAATGCAAAACCTGAATAACGAAGGAAACTGGGAACAGCAGAGACACAGAGAATGGAAAAACCGCAGATTTGTTATCGGTGAAGAGAAAACTGCGAATATACAAACTGTCTCCAAGTATATTCACTTACATGTTACAAGACTCGATCCAAAAACAAGTTCGGAGGACTTAACATTGTTTTTTAAGGATAAATTTCCTGAGGTCACGTGCGCAAACCACGGGTCGAAACGACCTGACCTCTACAAGTCCATGAAAGTGACCATTAACCAACAGTAATAAAACAAAGGCATGGATCACCGAAGAGATAGTTCAAGAAGGGAACTGCCTTTGAAACTCGTATAAAAGCATAAAAAATAAAAACAACAAAGTTCTTTTAGATATATATATATATATATATATATATATATATATATATATATATATATATATATATATATATATATATATGTATGTATGTATATATATGTTTTGTATTCTTAATAAAAATCTGTTATATAAAAAGAACGTGCGCGCCACTCTCTTTGTAACTATGACAATGAAGTCATGTTAGTCATGTCAGACAGACAGCAGAACATTTTTGTCAGTTTACAAAAGATGTATTATTTAAAATAAATCACTAAATCAGTTTGAAAAATAGTATCTTCTATTTTAACGTCAGAAGTGGCGAACCAGCCACAAAATACAGTCCACTACAAAATCCCACACATACTTGGACCTCCGACCGGATAAAGCAGCTGTAAGACATACAAAACGAAGTAAAAAGTAACGAAGAAGAAAGAAGACGTCGAAAGGTGGGTCCGTTCCATATTTCCTTTATTCCGCTTCCTAGTGCATGAGTGTAGGACTAGCCTCATTTAAACTAGCGAGTTTTTCTATCGTATTTTGCATAAATTTCACTCGATTCAAGCAATTTTGCAACGAAGTTTCGATAATTTAGTTATCATTTTACCTACATAAATTGTTTGAATAAAATCCTTCAAAATTGCGGATGACCGTGAAAAACTCATTAGAAAGAGAGGTACAGTCAAAGCAAAAATCACAATTTTTGAAAAGTTTATTACATATTTAGAGCAAACTCATCCAGAGTTTGAGATAGATGATCCAAACCTAGTTTTAGAGCTAGAGCAGCGCGCAGAACGATTTCAAAATGTGTTGGATCTTTTCGAAGACTTGCAAGGTCAAATCGAGGAAATCAGCACATGTCCAGAAAACGAATACCTTGAACGCGAGTCGTTTGAGACGGACTTTTACGGCGTCATTGCCAGATCGAAACGATTTTTAGTAGCAAATTCGAGGCCATCGAATGGCAGTGACGGGGGTAGTCAGGGATCATCGAGAAATTCAATATCTTTTAACAATAGACGTAACGTACACGTACCAATAAACGAGGGCGCGAGCGGCGTAAAATTACCGGTCATTGAGATTATGACTTACGATGGTGAATATGATAAATGGTTAGAGTTCAGGGATACATACGAATCACTGATTCACCAAAACGATAGACTTAGCGATATTCAAAAATATCATTACTTACGCGCGTACCTTGGGCCTAGTGTTCTTGAAATTGTAGCAAGCCTAGAGTTTACGGGCTCAAATTACGAAAATGCTTGGAAATTAATCTGCGATAGATTCAATAACAATCGAATTTTGATTCAAAATCACGTAAAGGCATTATTTAACATGGAAAAAATTCAAATCGAATCGTCAAATGCTTTAAGAAAGTTAGTTGACAGTGTTGCCAAACATCTCAGAGCTCTAAAAACCTTGAACGAACCGACCGAGTCATGGGATACTTTGGTTATTTTCTTGATTACTATAAAATTAGACGATATTACTCTTCGAAAGTGGGAACAAACGAAGGCTACTTATAAAACACCCACACTCGAAAATTTAAACACGTTTCTAAAAGAACGGGCTAATCTTCTCGAATCGATAGAGCAAACTAAAGACGACAAAGAACAAAATACCAACAGATTTAAACGAAGACCTAAGTCGTTTTTATCGGGATATTCTTCAACGAAACCAATTTGCTCCTTTTGCAAAAACGAACATTTCATTCAAAATTGTCCTGACTTTTTAAAATTAAACGTAAATCACCGTGTAGAGCAGGCTAAGAAAAAACGGCTTTGCTTAAATTGTTTAAGGTTCGGGCATCTGTATAATAAATGTTTTTCGAGTTGTTGCAAAACCTGTAAGGGAAAACATCATACGCTACTACACACAGAAAAACGCGAAAGCGCTGGCAACAATGAAAACACATCGGAGTCAGGTGAAAATAGAGCGATCTCGCAGCAAACCGTTAACTTGTCGTCGCGTAACGTATTAGTAAATCAGCAGGTACTTCTTGCCACTGTTTTAATAAGAGTCTTTGATAAAAACAACAAACCTATTATTGCGCGTGCTTTGCTGGACGTCGGATCGCAAAGCAGCTTTATTACCGAAAAATTCTTCAACAAACTTAAGGTTCCTCTTAAAAATATTAACTTGCAAGTTAGCGGAATCAACGAAACCGTTTCTGAAGTAAAGGGAAGCACTACTGTACGAGTACAATCCCGAATAAACAATTTTTCATGCGAAGTTTCATGCTTAGTTGTACCGACTATAACTAGTGATCTACCTAATTTCAAAATCGATAGACAAAAACTTCAAATTTCGTCAAATATTGCGTTGGCCGATGAAGGGTTTAATGTACTGGGTAACGTGGATATGCTCTTAGGTGCAGAATGTTTTTGGAATATCATGTGTGTAGGTCAAATAAAACTAAGTGAGCATGGCCCATTCCTACAAAAAACTAATTTCGGGTGAATAGTCTCGGGACAAGTTAATATAGCTAGGGCCAGTTCACAAAAAATTCACTGCAACTTTATAAAAAACGCACAAATCGATAATCAGTTTACGCGTTTTTGGGAACTAGAAGAAAT
Source organism: Philopedon plagiatum (assembly GCA_963971165.1). Classification (NCBI taxonomy): domain Eukaryota; kingdom Metazoa; phylum Arthropoda; class Insecta; order Coleoptera; family Curculionidae; genus Philopedon; species Philopedon plagiatum. The sequence continues at coordinate 68,099,811 of OZ020192.1, read as the reverse complement.
TGCTGACAATAAATTACTTTCTCAAGAAGAAAAGGTTTGTGAAGATCACTTTGTTAACACCGTGAAACGCGACGAAGACGGACATTTTATAGTAACTATACCACTAAAAGATAAAATCGAAAAATTGGGCGATTCTCTGGAAACTGCTCATCAGCGATTTTTAGCTTTAGAACGCAAATTTGCTCGGAATAACGATTTCAAATTGCAGTATTGTAAGTTTATCAGGCGCGGCCCGTGAGTTTTTTTACAGGTGGGTCAAAATTTTGTGGCCAACTAGTGATATCAACGCAACAAGCAAAATACACTTTTTTAATTAAGAAAGGTTTTTTAATAATGTGCCAAGAAATTATTTACCTACAAATAAGCACTGCAAAAATCATAAAATAGGTACTGCAGAATATTGAACATTACTACTCTTGATGTTTATGACTTTTAGTATCACTTTTTTGTTTATGGCTTTTTTTCTATGTGTTTTAATACTCTAAAATAGTAGATTTTAGCGGGTTCCGTTGTGATAAGTTTAGCGTCTCTTCAATAGATGTCGCGCCTTGTACTAAAATCCCAGGATATAAACAGAACAAAATTCTGAGATAAAAGCATGATTATTTGTAAAATAAAATTAGAGACGCTGCCGAAACTCCGTTTTCTTTAATAAATACAATGCTGGCGACTAGACATAGTAATACGATATTTGTCTACGCACGTGCAGGCTGTAAGCTGTAGTAAATATGAGATTGCCAACAATCTAACAATTTTAAAAATATTTTATCGAGGAACAACTTGTTGCCAATACACTTTTTAGAGCCGATCTAATTTTTTAAATAACAAAAAATTTAAAAAAAAGTTCTTGCCCCAGCACGGATTCGAAACCGCGACCGTCAGATTAACTCGCTGCGGTGATACCGCTGCACTACGCTCGTTATATAAGGAAATCGGTCCGATGTCGTTAAATTTGATGCCTAGCGCTGGCCTGACAGAAATCGTATTTATTTTATGTTTAACCACTAATAATTAATATTATTAATACGATGCAAATACAATTCGCATGTTAGGTACCTAATTAGTTTTTCTTTTTCCGAACCAAATGTTTTGAAATAGTATATTATTTTAGGGGGCGGTTTGAGAGTATTTCCATAGTGGGAGTGGCCAGATATTATGGGTGGGCCGTCGACCAATTGTGTCTCTTTTTAACTTCCTAAAGGCCGTATGTCTGTTTCTCTCTTACTTTTAATGAATTTGTGTCGTCCATATAAACCTATAAGATCAATTTAAAATATGACCCAGCCCGGAGCAAGCTTGGATATCCTTTGACGATGTCTTGGCTTGATTCTTTCTTGGGGGGACTTTTCGCATGGAACTTTGAAACAAAAGATTATTTTTTGGTTTTAAAAAATTAAAAAATAAATTATTAGGTAGATCACTGAAAATTTTAGGTGGGTCATTGACCAAATGACCTGACGCCTGAAGTTTATTGATGAATATCAAAGTTTGGGGCATATGACTAAAACCGATGAAACTTGTAGCGTAAAACACGTGTACTACATGCCTCATCATGGCGTACTTAAAGAGAGCAGTCTAACAACTAAACTACGCGTAGTCTTCGATGCGTCGTGTCCAAGTACCAGCGGACACCCTTTTAATGATTTACAAATGGTTGGACCAACAATTCAGTCAGATCTTTTCTCGATTTTGTTACGTCATCGTAAATATAACTACGTCATCGCCGCAGACGTAGAGAAAATGTACGGAATGTGTCGAGTAAATCCTGATCAAACGTGTCTCCAGCGCATTCTTTGGCGTGATAATCCAGACAAGGCGATCGATACTTACGAATTGTTGACAGTGACGTACGGTACCAAATCAGCTTCATATTTAGCAATTAGATGTCTCTATCAACTCGGAATAGAATGCGAAACAGATTTTCCGATTGCTTCTCGAGTTATCAAAGAAGATTTTTACGTGGATGACATGTTAACAGGCGCGAATAGCGTGGAAGAAGCGATTTCTTTAGCAAACGAAGTTTCGGAACTTCTTAATAAAGCGGGATTTCATCTGCGTAAATGGGTTTCTAACAGTAACGAAGTTTTAGAAAATATAAAGACAGTCGACAAAACAGACATAATTGACCTTGGCTCAAATGAAAACACGAAGACGCTTGGTCTAATGTGGAATGGTCGGAAAGATTGTTTTTCGTATAAAATAGGTACTAACTTTAATACGCGTATTACAAAACGCACAGTCTTGTCTGAAATATCTCAGATTTTCGACCCTTTAGGTTTGCTAAGCGCAACAATAATACTGGCCAAAATCATTTTACGGGATATTTGGTTAGAAAGGTTAGGATGGGATAGTTCTTTATCACATTCACTACACACAAGATGGCTACAGTTTCGTGATGAACTAACGGCATTAAACGATATAAACATAGAACGGCAGGTAAGCTGTAAAAACGCAGTTCGAATAGAGATTCATGGATTTTCTGACGCGTCTGCCTACGCGTACGGTGCTTGTGTGTACATGAAGTCACAAAATAGCGAAGGCGACGTTTCGATAAAATTGATTTGTGCCAAGTCAAAGGTGGCACCACTGAAAATTCAAACTATTCCACGCTTAGAATTAACTGCAGCATTATTGCTTGCCCGATTAGTAAACAAGGTTAACACATCACTTAATGCACAAATTGATGAAATTACCTATTGGTGCGATTCTACTATCGTGCTAGGATGGCTAAACATGACCTCAAATGTTTTACAAGTATTTGTCGCGAATCGAGTTTCAGCTATTCAAGAATTATCAAATATTAAAAATTGGCGACACGTACCGACGGCAGATAACCCGGCGGATTTTGTATCACGCGGTGTCAAACCAAACGCATTGCTGTCTCTTGAAACTTATTGGTTTGGCCCAAATTGGTTACAGCAAGACGAGAAATTTTGGCCAAAACCTCAGCACCCAGACAATAATTTACCCGAGTTACGAAAAAACGTTGTATCACTTGAACTTTCAATTGAAACTCCGGTGATAGATTTTGAGAAATATTCTAGCCTAACGAAAATAGAGCGCACAATCGCATATTGTTTCCGGTTCAAAGATAATTGCTCTAAATCGCAGGGACAGAGAAAATTTGATTCTTTAACCGTAGAAGAAATTAAACGTGCTTCTATTTGTTTAATAAAAATAGTTCAACGACAGAGTTTTCCGCACGAAATATCAGCTCTTAAAAATCATAGCAAAATTGATAAGAGTAAATTATTAAAACTTACTCCATTTCTTGATGATAACGAAATTCTCCGCGTAGGCGGCAGACTAGCTAATTCAAATTTTGCATACGATAAAAAATACCCGATCTTGTTATGTTCTAAGCATATATTTACTAAATTACTATTCATACGAGAGCATATTCGTTTGTTTCATGCCGGACCGCAACTCTTATTAGCATCAATTCGGGAGTATTACTGGCCTGTAGCAGGACGCAATTTAGCGCGAAAAACCTACCATGATTGTGTGCGTTGTTTTAGAGTAAATCCTAAGCAGATCAATCCCATCATGGGAAACTTACCTGTTAGGAGATTGAATCCAGCTCCTCCTTTTTTCACGACCGGCGTGGACTACGCAGGACCTTTTTTCATAAAGGATAGGCAAGGTCGCGGCTGCAAGGTTACTAAAGCCTATATTAATTTGTTTGTTTACTTTGTTACCAAAGCCGTTCACCTCGAGCTCGTGTCTGACCTAAGTAAGGAGGCGTTCTTAGCAGCACTAAAACGCTTCATGTCACGTCGCGGAAGGCCGTCTCAAATGTATTCGGATAACGGAACCAATTTCGTCGGCGCCAACCTAGAGCTACAACAGTTTGGAGCATTTTTGCAAGAAAATTCCAAAACTTTGACTGAATCAATCGAAAACGAGGGAATTTCATGGTCATTCATCCCTGCATATTCTCCACATTTTGGCGGGCTGTGGGAGGCAGGTGTCAAGGCTACAAAGCACCATCTAAAACGTGTAGCAGGCAATGCTTTATTAACCTTTGAACAGTTTTACACCCTGCTAGTTCAAATCGAGGCGGTTTTAAACTCGCGTCCCTTGTCTCCTCTCTCAAGCGATCCTTCAGACCTAACCCCTCTTACACCCTCTCACTTCCTAATTGGGCGGCCCATTACTTCAACCATTGATCCAGATTACACTGAAATATCCGAGAATCGACTTAAACACTTTCAACGCATCCAACAGCTCCAACAGCACTTCTGGTCCAGGTGGTCTCTTGAATACGTCTCAGAATTACAACAGCGATGCAAATGGAAGACAGAAAAGGACTCACTCAAGATCAACGACATGGTCCTCATCAAAGAAGACAGCCAACCCCCTCTTAAGTGGTTACTCGGTCGTGTTACAGAATTGCATCACGGAAGAGACGGTGTAGCAAGAGTTGCTGCCATAAAAACTAGAACGGGATACATTAGACGCTCGTGTGCTAAAATATGCCCATTGCCTTCAAATCCTTAGTGTATAATATAAGGTGACTGTTCTAGACATTGACTAATAAGTTAATTCAACTATTGGTGAAATTAATGAACATATAACTTTGAAAGGATTCCCTTTCAAAGCGGGGGGCGATGTTTTGTATTTTTTTCTATCTTAATAAAAATCTGTTATATAAAAAAAACGTACGCGCCACTCTCTTTGTAACTATGACAATGAAGTCATGTTAGTCATGTCAGACAGCAGAACATTTTTGTCAGTTTACAAAAAATGTATTATTTAAAATAAATCACTAAATCAGTTTGAAAAATAGTATCTTCTGTTTTAACGTCAGAAGTGGCGAACCAGCCACAAAATACAGTCCACTACAAAAACCCACACAATATATATATATATATATATACAGGGTGATTCACGGTCGATGGTAGGTTAGACGTTTATGGAGAACGGAACGCGGGATTTTTTTGAAAATTTGGCAACGTGGGTAATTAGCTATGCTCTGTCCATCTAAAATATTTTCAGCATTGCGACGTTGCCGCTTCTATCAAAAAGTCCTAGCAACTTTATTTTTTTAAATGGAACACCCCATATATTAATAAATTTTTAGAATCGCTCTTTTATTACAATACTTTTTTGTTAATATTACCCTATACCTATCTCTATCGGTTTTCGAGATAAAAATTAGTTTGTGTTAAATATGGTCCAAAACATGGCCCTAATTACACGTAAGTAAATTAGTGCTCTCAATTCATGGAAAGTTGATATTTTGGCGGTAGTTTAGACAGACCCGATGTATTTATTTTTCACCATGAAATCGACTCCATATCATACAGGGCGTGCTAAGATTACTATTATTTCCGTTGTTCATAAAAGGGGTCAAATGTTCGTTTTTTTAAATGAAACCCCCTGTATATTAATCAATAAATTGAAAGACGAAGAAAAACGCTTTAAGATGGTACATCATATTCCTATACCTAAATCATCAAGTTTTCTTAATAAAAGCGCTTTTTTGTGAAAAAAAAAATAAAGACTTTAATTTTAAGTAACCATGGATATCAAACATCAAAATATCAAACTTACGACATTTTGACGACTGTGTTTAAAAAAATCTCCCAAAATGAACGCAGATAATCATTATTCAAACGAAGTTCTTATGAAATTATTTATTTTACACGGACAATGTGATCAAATCATTGCCAGAACTTGCAGAAAATTTAACCAAATGTATCCTGAATTGACACAAATGAACGAAAGGAAGTTTGTAAGATTACAAAATAATTTCATTAACTATGGCTCAAATTTAAAAGCGCCTCTAACATTACCAAAACCTGTTACTTCAAATGAAGATAATATTGTCAACGTTTTGGCATATTTTTATGCATATCCAGAGGCTTCCATTCGTAGTGCAGAAAAAGATTTGGGTGTATCATATGCTTCAATACAACGAATTTTGGGAAATCACGAAATGCATCCGTTTAAATTTACTAAAGTGCAAGCCCTCAAAGCAGAAGACTTTGAACGTAGAGTGCATTTTTGCGAAACCCTTTTAATACGTATACAAGAGGATCCGGAGTTTTTGTCAAAAATCATTTGGAGCGACGAAGCAAAATTTACAAGGGATGGGATTTTTAATAGAAGAAATAAGCATTTTTGGGCTGATCATAATCCTCACGTGACAAAAGAAATGGGATTTCAAGAAAAATTTGACCTAAATGTTTTTTGTATTTTAAAAAAGCACAAAATTAGCTTTTTTATTTATGATGCCACTTTAAATGCTGAGAGATATCTCGAAATACTAAGGACGACTGTTACCGATTTCGTCGAAAATTTATCTTTAGAGGATTATAGGAATTCGTGGTTTCAACTGGACGGAGCGCCAGCTCATTGCACCCAGGAAGTTTCCAGGGTACTTTATGAAATATTTGACGATCGTTGGTTTAGGCGCTTAGGGCCGTGGGATTGGCCACCGAGATCCCCCGATCTCACGCCGCTTGACTTTTATTTATGGGGTGTTTTAAAAGAAAGAGTGTACAGTACTCCAGTGCCTACCAAAGAAGAACTGCGACGGCGAATAGTTCGGTGTATTGAAGATCTGGATCCCCATGAAATTGAAAAAGCAACTACGAGTCGCGTACAAAAGCACATACTAAAATGTTTAGAATGTAATGGACAACATTTCCAGCATTTATTGTAAAAATTTCTTATTTTGTTTACAGTTTTGTTTTTTGAACCTTCCTAATTTTGTTATTTAATTTATTTTCACATGTTAATGAAATTATTTTGTAATCTTACAAACTTCCTTTCGTTCATTTGTGTCAATTCAGGATACATTTGGTTAAATTTTCTGCAAGTTCTGGCAATGATTTGATCACATTGTCCGTGTAAAATAAATAATTTCATAAGAACTTCGTTTGAATAATGATTATCTGCGTTCATTTTGGGAGATTTTTTTAAACACAGTCGTCAAAATGTCGTAAGTTTGATATTTTGATGTTTGATATCCATGGTTACTTAAAATTAAAGTCTTTATTTTTTTTTTCACAAAAAAGCGCTTTTATTAAGAAAACTTGATGATTTAGGTATAGGAATATGATGTACCATCTTAAAGCGTTTTTCTTCGTCTTTCAATTTATTGATTAATATACAGGGGGTTTCATTTAAAAAAACGAACATTTGACCCCTTTTATGAACAACGGAAATAATAGTAATCTTAGCACGCCCTGTATGATATGGAGTCGATTTCATGGTGAAAAATAAATACATCGGGTCTGTCTAAACTACCGCCAAAATATCAACTTTCCATGAATTGAGAGCACTAATTTACTTACGTGTAATTAGGGCCATGTTTTGGACCATATTTAACACAAACTAATTTTTATCTCGAAAACCGATAGAGATAGGTATAGGGTAATATTAACAAAAAAGTATTGTAATAAAAGAGCGATTCTAAAAATTTATTAATATATGGGGTGTTCCATTTAAAAAAATAAAGTTGCTAGGACTTTTTGATAGAAGCGGCAACGTCGCAATGCTGAAAATATTTTAGATGGACAGAGCATAGCTAATTACCCACGTTGCCAAATTTTCAAAAAAATCCCGCGTTCCGTTCTCCATAAACGTCTAACCTACCATCGACCGTGAATCACCCTGTATATATATATATATATATATATATATATATATATATATATATAAATGTTGTGGTTCTTAAAGATAATTAATTTTTGATCAAATTATGTACCATTAAAATTTTTCATAAATCCAACATGAACGGAGATATTTGGGGTTAAGTTTTTTTTTTAAATAATTTTAACGAGTATTTTAATTATAAATATTTTTAATATCCTTTAGCAGATTTTAATTTAATTTTGGTGACAAAACGCTCGTGTAGCGCTATATTATTACGTCCAGTGACGTCTCAGGGGGCGCCTTAACAAATAATATTGGCAAAAAATAAGACGCCACTGAGTTTTTGGTAATTTTTGTATTTTTTTCGGATTAAGCAACTACTTAATTAAAAAATTATTTAAAAATTAGACATTAAAGCATAATAAAATTAAATTAAAATATGTTAAGTTAAGGGACCATACCCACCTCATTTTACCGGTGCCGATGGACGATGGATTGAATCGTACGAATTGGCTGCAGATGAGTTTAACAAATATTTCCTGCAGTCCATTAAAGAAATGTCTAACTCTGTAGAACCCACAACTGTTTAGGGGGGGGGGGGCAGATGACAAGTGGGTCTATGTTTCTGTCTCCGGTGGAGCCTGATGAGGTGTATAGGGTTATGAAAGCGGTGGCGGGCGGGAACTCTGCGGGGGCGGACGGTATTCCATGTTCGTTGCTTAGTGAAGTTTCCAGTCAGATGGCACCTATCCTCAGTTATCTGATAAATGAGTCATTTGCGGAGGGGAAATTCCCCTCTTGTTTAAAACAATCAGTTGTTACCCCAATATACAAAAAGGGGGACAGTGTCAGGATTGAGAACTACAGGGCGGTCTCTGTACTCTCGGTTTTCTCAAAGGTGTTTGAAAAAATATTTTACATACGATTAATTGGTTTTTTGAATAAAAAGAATCTGCTATTTTCTGGCTTTCGTCCAGGAATGTCAACACAAGATGCTGTCTTGTCAGCTGTAAACTCTATAATAAAAAATTTGGATACTAAGTGTATGGTGAGCGGCCTGTTCTTCGACTACACAAGGGCTTTTGAAATGGTAGATCACACAATATTAAAAACTAAATTATTCAACTGTGGAGTGAGGGGTCTGTCCTATGACTGGGTGACTTCTTATCTGACGGGGAGAGAACAAAGGGTGGTTCTGAGAGCGGGTAACGGGGAGTATTGCTCTGGCCTGCAGAGTGTTGATATAGGGGTCCCTCAGGGAAGTGTCCTGGGACCTCTACTTTTTCTAATATTTATTGATAGTATAAAGAGTGGCAAAATGAGCCAGACCGAACAACTAACAATGTTTGCAGATGATGTTTCCGCAATAGTAACTGCCTCAGATGTCAAAGAACTGAGTAATAAAACTAGTGATTGTGCAGGTAATATGCAAGAATTCAGCGATGATAATAAACTGTTATTAAACTTATCAAAGAGTGAATCGATGGTGTTTTCCACGAAGGAACGTGATTTTAGCCTTTATATAAAGTCTAGAGCTGGTTCGGTCAAACAGGTAGATTATACAAAGTTTCTGGGAATAAGAATAGACTCTCAACTGTCTTGGATTATCCACATTGACAACGTCCTGCAAAGGTTGGCCCGTCACTCATTCGTGTTGTGGCGACTGAGATCATTTGTAAACAGAAGTGTACTTGTCATATTATTACGCCTATGTAAACTCAACTCTGTCGTAAGGGGTGGTGTGTTGGGGCAATTGTAACCGAATTAATGAGGTCTTAATCTTACAAAAAAAAAATAATAAGAACAATAATGTTTAAAAAAATGAGCTTCTCATGTCGTCAACTGTTCAGGGATCTTAGAATTCTAACTGTAACAGCAATATACATACTGCAATGTGCTTTATACGTTACGGATAACATACAGACTTTCAAACGGGCAGGTGATATGCCCCATCAACATTCTTTGAGAACCTTGGACGCTCTCAGATTGCCTTGTGATCGCCTCTCCCGTACGGCAGATAGCAGTTATGTAACGCCGATTAAGATATACAATCATTTGCCTAGTAAAATTAAAGAAATCAATAACAGAAACACCTTTAAAAATAAAATAAAACAAATGTTGTTACAAAATAGCTTTTATTCTCTTCAAGAATTTTTTGACGTGAAATTCTAAGGAAAATTATTGTGTACTTGTCTTTAGTGTGTGACTGAGGGAATGTATGGTTGCACTGTGAGGGTGAAACTACGTAAACGGCCGAGGGAGGTAATAGCTTGAATGTAAGTGTGAATGAGTTTGTTTAGAGTTTAGAAATTTTAAAACCGACGAACCATATGTCATTTTTTTATGATCAATTTGTGAATGAATAAATAAATAAATAAATATGGTTTCAGACGACACAAAACACCACAAATAATATGTTATAATCATCGCCAAGGATATGTATTACATATACAAAGATTGACTATTCACAGAAAATTAAAATTTTAATTTTTACACGAAAATGAAATTATAATGGCCAGAAATTATTTGTTTACTTGTGATTATGGAACGCGTCATTCGTCAGCATAGTTGGTTCGGTCTCCTGTCAACTTAATCCTGTAAATGCAAGGTTGCCAAATCTATTACAATTTTGCATTTTAGTATTTACATCAAAGTGTCTGGTATCATATAATGGCAAATCGGGAGTGCGTTAGCGTTACTTGTATAGTGTTTGCTCAGGTTTGCTGGGGTTTGTTCAGGTTTTACCCACTTTTACTTAGTCTTTTTTATATTGCATTGTTTTGGTGGTGCGACTGATTATTTGTTTTGTAAAAGTACACAAAATGTGGATTGACTAGGACCTAGGACGCAACAAAAACACAAGCGTCTACATATAGCTCGTCACTTTTATTCCGTGCATATTGAACGGTGGATCGGAGGGCACCCTAAGGTCGGAACAGGGTTAGCACCTGGTTAGGGGCCCTGACAAGTCTCTTTCCTCGCAGGCGAAGAGGGATCGGTCACTTTTATTCCGTACATGCACCAAGAAGGGACCCCAACCAACACCTTGGCGCATCGATCCCGCTTCGCCTGCGAGGAAAGGGACTTGTCAGGGCCCCTAACCAGGTGCTAACCCTGTTCCGACCTTAGGGTGCCCTCCGATCCACCGTTCAACATGCACGGAATAAAAGTGACGAGCTATACCTAGACGCTTGTAACAAAAACATTAAGATATCAATCAAGTTTGGCGACACTGTCAGCAACCTTTCAATATTAAGGAGTTTTCGCATTGCAAAATTTCAAAATAACGTGTTTTTATTCAACTTTATCTTGATTTTTCTGATAGAAAAAGTGCTTCATCCATAATTTTTTTTGCTTTAATCCCCTCTATTCAACCTACTCTGTCTTTTAAAACGATTAAAATTGCCAAGTTCGGACATACTTAAAGTGCACAAGACCCAACTAAAATTATTAATCATCTTCATCTGAAACGTATCTGTCCAAATCTGGGTCTGTATCCTTTTCAATTTTTTTGTCTACTGGTAAGTTGTAATAATATTGCTGGATATCTTTGTCCAACAAATTAACAATCTCAAGTAAGTTTTCTTTTTTTTTAACTTATTGGACATTGACCACTATATAGAGTAGTAAGAGGGTGCTTAACTAAATTATTTAGCTTTTGTCCTTTTTAAAAAAAGTTTCGTGTTTAAAAGGTTCTTCTTTGTTTAAGGAGCATTTAAATTTTACAGGAGCCTCCTCTTTAATATATAGTAACCAGCAAACTTCCCGTAATTTAAATGATTTATTTTTAGCTTGTAGATGCCCTTCTGACATTAGATCTGAAAACGCCAAAAAATGTTGTTCTATAACATCAACTTTAAATTTATTTTTCTTGCTAGCAGTGCGAACAAGTTGGTACCAGTCTCGTGGAACGTGTATATCAAAATTGCATTTCTTTTTAGCTCGCTCTATTACCGAGTGATCCACGTCACATTCTAAATGGGTGTGACCTAGTAGAACCATCATGGACAATTCCCTTGTCATCATAAGGGCTTAAAGCAGTTTTAATTTGTTCAATTGTAAAAACGGTATGGTGGAAGGATCTAATGGAATTTTGTGGTCCCCAATTTTTTGTTATTAAGTAAACATTCATGATAATCCTCAAAAGAAATAAATTTTAGAGCAGACGATTGGACTCCTTTAAATACCAAAATGTGAAATCATATTTTCCAAGAAAATTGTTCGAAAACCGTTACTTTTTAGTTGTTCACTTTTGTGAGCACTATCTTCCACAGTTTTATGTAATTTAAAGCAGTAAATATCTTCAAAATGGTATATTAAACTGTCTGTATCGGTGTACAATAATTTTGTACATCATTATTTGTATATTAATAACACTTTGGGTTCTCTTGATAAATGCTGGTACATCTATGTACATAGATAAACCTGCATTGATGGGATTATACTTATTAAAATTTATTTTTAAAAACCATATTTCAACCAAAGACCAGCCACTATCACGCTCTTGAAACTCTTCCATTTTAAATATAATTCTGTTTAATACATTCATCTGATACCATTCAGCCAAGTTTGTAGTACGTTCAATATTTTCATTTTTCGTAGTGAAATGCTTTATTTGTTTGAGAAAATACGAAAAGCTTTTTGTAAAAAACTCTTTGGGGTCTTTGTATTTGAAATTGATAATGATACCTTTAAAACTAAACCATGTCTCATAGGTGCCGTAAAAGCTTGGAAGACCTATATCTGGAAGTTTAGCGATAGCTCTTCCAACCTGAGCCGTCACATTTGACATAGAAACAGTTGCTTGTTTTGCTGTTTCTCTTTCTTCGAGGCGAGATTTAGCTTTCCCTATGATTTCGTAAAATGAATTCTCGATATTTAAACGTTTACTTTTTTCATCCTTTTTCAAAAATTCTAATCGAGTTTGTGTTTTATCAAATTCATAGAAATCTTCTTGAATACTCTTTAAGCGAATTTCTATTTGAATATAATTTTCTTTATGTTGATCTTTCGTTACAAATTCTTTAAATCGTTTTAACCTTTCACCAATAACTTCACGTGGATATTCTAATTGGGCGATTTAATCCTCAATATCTTTTTTTAACGGCATTTTGCGTTATTTATTCTAAGAGAAAAATAGTGTTGCCCGAAACTGATGTTAAATACGATTTATTTACATGATTAATTTTACCTTTGAAATATTCTACAAATTTTGACAAATCTGTCAACACAAATTCACTAAAGAAATTTTTATTATTATTATGTACCTCTATCGAGAATTGGCTTTTTTAGGAAAGGAATAGGAAGAAAAAAATGGAACGGACTCACTTTTTCGTGCTTTTTCTTTCGATGACGTGATTACTTCTTATTCGTGGGCTGGGAACTTCCGGCTCTGTAGGCCATAAAAATGTTACTTCTTTTGATTCAAAGGACCATATACGTTTATATAACTTTACTTTAATTTATTTTTGCTTAAAAAAACTTTACAATTACGAGACAAAAATACTTCCTTCTTCGATGACTTTTCTTGACTTCTTTTTTTCTTTTCATTTCCCTGGATACGAATCTTCATGGGCGCAAACATTTAGTAAAATTAATATAAAATCCTACATTAGCTATTTAGGAAATTTTAACATTGTCTCATTATTTAGTTGTAGCATAAAATCTTGACGTGTGAAAGTACTTTTGTATGCACTAGCATTAATAAATATTTGTATTTGTATTTGTAAACGTTAAAGTTCAATTTTCTTTGTTCTGGCATAAATATGCTGAAATAATAATGAAACTGTACTTACAGTTTGAATGCTTCTTTTTGTTATGAAGATTTTGTATTTTGAGGATCACAATGCAATGACTGTATCATCCCTTGAGTACTACCCGTACCACTGGAGAGTTTTTCAGGACTCTAACCAAGCCTAAATTGCCCAGTATCCGGTGTGAAGGACCATCATGATGGGTATTGGGCATTTCCAAACCCCCATTTTTTGCTGTGAATTGATTTGTGTTACATGCGTCGCAACGCGACCATCCGCAGGTTAATGATCACTAGCATTTGTTGTAAATTAACACTTTATTAACTTGACAGGGTGAATGACAACTTTTGAATATCATTTTCTTAACTAATCTAGCTTTCTGACATGATAAACACAAAGAACGTGGATTTAACAACCCCGTGTTCCGCACTCTGCCGAAACAAAATGTATGAATTTAAATTGAATGTGTCTCGTTTGGCAACTTATGGATGACTCCCTGATAAAAATATAAATGATGACGATCTCCGCGAGAGGGATGATCGGTATCCTCACTGACATTTTGGGTTGCCTGCCAGTACGAAACTAAAAGGCAATAAAAATGTATAGTGAATGCCAAAAATGACGACAGGGTCGGAATAAAGACTTTGATATGCCTGATGCTAAATGATCTTATTGATCGACAATCTCACTAATTCACCTGCTCATCATTTACTTTTCTTTTCGTTTTTTAATTTTAGCCAAGTGATTTTATTCTGAACAATAGAGGTGTTTTCTTAGATTTAGTTTTTTCTAATGTATCTAATCTTACTGTACCTACCTTCATAAGGCACGTTATAGGAATTATATTCAAACACTGGAGGTTGAACTTTATGAACAGCCGCGGGTGTTTTGGAAGCATATGAAGAATTTAAGGCAGTCTAATGATCTTCCTGATGCTATGTATTTAAATGACAAAACAAGTTTGAATGGCCAAGATGCAGTTAACCTTTTTGCTTCCCTTTTTGAGTAGGTTTACTTTAGAGGTGGCAGAGCTGTTCCAAAGTATAATATTGATACTGTTCTTCATATTTTTAAGATATCGGCGAGGTTGTCTGACGTTTTTTCAGAACACTACTCTCCTCTTTATTATTTGGGCCTGATGGTGTCTTTTATACTAAAAAACTGTGTGTACACCTAGTCCTATCCACTATTTAAGTTATTCCATTTATCACCGAACTGTGGAATTTTTCCTGTAAAGTGGAAGTATATTTATATTCAGCTGATATACAAATCTGGTAATAGAGATAATGTACAGAATTATAGGGGAGTTAGTATGCAATCTGCAGTTCTAAAGATCTTGGATGGATTAGTTGCTGATTGGTTGTCCTCTTTGTGCAGTGGAATAATAGTTGGTGACCAGCATGGCTTTTACACTGTTCGTTCTACCCTGACCAATCTTCTAGAGTACCATCACTGTCTGCGTCAATCCCTTGAACAGGGTTATTGCATCGATAGTATTTATACAGACTATTCAAAGGCCTTTGATCGAATGGATCATGGCCTATTGTTGGAAAAATGGAGACTAATGGGTATAGAGAATCCTATGCAAAATTGGTTTCAAAGTTGTTTGATGGGTAGGTATCAGTGTGTCAGGATCGGTAATTATTTATCAAATCAATTTGAAATACAATCAGGGGTACCCCAGGGTTCCCACTGCTGACCACTGCTCTTTTTGCTATTGACTAATGATATCAATTTCCACCTTGATCCTTCTCATTTCATGTTTGCAGATGATTCCAAGATCTATCGAGTTATACATGATTGGACTCTTTTGCTCTTCAGCGTGACTTGAGCGTTTTGTATGAGTGGTCAATCACTTGAACTTGAACGCTTCTAAATGTTCTGTGATAACTTTTTCTCGAAACAAGAATTTCCATCAATTTATTTGTGATATTAATGCTGATAATTTAACCCGATCAACTCAAGTAAAGGATCTGGGAGTCTATTTTGACAGAGTGTTAAGTTTCAGTAATCACACAAGTACGATAGTCGCTAGAGCGTTTCAGAGGCTGGGTTTTATTCTGGGACATTGCAAGGATCTCTCCCCTGACATCTTAAGGTTGCTAATATGGGTCTATTGTCTTGTAACCATATTATCAAAATCACATTAGGTCCATTAAGCATATTTGCAATCCATTAAGCGAGTTCAGGATGGGTTTCTAAAGGCATTTTCTCGTAAGATTAGTCTTAACTTGTCGGACCTGTGCTATAGTGAAAGATGCAGATTGTTGAATTTCCATACATTGGAGGATTGTAGGACTTGTCAGGAACAGTTCTCTACAAACTCGTCAACAAAACGCGCCAAATTTACTCCGGCTTCTGGATTTTAATGCTCCTTGCCATATTCACCATATAAGAGACCATACTTTTTTCTGAGTTCCCTTTCACCATACTAACTATGGCTTCAGTAGTCCTATGTCCAGAAGTCAAAGACGTTTTAATGCCAACTGTAATGTGTTGGACTTGCCCATGCCTTTATATTCCTTTAAGAAAGCAAGTAATAACTTAGTAAGCAGGTAAAAGATTAGCTTTGTGTATTTTAGGGTATCTGTATTTTATATTTTCTATTTCAGTCCGAAGTAGTATTATTTTGATATCCGTCATCTTGTGAAAGATTTAATAATACATATATTGTTTGTTTGTTTTTATTGTAAAAATGGAGTTACAATTGATAATAAATAAAAAAACTATTACCTCTTTTTAATTCTTTTGCTCCTTGTTAAAAAAAAAAACATGTAGCTCTGCTGGCTTGAGTTCAAGCCAGGAAAGCCACGCTGAATACCCACTAAACCAAATTATTTTCCTAAATATTTTTATACTCGAATTTTTGGCCAATTAATTGCTTCTGAAATATGTACAGATACTGAGACAAAAACAAACTTTTATAAATAAAACAGCTCTTTTCACTTTCGTCATATTAAGGAATCAAATACCATTGCTTAAAACCATGAAATAATAACTGTATAATCTGTGACTATCTGCCACGTTTTAGGACTAATTTATTACCACTTTCTAATTTTTTTGCTGCTTCTTTTTATAAAAACATGTTACTCTGCTGGCTTGCGTTCAAGCTAGCAGAGCCACGCTGAATAACCACTAAAGCAAATTATTTTCCTAAATATTTTTATTCTGGAATTTTTGGCCACTTAATTACCCCTGAAATATGTGCAGAGACTGAGAAAAAACAAACTTTTAGAAATAAAACAGCGCTTTTCATTTTCGTCAAAGCAAGGGAACCATTACTTAAAACCACGAAATAATAACTATAACCTGCGAGTATCTGCCACGTTGTAGGACTGATTTGTTGCTTTAAAAAAAATCGTGGCTCTACTGGCTTGAGTTGAGTCTTTGGTGTTACCACTCAAATCCATGATAAAAATGCAAAACAATGCACAACCAAATAATACAAATTGTACAACTTTTTTTTATTTTAAACGAACTTGCAACAACAAATTCGCAGCCTTGACACAATGACGCATAGCACAGGCAAATGGACGGAGCGAACTGGCTCGCAACGAATACAAATTAAGAGAAGTCCGGCTTTCTAGTAAAAAGAGATGCAATTTTTTGACATTTCAAATTTATTACTAGCACCACCAACACCTAATGCATAACTCTCACTACTGGTAAAGACGGTTGTGACAATTGTGTCGATCGCTCGAGTGACGTAGCTGGTAGGCGGGGTGAGTGGCAATCATGGCGGAGGTTCAAATTTATTTTAACTGTCTTTCCAAAAACGCATAATTACGAATTTTTGTTGATATCAACAAAAATTCGTAATTGTGCGTTTTTGGAAAGAAAGAGTTAAAATAAATTTGAAAGCAGAAAGAAAAGCTAGTTGACTATTAAAAGGTTGAACGGATAATAAAAGTATACTGGAAAAAAATGTATTTACAAACAATAGATAAATACAAAGTTACGCAAATATATTAAAAGACGAAGACTTAAATATCTCTTAAAATTAATTATTGTCTAGGTTCTGTTTGATCTTCATTAACGAAGTTGTTACCTGAAACAAAAAAAGATATAAACTGTTCTAAGAAGTTAATATCACTAATTTGTAAGCACACAACATGCAATGAATAAATATTTTTAACTAGAGCAAAGCTGATCAAGTCCAGGAGGGCAATGCAGAGTTAACATGTACTCGTCAAGATGTACATATACGTTTATTTCCGAAGCTTAACGTAGTGAAGCTACATACAAACGTATTCCAATCGACAACTTGTGTTATAGTCCGGCAAGGAAAAATAGTTTCTCGTGCAATGCATCAATTGACACACAAAACTGTTATTTGACATTGTATTCCTAAAAGTGGTAAAATATCAGTCAGTAAAACTTAAAGGCAAAATGGCCGCTCTCTTGCTTCAATCAATCACATGAGGGATGCAAAGCAAATCCAAAAAACGTCCTGACTATACCTGATTTTCACTTCGGAAATAAACGTATACGTATAGAAGAATACTCAACTCTGGATTGCCTTCTTGGCCCTATCATCTTAATGCCTCTGTATTAAAAGAAGTGACCTCTACTTAAAATTTCTTAAATATCTTGCAGCTTATGCAATATAGAAATTTGCAGATGTCAGAGCCAGTGGCGGCTGGTCCTAAAGGGCACAAGGGCACGTGCCCACTCTAGATTTTCGACAAATAAAAAATCTTTTATCAAAGGTCAAAAAGAAATAATACACCGCCGCGCCTCAATACCTCTTTCCTTGAATGTCACACGCACCACGGCGAACACGACCGCCGGCGATCAAAACTTATCTCCGGGGACACAGCAGATTTGTCCCAATTTCATCATCAATTTTGGTGGCGACGCCGGACTATGCATTGGAGAATTAGGATTAAAGTCGCGTGCTAGCGGCATCGCGATGGGCACAATATTTCGTGTCTCCTAGCACTTGTTTATTGTTTGGATTTCGAGCGGCGTTGTCCTTGGCGTTGGCGCGGCGGGCGGAAGAGATTATTGCACAATTTTATGTTTAGTTTTCTTGATATATTAACACGTGAAGGCCTAATAATTTTTTTTGTGGTCAGTTGAGGGATTTTTTTTATTTAAATAGTTTATTAATTATTAGTAGTGCATTAGTGCGTGGTATTACTAGTAATTCTAGTACTGTGTATTTTGTTTTGTTCTTACTTTTGGGTTTTCCCGATCCGCCGTTTCCAAAAAATGGAATCTGAAATAAACTCAGTGCAATATTTATTACAAAAGACTGTTTTACAATTTTTTAAGTAGTTATTATTTATTGATTTGTATTTGTGCCCCCCCCCCCCCCCACATAAAAAAGTCACGAGCCGCCACTGGTCAGAGCAAAGCCAATCAAAATACAGCGTTGCTCCGACTTCTTCATGCCCATATAACTACACAAATCTGAACTGAAGCAACACTAACAAAAGACTTCAGTAAAAAACTATAAACTCTTAAAATAGTCTTAACAAAAAATAAAAATGTACTTAATTTTAAAAATAACAAAATATGTTTGAAAAATTACAATAAATAATTGAAAAATCAAAACTATATACAGTAAAACTTGTCTATAAGGGCCACCATAAAATTAAGAATAATTGGCCTTTATAGAAGGGTGGCCAGTATTGCCAGGTAACAGTTATTATTTGTACAAAAAAGTAAACATTTACTCAGAGGGGTTTCTAAAGCCTAATACCATTTACATATCACAGTTTAATTATAACTAAAATAAAAGTTCATTTCGAGATTTGTTTTTTATTTAATTAGGTGCATATTCACGTACATATAGCGAACAAACGTTTTTATAAAATATATACCTACCAAAAACATTATCTAAATCTAAGTACATATGTGCATAAGTGTCAATAGTACAGTGTTATAGGTACAGGGTCTTCCAACGAGGACTGAACAGGGGCTCATTTTTGAGCTTCCTTGTATTTAATGAAAAATCTAAAATAGCCAATCGATGTACTTTTTCCTGCAGAATTCAAAAATGAAACCAAAAATTTATTTGAACCAGAAACAAAAGAGTTACGCTATGGATAAGGTGTTTTTTAAATGGAACATAGCTTTTTTATACGATTTTCGGAACGAGTGATTTTTTTTATGTCCGTTCTGATTAAAATATTTAATATTGTGACAGCTATTTTTATTAAATTTTAATGTTTTATCCAGTATAATTTAACTTCAACCTGTTTGAAACATACACTAGGTAATAAAGGTAAAATCACCTTGAAATCCTTCAAAGTCAAAAAATTTGACAAATTTACTATAATATTGCCGAAATGAAATATTCATTAGATGAGAGATTGCAGATTGTTATCTTGTTCTGCATATGCCAAGAAAATGCAAGAGAAGCAAGGAGAAGATTTATTGCAAATTTTCACAGAAATATATCCGTCAATACTATTCTAAGGATAAAGAACCTATTCGAGGAAAATAAAACATTACATGACAGAAAAAGAATTCCAGAAAGGAAAAGAAATCGAGACCGTGCCATTGTGAATTATTTTCGACTGAATCCAACCAAATCAATTTCGGACGCAGTTCGGGACGTTCAATACGGCGGCGGTGTAAGACGCAGAAGAGTTACCCAAGGAACTGTTCACAGGACTTTAAGAAATCATAAATTTAAGCCTTATCATATCCTTCCACTTCAACATCTAACACCGGCACAAAAAGAACTTCGCTTCCAATTTGTTTCCCAAATTGTGATTCGGCAAGAAAACGAAGACCCTAATTTATTCAGAAATATCTTATGGACTGACGAAGCCACATTCACAACATCGGGGGTTTTCAATAGACATAATAATCATCACTGGGCCGTTGGAAATCCAAGAAAATTTCAGACAATTAAATTTCAGGGAAGGACTTCAATCCATGTTTGGTGTGGCATAAAAAATAATAGAATTTTGGGACCAATATTTTTTAACGGCACTGTAAATGGACAGAGATACTACGAGTTCTTAGAAAACGAAATTGAGAACTTTTTGTAAGATTTACCATTGGAAGAATATCAAAATTTAATTTGGCAACATGATGGTGCCCCTCCGCATGCCGTGCGTGAAGTTATTCAATATTTAAACGGACGCCACGAAGAATGGATTGGTAGAAATGGAACCTATGCTTGGCCACCCAATAGTCCCGATATGTCAGTATTAGACTCATTTCTTTGGGGCCATTTAAAGAACGTGGTATACAAGCAGCGAAACCACGATATTGATGAGATCATGCAGAAAATTGTGAACGAAATAAATCGCCTTAACCAGGAAAATCACATTATAACAGCAAGTTTGGAAAGGCTACAAAGAGGTTATCGCTCTTGTTTCGAGAACAACGGAGGTCACATTGAACATTTAAATTATTAGTGTTTTTTTTTTAGTTAGTATAGAGTTGGAATTCTTTTTCTGTCATCTAATGTTTTATTTTCCTCGAATAGGTTCTTTATCCTTAGAATAGTATTGACGGATATATTTCTGTGAAAAATTGCAATAAATCTTCTCCTTGCTTCTCTTGCATTTTCTTGGCATTTGTAGAACAAGATAACAATCTGCAATCTCTCATCTAATGAATATTTCATTTCGGCAATATTATAGTAAATTTGTCAAATTTTTTGACTTTGAAGGATTTCAAGGTGATTTTACCTTTATTACCTAGTGTATGTTTCAAACAGGTTGAAGTTAAATTATACTGGATAAAACATTAAAATTTAATAAAAATAGCTGTCACAATATTAAATATTTTAATCCGAACGGACATAAAAAAAAATCACTCGTTCCGAAAATCGTATAAAAAAAGCTATGTTCCATTTAAAAAACACCTTATCCATAGCGTAACTCTTTTGTTTCTGGTTCAAATAAATTTTTGGTTTCATTTTTGAATTCTGCAGGAAAAAGTACATCGATTGGCTATTTTAGATTTTTCATTAAATACAAGGAAGCTCAAAAATGAGCCCCTGTTCAGTCCTCGTTGGAAGACCCTGTACATATACATATGTAGTTACAACATTTATTTTTGGATACAAGATGTATTGTATATCAAATTTAATTTTATGCATGCATTTTATGTGTTTTTAAGAATTTTTAAAATACATTTCAATTTTTGTTTGCTTTAGGTTTTTTAATTTTCTTTTAAAAACTTCAGCTTCGCATTTTAGTAAAGTTTGAGAGACATCTATAGCTAGTTCACCATTGTTATTACACAGTAAATAATTTTGAACATCTCTTAATTTTGCACACACTTCACCCATATTCGTCAAAGTAGTTTTAGGGTTTTCGCATTCCTCCGCGTCACTATTGATGTCAGAATTTTGCTCTTCGTCATTATGAGCTAGTTCTTCAACAATTTCTGATATGCTAAAATTGGGACTCTCTGTAGGTGCGTCACTATCAATCAAAGCAAACTCTTTCAAACTCACAATTTTATTATTAATTGAGGGAAAGAGCTGGGCAAGGGGTATTTCATCCTCTTCGCAAAAACGTGCTTCTTCTTGGACAATCTCAAAAAATCCGGCCTTGAAGAAACACTTTTTAATTGTGAGGGGAGAAACTTTTTTCCAGGCACTTGATATCCATATAAGGGCACTCGTTAAATTTAAACTTTTTTCAGAAGCTTCAATATCACATCCACTGTCAATGAACGTTAGAAGCCTTTTAATAAGGTACTGCCGGTATAATATCTTGAAATTCTGAATTATTCCTTGATCTAACGGCTGACAATGCGAAGTGGTATTTGGAGGCAAGAAGACTAACTTGATATTATTTAGCAATATTTTTGAATGAGAAGTAGCATTATCCAAAAACAAAAGCACACGCCTGTTTTGATTTTTCATTTTCATATCAAATTTATGCAGCCATTTTGTCATAATTTCTGACGCCATCCAAGCCTTTTTGTTGGAAACCCATTCTAAGGGCAATTTATTAATATGGCTACCCTTAAAACAACGAGGGTTTTTACTTTTTCCTATGATCAGTGGATATTCTTTCTCGCCTTCCATATTTGCATAGAGTTAAATAGTCAATCGTTGTTTCGCTGCTTTTCTCCCTGTACATTTATCATCCTTCAAAAAAAAACGTTTTATTAGGCATGGCACGGTAATAAACACCAGTTTCGTCCGCATTATACACATCTCTTGGGGAATAATCTTTCAAAATTAACAGTAAACTGGATTTCCAGGCTTCTACATCTTCCAAATTTATATTGGCTGCCTCACCACAAATTGATTTAAATGTGATATTGTGCCGCCGACAGAAACAATCCAACCAGCCATTTGAGGCTACAAAATGTTCCACTTTTAAATTGCTTGCTGCCTCAAGTGCTTTTTGTTTAATTAACGGTCCAGATATTGGAACATTTTTACTTCTTGCTTTGCAGAACCAATTGTAGACGACTTGATCTACAGCCAATCCTCCCGACTTCGGAAATTTCCGCTTTTGTTCTAAATTAACACCTTCTTCAAACATTCGTTTTAGTTCAGTTTTATTCCTGATAATATCATTTATTTGGGATTTTCCAACAACAAACTTTTCAGCCAGTTTTCGCCAACCCAACGCATACTTTTCACTTTCCGCGATAAGATCAATTTTGTCCTTCAGTGACAAACGTTTTCGTTTTAGGGACATTATTAAACACGCTTCGATTCCGAACACGATAACAACTTTACTCTTATCGATCTAAGACACAACTAAAAATATAATGTGAAGATAATCACCCTATAACCCAGGCCCGTAGCCAGGGGGGCGAAAGGGTGGACTGAGCCCCCCCCCCCCCTAGAGCTGGTCTGAGCCCCCCTAGAAAAGTTACCTATATTTCTAAACGAAAATGTTTATATCGACGTTGAAACGTGCAACACCGCTTTAAAATTTAAGTTAAAATTATTTGTTTAACTGAGATCCTGGAACCATTCGATCCTGATAACAAAGACTGCAAAGTTGACAGGTGGCTCAGTAAAATCGACCAGTTAGGGCGTATTCATGGATGGTCGGAATACGAGCGGGCTTATTTTATGCAGGCAAAATTGCAGGGCGCTGCAAGGAGCTGGTATAATAGGCTCGATCGATATGACCAGACATGGGGCGAGTGGAAAGTGGCGCTTTCACAGGCATTTCCAAGACAGCACGATTATGCTGAGCTACTTCTTGAAATGCTGGCGCGGGTGAAAATAGAAGGCGAGTCCATGACTCATTACTATCATGACAAAATGTCAAAGCTAGCAAGGTGTGAAATTGCAGACGAAAAGGCAATTTCATGTGTGATCAACGGTCTCCCTAGGGAATTGCGGTGGAATGCAAGGGCGTTCAAATGCAGTTCTCCTGGCGAGCTGTATACTGAGTTTCTGTCTTCGTTTGACAGGTATCAGAAGCAAACAGGCGACAAGAGGCGTAACACAAGCGAACAAGGGAGTGGCACTACCCAGAAAATATCAAGGCGACCGGTGGAAGAGACAGGTATTCGGTGCTATAACTGCCAGCAGATAGGCAGTCATCTGAGCAGGGATTGCCCGAACCCAAGAGTGGAGCGGTGTATCCGGTGCAGGCAACCGGGACATGACCACTACTCGTGTCCGGAGAGGCGACATGGTGGACCAAAGGCGGCTGGTTCTTCACGTGGTGGCCATACATTCACAAAACGGCGGGCGCAGGTAAGAATTGTTGAAGTGTGTGACAATACTTATAAGAAATCGGCAATTATGGAGGATGGTAGGCGTTTGAGGGCGTATATAGACACGGGCAGTGGGAGAAATGTGATAACGGGCGAATGTTTTGACTTACTCGGCGACCTCAAAGTTAGACCATCTTCCGTAATTCTGAAAGGGTTTGGCGGAGCGCTATGCACAGTGAGGGGCGAGACGGAGCTACCAGTCACTGTGGATGGTGTCCCTTTAACTGTAATGGCGTTAATCGCCGAGTGTGACCTTGCTGGCGCTTACAGTGCAGGGTGGCGAGGCGCAGTTGACTTCTACCCAAAAGGCGGAAAACTTCATTCAGCTGATAACTTTGGATGAAGATGATATCGAGGCGAAAATCACACATCGAGTGCTTCCACTACAGCATGTTCTGGTAGCCCCAGGCGAAGAGGCTCAAGTGGAGGTGGAGGTGGAAGACATGCATGTTGGCGAGAAATGCTGGGTACCTGCAAGGCGATTCGAGTGCAACGGAGCACTAGTGGCAATCGGAAACCACATTTTGGAAGGCGGATCAGCTGGCGTGCTGACAGTGACAAACTGTGGCACCCAACCCGTACAGTGGCAAGCTGGGCAAGTGATGGCAAGGGCGACGATGTTAGGTCCAACTGTCAAGGTACACAAAGTTGCGGTGAGTACAAATTTAAATGACGATAATGGCGAAAGTAGTATGTTTGATTTGACATGTGTGCATGTAGGTGACATAGGTGCGCATGATAGGCGGCGATTGCTCCAATTACTGTCAAAAATGAGAGGGTGTTTCTCAAGTAGCGATACTGATCTAGGTCTTACTACGTTAGGCGAAATGAAAATTAGAGTTGAAAGTGACCGGCCAGTGGTGTATCGACCTTATAGGTTATCAATGCATGAAAGGGCGGTAGTGAGAGATAAGGTGGATAGTCTTTTACAAAGTGGCGTTATAAGAGAAAGTGAATCGGAGTATGCTAGTCCCATTGTGTTGATACCTAAAAAGAATGGCGATGTGCGCATGTGTGTGGACTACAGAGCGCTGAATGCTGTGACTATCAAGGATCGTAGTCCCATGCCTTTGGTGGAGGATCAGTTAAACAAATTGGCGGGAAAATGTTTCTACACTACCCTTGATTTGGCGCAGGGGTATCATCAATGCACGAAGATTCTATATCAAAGACGGCGTTTGTGACTCCCGATGGCCACTATGAGTATCTACGTGTACCATTTGGTTTGGCGAATGCACCGGCGGTATTTCAACGAGTGGTGAACAAAATGTTGCAAGGATTACAGAATGATCTTGTGTTGGCGTATATGGATGACGTTCTGCTGCCTACGGCGACACTGCGAGAGGGTTTACTTCTGCTTGAACGTGTTCTTGACATGGTGGCGAAGGCGGGGTTAAAATTGAACTTATCAAAGTGCAAATTTTTAGAGACGAAGTTAGAATATTTGGGGCATGAAATAAGTGCTGCAGGTATACGTCCAGGCGAAAAGAAAGTACAGGCGGTAAAACAGTTTCCTACACCTACTACCGTACATGGTGTTAGACAGTTTATAGGTTTGGCGAGTTATTTTAGGAAATTTGTGAAAGGCTTTGCAATAATCGCTAGACCTTTGACAAATTTAACTAAGAAGGACATATCATGGCGCTGGGAGGCGACTGAGCAGGCGGCTTTTGACAAACTTAAATGTTTGCTATCAGAAAGACCAGTTTTGGCATTGTATGACAGTAAGGCTGTTACTGAAGTACATACTGATTCGAGTAAATGGGGCGTGGCAGGAATTTTACTGCAACAACAGGAGAATGAGGCGTTACAACCAGTTTTCTACTATAGCCGAGCTACTACAATAGCAGAGCAGGCGTGGCACAGCTATGAACTTGAAACTTTGGCGATAGTGGAGGCGACAAAGCGTTTTAGGGTGTATTTAATCGGAGTACACTTTAAGGTGGTAACAGACTGTTCAGCAGTAAGGGCGACTTTGCTGAAGAGAGATCTGGTACCTAGAGTAGCTCGATGGTGGATGTCGCTACAGGAATATGACATGGAAATTGAGTATAGACCTAACGCGAAGATGCAACATGTTGATGCTTTGAGTAGAAACCCGGCAAATGTATGTATGGTAACTATGACAGAGGGAGATTGGTTTTTAACAGTACAGTTACAAGACGACAAAGCGCAGGCGATTGTGACTGCTTTGACTGCAGGAACGGCGGATAAAGGCGTGAAACAGGTGTATAAGGTAGTAAATGGGCGATTATATAGAAAAACTTTATTGGGCGATAGATTGTATGTTCCATCAATGGCGAGATTTAATTTGGCGCGCAGACATCATGATGACATTGGGCATCCGGGCGTTGAACGATGTTTGAATTTGGTAAAACAAACTTATTGGTTTCCTAAAATGGGGCGGTTTATTAAAAAGTATGTGCAGGCGTGCATTAGCTGTGCTTTTGGGAAAGGCGACCATGGGCGGGCAGCAGGATTACTGCACCCTATTGAAAAGGTGGCGATACCATTTCACACGGTACATATTGATCATGTTGGCCAGTTCTCCAAAAGTACAAAAGGGAATCAATATGTGATCATGGTGGTAGATGCTTTTACTAAGTATGTGGCGGAAAAGGGTGTTAAGCATGTGCTGAATGCAATTGCAACACCCAGGGCGAATGGTCAAGTGGAGCGACAGAACCGCACTTTGCTGAATGCGATTGAAGCAAGTGCAGCATCTGAAGTGACTTGGGATGAGAAGCTTCCAGAAATTATATGGGGTATGAATCAAACAGCAAATCAAAGTTCCGGCTTTTCTCCGGCACAACTGATGTTTACTCAAACAAGTGGAACAAATGCAGAGCTGACTGGCGATGTGCAAGAGACAAACTTAGCACAAGGCGATACGGACACCTTTGAGGCGATAACGGAGGCCTTGCTCCAACGGCGCACTAAGGCGAGTGAAAACTTGACCAAGGCGAGTAGAGCTATGAAAGCTCGATATGATCGAAGGCGAAAGGTTGCAACCAATACCTATAAGAGGGGTGATTTAGTGCTATGGCGAAAGGCGGGCACATGTTCCGGCGGAAAAGGGGTTAATCGAAAAATGATTAATAAGTACGATGGCCCCTATCGTATAGCAAAAGTGTTGGGTCATGACAGGTATGTTATAACAGCTGTGAAAGGCGTAAGAGGGTATAAAACCTTCAGGGCGGTTGTGGCGATTGATTCTTTGAGGCGTTACTGTAGTACTACATCTGGGGATTGTGAGAATGGCGAAAGCAACACTGATAGTGATGACGAGATCACGGATCGACAAGATCTGATTGATCTCTTAGAAAGTTGATTTATATTAATGAGGGCATTAATTTTTGCAGGATGGCCGACTGTAAAAGGTGAAGAATCCGGCGACAAGGTGGCAACGGCGGACTGGGCAGAAGAATGGCAGCGTTGGACCCTCTGACGGCGAACGGGCGAACGAGAGAGGAGGGAGCGGTACTTTTAGGAGGGACAGCTCGACGTGGCGTGAGGGATTATTTTAAGATGTGGTGTATTTTGCGAAAATAAAGACATTAAACTATTAAAAAGTGTGTTAAAAGTTATATATATATATATATATATATATATATATATATATATATATATATATATATATATATATATATATATATATATATATATATTATATATATATATATATATATATATATATATATATATATATATATATATATATATATATATATATATATATATATATATATATATATATATATATATATATATATATATATATATATATATATATATATATATATATATATATATATATATATATTATACAGTGACCGGCAAAAAGTTCGCAACATATGGGAAAAATTTTTATTAGGAGAGTATCGGAAAAACTTTCCCAGGGGATCGGTTCTGCATGTCCGATAACCTAAAAATCGATTTTGACATACGTCACGTGACCACTGGTATAGCGTCAAATTAAAAAAAAAAATTGTTAATTTACAAAAAGTGAGGTTAGTTGACGAGATATCAAAAAAAGTTATTTGAAAAAATTGCTTAGAATTAAATTCTAGGTCCTTGTGCAAAATTTTAAGATTTTATTTAAAAAAATTGGAAAACTCAATTTTTATTAAATATTTTTTTATCGATTTACAAATTTCCGGTTTTTTTCGTTTAGATAGCTTGGCTAATGTAAAGCCCATGTATCTGGATGAAAATAAACGAATGTAGTAGTTTTTTCTACAATTGACAGGACAAAATTTAAAAAAACAGGGTTTTGCCGGACGCTAGCTGTTGCAATGATTTGTATCTAGCAGCAGTGTCAAAATTTTAGAGACATTTCAATGAGATTACATTGAGAAAACCTTAATCGTCTTAAATATATCTGAAGTTCGACTTTTTGTAAAGTTAAGGGGATTAAAATAGATAATAAACAAAAAATTACCTGTTTATTTAATCGAAATTTTATAAACGAAAACCAATGTAAGAAAAACTTAAAAGTAGTCAGATTCTGTACTAACAACACAAAAAATCATTGTTTTTCCTTGGGTGCACAAAATTTAAAACTCAGTATGACCACCATTTCTCTCCATACATACTGTTGTTCTCGAGCGCAACTCTCGATTAACATTTCGGAGCATTTTACGATTTATTTGCAATACACAATTTATAATGACATTCTCTAAATTTTGTATATTCCTAAAGGGTCGATGTTTGTACACAGGGTTCTTTAGGTATCCCCACATAAAAAAATCTAACGGAGTCAGATCTACAATTCTACAATTGACAGAACAAAATCGAAAAAATAGGTGTTCGCCGGACGCTCGCTGTTGCAATGGTTTGAATCTAATGAAATGACTGTATCAAGATTTTATTAAGATTTTTCGCACATAAATTTAACAACCAGGTCTATTTAGTTGTACTTAAAACTACCAAAGCAGGCTCTGAAATTAAAACAACCAAATAATCTAGTAGGTTAAAAACAACAGAAAAATGTCAAACAAATTATAATTTGTTTGATTTCAACCTATGTCATTGGTTTATGTCTCGCATCTTACTAAGTTTGATATTTTACATAAGTTTATTAATATTTTATTCCTTAAAATGGCACCCACACTACTTCTTCAGGAAAAGATAGAAATTATTTTAATTTCTGGAGATAATTACAAAAGCCATAGAGAAACAGCAGCAATTTTTAATGAGAGGCACCCCGATAAATCCCTCCATTATTCCACAGTATCTCGTCTAGTCAATAAATTTAAAGAAACGGGATCGGTAGAAAATCAGTATAAAGTTTCCCATGAAAAACCGGTAACAGGTGACGAAGGTTCTCTGGATGTGTGTTTGTCGATCACAGAAACACCCCAATTAGCAGTTAGTCAAATATCGGAGATCACTAACATTCACGAAAGATCTGTGCGGAGGATATTAAAAAGAAACAAATTTCATCCGTACAAACCTAAATTTGTACAAGTATTAAAAGATAGGGATTATGACGCCCGCTTCGATTTTTGTGCCTGGTTCCAGGGTATGATTGAGGAAGATTTTAATTTCCCAAAGAACGTTCTTTTCTCGGATGAAGCTACATTTACCTCTAACGGAACCGTCAGTTCACAAAACTGTAGATGGTGGGCCACCGAAAACCCAGACTTTGTAATTCAGAGTAAAGACCAATATAGTTTTAAGGTTAATGTGTGGTGCGGAATTTTCAACCTCAGAATAGTGGGACCTTTTTTCTTTAGAGACAATTTAAATTCAGAACGATATTTAGAATTTCTACAAACTGAGATATCTGACTTTTTAGACAATTTGTCATTAGCCGAAAGAAGAAATTTATACTTTCAACAAGACGGAGCTAGCATTCATTCCACAAATGAGGTGAAGAGATGGCTGGATCAAGATTTTGGAAACCAGTGGATAGGACGGTTTTCTGAAAATCCGTGGCCTGCGAGATCACCAGATCTGACTCCGTTAGATTTCTTTATGTGGGGATACCTAAAGAACTCTGTGTACAAACATCGACCCTTTAGGAATATACAAAATTTAGAGAATGTCATTAGAAATTGTGTATTGCAAATAAATCGTAAAATGCTCCGAAATGTTAATCGAGAGTTGCGCTCGAGAACAATAGTATGTATGGAGAGAAATGGTGGTCATACTGAGTTTTAAATTTTCTGCACCCAAGGAAAAACAATGATTTTTTATGTTGTTAGTACAGAATTTGACTACTTTTAAGTTTTTCTTACATTGGTTTTCGTTTATGAAATTTCGATTAAATAAACAGGTAATTTTTTGTTTATTATCTATTTTACTCCCCTTAACTTTACAAAAAGTCGAACTTCAGATATATTTAAGACGATTAAGGTTTTCTCAATGTAATCTCATTGAAATGTCTCTAAAATTTTGACACTGCTGCTAGATACAAATCATTGCAACAGCTAGCGTCCGGCGAAACCCTGTTTTTTTTAATTTTGTCCTGTCAATTGTAGAAAAAACTACTACATTCGTTTATTTTCATCCAGATGCATGGGCTTTACATTAGCCAAGCTATCTAAACGAAAAAAACTGGAAATTTGTAAATCGATAAAAAAATATTTAAAAAAAATTGAGTTTTCCAATTTTTTTAAATAAAATCTTAAAATTTTGCACAAGGACCTAGAATTTAATTCTAAGCAATTTTTTCAAATAACTTTTTTGATATCTCGTCAACTAACCTCACTTTTTGTAAATTAACAATTTTTTTTTTAATTTGACGCTATACCAGTGGTCACGTGACGTATGTCAAAATTGATTTTTAGGTTATCGGACATGCAGAACCGATCCCCCTGAAAAGTTTTTCCAATACTCACCTAATAAAAATTTTTCCCATATGTTGCGAACTTTTTGCCGGTCACTGTATATATATATATATCATATATATATATATATATATATATATATATATATATATATATATATATATATATATATATATATATATATATATATATATACAGGGTGTCCGGGAAAATGTGGGAAATCTCCCGGATATGAAAAAACACGTGAAAAGAGTACTACAAGTTCATATAAACTTTTTTCGTATCGGCCTCCTCTTCGGAGATATGGGCTCCCAGAGAGCTCCAATGAAATCAAGTTTTTTACACATAATTATTGAACCACCAGGTATATTCCAATTTTTTTTTAATATGATGTATACCAGGTTAGACCCTTCAAATTACTATCCAAGAAAGTATTGTGAAGTACTCACAGCTGCAGGGACGGACTAGCTCTGACACTCATGACCCCATTTTTTTTACGCCCTGTATGATAAGAACTTTGGACCACGTTTTTTACATACCTTTAACCATTGACTAAAAATTAAGTACTCTTCATTCATGTCGTTAATCCTAACCGTTTTCGAAAAAAACGTCATTTTATTTACACTGTTGGTCCCCTAACTTCTGTCGGGTTGAATATGAAAAAAAAGGAATTTTTCCCTGTCGCCAACAGAGTTTCAATAAAACGTTAAAATTTAACTGCTTAGTTAAAAACTTCGTAAGAGGGTTCAACATGGGCCCCGTGAAGTCTTATACACTCGCGGGCACGACGAACTGAGGACTGCTGTACCCGCCACAATAACCCAGCATTGTTCCTTATTTGATCACAATGAAACGTGATTCTTCGTAGAAGTTCCTACTATCGACGAGAGTAGAATACACCAAGGTTTTGAGGTGTCCCCACAGGTAAAAATCCAACGGCGTTAGGTCGGGAGATCGAGGAGGCCTGGCAATAGGTCCTCCCCTACCTATCCAACGGTTTGGATAGACGTTATTCAGGTGCTCCTGCACAGCAACGCTGAAATGAGGTGGTGTTCCTTCGTGCATGTAGTACACGTTTCGGCGAATTTCAAGTAGTAAGTGCTCTACTAAATCATGAAAAGCGTT
The DNA here is from genome assembly GCA_963971165.1 of Philopedon plagiatum. NCBI lineage: Eukaryota > Metazoa > Arthropoda > Insecta > Coleoptera > Curculionidae > Philopedon > Philopedon plagiatum. Next base: position 68,067,863 of record OZ020192.1, on the reverse strand, counting down.
CTGGAGGAATTCCAAATAAAGTTGTCCTATCAGTCGTACCGGCAATACGAATGGTCCAATCAAAAAATTGCCAGTGATTCCTGCCCAGACATTAATTGATTGGAACCGATGTTGACGATGCGAAACAATAGTTGCATGAGGATTTTCATCAGCATACATGTGAGTTGTGTAAATTCATGCTTCGTCCGTGAAGATAATCTTCTGGCTTCCAAAGCATTGCAAGATGCAAGACCATACATCAGATGCATATCTGCATACTCAATAAACGTGTTATTTCGAATTATTTCACAATTAATTTCACCACGAAATCAGCGATGTGAAAGTTGACAAGTTCTAAAATGCAGGATATTTATTTCTTTCGTACCTAGTAACGTTTGCAACAACAATACTTTGTTTTTGGGGCCGATAAAATAAAACGCACATTTTTTGCGAACCTAGGTCGAATTGCAATTCACAGAATTAGACGTATCTGTTAAAGAAATACGCCAAATACATGATGTAAATAATATGACGTTTTTTCGAAAACGGTTAGGATTAACGACATGAATGAAGAGTACTTAATTTTTAGTCAATAGTTAAAGGTATGTAAAAAACGTGGTAAAGATTCTTATCATACAGGGCGTAAAAAAAATGGGGTCATGAGTGTCAGAGCTAGTCCGTCCCTGCAGCTGTGAGTACTTCACAATACTTTCTTGGATAGTAATTTGAAGGGTCTAACCTGGTATACATCATATTAAAAAAAAATTGGAATATACCTGGTGGTTCAATAATTATGTGTAAAAAACTTGATTTCATTGGAGCTCTTTGGGAGCCCATATCTCCGAAGAGGAGGCCTATACGAAAAAAGTTTATATGAACTTGTAGTACTCTTTTCACGTGTTTTTTTCATATCCGGGAGATTTCCCACATTTTCCCGGACACCCTATATATATATATATATATATATATATATATATATATATATATATATATATATATATATATATATATATATATATATATATATATATATATATATATATATATATATATACATATATATATATATATATATATATATATATATATATATATATATATATATATGTATATATATATATATATATATATATATATATATATATATATATATATATATATATATATATATATATATATTTAAGGGCGGAAATACCCAACAATATTATTTTTTACCTGGTTCAAATAGCATTAGTGGTTATAGCAGGGTCGTATCCAGCCCTGCTTTTTAAGGGGGGCTAAGCAAAATCTTGGGGGGGGGGGGGCTTAATATTGTTTCTACATTATAGTGTAGACGCGTTAAAAATACATATAGAGTTTTGCTTTTCATATATAGATATATATATATATATATATATATATATATATATATATATATATATATATATATATATATATATGAAAAGCAAAACTCTATATGTATTTTTAACGCATCTACACTATAATGTAGAAACAATATTAAGCCCCCCCCCCAAGATTTTGCTTAGCCCCCCTTAAAAAGCAGGGCTGGATACGACCCTGCTATAACCACTAATGCTATTTGAACCAGGTAAAAAATAATATTGTTGGGTATTTCCACCCTTTAAGTTTGCAGAATGTAATCATAAAATAATAAAATACAAATTAGGCCAAAGAAATTCCGGCCATGAAAAAGGTTGATTTACCTAGAAATAGGTTATAAAAATTGAGGTACGTCTGGCCCGGAAAACGTAAATTGAGTCCCGCCTTCATATTTTTACGTAAATTGAGTCCCCTAGTCAAAATAATAATACGTAAATTGAGTCCCGGGTTCCAACAAGAGCTTCGTAAATCGAGTCCCGGGATTTTTAAGTATCTATACAGTGTTTCAATTAAGTACTTGTGAAAAATTACACATTTTCATTTCTTCGAAAAACCGACACGCCATATGAACTTTTCATCTTAAAATTAGTCAAAGAACCACCCTTTAAAGTTTGTACAAGTACATAATTGAAACCCTGTATCCAGTGGATCTGGGATTCACGTGTTTCGACTGTCGGGCGTTCAGCATGTTCCTTTTGATTAAGGATATGTCATTCCTTGTAAGTGTCTCTATATCATTGTTTTTTAGAGCTAGGTGAATAAGCTTAGAAGGTCTTGCACAAATATCGTCGGAAGCTTTACGTTTTAATCCGTTGCTTAACTTCTGACGCTCTAACTTGTTTTCTTCTAGTGGTTCATGCGAGTGAGGTGATGGTCCTGCCAATACTTCTTCATTTTTTCCCAGTTTTAAGAACGATTTACAGGTATTTTTACTACACATCCATCTTTCGGTGTTATTCGCCAACGTTTTGTGAAAGCGAAATTTATATCCATGTAAAACCAAAAGATTTCTGCCTCTTTCACTAATTATAACTTCCATATTAAAATCAGTCGATACTACTTGATGCTAACGCGAACAAATACTAAATAATGTACAGACAAAATCATCGAACAACCCCAATTTATAATAACACCGCAATAAATTACTTAATTGCTTTTACCTGATTTTATGATAGCCGGACGGAATTTACGTAGGCCCATAAAACACCCGGGACTCGATTTACCTACCTGTAAAAATAATTAACAAATAATTAAGGAATATGGGACTCAATTTACACCGACCCGTCTGGCCGTGGCTGTTTTATAAGGGTGCCCATTATCTAAGGGTTTTTATTTACGGGATTTCCTATAAAGTAGATTTTTGTTAGCTTGAAACTGGCCGATAACACAGGTGGCCGATATAAAAGGGTGTCCGTTAATACAAGTTTTACTGTATTATTAAAATAACTTCAACACAAGTTAACGGAACATTCAACCTTGCTTGAGCCTAAGTCAGTTAAGATTAGAAAAAATGTTTCAGAAAATACCACGCGAGGTTGGAGGGACATGCCTGCATAGTGATGTTCTATCTCAAGTTGGCATTTTGAAGGTAACCTTGGAAAACAATCCGACTTTAATTTAGAAGGGACATCAGGGTTACTAAAATCATACATGCAAAAATGATCATCGCAAATGAAAAAGTTGGAACAATTTTTGCTTGGGCTTATTGTACAGACAATTGTCCAAGCAGATAATGTGGATGGATCTTCAGGAAAAACATGTAGTTTTTTATTATTGTAATTTAAACTTTTAGCTTTAAAAAAATGCATTTTTACGTCATGGATACATGAAAAGCTCTTTTCCCAAGGACAGATAAAGCCGCAGCCAGACTAGACATTTTAAAACTATTTTTAGATTTAAAGCTATTCGACACAGATATTAAGAAAGTAACTATCACAAAAGATGATTAATTTTCTACATTAAAAATGATACGTTACGAATGTCCAGTCATAAGTTTAGCAAAACCTGGTCTCTGCCCTCATGCCATGTGAAGAGATTAAATTAAAATTAATCAAACGCCCTTTAGTTTTATTATTGTAAGTAACAGGAATGTAAACTTTACACTTAAAAAATTAATTAAAATAAATTATGGTATGATCAGTTGAAACCCCATATTTACTTTTACAAAAAAAAATCCTAGACTAACTTTAACTGTTCCTTAAATAAAATAAGCATATTTTTAAGGAAACCCACCATTTACATTATTGTGATTTAAAAATCTGATTTTGTTCTTGCGACAGCAAGTTTAGATATCAATTTCTACAAAATATACTGTGGGATAAACTATAATAATTAACGAGAACTTTGTATATTTGAACAGCTTAAGAAGCAAAACCACAACCTGGTAAAGTTGAGATTATAGATGAAATTGTAAATATTTGTAAAAATATGTCTACAATAATATTACAAATACCCTTAGCCACAGTCGTCTTTTAGCAATATTTCGCCGAATTAGTTTTGGCCATCTGTTAAATTAATGTCGAATCATTGTAAGGTCAATGACCCACATTAATAGTTTGGTCTTTACGTGGTGGAAAAAGTGTAGATAAGGAATTTGTTGTGTTATTAGTGCTTTATAATAAATAATTCATTATATACTTACCTGAAGTATGAAATAATAATCTAATTAATGCATGTATCAATAAAAATCATAAAAATTGTCGATAGGACCTTCTCAAACGACAGCCATAACTCAAAGAGAAAAGAGAACAGAAAATTTTAATATCTTAATGTTACTCTAAGCGCAACGTTTGGAGCAATTTTAAACACACATTATTGGCCGTTCTCGTAGCTTAGAAAAAAATTGCTTATTTTTACACATGATCTGAGTGGTAGGTAGTAGTTAAACGATTAGGACTTTCAAATAACATGACTGCATAAATGAATAGTATTCCTTTCATAGCGAAGACCAGCTCCTAAGCTGGTCCGGTACGTGACACGTGTTTCTTTCATTTGATATCTGTTGCGAAAACACGCGTGCCATGCGTTGAAGCTGGTCCGACCTCCTCTTCACTGTGAAAGGAATACAATCTGTACCTCGTCTTGCTTTACCATGTGAAATCCCCTCGTCCGTGTTGTACATGCGCCAATTAAAACCTTCAGACCCCTGCTGGCTCGGCTCGGCGAATCGAGGCAACTCGACTCGAAGCCTGCCAACGACCGAATGCTACCAACGCAAAAAACCAAAACTTACTAAAGCCGAATTTTGGCGATTCAAAACCAAGTGCTCTCTTTGTTTATCCAACGTAATAAACGTAAACAAACAAAGATAGTGCCACAAAAATCAAAACCATATTGTTATCCTTATTTATCAATGCAATCAAATATAAATAAATAAAGACAACAGTGGTTTGGCTTTGATGGTTTTGAACCGCCAAAATTCGTCTTAAGTTATTATTTAAGCTTCTTTACGCAGTGTAATAATATTTTAACAAATTATTAATTTTATTAAATTAAAGTTAATGGTTACAACTTACAACATGAAAATAAATGGTTGCAATCATTTGCTGCCAGACATGACAATTATTAATTATTAAAACGTTTAGAATTTCATTAAAATAGCATCTGCGGAGAACAAGAACCAGCTATGTATTGTACCCTTCCGATTAAAATATCATCTGCGGAGAATAAGAACGAGCTATGTATTGTACCCTTCCTTAAATGCTAATGGATTTTAAAACTAAATAAATTAAAACTCAGGGAGCCCAACTGGTATGAAATGATAAAACAGTTTCACTCTTCTTTTATAAGAACTATTTATTTATCATATAGGTGCTTTTTTTATCTATGACATCCCACGTAGACTTCAAGCCTAAGTACGAACGTACCGTTGGCAGGGAAACATCTGCAGGCAATTTGTTCCATAATCTGGATACCCTAGGTATGAATGAGCTAGAGAAGTGGCCTGTTCTAGGCATTTGTAGATGAAAAGTAAAGGGATGCGTACGTAACACGCCTCTTGTTGTTCTATTAGGAACGTTCAAGGGGGGAATAATACCGGCTAGTTCTTCAGAGCAAAATCCTTGGAAGTACCGATAGAAAAGGGTTATCCCTTTTCTATCGGTACTTCCCCAACAGCGCGGCGATGAGCGAGAGAAGGGAGATTTCTTGTGAGGACTAGGTCATTCATGAGTCGAATGACTCTCTTTTGGATAGAATCAAGGATGTTAAGTGTCGAAGGTGATTCCGCTCCCCATATGTGGGAGCAGTACTTTAGGTTAGGTTTTATTTGGGAAACATAGAGAGTGTATAAGTTTGAAGGGGAGAAGTATTTTCTGGCTCGAAAGAGAAAACCAAGCTTTTTAGCTGCCGTTGTGGCTACTGAAGTAATGTGTTTGTGCCAGCTGAGATCATGTTCGAAAGCAACGCCAACAAGATCGAATGTTTCATTGTTCTGTAGGGCGTGGCCATTCATGTTGGTTCATTTTCCTTTAGTTTAAGTTTAATTTTATTTAATTTAAATTTAGTCCTATAAAATATCCATATAATTCCCGTAATCCTAATATAATTTAACATTTAATACTAATTGCGCCATCTGCACTTTTTTTGTTTAACCTAACTTAATATTAACTTTATAAATATTAAATATCAGGTGGACAAATTCAGTGATTTGGCTTTTACCTGAGAGGTGACTTCTTATCGCCATGCGCGGGAGTAGAAGTTTCGCTTCAGATTCAAAAACTGTAACTTAACGCAATAACACCCGCATACACGCTAAAAATTAACTCGCTAGTGAAAACCTTATAGTGTCCGCCTATTATAAATAATTTAGATTAATACTACGTTTAAGTGCTAGTTATGACCCAGAGGACATCTTCAGATTAACCAATCCAGGGGGCCCCCATGTTCCAGTGAACCTCGCCAGATCGGTAAGTCATCTTCTCATTGTTTCCGCCAATTCACTGAACCTTACAAAAAAACTGAAGCTATCGAAGGAATTAATAATATATCACATGTGGATGGGGTAAGTGTATAAATAATACACGTTTCTTGAGTATTTTGGCAAGACTGACTTTATTATGTATTAAAAACAAAAGTAAATGTTTCCATATCAACAAACAGTTGATATTTTTAACATACGACATGACAAAACAAAGTTAATTGTTTAAATATAAACAACAGTAAGCGTTTCTTAACTGTACGGCAACTCATTCAAAGTCTTCTGCTAGGTATAACCTCTAGGCTTTTTATTAAAAATGTATTACCAATAATTCCACCTTTTTAACAATGGAGGACCAACGAAACTTCAGCGGATGCCGCGCCGTTGGAAGTCCAAACACTACACAATTTCTAGTATGGGGGCTTAACTTACCCAACTGCATAACCTCTAGAAATATACTTCTAGCAGCCAGTACAAAATAGACTTTGTCACTAGTTTGCTCAATTATATCACTACTGCGGAGCTTAAACACTGCTGTTGTTCCATCCCCTGCACTATGGGGTTTTTGAGCCATATTTTTGGCCAAAATTAAAAACACTTTGTATCATGCAAAAAATTGATCAAAACGTAGTTGTTTCGAGTTGTTAGGTAATACTGAATATAAATTTGGGTTTTATGTATACAGGGTGGTTTTCTTATATGACCTTGAAATTTATGTTGGAGCTGAAAAAAAAAATCAAAATGAAAATGGGTGGGAACTATTTTAGAACCATTATAGTATATTTTCTTACTCAATATGACTTGCGGTTTCATCGAAAATTACGTCATTACCTTCTTTTGTTACTATACCCTATGTATTTTACTTCAGTCTGTTAGATTTCTTGTGAATAAAGAAATATAAGAAATCGAGCACTTAATTGGAAAAAATATTTTTAAAAAGTTATTTTATATCAGCTATTTTATTTTGATTTTCTTAAAACGACTTTTTGAATATTCTATTAAGGCTATTGTTACTTAATCATTGCTTACACGGTTAGATATTTAAATTATTCATGAAATTCTATATATTTTTATCTTCAGGATTCCATTATTCAAATATGGTCTATTCTTACACTAAGTACATCATCCTTTACTTTAGGGAAGGAGAAAAATAAAATTTCCTACTTTATTTAAACATTTATTATTCATTTTCTAACTCTAAGTTGTCCAGTTTATCTAAATCTATAATATTGTCCAAATCTTCATGTTCTTCATCGGTATCGGTTGATTTATCCTCAGATGAGGTAACTTCTGGATTTTCTTTGTACTCTGTATCTACATCAGGTACTTCTAATAAAGTCAAAACATTTGAAGGAAGTTTTAATTTTTTTAAGTTTGCATCTTTTATTTAAATTAATTGATGAAATTAGAGGATCGGACGTGTCCATTGCCTGTTAAATACATCTAACAAATTGAATTGACGCCCTGCTTTCCGCGCATGATATTGCCTATCGTATTGATATATTTTATTGCGGGCTTCCGATGCTTCCTCAGTGAAGTATCCTAAAGCTTTTCTAATGACTCATCTTCCTCTCCAAAAACTGCATTCGCCTGTAGCCAAGCTATGTTTTTTGAAGCGAAATAATCTTTATTCCTCGACGATTTTTCCCATCTCTCAGACAGATATTCGCAAAATCGACAAATCTTTTTCCGAATCTTGTTTTGAGATTCTTCATCCGCTAAGGTGAACTTGTCTCCCAGTTTGTTGAGAACTGCATGAGAAACTACAGCCAACTTTGCCGTTTTATCTCCCGCTTCCAGCCACAGTTGGGCTAGCTCTTCATTTTTAAAATTCTGCATGCCTGGAAGCAAAAAGAAATAAATTAATTTAATTTTTATATTGGGTTTTCGGTCAATGTTTAATACATAATATTTATTTGTGTGTTCAGGTTTTGCTTTATTTTCTTTAAACAATCACCAGAACTGCATAGAAAATTTAATATTAAAAATATACGTATGAATTTAATATTTAAAACCTAAACATGCCTTATTTGTCTTTAACTTACTAACACAAATAAGATAATTAAGTATGTTTGTAGTTCTGGTGATGGTTTAAAGAAAACAAAGCCAAACGTCAACAAACAAATAAATATTTTTTATGAAACTTGGCCGAAAGCCCAAAATTAAAATTAAATTAATTTCCACTCAACGGCAGGAAAATAAACTAAAGGAAATAAAACAGAAGTTCGCGAACATTCGCAGAATTTTTTTTCTGCATTACAATTACTAATGTTTTCTTTAGTTTCTGTGCAACTATGAAAACCGGGTTCGGCCGGGTTTGTGTTTTAAACCAATTGACATATTTAAAATTTTCTTTCGCAAAGTTCAAAACAATCTCGCATAATTTAATGTTTACTGCAATGTAGATAAATTTAATAAAAAAGTAAAATATCGTTCTGTAAAGTACATACCTAGAGCTAAATCATGCACTTTTTCCGATGAAAAAATAATGATGCACCACGAAGTTAAACGCACTTGAAAACACCTTTCACACTTCGCTTACAATTCGCAAATGAACTCTTACTGGAAGCGTCTACTTCCGAAGCCTGCACAGGTAAAAAAGGGTCTTTTAATTGGGTTTTCGGGTGATAATTCCTTCATTTTGAAATATTTACTTTACTACTGTAATAAATAAAAGCAAATAGTTTTACTTTCGGAAATACCTATTTTGGCCAAGAATTAGTGGAAAAAACCCCAATGTGCCCTGGTTGAAGCATACCAAATGAACGTCTGGCCGTCGGCATGCATCCGCACACCTGCTTTGTTATAAAAATATACAGAAACAAATCAAATATCGTATATTGGTCCTGGCACAGGATGTATGCGTTGGCAATGAGTTTATGCTGGTTGCCAACATTTTGTTAAATTTAAAGAAATTTACCGGACTTGGCGTTATTGGCTTTTGATGATTAATTTAAAGCTAAAGCAAACCCAAACAACAAACGTAAATTGTAAATTACTCATACCCAGTGGCGTAACCAGGAGGGGGGCTAAGGGGGCCAAAGCACCCTCGATTTCCATGCACAGAAAAAGCTATGCCTTGTTTTTAATGTTTTTAAATAAATGCTATAAGGATAGGTAAGATTTTTTTTCTCAGCCCCCCCCCCCTCAATCAAGGTCCGGTTACACCACTGCTTATACCTACCCTCACAGTGCTTTTTTTGCATACGTCAAATAAAAATCATAAAATTTCTTAAACATACATAAATGCGTTTATATAGGTAGATACCTACCTAATCTACTTTTGACCCATAAGTACATATACTTTTTTTAAATATACTTTTCAGACTGTTTAAATGAAATAACTAACTACTTGATTTTAATGAAAATAGTTTTGAAAAGGTTTAATTTACGTAGCTGCTTCAATGAAAAAATAAAATGATTCAAATAAAACAAAACCTATTCAAATAAGCTACTGCCATTGTTATTGAAACAAGTGCACTTTCTTGATCCAAACAGATTAGTTTTGGACCAAGATTCAATTTATTGTCTTAAATAATTATCGTTCAAACATTTTGGATTTCTTCTTTGAAGAAATCCTTTTTTCTGTGCAGATTTGTTGTCAACAAGAATAGAGCTTTTTTCATTTTAAAAATGATTGTTTTACGTTCTGATGTCTGTTGATCATGTACACTACCTTAAGTGTATGGTGTTATGTTTAAAAGTTTGTTGTTATAATAAGGCATTAACGGCGGGTTGCAGAAAGAACATTTAATTCGTAATTAGCTAACAACGTGTTAAATTTTAACACGTTGTTAAATTTTGGTCAAGTTACCCAAGATTTAATCAAAGCCGGCCCAGGCCCACTTGAAACAGCAATCGCTTAACATCGGCTTTTAGATTTGGATGCGGTCACAGTTTCGGGAAAAGTCGAACGATAAACGTCAGATTTTAATGTCAACAAAGCGTTTTGTATTTCTTGTAAAACGAGGTTATTTTGAATCAAAAAAAAAATATATTTTTGGGAAAATAGGCAAAGCGAATAGGAAAATTACACAAATATAGAAGAAAATGAACTTCTGAACATATACGAGTATATAGTATATATGTAGTATGTAGTATAAGGTAAGTTGTATGAAACCATTGAACCATAAAATACCAATGCTTTACGTAAAAAATTTGCTGCTTTTCAGCTTCCTTAACTACTATACTCTTGACCTTATTATCCATTTATGTGTTTGTTTTAGGTACATCCGAAGGATCCTAATATTTCTAAAGAAGGTGAATTCCTAATCCTAAAAATCGGACTTTTGATGATAGATAATGCACAAAAACATACTTCCTGATAAACCTATATGTAAGGAATGGAGTTCTTAATGAATGTTATTTGAGAGATTCTCCAGACACAATCAATATTCTGTGAAATACCTTACTGCCATGGAAAAAATTTGGAAACGAAAGCTTTGTTGTTATTTTCTTGATAAAGGTAAAATATTGTCATTAATATCTTAGTTAAATAGGTAGCTATCACCTATCACTACCTACGTTACAAAATTTTTGAGTACAATTTTGTTCCTTATTTTTACCTCAAGTTCTGTGTTTATACCCGTAATAGCATACTATATAGCTTTTGTCCAGTTAAGCTAACAAAACATTTTTGTCTCGGTGAGTATCATACTGGTCAATTCGTAAACCTAATTGCTGGTAGTATAGATCATGATTATAATTGCTTTAACCATGTGTCACGATCAAACCCAAGCAAACTGTAGAGTATTTATTTAATCCACCTCAAATTCGTTTAAGTAAAATTTTGCCGTTTCTCTTTTAATAAACTTTTTGCTCATCATTCATTAACGTTAATTTTTCATGACACATTTACTTGGCTACCATTTTTACCATGTGAATATAAAGCCCATATCTCCATTCACTTGTTACTATTTAGAATAAGATATCTATAAATAAGCTATTTACTTGGGTGTACACTGTAGAACAAAGTGCTTTTATTAAAATTATTATGTAATTGTGTAATTTTTTACTTTACTTATTTGCTTTGTTTTCTTTTGTTACAGGTACCAGATAAGATAAGTCACAAGAAAAAACCTTGCAGATATTTTGATGTAAAGATGGGCTTAAAAAATACCTACTGGTGACACCAATGTTAAAGTAGGTTTTAAATAAAAATTTGATATTTACATGTTTTGTGATTTTTCCAAACATAAGTTTACATCAGTTACTTTATATCTTTGTTCATTATTCCCTGAAAATTTGTAAAACTAGATAAAGATTCCATAATAAAAACTATTATTTTAATTATATTATTTTATTATAATTATAATTATAAAGTTGAATATGCACTTGAAACAAATTACGTTGCGACACTCCAGCGCTATTTTATTTCGTTCTGCATTCATTCTTGATTCAGTTACGTATTTCGCTTAAATCTCGTAAACTCGTCCGGATCGATGCAATTTTGTCCATCGAACACGCCAGGCTCTAATCCGGTGGTGAACAGTGTTGCCAGTCTACTACAATTGTACTAGATCTAGAACATTTTTAGGATTTAGGATATCCCTAGTACGCTAGTACACTTGAGTCAAAACCTTAGTAGAAAATGCCATCCGACGTTTTTAAGAGATACTCTACTCATATTTTACAGGTCTCGTATTTTTTGTTTTGTTTTGCCGCAGATTAGATCCTACCTTTTTCAGAGATTTTAAGTAATTGTTTCATTTTTAAAATTGGGAATAATTACATATTTTATTTTTTTATACCAAGCACAGGTTCTATCTCCTGTGTCAGTGCATTGTCTGGTCTGTTTTGTGATCTAGTACATTTTCATTAAATTTAGTACTTTCTCAATTAAAATCCAGTACCAAATAACGTAATGTCTGGCAACACTGCTACTTCTAAATCCTGAAACTTGAAATATTTGAGGTTAGGTCACACGTCAGTGTTTTGTTTTTTAAAAAATATAAATTAGATTTGTTTTGTTTACATACAAGCCCTTTATTTTTCTGTTATCGAGAGAGCCTTGAGTAACATAAAAGAAATGATTAATACAAAAAATACAAACTTGCTTGCATTCCAGTGTTTTTACTTGCTGTAAATAAGATAATTTTCGACGTTAGGACAAAAGTAATTCAGAAAATAACTAGGTACCTACCTCTACAAGTTGTTATATTATTTTTAAACCCACAAAAGGGTTTGCTATTTAAACTAAGAGAGGTGTTAAAGAAAACTATGTGATTGAAGAAAAGTAAGCAGAAGGAAATTTAGCAGAATATCTATATTTTTATAGAAGACTACAGTAGGAAAACTGTTTTAATATAATGCCATAAAGAATAGTTTATAACAAACAAGAATTTGAGCCATAGAATATGTTTGCATAAGTCCAACAACAAAATAATATTATAAAGAGTAATTTTGTTATGGTATTGAAGATGAAAGGTATAGGTATTTTTTGGTAAAATCCACGTTGTAAATGATGAACTTTATTTTTCCTACATTTTTTTGTTGTATGTGAAGGTAGGGACCTGCTGAGTAAGCATTATTATAAATTAGATGCCCATCTGCAATAAAAGCGTATATAGTTTTATTTTCAAATATTGAAGGAAGGAATTTTCTTTTAATTTCTTGTACTAGAACATAAACTTTTGACAAAGTAACCAATATTTTATGAAAAATGTGACCAAAAACATGACTTTAATCACAGCATATCGTGTAATTAGTTTAATTCATCGTTAAGTGCTCTCTTCGTTAAAAACAAATGAAAAACTAAACAACACCTTGGTTTTTTAGTGGCAATTGTCAGTTTAATCATTGATTAGCCAAAAATTTGGGCTGTTGCAGAAAGAAAAATAAAATTAAACGCTCTGTTAAACTGATAATCTTTTGTTTTTAACGATGGAATAGGATTTAAGGCTTGATTAAAAGTTTTGTGCAACCCGCTGTAAGTGTTACAGTTGATTTCATTTAAAATTTTGAAGTTTATGGAATATATCGATATATAAAAAAAGAATCCAAAACTTATTGGTATTGCTAATTTTAGGACTTTTATGGATTATGTTTTTTTATTAGTTTTTAATAAATAACAAACTTATTTTACACAGCCCGAAAGAGTGTTATCCTAAAGGACCACATTTCTAGCGCCTGAAATATAAGGTATAAAAGCATGCGTACAAAACAGTGTATTGACATACTAAAGAATTGCTTGGATTCCAATGGACATGCATACATAACGGACATTTTAGGGCAAATCTTGGTCTCTAAAATTAGTGTAATTTCAGTTTAGTTTTACAACCAATAGTTATTAAAACCTAACTGGTCAACTACAAGAATAAATTTAGAACCACCACATTGTGAGCTAGGTGGTAAATCAATAATGAATAAATTTAGTGGTTAATAATTTATAAATAAAATATTTTCTTTACATATATTTGGTAACTAATTTAACATAAAGTAAATTGTCATTAAAATACATAAACAACAAAATCTGGTGTTTTTCTTCATTTTAATGTTTGAATGAACCCTTTTTATGCAACGCCTATGCAGCGAGGGTCTACGAGTATTAGACGTTATATAGTTCCAAGAACTATGATTTTCATAATGGGGGCAAGTTGTATGTCAGATATGGAGGTTTGCGAGCTTCGTAATCTATTTCGTTTCTCATCATCCTATCCAGGTCGTTCCACTAGATGGTTGCCCACTGGCAACACTACGCTCTACAATGTAAAAAGTTTTGTTAAACTTCCGCCGCTCTCGGCCCGCATTAACGCATCTATTGTGCTTTTTTACTATAAAGCAGTACTATTTTTATATGTATATGTTTTAAAATAGGTTTTGTTTCAGATACATGAGTTTAACGATTTCTGTTGGGACAAATGTGTAGAAAAGGCATCAAATAAGTTAGACAGTAAAACTGAAACGTGCCTAACTAATTGTGTGGACCGATTTATAGATGTTTCGTTACTTATCACAAACAGATTTGCTCAGCTGTTACAGAAAAGTGGGGGAGTGTGAGTCAAGAATCCGTTTTTGTGTGTATGTATATTGTAATATGTTGGATAGACCTGATCCAATAAAAATGTGGACTTTTTTACATTCATTTTTATTGTTAGGACCTATGTTCTGTTAAAATAAAATTAAAAATGTTTATATGTAGGGTAGTTTTATTGTGACATTAGAGATGACAAAAAAGACAGTTACATAAGCATAGATAAATGATTCGGGTGAGTGTAGACAGGCAGGGCTGGCCCGTCCAAAATTGGCTCTTGATGCAAGGTGCAATTTTGCCTCCCTCTTAAGTGAACTTAAAAGGAGTAAAATACAAATTAGTTTGGGTAGACCGCCTAATCGCCCCCCGAGTGGGCTCTGTAATGTCGGTAATATCATCATTGTCATGCCCTGAGAATTTCGTGTTTCTAGCGCATGTATTAAGGAAGATATCACACTCCTTCGGACTGATGATGCAGAATAGACCGCCCTTCATAACCATATCGCTACATACATACAAACACCTATACATATTATCCTTAATCGTTGCTATGCCAACCATGGGAAGCGATATTTGCAGATATATTTTTAAATGATTGACCGAATTCTTCCCTAATTTCAAATTTCAACTCTCGAACTCAATAAATAACGGAAATAGCAAATTGTTCATCGTCACGGCAACGAAATGTCAAAATTATTATCACATAAAAACGTAGTGTACTTTCTGACATTTTGATCGTCACTTTACTCGTTTCAATATAAGCCGTTCGCGAGTTAAAAATGATCAACTTTATACTTAATCGTTGCTATGGTAATCATCGGAATCAAAATTTATAAAAATATTTTTGAATGATTGACCGAATTCTTCCCAGATATCAAATTTCAACTCTCCAACTCAACAAATAACGGAAATAGCAAATTGTTCGTCGTCACGGCAACGAAATATCTAAATTATTTTCACATAAAAAAGTAGCTTACTTCCTTTCCTTTCGATTGCCACCTCACTCGTTTCAATCAGATAAGCCGCGCGTGAGTTAAAAATTGTCAACTGTATCCTTAATCGTTGCTATAGAAACCATGCGAATCAAAATTTACACATATAATTTTGAATGATTGACTGAATTCTTCCCATATATAAAATTTCAATTCTCCAAGTCAATAAATAACGGAAATAGCAAATTGTTCGTCGTCATGCCAACGAAATGTTGAAATTATTTTCAAATAAGAAAATAGCTTACTTCCTTTCCTTTCGATTGCCACGTCACTCGATTTAATCGAATAAGCCGTTCTCAAATAATAACAAACCCAAGCAAATTTTTAAATCAGACCCGTCATTGTGATATACCCCGTATACTACCTAATGGAATAAAACCTTTCTATGATGCTTTGTCGCGTTATCGAAAAATTGTTAAAATTGGTATTTAATGAGTAATTCTTCAAATTATATGTTCCGGAATCCACACTGGAAGGTCTATAGAAGCGTTGCCCGGTATTTTTCAAGCCGAAAACGGTCCAGATACCCTTAAAATCTCGCAAGAAAAACTGGCAATTTTGCGACATTTTGACACTTCATATTTTAATACATTCTCCGTATAGAAATTGATTTTTATAATGCAATGTAGGGTCAACAAAAATTTAATAAAAATAGAATTTAATGCCCATCTCATGCGATGAAGTATTCCGGAATCCATAAAAAACGTCCATTCTATCGATTCCATGTATATTTCAAGCCGAAATTGGTCCAGGATCTTTCCAATATCTCTACAAAAACTGGTTATTTTGACAGGTCATATTTTAATTTCGATGTAAAGAAGACCGGCTTCAACTGTTTTTCCAAGGCAGAGATTTAAAATATGCACTTTTTAAAATTTTTCCTGTCCCGATGCAAAAAAAAACAATTTATTTATAACTTTAACGAAAAAATATGGAATTTTAATTAGTTAGGAGTGTTCTCAGATGATGAGGGAAGAAAATAAACCAAAAAAGAACAGTTAAATAAGAGAAATAATATAGAATAATGCCGTTTAAAGATGAATTTTGATGGAAAAAAATAGAAAAAATGAGTTTGTACCTTCTAAATCCGGTCCTGGATCACCCGTTCGGGATTTATTTTAAAGCCTGATTATATCCCCAAGGAATAGCGTTGAAAAAGTTGGAAGAAATTAAATAGGAAAAGATACAGAGTGATTCAAATGTAGAGATGTCATGAAAAAATGGTTAAAAATCGAAATTTAATCGTCGATCCTTTCCTATTAAGAATGAAGGAACCAAAAAATATGTCTATCACGTATTTCGACGAGCTCTTTCCGATAAGTTACATGGAATTTCCATTTCAATCCATTTTGTCTCCGAAAAAAATTAAAAACCGTTAAAAATTTGCATCAAAAATCGTAATCTTCAGTTTTTCCCAAATTTTCCCAATTTCCAGTCGTTTTAGGTATAGGTAAATGTATTTCAAAAAGAAAGTTTTTGAGATTCTTAAGTTTGACGTGTCAAACCGTTTTTCTGTCCGACGTTTCGTTTTCGAGTAATGTAGAATTGAAAATGGGTCTGCATTCCGACCTAAAAAAGTTAAAAACAATTACTTCCCATTTTCCGAATATCACCAATTTCAATAGCGTTCTGAAGCTCCCGGTCCTCTACAACCTCCGAAAATTTAAATCGATTTAATTAACTTTTGCGACCTGTAATCGATCCCATACGAAATCGCGGAAATTTCGACTTTGACGTTTAATAACTCCGAAACGATACACCCTGTATAACTGAATTTTGTAACCAAGCTAGATCCACTATCCCTCTATTAACTCAGAAAATTTGATTGCTCCCCCTCTAACAGTTTTCGAGAAAAAAAAATTGAGAATGAGAAGATACCGGATTCGACGACAACCAACGCACATTTTCTCACGGACGGCTAGGTATAAGGACCACCTGTCGGCGGTCTTAATGAAAAAGAAATGTATTAAAATATGTAAGTACTAATACCAGGTGTTCGTTTGAAAACGATCCACTATAGCCTCAAAAATGGACTGAAGTATCAAAATTCGGAGAGACACCTAATTTGTCTTAGGAAGGGGTCACTATTTTTTTTTTACTAATCCATTTTTTATATAAAACCCTTTTACCCCCAGCATCCTATCTTTAAAATCTTAAAACGATATATATATTATTTTCATCTTTGAATTTCCCCTAAACTCCTACCTACATTAATTCTGAAAATATTGTCCTATATAGCTAATTTTACTTGTTTCCAAGATACGGACAGTTGAAAATCGTTATCTTTATATCCTTACAATTTTAAAGTCATTGCTCGAAAACGGTTAGAGATAGATATTGAAAAATGTAGATCTCCCAAATGGTAGGCACCAGTGGTGCCACAAATCGAGAAATATTTGTAGATACCACCAGAAATTTAACAGTATAAGTTTTCCTAACCCCCTATTAAATTTACGATGTGGTCATAAAAGTGGACAAAACAGGCAGTTTTAAAATTTAGTTTATTTAAAAATCCTATAATATGCATAATAAAGCATTTTTAAAATAAACGCATTATTTTATTAATTAAAATATGTAAAAATTGCATATATTCCGTTCTCTAATGATACCTAACAGTGGTAAATGCTTTAGAGACCAATGTTATATACCATTTATTATAATATAATTAATAACACCTATAAAATGACAGAGCAGTGGATAAAATCACGATAGCATACGATCTTACTTGTGAAAGATAATAACTTGCTATATAGGTATTTATCACCATTAACTGTCACCATAGTGTCTGATTGAATGGTGAATACGGGTTTTAGATTGGCAATTAAAACCAGATTAAGAAGTGCAATTTATTTCCAATATGCGCAGACCATTTTTGAGCTATAGGTACCTATCATGGGCGTGCGGTAAAATTTCAAAGTTGTATATCTCTGTTCCTACTTACAGGAACCGCACCAAATTTAGAGGTTTTAATAGTGAGCCCACTGGGAATGTTTTGGTAAAGAAAAAAAAACATTTGGTAATTTGCGAAAAAAGTTGAATTTTTGCATTGCTTCCACTTGAAAAAAAAATGAACACGTTTAGGTATGTTATTTAGTATTTTTTCTAAACAAATTTTACATCATTTTGTCGACAATTTTTAAATTTTAAGAGAAAAAAATGTGTTAGTAGAAAGTTATAGTCATTTGAATTTTTTTGAAATTATATTTTACATTTCAAAAAATTCAAATGACTATAACTTTCTACAAACACATTTTTTTCTCTTAAAATTTAAAAATTGTCGATAAAATGATGTAAAATTTGTTTAGAAAAAATAATAAATAACATACCTAAACGTGTTCATTTTTTTCCAAGTGGAAGCAATGCAAAAATTCAACTTTTTTCGCAAATTACAAAATGTTTTTTTTTCTTCACCAAAACATTCCCAGTGGGCTCACTATTAAAACCCCTAAATTTGGTGCGGTTCCTGTAAGTAGGAACAGAGATATACAACTTTCACCGCACGCCCCTGGTACCTATGTATATATTATTACATAGTTCATCCTTATATATCATGAATCATCATCATATCTCATCATTGAGCTATATACAGGGTGTTATGAAATTCACTGCATATATTGAAACCGGTCAATCCTGGTATGAATTCAGATGGGGGAAAATTAGTCATAAATGGCGCCTTGCGATAATAAGCTAGATATCGCCGCTCAAAAAAATTGCTTAACCACTGCGCACCACTGGTAATAAACACATGGCCATATAAAAAACAGTGAGCTAGGTTGTTGTGTTGCCAAGTCTCTCAACAATAATTCTATGTAACAAGTTTGAAGAAATAATATTTTTGTTACCTTTAAAGGAAGAAATCGTCCTAACTCTTCCAAAATTCTTAATTTCAAAAAGTTAAAATACTATAACACAAATAGGACAATGGACAATCCAGAGAACAGCTCTTTAAACCAAGAGTAAAATAATAACGGTCAAGTAAATACCCAGAAATATTGTGTTTACTAACATAAATCTTATAATGCACACCAGTACACCACTAAGCGCGCACGATATTTTGTTAATACTAATAGCACTAATAAAGTTTCAAAAACTATTTTCTTTCACTAATTAATAAACAGAAAGCAAAAATTCACACGGCATTATTCATCTTATCAATCCGTCATTATAGATGTAACTAACTTCCCTTCTGGCGCTCAATTCTCGAGTTACGACTGCAACATGTCGCATGCGGGATATCCGAATCTCGACGGAAATGTCTAAATGTGTATTCTTGAATCACGTATGCGAATTATATCGGTCGACATTATCAGGAGTGGGTAAAATGATGTGAGATTTATTACGATCAATTATTGTCGCGGCCTTATTTTAATTTTATGCGAATAGAATGAAAATGGCGGAATATGAAGAGCTAGAATTACTTGTTGCAATTGAAAATCAAGAAATTCAGGAAGATAATGTTAGATTTCCATGAAATACTATCAATACCGAGACGGGTTTAATATATCAGATAGGCAGTTTTAAAAACATTTTCGTCTAAGCAAGGAATTGACACGAAATTTGATTTAGTTCGGCCCTATGTGCGAGAAAGAACTAGGGTATCCTCTCCATAGAAACCAAAGTAGCTTGATTTAAAATTCAATATATTTATGTAATTTTATTAATGAATTATAATTAATTTTTATCTAGGTGCTTGTTACATTAAACTTTCTGGCAACTGGATGTTATCAACTGCCCATCAGAGTAAATGAATATATATATATATATATATATATATATATATATATATATATATATATATATATATATATATATATATATATATATATATATATATATATCCCCTGTTAGTCGATGTATCATCAAACCATATCATAAAACATATCATACTGTATATGATAAACATAACAACATAACCTTAATAGAAATCAACGATCGTGTAAATCCATTGAACTCCAATCAGTTCAATGTGTAAATCACGCCAAAGTAGTTCAAATGAACCCTACATGCTATGTTGCCACTTCTTGTCCTTCGAAAATATCTCGAATGCGTGAAAAAGATTCGCATTGCAATCCAGAATACAGGTGTGAATAGTCGTTCGACATGATCGTGCGACATTTGTCGAATGCGACATTCTTAAGCGAGATTCCAGAATTGAGCGCCTTGTCTGAACAGTCTGAACAGCTGCTTGGAAAGCAGCAGGTGATAACGGACCCCTATAGCGACCAGTCAGGTGGAGGCACGGCAAGAATTTTAAGTATCATTCGCCATTTTGTCAAGAAACGAGATAACAGTTTTGGTGTGTTTTTAACATCAAACAAAATAAAAACACGTGTATCATATCTAGTTAAATCGATATTTAGTACTAACAACGCTCTTTAGTTATTTATATATAATATTATTAAATAGAACGCAGAATTACTTCTCTACTTCCAAAAACGTCGCCACAGCATGATTAATCAGAACGCGTCTGACCACGACCGTTGGTCGTTCGTCTGCGACAAAGAGTTTCGTCTTTGCTTCCAGCAGTTTTTTTTTTGGTTCGTAGAAGCAATCTCGTTTTTGGATGATTTTGAGTTAAAGTCACTCGATATACTTGAATAAACGATTTATTACAAGCAAACGCTGGCAACCTAACTGTTTACAATATTCAAGAAGAGGCTTTTTATAATAAGTAAAAGAAATATGATTGATATACCTATAAATTAAAGTAAATAAGATAAAATTCAGTATTATTTATAACTTGCATAATTATTCTGATATACTTCGGAAAAATGCTAAATAGTTATTTTATCGAGATTTATCTTAAAAGATTATATTTACTGTATAAAAATATTAAGTGAAATATAATATAATAAATTACGGTACAAATAGTAGTAAACAAATTATCATAAGTTATCTGTAGCATCTATACACAATGTCTTAGGTTTCTTCTTATATACCGGGTGGACCAGATATTTTCGGGTGGTGCATGTGCATATGTAACTAAAGTTCGAAAACAAGCGTCAGGTTCTGCGATTTGATTGACTTTAAAAAAGAGATTTATTTTTTTACAACTTAATTATCTTAATTCTTAGCACGGAGACAGGATGAGTCCTTTTTGGAGTAAACACTCATATGAGACTAAAAGAAAAATGTGGATTTTGTTAAATCTTTCATAAATTTTTTTGTTTTTCTCTTATGAGCAAAACAAAGGTTTTATCAAATCTTTTATCTTTTCCAGAGTTTACCAGACATGATAAAATCAGACCCGCTCTCGATATAAACCAAAAAAGAGATAACATTGTAAGGCACAAAAATACTTGTTACTTGTTTTTATTAATTTATTTTTATTAATTATTATTGTAAATATTATTGCTATTTTTCTAGTTTTACAGTTAGATACTATTATTTAGTATTTATTTATTTTTTATTTTTGAAAATATTTGATATAGTCTGATCGTAAACAGTGATGGAATTATTGAATTTTGAAGTTTGGGCTAATTGCAATATCTAATTCAATGAGTACCAAATACTTAGTAGGTAGGTACCTTATATTTACGGATAAATATCTTTGATTGTTGCTAGTACTTCGTTGCATGGCAGTACTGGGTATTTTCACTGCTAGCACTAGCTGCACCGGGTATCTATTCCAGTTATAATGTTTACCCACTTAATAAGAAGGTACTACTCATATTCGTTGTTTTACTGCCCATATTTACGTGTAAACGCTTTAACAACGTCTGTCTATATCTACTGTTTTCTATGATCGCATTAAAAATGATTGTTTTTGTCAACCTTCCTTCCTAGTGTCAAAAATGGCATAAATGTTTATACCAATTTCCACTTTACAACACATTAGTTTTACTCTTGACGACGTTTTGTAATAAAAACGCGAAAAAATTATGCTGGTAACTGTAAGTACCAATGGATTTTTAAAAAATTTTCTTTAATACCCCTCTTACGACGACGATTGCAGAAAAAAAAATGTTGTGATAACTTGAACGTACTTAACCCATACAAAAAGTGTGTTTATACCACTTATACTGTGTATTGTTGGACAAAATTTCCTGCTGTAATCAAAGAATATTGGTTATAATTTTTTTATAATACTGTGTAGAGTCCGACCAAAAACATAAAGGGACAGCCACGTGTTGGGTGATGCGCGAAGGTGTGACGTCAAAGTCAGTAGCGGAGCTATTAAGACTTGAGCAGATTAATAACTATTTATATATAAAGTACTTATTTTATTTTGTTGGTGTCAAAAATAAAAGAGATAAAAGTGAATTTTCACCGGAAAATCGATTGCGTAAGAAAAACAAATTCAAAAATTAAAAAGTATGTAAAATATTTTATTTATGTAGTTCCAAATGTTTCTATCCGTAAAAAAATTGTAATTTTTTCTATGGATTTTAAAAAAAACATAAGCAAGCAAGGTTAACAGAAAAATGGCGCCGCAGGCGACATTTTTTAGCGAGTTTAGTTAAAACTGCGAGGTAAAAAGTTGAAAGGTAAGTCGGTTTATCTATTTACAAAATAAAAAATTTATGACAGCAACGCAGGCAAGAATTTTATTCAAAATAGTGAAAACTTTTATATTTTAACATTCTTAATAAAAAAAAACTCAAAACATACATGAGTTTTGCGGAAAAATGCGCCGCAGGCGAAAAGTTTAGGAAACATTTTAAATAAAAGCAAATCAATGGGAATAAAATCAAAGTTCTTGTAGAAAATGTCCAAACCGCAACGGTATTTTTGTAAGAGATTATAATTTTTTGGCCTCCCTTACCCCCCTTCGGACGTCCATGACTGAAATACTGAATTTATTTCGCTATGTTACACATACATTTGGTTTATAGCACGTCATAACAATACCTAGCTACCTTCTAAGTATTGTTTATAAATAAATATTAATAAAAAAAAGCATATCCATTTTGAGTTAATTTCTTTACAATTATCATACCATAATTCGTTACAGTAATATTTACTAGGGCTAATTAAAATTTTAGATTCGTTACTTGGAATGGGGTATACAATTTTTAACTCGCATACATTTCTTTCGAAAATGGGTATTTTAATTGCGAGAATTGCCATTTAATCTAAAATTAAAAACCCGGTTTTAGAGATTAAGGTTAGTTCTGAAATGTGTTCAATAGATCATAGGGTGTTTTTAGGGTAGTGTAATTTTAAGTATTCCCAAATTTCGTTTATTTCGTCTAAGGTAAGAATTTCTAAATCTAGAGTTCGCAAATGTGCAAAGGAGAAAATTCGTAAAAGTTTTTCGAAAAATTGATTTAAATTATTTATTTGTATATATTGATCTTGTAACGACAAAATTAAATTAATTTCATTATTTAGATTTTAAAGTTCAGTTCTGATAGTTACGGAGATTTTATTTATAATTTTTATGTTTTCTTCGAATTTATTCATAATATTCCCTGCAAATGAACAAAGTGATGATTTTTCTTAAATGGTCTTGTAAAGGTGTGCTTAAATTCTTCGCCATAGCTGATTACTATAGTCTGTACACCGAACGTACGGAGTAACAAAACTACCTGATATTCAGGTTCAGGTAAAATCAGGTCAAATTTTCGTAATTTAAGCGGTCCTCTTTACACCCTACAATATTCAATTGGTGCGGGTATTTCATTTATATTCTGAGTTCTGTGGCGTACGGTCTATAATTTTGTTTGTTGGTTGAGTGCTTTTTAAAAATATTGTGTTGCTTCTTTTTTCGGTGTGCTTTCTTTAAAATCGGGATATCTGGCAGCTCTATTTGAATAAGTAACATTCACTATGAATATCGTATTGAATGAGCCTCAATTACCACCAAAGAAACGGATAAAACGATCTTTGTCCGTTTATGAAAAAGGGAAGGGAAAGGGAAGGTAGGAAGATATATTACCTAGACGAGACTTGGGTCAATGCGGGACACACTGTTAGTAAAGTATGGGTGGATGCTTCAGTAGAGCATCCCAGGCAAGCCTTTCTGGAAGATCTTTCGACAGGATTAAAAAATCCTTCAGGTAAAGGGAAACGCCTGATTATTTTACATATCGGATCCGATGGCGGCTTCGTAGAAGGCGGCTCATTAGTTTTTGAGTCAAAGCAGATGGGTGACTACCACGCAGACATGAATGCTGATTTATTTGAAAATTGGTTCAAAAATATTCTAAGCCATCTAGAAGAGAACGCTGTCATTGTTATGGATAATGCTTCGTACCACAGTAGGCGTATTGATAAAGCTCCGAACACCGTAACAAGAAAGGCCGAAATACAAGAATGGCTAAGAAGGCATATTATTTCATTCGAGGAAGATATGGTCAAGGCAGAATTATTAACTCTTGTTAAAGAAAATAAAGGTGCTGACAAATATGTCATTGATGAATTGGCCAAATCCACTAATCGCAGAATTTTACGCCTGCCGCCGTACCATTGTGAATTTAATCCTATCGAGTTAATCTGGCATCGTGGCACAACAAAAGTCCACAACACAAAGAAAATCATTTCAATTATTCAGCCTGCTTAGTTTAGTAGTAAAGTCACTATTATAATATTAACCATTATATTGTGGCAAACCTTCTAAAATAAATTAATATATTTTCATTAATTTACCTATGTATATACTACGCCACTGATGATTTTCGCATTATCACTTCTGCAAGTACTTGTGCAGTGTAAACCGGGCAGTCCGGCACCGTCTTGTCTGCTCTTGATTACTCCGTACGTTCAGTGGATAGACTATAGACGGTTTGTCGCGTGGTTCAGGGGTAGTTCTGAAATAGGTAACCGTTTTCCTTGTGTATCATTATTTGAGTGTACGGTTACGTCAGAAGTATTATCGGTTTCGTCGGGTCTGTTCTCTTGAGGTGGTGGAGTTTGATTTGTTTCTTCAGTAATTACGTCATTATATTTTTCGTTGAGAACGAAGTCTGCGAGGTCAAAGTCACAAAGATTGACAACGGTGTCGTCAACATTAGGGGCGTTAGATTGTGTGTCAATCGCGTCATTTGTTTCATTAGCATTGAGCTCTATACGGGATAGGGCGTCAGCGACGACATTTTCTTTGCCTTTTTTGTATTTTATTTCAAAATTAAATTCTTCTAACTTTAGTTTCCAGCGGATTAGGCGGGAGTTAGGTTCCTTAATTTTGGAAAGCCACGCGAGAGGGTTGTGGTCGGTTTCTATAGTAAATTTGTCTCCATAGAGATAGCAACGAAAGTGTTTAGTTGAGTCGACTATAGAAAGAAGTTCCTTTTCTATAGTGGAGTAATTTTTTTCGGCGGAATTAAGTGTGCGGGAGTAATATGCTATGTGATGGCCATTTTGGGAAAGAACGCTACCAATAGCCACGTTTGATGCGTCCGTTGTTAATCATTTTAAACGGTTTAAAAAAATCGGGGTATTGGAGTATGGGTGAATTACTAATGAGTTCCTTGCATTTTAAAAATGCTTTGAATTCTTGATCGATAATGCTTTGTTCACTGCCCTTCCGAAGGCATTTTGTTATGGGGAAGGTAATTTTTGAAAAGTTCTTTATGAACCTGCGGTAGTAACCCACTAAGCCTAGAAAAGCTTTAATTTCTTTTTGGGTTTTTGGCATGGGATACCGTTGAATCGCTTCGATTTTTGAAGGATTTTGTTTTATTCCTTCAGGAGTAATGATATGTCTAAGAAATGCGACTTCTTTGCATAAGAACTCTGACTTATCGGGTTAAGATTTACATCCTTTAGTTTTTTGAAAATTTTTCGGATATGGTCAATGTGTTCGGATAAGCACTTAGAAAAAATAACCACATCGTCCATGTAAACGAAACAAAATTTGTAGAGGTAGTCCCGCAAGATTTCGTCCATCATTCGTTGGAAAGTTGCGGGTGCGTTCTTAAGACCGAACGGCATGCGCAAGTACTCGTAATGACCATTGTTGACGGTAAAAGCGGTTTTTTCGATAGATTTGGGATCCATCTCGATATGGTGAAATCCTTGGGCTAGGTCGAGGGTGGTGAAGTAAGTATTTTTTCCGAGACTATCTAGGATTTCTTCGATTCGGGGTAAAGGCTATTTTTCTTCTACAGTGACGTCGTTAAGCCGACGATAATCTATAACCATTCTAAATTTTCGTATTCCAGAAGCGTCGAGCTTCTTTGGAACTATCCAGACAGGTGCTGAATATGGGGAAATAGAGGGATAGAATAATTTTGTTTTCTAATAACTTCTGGATTTGGGACTGTATTTCTTTGTTCATACTAGGAGGATGCCTAAAGGATTTGACAAAGACTGATCGATCGTCTGTCGTTCGAATGGTGTGTTTGGTTTGGCCTGTGAAGGTGAGGTCACAGTTTTCATGGTACCTACATTATGTCTTTAAATTCGTGGCAAAGAGGTAAAATTTTTGATTTTTCTAGAGGTGATAGATGGTCAAGTCTTAACAGGTTTTCGGGGTTAAATTTCCGTGGTGTATTAGGTGAAGGGTTAATTAATTCGAATTGGTCTTGCGGAATAACCTTAACTCTGTGGTGAAAATTGATGCTCACTGTGGGTACTGGATTGGGTATTTTACAAAGCCCATTATTTACTTCAATAAGGGAGTCAGGGGCTATATGCTCCTGAATTGTAAACGAGGGCAAGTTTGCTAAATCCTTTTCATAGTTAACTGGTATTACAAGAAAATTATTATTAAGATTTTCAATAGGTTGTGTTAAAGGTTTATTATAAGCAAGCGAGAAAGGTATTTTAATATTTTGTAAGGTTAGTGTTTTGTCTTCGTAATTAATAAGTGCGTTTAGATTTTTCAAGTCTTTAGTGACTATAAGTGCGTCAAAGTCGTGGTGCCAATTTAAGACTCGTATATAGTTTGAATTCTCGTTTAATGTCGAAGTCTTGTAAAAGGGAAATTTTTAAGTTTTGATTTTCTTTATAAATTCTTTTACATGCAGTAACCTCGAAGGGTTCAAAAAATAAGTTTTTTGGGCATAATTTGGCTATTTTTGGTGAAGTAATACAAACATACAACAAATAATTTGTTTTTCGGGGAGATAGAAATATGGCAATAGGGTACTTGCACAAAATTTAAACATATTTTAATAGTAAATGGTATTTAAAAGCTAAATAAAAAAACTATTCCTTAAAACGACGTATTTTCCGAAATATTATATATTTATATATATATATATATATATATATATATATATATATATATATATATATATATATATATATATATGTTATATAAATATTTTAAAAATAAAATTGTAAAATTTTCAAATCTTCAAAAACAATTTTGATTGGTTTACGTCACTAAACCGCAAAACGTTGCCATCTCCTCGACAATAATTGTACACTTTGACCAAACTTTGACGTTGCCAACTATTTACTGTACATCATTTATAAAATTGTACAATGGCGTTATAAATGATAATTTCAGTATAAAGGATAGTAATGATAAAACACGGCGGGTACGCAGTGAATGCCACGCACGCAGGCGGCAAAAGTTAGGGGCGCTAATTCGACGGAGATTAGAGATTACGACATTTGTGACATTACCCACTAACCAACTTCTAAACAAAACAAACAAAAAATATTTTACTATTTTAATTCAAGCAAACTCATGGCGCTTGCATTATCTTTATAATAAAAACCGCTTGTCAGAACAGAAATATACCGCAAAACCTTTTATTTTATGCTGCCTGAATAAAAAGCACGCGCTTTTCAGACTTTCCCAGTGCAAATCTTCTTTCATGTTGCCACAAGAAGCCAATATTCTTCATATTGTCTAAACCTGGGACACTGGATTCCTTCAACACACAAAGGCGTTTATTATAAATCAATAAATCATTTCATAACCCAGCCCCAGTAGTGATTTGTTTAGTCTAGAACTGACAATAAAATAAACGCATGGGCTAAAAAAGTCGCTATATTTTCGATCGGCAGAATTAATAAAAATAAAAATGTGGAAAATATAAAAACTCCAAATAAGCTTCTTTTTCTAATTCCGACACTTAACGGGTTTATTATTAATAATTTCGGTTGTCCTCTGTCGGCGAGCTTTGCGGTATCGGAGCGGCGATATCATAGAGAGCGGATCTATTGGCGGCCTTTGGCACAGAAAATATAAATCCGGCCAATGAAAAAAATACAGATTTTAAGTGGTAAAGTAAAGAGGGAAAAATAAGTGGTGCAATGAGCACCCGTATTAAATTCTTAGAAAAAATATCTAAATTTAAAATTCTATTGGTAAAGTACGATAATGTTTACTGCCGGTTAAAAATAATAAAATAATAATAAATTAAAATTATGCGTAAACTGTATTTTAATTTATGAAGCTCTCTCATTTGAAAATAATTATTAACAAAACAACTATTTATTTCTATCATCCAAAGTAAAAACAAACAAAAACCAAAAATTTTCTAAGTCCGTAAACTTAACTTACCCGGTTCATCTGGACCGCACACACACCCAGCACAAGATAAAAGAACGCTAAATTATTGAAATAATAAAATCTAATTGCATAGCTGAAATTCGATAAGACTCGTTAAATTCCCGAAAATCAGCCGACTCTTGCAGGTGTTCTCAGTTCTGGGCCATTGTAATTCGATAAGACTCGGGAAAATCCCGAAAATCAGCCGAATCTTGCAGGTGTTCTCAGTTTTGGGCCATTGTACCTACTTATGTTGATAACTATAAACTAGGTCACAGGTGGCCTGATTCATTTTCGTTTAACGGTCGTAAAGCCTCGAAAAACGAACGAAAAACGCTAAGATCTGTATAAAAGCAGAAAATGTTCCTTGGAAAAATCATTAATTCGATTCGAGATGTAGCCCAAAAGTTATAATGTAGAAAGTGTTAAGTACAGTGAAGTCAAAAGTAGTTACTTAGTGAAACCATAAGTGCGAAAAGTAACGAGTAAACAGAAAAAGCAAGTATAATTAACTATAAGATGTGAAATTCTAGTTGTGCAAAAATATTAAGTAACTTTTGAAATTATGATATTTTTATTGCATTGATAAAATAGACTTGGACAATTTTCCTGAAAATTTACTTAATGAGAAAAATATTTTAAACATAAACTAAAAGTAATTTTGTCATAAAATTAGTGGTCCCGAATTATAAACATATAATGAAAAATGATTTTGAATGTAGCGGTGAAATAAGTAAATACTAGCACAGAGAATAGGCCTCGAAATCGAAATAATATTTTATTTTGTATACATAATTGCTATGAGCTTAAACGAGTTAAGGTTCCCAAGATATAAAGGAAAGAACTATATAGATAATAAGCAAATTTCTTTGATAAGAGATGGTGACTAATATACATGCTGAAGATAACGTTTATTGCTAATTATAATAAAATTAAGTTAGTGGAACCTGAGTTTAATATAATTTAAAAAGAAAAAATATCCTGGTAAAAGAGCTCCCTTTTTGAAACAATACATTTAAAAATACAGGAAACAAACAAGCAAATGTAAATTTCCATTTTTCGACCCCACAGTTAAGTGCAATACAATTGGCACTACGAACCCCCTTTTATTTGTACCTTGGTTAAAGGAAAAGAGAAACCCCAGAGAAGGGGTGGGCGGTACAACTGGTGTCAGGTGTGGGGTTGGTTAATAATCCCTAGTGTGGGGTTGGTTAATAATCCCTAGTGTGGGGTATGGTTAATAATCCCTAATGTAGGGTTGTGGTTAACAATCCCTAGTATCCGGTCGTGTGGGGTTGTGAGGTTATTACTCACTGAAGTATATAGATTATTAACCCCCAGGTAGTAAGACAGATCCTGGAAAGTGTCAATAAATCAGAATATTCCAATCTGTGTCGTATTGCACTAAAAAAATGACGAACCAAGAAACTGCCACAAGTTCTGCTCCCATAATTACCAATAATATCGTTTTGGGCATTGATTCCATCCCTCCATACGATGGGTCAAGTAGTATTGAAGAATTCCTGGCCTACATTGAATAAACTGCCCTGATTACTGACTGGACTGACCAACAAAAAGTAGCCATTGCACGATTAAAATTAAGAAACAAGGCAAAACAATTTATAGATTCAGAGCCTACTCTAAAGACCACAACCAGCTGGACAACACTTAAAGAACAGTTAAAGAAACAATTTACTCTGCCATATGTCAAGGGCGCAGCCATGAAAAACTTTATTGAATGCAGACAAAGAACAGGAGAGCCCTGCAGACAATTTTTGACTCGTCTAAAACTACTTGCTAATAAAACAGTAACGTTAACAGGAAATCAAAATACGGATCAAGTAATATTGGGAAAATTGGAAAAAGATGTATTAACACAATTTATTCTTGGTCTACTAATGCCAACAAAACAAAGGGTACTTTCAAGTGATCCCGATACATTGGAGAAAGCCTTAGAGTTAGCAGAGCGGGAAGAATCAATTGAAAACCTGCTGCGACCATCAACAAGCAGAGAATGTCGAAATATTAATACCCAAGCTACTAATGAAAGGAGTAACGGAGCAAGACATTATGGTGCACAAAATATTCAAGGATCTAGGACAAATACCAGTGGCATCCAAAGTTATACCTGTAATCGGTGTAAACAGACAGGTCATACAGCAGCATACTGTAGAAATGGTAGGCAGTTTATCCCTACATGTTATGGATGTAATCAGCCAGGGCATATAAATAAATTTTGTCCGAACACGACAAACTCCCGTGATATAACTCAGCGACTATGTTATACGTGCCAAAATCCTGGACATTTAGCAAGAGTTTGTCCCTCACGAAATAGTAGCAGACAAGATTTAAACTCCAGGACAGCCGCACTACAACCCCGAAGTTCGGCTGCCCACCAGGCAAATTGGGACTAAGCGATAAGAAAGAAACGGATATATACATGCTCCCGGAATGGAACCCCAAGTCCATGCAGTAGTGTAGAGGTTTTTATAAAAGGTAAAAATTATATAGCCTTAGTAGATTCAGAAGCTGTTGTATCTCTAGTAAAACCCGATGTTGCTGAGGGGTTCAGAAAGAAAAGTAGTCAAAATAAGTTAGTAAATATACAGGGAAATGCAATACCAACTCAGGGAGAAGTTGTTTCGCCATTGACATTTTCCTGTGATATAACTGTGCCTCACACTTTATGGTAATGGAATCCGGATCTTTTAATGCAGATGTGATTTTAGGAATTGATTTTCTGTCTAAAAATGGAATAAAAATAGATTGGGGAAATGGATGTTTTTACGCATTTGAGAGAGTAATAGAAATGCGCGCGGAGAAAGAAAGAGTAGAAGGAGATTTGTTGGTGACTTCAAATGAAGAAGGTTTTAAGAAAATATTCAGTGAATGGGATGCTATAAAGAAAGAAGTACGAGAGATTCTTAGGGAATGGAAGACTTTACCCAGGACTACGTCTATTGAACACTTCTCGTCGCCATCAACGACGAAGGAGTGCAGTGTTCAGACGATTGATGGTCGTTTGGATACAGATGCCACCCAACAACTTGTGCAAGACGATGGAGAGTCGGAGTCAAAGTCTATGAATGCCGAGGTTTCCAGAAATGGAGCGTCCAGAAATGGAGTTTGCAGAAATAGGGATTGCAGTAATGAGATTTCAAGAAACGGAGTTTCCAGAAATAGTGTTTCCAGAAATGAGGTTTCAAGAAATCAGAATAAGACAGAGAGTAGCATCAGTAATGAAGTGAAAAAGAGCGAGAAGTTACAACGAACTAGATGTAAAAGTTATGTTGAGAAAGATAAGGTAAAGTTGTAGTTATGTCCAAAGAGGAAGAAAAAGAGGAAAGTGTTAAAGTAATAGTAGTTGAAGATATAAGGATTCCCCCAATGTGTCAAGCAATTTGCTTAGCAACCTTAAGAAAGCCATCAAGAGTTAAGACTCAGCACTTAGTCGTGGAACCTAGTGTTGACGGCCCAAAAGGTCTGTTGGTAGCAAGAAGCTTGTGTAAGGCAGAAAATCATATACCTCTTAGATTAACGAATGTAACTGAAAAGGAATCAATTGTTTATAAGAAATCAGTCATTGCTATTGCATGTGAAGCAACCATTGATAAACCACAGAATGAAAAGGATTTCATGCCAATAAGAAAAGTAGAAAACCATGATACTGAGGAAATTTTAAAGCAACTTAGCTTAAATAATTTGAGACCGGAAATTAAAACGAAGTTACGGAATTTGATAATAGAATTTATAGATATTTTTAAAGCACCTGAGCAGAAGCTGACGTGTACTTCGGAAGTCACACAGGATTATTACAGAAGACGTCCAGCCTATATGTAAGCGGCCCTACAGAGTACCTTTTCAAAGACAAGAAATATTGAAGGAAGAAATACAGAAACTACTACATGACGAATTCTTGTAGAAAGCCAGTCGCCGTGGAGTTTTCCAGCTATATTGATAGAGAAAAAGAGACACCCTGGTGAAGATGCGCAATATAGATTGTGCATAGATTACCGTGAACTTAATGCTATAACAAAAACCGATTATTTTCCACTTCCAAATATCCATGAAACTATTGATCACCTGTCCGGTTCCAAATGGTTCTCGACAATGGACCTAGCTTCCGGGTACTTTCAAGTACCCCTGCATCCAGCCGATCAAGAAAAAACTGCTTTTTCTACACCTGATAACCACTATCACTTCCAAAGAATGTCAATGGGACTAAAAAATGCACCAGCTACATGGAGTCGATTAATGAACCACATTCTCGGAAAGTTCACTTACACGGGGTGCCTAGTTTACCTGGATGATATTTTAGTATTTTCAAAAGACGTCGAAACTCATATCGAACGATTGCGCCATGTTTTTTAAAAAATGAGGGCGAGCAATTTAAAATTTAAACCAACCAAATGCCACTTCTTGCAACAAGAAATCGAATATTTGGGACACATTATTAAGGAAGGAGGATATACCACTCATCCTGATAAAATAAAGATAGTTGCTACATATCCGATACCTAAAAATATAAAGGAAATTAGAGCATTTTTGGGTTTATGCGGATTCTACCGAAAATTTGTACCGAACTTTGCCAAAATAAGTCAGCCATTGACCAATCTCACTAAGAAAAATGTCAAGTATCATTGGGGCTTAGATCAGCAGGAAGCCTTCGAAACTCTTAAAAAGGCATTGGTTTCACCACCTATATTAAGGTATCCAGATTTTAATAAGGAATTTATAGTAAACACGGACGCAAGTTCCTCTTCCATAGCAGCCATACTCCTACAGGAACATAATGGAGTAGAACACCCAATCTGATATTCAAGTCGAACACTTAACGATGCTGAAAGAAGATATAGTGCCATAGAAAGGGAGTGTTTAGCTGTAGTATATGCAGTAAAACCCTACAAAGTATATTTGACAGGAACCCACTTTAAAATAATCACTGATCATAGACCATTAAAATAATAATAATAATAATAATAATAAACCACTTTATTATTTACCAAACATAGATTTAAATACTAACATATACTATAATTATAATATCTGTGGTAATAAATGGCCTATAAAATGCAGACAACTGGTATACACAGATACCAGATACTGGTGAGGCCACGCATTAATTACTAACTTTTAAAGAAACTAAAAATAAAGCAAAAATCATAATAAAGGTTAAATAAAAGGTTAAATGAAATTTAAGGAGAGAGGAGAAAACGTGTAAGAGAGAAAGAAAGAGGGGAGAAGGAGAAGAAAACAGAGGTCGATGTCCCTGTAAGCCACACTACTGACTCAGAAGTAGACGCGTTTTATATATGTTTTTAAAGCTCGAGGTAGAGAGGTTTATCTCGTGAGTATCCATAAAATTTACATAATTTGCTAAATTGTAAGTGAAGGATCTTTTATAAATTTCTTTACGATGTCTGGGAATGTTAATAAATAAGTTTCTACGCATATTACGATTATGAATATCAGCTCGAAAGACAATCTTATTAAACAAATATGAGGGCGTTTTGGTTTTTAAAATTTTATGACAAAATGCAGCAAAATGCAACTTACGTCTGTTGTGCATATTTAGCCAACCAGCATCACGGAGCAAGTGGGAAACCCGATGTCGGCGCCTCACGCCATAGATAAAACGTAGGCAAGAGTTCTGCACTTTTTGTATTTTACGTACATATATACTATCAATGCAATGACCATAGACCACATCACAATGATTAAAGTGAGACAGAACAAGAGCATCACAAAGAAGTTTTTTAATCTCCCTCGTAAGATAATATCTATGATTATAAATTAATTTCAAAGTGCAATACGCTTTTCTAATTTTAGATTTAATATGGTCACGGAACCGAAGTTCAGAATCAACAAGTAAACCAAGACTTTTAGAGACAGTTGAGAAGGGAACAGTAACATTATTTACTTGTACATTCAAAGCATTCTCTGCCCGATTTCTTAAATTTTCACTGCCAAATAAAATAATAGATGATTTAGTAGGGTTGATTTTAAGCTGATGATCGTTGGAAATTTCTATTATGTTTTGTAAATCTAAGTTAATATTTAAGTTAACCGTATTTAAGTCAGATACGTCAAAGAACAATAAAGTTGGGTATCATCAGCGTATAAGTGATAATTACAAAAATTTAAGCATTCATGGAATGTAGACGTGTAAATTGTATAAAGTAATGGCCCCAATATACTTCCCTGGGGGACACCAGTAGACACACTAAGAGAGTCAGAAACGCTGTTCTTAACCTGAACTTTTTGAGTCCTATCCGATAAAAAAGATTTAATCAATCTAATTGCCCCCTCACCGAACCCAAAATAATGCAACATAGAAAGCAAAATTGAGTGGTTAAGCATATCAAATGCTTTAGTGTAGTCTAGAATTATAAGAGCACTAACCCTACCCTGGTCACACGATTCAATGATATCATCCACAACAGCTGACATTGCGGTATCGCAACCAAAGCCCGCCCGAAAACCGGACTGTTTTGGGGGTAAAATATTGAATGCATCCAAGAATGAGCGGATTTGATGGTCAAGCACCTTTTCAAGAATTTTAGAAAATGTGGGCAGAATGCTGATAAACCGTAAATGAGAAAGTTCCGTCGGCTGAGTAATCTTAGGAAGGGGTAGAACATGAGCGTTCTTCCAGCACACTGGAAAGTAAGAAGTCTCAATGCACTTATTTATCACGTGTGTAATAAATGGAACAATGTATGGGCAGCACAACTGAATAAGCGTAATATTTAAATCATCACTACCAAACGCTTTAGTTTTAATTTTCATAATAATTTTTTGTATATCATCATCGGTAACAGACGAAAATTCAAGCCGATCCGCAATTCCCGGTTTAATATTGCTGAGGTAAAAACTTATTAATTCTTGTTTAGGAGATATACCACTTAATACGGAATTGATAGAAAAGTTATTAATGACATTAGGATTTGATAGATGATCAGGAATAGTATTATTTTTACTAGTTGTTAAATTAAGCTTTTTAAGTTCAGACCATTTTTCTTTAGAAGAGGAATTGGAGAATTTTTGTCGGAGATATGCTTTTTTTTCAGATCTTACAGCAGCTGTTGTATAGTTTCTGAGTTGTTTATAATAGGAATAATGTTCGAGCAGCCTAGTTTGTTTGAATCTTTTTAAAGCTTGATTTCTCAGTCTTTGTAAAAATTTTATGTTGTCAGTCAACCAAGGCGCATATTTAGCATTCCTCCTACAGCAAACTTTCACAGGAGCATGTTTATCGAATATATTAATAATTGAGGAGCTTAAGAATTTAACTTTTTCCTCTATACTAGGAATATAAAAAATATTCTCCCATGGCCACGATTGCAGATCAGCTTGAAATTCTCCATAATTTACATCTTTTAAGGCTCTATATTTGAAATATGTAGGTGGTGAACGTTCAGTGCTAAACGATAGTTTAATGAAAATGGGGAGGTGATCAGTGAACTGTACATTAGCCACTCCAGAGTCTAACACTTCTGGTATGTTACAAAACATCAAGTCAATAAGAGAGAATGAATCATTACAAATTCGCGTAGGTTCCTGTATATGTTGCTTTAAGTCAAAAACATCAGTAATATCATAAAGTCTTTGGGTATGATTATTATTCTCTAGAAGATTTATATTAAAGTCCCCACAACATATGATATTATCATATATTGTAAAAAAATGAGTTAAGGTATCTTCGAACTGCTCAAAAAAACTCTCCAAGTTCGCCCCAGGAGGTCTGTAGACAACGCCCAACAGAATCCGTCCAGGACCAACATTAAGCTCAACCCAGATGCAGTCTAAAAAATCATGTGACTCCGCAATTAATATACTAAACTGAATTGAGTTTTTTATAAATATGCCAACACCACCCCCTCTGCGAGCAGCTCTATCTCTACGAATGAAGTTAAAACCCTCAATGTTTACTGTATCACTGTCAATTCCCGGATGCAGCCATGACTCGCTAATACCTACAATGTCATAATCAGAGTCGTTCAAAAAATCCCTGAAGTCAGCAAGGTTAGCCAACAAGGACCTCACATTAATATGAGATACGGAAACAGACATAAGAAGGAGATGTGGGAATGGAGAAGAATGAAAGAAATGAGAAAAATTAGGAATATAAATGTGAAAGAGTTTATATGTAAAAGAAGAAGAACTAAAATAGAGTATAAATTATGAATAATATGTTATTGCACTGAAATAGCGAGCATGACACAAATAGAAGCCGTTACATTAAGCTTTAAGTAAGACAAAGAAGAAAAAGAATAAAAAAAAAATAATTTTATTAGACAGATAATAATCCCATGATCAAACACAAATCATTATAATAATAGCCCAAAACCCAAAACCACATAACTAAGTATTAATATTTAAAATTGCAAAATAAACATTCCAACCAACAAATAAATAAACATAATGTTTTTCGGGCAATATAGCAAAATAAGAGTACATACGTTTAATCCTTCTTTAGAGATTGCTTAAGATTTTTTATTTCATCACTGTTGTTCACTCTGTACACCGTGTCCTCCGATTTTACGTAAATCACTCCGTTGAGACACCAAGCTTTTTTACTGGAAAACAATTTAACTGCTTCAGATAACAGGGCTAACCGATTTTTGGTTAAATCCTCCTTTATTTGTACGCCCGAAGATTTTAAGTGTTTACGATTCTTTAAAACAGATACACGCTCGGCATCGTTGAAAAACCGCACTAACACGGCTGCTGGCTTATCACTTGGAATTTTAGACGTGACCCGATGGCATTTTTTTATTTGGGAGATGTTCATGTTTACATTTATTTTATTAAATATATCGATCATTTTGGGTATTAAATTTTCGTCCTTATCCTCTGGTACCCCAAAGACACGTATATTTAAGCTTCTTGAGGCCTGCTCCTGGTTATCAACAGCTTCGTCAGTGAGCTTTTTTGCTTTCTTAAGATCCTCTACTTCCTGGCGAAGTAGACTAATAGCTTTTTCTTGAGCTCTAAATTTTTCTTTATATTTTTTATCAATAATCTGAGCTACCTTATCAGCGATCCTGTTCAAAAATTGGTCGGAGAATATTTCCTTGATTTTTTCTATGTCTATCTCTGTCAGACCCATATTATTCGCTCGGTCCTTTTCTTAACCTTAAATTCACTGGGCAGAAGAAATAGGGCTGGAAGATATATAAGACGTGTTTAAAATATGTATAACACAGTTTCCACGTACACAATACTGCACTAAAAACAACTTTTAACTGGATAAGAGAAAAACTTAGATCATTTTCATCCAAAAACTTTAAAATTTAGCAACAGCCACTACTCGTGGCTGTTATATGTTATACCTATTAACTATTAAGGATCCAAGTTCTCGACTAGCCAGATGAGCTATGTTTTTAATGGAGTATAGTTTTACCATAAAACACAGACCCGGAGTTCAAAATAGCCGTGTAGATGCACTGACTCGACTCCGCCAAGGAAATAACGTTCAAACAGTAGCGGTCATTGAACACAATACTAACACCCACATTAAACCAATTATAAGTGCTATTTGGAGTCGGGAAGAACTACGAAACTTGCAGGATGAAGATGATGAAATTACGAGGCTAAAAGAATGTTGAAAACGAGAAGATCCAACCTTTTATTGTACTATAGAAAACCTACTTTACAAGAAACGGCAAGAACATGAGAGACAAGACTCTTTGGTCGCACCAAGATCCATTGTCCCAGAAATTTTACATTGCTACCATTCCTCCTTATTTGCATTACACCCAGGACAGAAAAAGACGCAAACATTAATTCAGCAGGACTTTTACTGGAAAACTTTAAGAAAAGATGTCAAAGTTTTTATTGAAAAATGCCATTCTTGCAATATCCATAAAACATATGCACAACTACTTTCTGCGATGCAGAAGACGCCTGTACCTAGTCAACCATGGTCACGAATTAGTTTGGACATTGTTGGTCCCTTGAACAGGACCCAGAACAATAACAAATACATTTTGACGTGTGTGGACTTTCTAACTCCTTACCCAGAATGCGTACCTTTGGCGGACATAAAAGCTGAGACCGTGGCAAAGGCTTTTGAAGAAAATATTGTCTTAAGACATGGAGTCCCTAGAGAGTTACTAACGGACTGCGGTTCACAATTCGTCGGCAAACTATTTCAAGAAATATGCAAAATTTTACAAATAAGAAAATTAAAAACTACCCCTTACCATCCAGCAGCAAATGGAATAATCGAGCGGATGCACAAAACACTAAAAACAATGATAAGTCACTTTGTTACTGACTTTGAGAACAGTTGGGATAAAATTTTAGGATACGCCCTAACTGCTTATAGAAATATGATACACGAAGCCACCCAGGATACGCCATTTTTCCTCATGTACGGCAGAGACATGGAATTACCTTTTAACTTAACCATCAGAAGAGATAGGATTAGATACGACTTGGCTGATAACTACGCAAGTGAAATGATCGTAAAAATGCAAGAGGCCCACGAAAAAGCTAGAAAAAGCGTAGAAGCAACAATTAGAAAAAGATGCGAGAAGCAAAATCTCAAAAAGACAAAACAAGGATTCGATATAGGAGACCTTGTGTATTTACACACTCCGGCAGTTGCTGGGAAAAATATGCCAACAAAATTTCAACCGAAGTGGTCGGGTCCCTACAGAATTTTAAAGAAATTAGGACCAGTTACTTTTACAATAAAGGACATTGCTAGCCTAAACGACAAGACGGTGCATTTAGACCGACTAAAGGCTTTTAAGGGAATAGAGACTCCTAAAACCGAAATTCAAAAAGGCGAACCAGAAGAAGACGACCAAGTAGATATGCCTTTGCTAGATTATCGAAACCCGACTGAGGCACCACAAAACCGCGAAAGTTCAGATTCTGACGAAGAAGAAAGCGACAATACTGAATCTGAAGAAAATACTGATAGTGAGGACGATTACAGTAGCGCACAAGAGGACGAAGACGAAGAAGATAATGTAGAAAATGATCCAGAGGCAGGACATCAACAAGAACCCCCGAGAAGAACAAGAACGCGTGAAATTAAAACGCCTGTACATTTAAAAGATTATGTTTTAGAATAACTATGCCATATACAACTTAAGTAATTTATAAGGAACCACCGTGTATAATCATACATTAAAATAAGGTAGAAAATAAATATCCAAGAAGTTTACACAATTTATTGTTACAGTGAAATTGGTCATATTTTCACTATTGGTGCAGTTCATCTACGCCGCACTGATTGCGTATGATTGCCGAAATCCATCAACGAACCTAACAGCTATATCGTTACGAGATGTAAGTCCCTGCCCAGACCCTGAAACAGGTTATATTATACGTGAAGGGCATGTGCAAATTTTGGAGAAGAATAGATTCGAATATGTACCTACATGTATTTTCTTGTTTAATTGAAATAACAAGATTAATCACCTATTGCGGAGCTTTCTCCCACCAAGCAGCAGTAGATGGAGGACTATCAACATCTATTTTTGAAGCAGGAAGTGAAGAATGTAGAAAAATACATGCCTATAGACAATTCCGAGGTTTAAATAGACAACTAATCAGCAAGCTAAAACCCAACTCTACCATTACGACCTCGTTGACTCTCGCAGGAAAGATAGATCTTAACGCCAACTGTGAAGGCACGCAATATATTGAGGACGGAAAGCAGTGGAATAATGTAGTCCAGTCGAATATTAAAATAACGTTACAAGACTATTACACAAAAGTATTGTTGGAAACCGATGAAATACAGCTACAAAGCGGAGTAAGGTGTACATTTTTAAGTGGTTATTGTATAGATAGCATTACAGGAGAATCCACTTGGGATCGAACCTATCCTGAACTATGCAACCAATTTAATATTTTGTATGAAGGACCCGCTACGTATGTATCAGAAAAGAATAACAAACAACATCAGTACCTATGCTGTAATAGAAGACAGAGCTAAAATATTCGCTATACAACTCTTACAACGAGAAATTATCTGTGGAATAGCTGTTTGGCAAAGTGAACATCCTAGGTTGCTTATAATACAAAAACAGAGCGCAACTGAATTTACACCCTTTACTAAAAAAGCGCAAACACGAGATGCAGATCTAATTACCTATGTCAATACCAAATTCCTTTATATAGAACAGTCCTTTAAAAGAACGGTAAACGAAATTTTAGCACAGACTATATACAGAAGGTGTCGACTACATCGAGAAATACTCAAAAATCGACTTATTATGGCCACCGTAAGTCCAAACGCAGTAGCAAGTCTAGTCAAAAACGAATTAGGATATGTTGCAAAAATAGCTGGAGAAGTAATGTACTTTATGAAGTGTTTAGCAATACCCGTAGAAGTAACACGAGATAGCCATTGTTACGTCGAATTACCGGTAACTGCTTATAATCGAAGTTTTTATATGTCCCCTGTAACAAGAATAATTCAAGACCACGCTGAACAAATTGAATGTAACTCCATCATACCTCCTATGTACTACATCAATAATCAGTGGATTGGATTTGATCCTTTACCAAGTCGAGGAGTATATCCCCAAGAATTACGGGTAGACTCCGAAGAACTTCCAAAATTTCAAACAATCAAAGACCTTGGTGCTGGTGGTCTCTATACGTATCAAGAGATAAAGAAGGCCCAAGACGCTATGGTAGTTAATTTAGAGCGAAATGCATTAAATAATATATTAGTAGGTACGAGGAATGGCAGGACAAGAAGTGCAAAAACAAGGATTTACGTCACTTAATTTATTCAGCAAAGAAGAAATAGAAAAATTGGCAAACACTACCATACATAAATTGTATGGCTATTTTTCACTGATTGGAGAGTGGACCAGCGGAATTTTAGGAATTTATTTTATATTTAGGGCAAGCAAATTTATACTGGAAACATTCATGAACGCTGTAGCCCTACACAAACTACATGGTTGTAGCCTTCATATGCTCGCTTCTTTTTGGGATACCCTTACGCTGTTCATATTACATCATAAACAACAAAAAGTTATAAACACCGAAATGCAGAAAACTGCAAATTTCTACAGAAAAAGCGACGATCCCGCAGACGACTTGCTTAATGTTGAAATTGCCCCTGATAATCAACCTGTGAAACATGTAACGTTTCAAATTGATGAGAGACAACAGGAAAATTTTCCTGAGCCACAAACAAGCCATACGTCATTCGCCACTTTAAGAAAAGAATTAGCAAATATTAATCCAATTAGATGGACCTTGTTCGACGTACCCTTACGCTGTTCATATTACATCATAAACAACAAAAAGTTATAAACACCGAAATGCAGAAAACTGCAAATTTCTACAGAAAAAGCGACGATCCCGCAGACGACTTGCTTAATGTTGAAATTGCCCCTGATAATCAACCTGTGAAACATGTAACGTTTCAAATTGATGAGAGACAACAGGAAAATTTTCCTGAGCCACAAACAAGCCATACGTCATTCGCCACTTTAAGAAAAGAATTAGCAAATATTAATCCAATTAGATGGACCTTGTTCGACAGAAACGCATAAGCTCGGATAATAGCCCAAAATATTTTTAGGGATACGTGCTCAACAGACAAGAACATCAGAATATCAGCTTGCGATTTCTGACCTAGACGGCCATATGTTACAAAGAAGATAACGAGTCAACAACTTGTCGAAGCTTCTCTAAAATATTACCAGTGATGATAATAAAGTAAATTAAATTTACCATAAATTTTAAAAATTAGTACACATAATTTTTGGATAAGAAAAATTTATGTGAAGAACACGTGAAATATTATTGATAACCAAGACGTAGATACGATAAGTTAAAATTTAACATAATAGCAACCCTATTTTATTAATAAATAATACATATAAATTAGATAAAAAGGAGAGTGATAAGACATTCGTTGAAATTTACTGGGGTGATTACTGTAGTAGGGTAAGAAAAGAAACCTTAAAAATAATAAATAAAACGATTAAAATGTCAAATAAACAACTCATAGTAAAGAATATCTTGTACAGAGTTTAAAAATTTATGTGAAAAGTGCCTATAAGAACCCCAGATTTCCCTTGTAAAACTTCAGCTCTAAAATACAACGTGACGCGTAGTAACACGAACTTAAAATGATGTGGATAGTGACATTTTTGACGTCCTACCTCAGACTAATCACAGATTACACAGTCCGAGATCTTTTATTTCGACTCGCATTTCATCACTTAAGAGAGTTAAACGAATTACTGGGAGGCGAAGGGCCATGTGATGAAGCATTGTATGGTCAAAAGGCATTAGTTAACCTGTGGGCCGAATTGCTGCATATAGAGTATACTGGAGTACGCATACAACAAGCTATGGAAATGAAGGTTTCCTATAAAATAGAACGATGTGATTGCCCCCCATGTGAGCCGAAAAACGTATCGCCCTATCAGCTACAACCCTTCCATCAGACGTGGCAAGAGCTAGGACTGCCCAGTTGTCAGTGTCCGATTTGTCAAAAGGGACCTGCGGAAATGCATATACCTCCCCTGCCACCCGCACAAGAGAACCCTTATGCTACTCCCTCTTTAAGTACTACCATAAAACCAGAAGAAAGTCTTACAGCTGATTTGACAGACTCTGAAGAAATCCTAATGTTTATGGAAAATAACCCCATCCTGGAAGAGGAAATAATCTCAGAAGCCCTAAAAGAAGCAGAGCAACAGGAGACGGAAGACGAACCAACGCCAGGCCCGTCCACCCGCCTGACGCCACCACCATCCCGACGCCAGCTGCTCAGCTCCCCTCCACCATTGGTCCCCATCCAAAGGCACCAATCTCACCACCCAGCTACCCTCGTTTGGCCAGAAGATCTTCAAGGGCTGGAACCCATGGATCCTACCACGGACCCCCTTGAGCTTACCACTACGACCATCCAGAATTCACCGGAAGACCCGCAAGATTCCAGGCCTCCAGAGCCCTTAGGAGGGTCTCCCTCCCCTCCTCCGCCAACATCATTCTAGAGTCTCCCGAAAAAGAAGGAAAAATAACAAAGCATGGTTATTGTCTCATATTTTGATGTATAACAGAGGTAGTTTTTTTTATCACCATTTTTTATCACCATATTTTAATTACTTTTTATATTAATAATAGGTATATAGTTATTACAATTAAGTCATGGTATAAATCGTATATAATTCCATACACACACATTCCTTTATATATGAATAATATCCTACTTTTATCGCAATTAATGGATTTTAGAAAAACTAGTTAGTTAAAGAATAAGTTTTATTGACAGAGATTTTTGCAAGTATGATTTTTTTTATTATTACAAGGTAGTAATATTTACTTTTAAATTTTGATGTGAAAACTCTCCGAGTGGAATCCTAGTCAGACCTAGACCCGATAAGGCACTTAAGAAAACGTGTAATGTAAGAATATAATTTTAAGATAGATTTAGGATCGAATCATCTACAGGTTAAGACCTTTTTTTTTAACTTACCCTAATGCAAAAACATTTATATATGTCATATAAATCTAACCCTTAGATGATGGTAAATTTTTTTCTGTTCACACTAAATATATTATCAAGGTGATCTATGTTACAAAAGGCAAGAGGTGACCCTTAAACGTAAAACGACACAAAGTAGGCCCTAATTTGTGAAATTTATTGATAGAAACATATCGTATCTTGTGGCTTGTCACAGTAGACGAAAAAGCAAAGAAATTAATTCTTTCCTTTTTTTTATTGGGAAGGGAGTAATGTAATGAGCACCCGTATTAAATTCTTAGAAAAAATATCTAAATTTAAAATTCTATTGGTAAAGTACGATAATGTTTACGGCCGGTTAAAAATAATAAAATAATAAGAAATTAAAATTATGCGTAAACTGTATTTTAATTTATGAAGCTCTCTCATTTGAAAATAATTATTAACAAAACAACTATTTATTTCTATCATCCAAAGTAAAAACAAACAAAAACCAAAAATTTTCTAAGTCCGTAAACTTAACTTACCCGGTTCATCTGGACCGCACACACACCCAGCACAAGATAAAAGAACGCTAAATTATTGAAATAATAAAATCTAATTGCATAGCTGAAATTCGATAAGACTCGTTAAATTCCCGAAAATCAGCCGACTCTTGCAGGTGTTCTCAGTTCTGGGCCATTGTAATTCGATAAGACTCGGGAAAATCCCGAAAATCAGCCGAATCTTGCAGGTGTTCTCAGTTTTGGGCCATTGTACTTATGTTGATAACTATAAACTCGGTCACAGGTGGCCTGATTCATTTTCGTTTA
This sequence comes from Philopedon plagiatum, assembly GCA_963971165.1. Classification (NCBI taxonomy): domain Eukaryota; kingdom Metazoa; phylum Arthropoda; class Insecta; order Coleoptera; family Curculionidae; genus Philopedon; species Philopedon plagiatum. The sequence goes on along the minus strand of OZ020192.1, from coordinate 68,022,954 downwards.
ACGGTCGTAAAGCCTCGAAAAACGCTAAGATCTGTATAAAAGCAGAAAATGTTCCTTGGAAAAATCATTAATTCGGTTCGAGATGTAGCCCAAAAGTTATAATGTAGAAAGTGTTAAGTACAGTGGAGTCAAAAGTAGTTAGTGAAACCATAAGTGCGAAAAGTAACGAGTGAACAGAAAAAGCAAGTATCTATAATTAACTATAAGATGTGAAATTCTAGTTGTGCAAAAATATTAAGTATCTTTTGAAATTATGATATTTTTATTGCATTAATAAAATAGACTTGGACAATCTTCCTGAAAATTTACTTAATGAGAAAAATATTTTAAACATAAACTAAAAGTAATTTTGTCATAAAATTAGTGGTTCCGAATTATAAACATATAATGAAAAATGATTTTGAATGTAGCGGTGAAATAAGTAAATACTAGCACAGAGAATAGGCCTCGAAATCGAAATAATATTTTATTTTGTATACATAATTGCTATGAGCTTAAACGAGTTAAGGTTCCCAAGATATAAAGGAAAGAACTATAGATAATAAGCAAATTTCTTTGATAAGAGATGGTGACTAATATACATGCTGAAGATAACGTTTATTGCTAATTATAATAAAATTAAGTTAGTGGAACCTGAGTTTAATTTAATTTAAAAAGAACAAATATCCTGGTAAAAGAGCTCCCTTTTTGAAACAATAGGTACCTACATTTAAAAATAGAGGAAACAAACAAGCAAATGTAAATTTCCATTTTTCGACCCCACAGTTAAGTGCAATACAATTGGTACTACGAACCCTCATTTATTTGTACCTTGGTTAAAGGAAAAGAGAAATCCCAGAGAAGGGGTGGGCGGTACAGTGGTTAGTTAAGAAACGACAAAGTCGTAGATCGGTCGCAATTTTGAATATTGAATTAATTCGTTTTATTCAAGTTATTTTATGTTCCTTTTAGTTCTGAGTTGTTCTAACATAAAGTGCAGTGTGCTGTTTTAATAACGACATTACTATACATACATACCTACATAAAAAGGTAAGTAAGTTTTTGTTTCTAAAGAATCAAAAGTTGTATTTGGTAAAACAATTGAGGATGTAGTGTTGGTATTTTGTTTTTTTTTTGGGTTTCGTAAATCAAAATGTAACCACCGAACCTTATGGTAAGACTTCGTTGTCCTGCATTTGTCTGTCACACCCATTTATTATTCCCGTTACGGTTAAAGATATCCAAATTAAATTTGGCACACATTTAAAGATCCATAAAAGCCACAAAATCCAGTGATAAGATCTAAATTTCGATTTTATTTTAGAGTCAACAATTGACTGATGTCAGTGTTCTTTCTTTTTTTTTAGCCAATTATGTTAGGTTGGGGTGTCGATATTGATAAAAATATTTATATAACTACACCCAGTGGCGGCTCGTGACTTTTTTATTTGGGGGGCACAAATTCAAATCAATAAATAATAACTACTTAATAGTACTTAAAAAATTGTAAAACAGTCTTTTGTAATAAATATTGCACTGAGTTTATTTCTGATTCCATTTTTTGGAAACGGCGGATCGGGAAAACCCAAAAGTAAGAACAAAACAAAATACACAGTACTAGAATTACTAGTAATCAATAAACTATTTAAATAAACCAAAATATCCCTCATCTGATCACAAAAAAAATTATTAGGCCTTCACGTGTTAATATATCAAGAAAACTAAACATAAAATTGTGCAATAATCTCTTCCGCGCCGCGCCAAGGACAACGCCGCTCGAAATCCACACAATAAACAAGTGCTAGGAGACACGAAATATTTGTGCCCATCGAGATGCCGATAGCACGCGATTTTAACCCTAATTCTCCAAGGCATAGACCGGCGTCGCCACCAAAATAAATTGATGATGAAATTGGGACAAATCCGCTGTGTCCCCGGAGATAAGTTTTGATCGCCGGCGGTCGCGTTCGCCGTGGTGTGACATGCAAGGAAAGAGGTATTGAGGCGCGGCGGTGTATTATTTCTTTTTGACTTTTGATAAAAGATTTTTTATTTGTCGAAAATCTAGAGTGGGCACGTGCCCTTTAGGACCAGCCGCCACTGACTACACCAACTTTTTCGTGGAATTAATTTAATTGTTCGAATTATATAAAAATTAAAATTATGGCGGTCTGTATGGAACTCGACGTTCGAGTTCACTCACACTTGACCATTTTTTTTCTTTTTAAAATTAGACATGAGTGACAACACAAGAAAAAAATTGTCTGGGGCTCAGTTCAAAAGACGACGAATCGAAAAAAAAAGCCGAAAAGGAAAAACTTAGTGGATCTTTAACCAAATTTCTAAAAATTAATGATACAAATCCGTCGCAATCAAATGCCGAGCCTGAGCCTGAGCCAGCGCCCAAGCCAGTGATTACTGAGGAAGATCAGCAACCATCGACCTCTACTGAGCAACAACAGCATTTAGAAATTAAATCTGATGAAGATGAAGTACTACATGAACTTGTTGAAAACAAAACTGCATCCAGTGTAGATATTGATTTTGCCGATCCCGCTACATGACCTAATATTTTAAATCACCGTTTAATTGAAATAATTGCTACAAAAGGCGCTGTCCAAATTATAGAAAACTTTCCCGCAGATGAGACTGGAAGAAAATTCTCAGCTGTGGAATATATTCGAACGTTAGCAAACGGCGAGAAAGTCAATAGAGATTGGTTGTTTTATTCAAAGAAATCGAATGCAGTTTTTTGTATTTTTTGTAAAATATTTAGTTTACAGTCTCATAAATTAATTTTTGGTTATTCTAATTGGAGACATTTATCCGTAAATCTTTCGCGTCATGAAAATAGTGTGGAACATCTGAAAAGCGCGCAAAAATGGCATGAATTAAAATTACGTTTGGATAAAGAATGCACTGTTGACAAAGATCAACAGAAATATTTCGAAATTGAAAAAAAACCATGGCGTGCAATTATTAAAAGAATGATCTGCATTGTACAATATTTGGCTTGTCAAAATTTGGCGTTTAGAGGGGACAGTCAAAAACTTTACGAACCCAATAATGGGAATTTTTTAAAATTAGTTGAAATGTTGGCAAAATTCGATCCAGTAATACTGGAACATGTAAGTAACATTCAAAAATCTAAAGAGTTAAATAAACATATGCCTCATTATTTGGGAAATCATTTTCAAAATCAGATAATCAGTCTGTTGTCAAAAAATATTCAACGAGAAATTTTAAACTGCCTAAAAACGGCAAATATTATTCTATAATTTTAGATGAAACTCCCGATGCTAGCCATGTTGAGCAACTTACTTTCGTAATAAGATTTGTTTACTGTTCCTCAAATGAAGTTGAAATTAGAGAACATTTTTTAGGTTTTTTTCAAGTTACAAATACTACAGGCGAAGGACTTTTTAAAGTTTTAACCGAACAAATATTACCAAAATTTGAAATAAATTTGCAGGATATGAGGGGTCAGGGATACGACAATGGTGCAGATATGTCTGGTAGACATATAGGTCTTCAAGCTCAGATTCGAAATGTTAATGCCAGAGCAATGCTTGTACCTTGTTCAGCTCACACACTAAATTTAACTGTTAATGATGCGGCTAAAAATACATATGAAACTGTTGGATTTTTTTCTATTATTCAAGAGTTGTTCAATTTTTTTCTGCTGCGCCTTACAGGTGGGACATTTTAAAACAAAATATGCCAGATTTAACGTTAAAATCAGTAAGTGAAACGAGATGGGACAGTAGAATCAAAGCCATTCGCCCTTTAAGGTTTCAGTTACATGAAATTTGTGAAAGCTTACATTATTTGACGCAAGATGATTCAAGAGATATGAATACTAAGCACACGGCACAATCATTATTAGATAAAATCAAAACTTTTAAATTCATATGTTCGATTGTAATTTGGTATGAGTTTCTATCAAAAATTAATATAATTATTAAAATGCTCCAAAATCAAAATTTAAATTTAAATGAATGCCATAAAGGAATAAAAAATCGTATTAGTTATTTTTCTGAAAAATGTTCAGACAAAGATTTTGAATACTTTATCAGTGAAGCTATAGTAGAAGCTGAAAAGAACAATGTAGAGCAAGAATTTCCTTTAATGCGACAAAGAAAAACCAAGTGTCAATTTTCATATGAAAGCGCTGATGAAACTGTTTTGATCCCTAAACAATTTAAAATCAATTTTTATTTTCAAATTTTAGACACTACAATTCAATCTTTGCAAAGGCGTTTCGAGGGGATTAGTAAATGTAATGATTTATTTGGGTTTTTATGCAATGTTCACAATTTAGATTCAGAAGTAATTAAACAATCATGCATGGATTTAGACATAGCTTTCAAAATTCAAAACGAAGGTAATATATTTAAAGATATTGATGGAATTAATTTGCATAATGTAATCATGTCTTACAAAATTCTAAACCCTAGTTCTAATAAAGATACAGAATCACCCGAAAATATTTTAAATTATATTACAAAAAATAATTTGAAATCGTTGTTTCCAAATTTATTTATAACTCTAAGAATATTTTTGTCTTTGCCCATATCGGTTGCTTCGGGAGAAGGGAGTTTTTCAAAATTAAAAATAATAAAAAATTACCTTCGAACGTCTATGTGCCAACAACGGCTAGCAGATTTGGCTATTATTTCAATTGAAAATCAAATTTGTGAAACCATCGATCATAACGAAATGATAAATGAGTTTGCCTCTTTAAAGGCAAGACGGATTACGTTATAATTTCTGTTGTTCTTTTTTAAATTTTGCTTATTTCTATTTATATTTAACACTTGTTTTTTGATTTTTGGATGTTTATTTTATTGCTATGTGACCTTTATTAGTAGTAGTAGTAACAAGATTTATTTAGCAAAAAAATGCTACAACTTTACATTTTTAGTATAATTTAACAACGTAAAGTTAACAAAAAAGTTTTAAATTTATTTAGAGAATTTTGAGATTTAATATTTATATTTAAACTGTTATATTCACTTAACCCTTTATAAAACACCGATTTGTATGTTAAATGTTTTGTCACTTTTCCTAAACAAAAATTTTCGTTGTTACGTGTAGAATAATTATGATTTTCGTAATTTTGTGTTACAAGACTATGTAAATGAGATGGCAATAAATCATGTTTAATTTTATAAATAAAAACACATATAAGAAAAAATATTAAATTTTTAACCTTTAGCCATTTTAGTTTATTTAACATGTAACTTATTTTGGTATATTTATCCATATTTAAAATTATTCGCATTACCTTATTTTGTAATACGTGAAGTCTGTCAAATATTCAGTATAAAAAATGTGGCAAAATTATAGTATTGTATACTGTTTTTTTTAGAACATAAACTTAAATTTAATTATGTATTTAGGTTTTTTATTTCTTTCGTTAGTGGATATTTTAAAACTATATATAAGGGGCGGAAAAAATATCTTGCACGCAGGCGCGTAATCCCCTAGGAACGGACCTGCTTCGCCCATATCGGTTGCTTCGGGAGAAAGGAGTTTTTCAAAATTAAAAATAATAAAAAATTAACTTCGAACGTCTATGTGCCAACAACGGCTAGCAGATTTGGCTATTATTTCAATTGAAAATCAAATTTGTGAAACCATCGATCATAACGAAATGATAAATGAGTTTGCCTCTTTAAAGGCAAGACGGATTACGTTATAATTTCTGTTGTTCTTTTTTAAATTTTGCTTATTTCTATTTATATTTAACACTTGTTTTTTGATTTTTGGATGTTTATTTTATTGCTATGTGACCTTTATTAGTAGTAGTAGTAACAAGATTTATTTAGCAAAGATATGCTACAACTTTGCATTTTTAGTATAATTTAACAACTTAAAGTTAACATTAACTTTTTAAATTATTTAGAGAATTTTAAGATTTAATATTTATATTTAAACTGTTATATTCACTTAACCCTTTATAAAACACCGATTTGTACGTTAGATGTTTTGTCACTTTTCCTAAACAAAAATTTTCGTTGTTACGTGTAGAATAATTATGATTTTCGTAATTTTGTGTTACAAGACTATGTAAATGAGATGGCAATAAATCATGTTTAATTTTATAAATAAAAACACATATAAGAAAAAATATTAAATTTTTAACATTTAGCCATTTTAGTTTATTTAACATGTAACTTATTTTGGTATATTTATCCATATTTAAAATTATTCGCATTACCTTATTTTGTAATACGTGAAGTCTGTCAAATATTCAGTATAAAAAATGTGGCAAAATTATAGTATTGTATACTGTTTTTTAGAACATAAACTTAAATTTAATTATGTATTTAGGTTTTTTATTTCTTTCGTTAGTGGATATTTTAAAACTATATATAAGGGGCGGAAAAAATATCTTGCACGCGTAATCCCCTAGGAACGGACCTGATAAAACATGTAGAATTATGTCATATTCCAAGGCTAATAATTAATCCAAAATTATATTCACTTAACCCTTTATAAAACACCGATTTGTACGTTAGATGTTTTGTCACTTTTCCTAAACAAAAATTTTCGTTGTTACGTGTAGAATAATTATGATTTTCGTAATTTTGTGTTACAAGACTATGTAAATGAGATGGCAATAAATCATGTTTAATTTTATAAATAAAAACACATATAAGAAAAAATATTAAATTTTTAACATTTAGCCATTTTAGTTTATTTAACATGTAACTTATTTTGGTATATTTATCCATATTTAAAATTATTCGCATTACCTTATTTTGTAATACGTGAAGTCTGTCAAATATTCAGTATAAAAAATGTGGCAAAATTATAGTATTGTATACTGTTTTTTAGAACATAAACTTAAATTTAATTATGTATTTAGGTTTTTTATTTCTTTCGTTAGTGGATATTTTAAAACTATATATAAGGGGCGGAAAAAATATCTTGCACGCGTAATCCCCTAGGAACGGACCTGATAAAACATGTAGAATTATGTCATATTCCAAGGCTAATAATTAATCCAAAATATCAATAAGTATGAGAAACAATAACGATATTATGCCTGCGTTCAACGCGAGTTAGCCGTTGTTCTTACTAATGAATGGACGTTGAAGGGACACTTAGCACAAAAGCGACCAGCAGCGGAGGTAGCGCTAAATAAAAGCGCTTTTTTAGTTAGCGAAAATGGCGGATGGCGCTTGACAGTGTAACTTGTTTATGTTTTGGTATAAATTTAAATTTATTTTCAAGAATTTTGACATTTTTTTCCTTGCATTTAGTGAAACATGGATAGTAACCAGACTAATTGAGGTTATGTGCTACTTCAAGAGTATTCGTGACCAAACACTGGGTCTCGTTTAATAATAACGAAGCCACGACTTGCGCCACATAAAAATTAGCAAGTAAATGTGGATCCATTTTGTGGATAATAAATAAAATTAAAAAAAAAGTCGTTCGTCAACGGAACAACAGTTGAAGTTTGCAGTCATCTAAAAACCTGTGCTAAAAACCCCGTTCATCGGGCCACTAAGCGCTAGTAAACCCTAAATGTTAGCGCTGTCGACCTCTAATGTCCGTATCCTCCGTCGACATTTAAACTGGTTTAAGATGTAAACTGGTTTAAATTCAATAATTGGTATGCACCGACGAAATTCTTGGGATTAAACCAGTTTATATTTAAACGCTCAAATTCGGTGGTTTAACTAATCTAAACGCGTTTTTATAACCTCATAAACCCTATTTTATTATATTTTCTTTGTCTCTAAAGCTCATCTGCTTTATGTCCGCATGCACATTTCCCTTAACCAAGATAAAAAAAAATATATTTTTTTAGGAAATAATTTAAAATATAACCATTAAACATTGTGATTGTGTATTTTTTATGTGGGTAGTGCAAGGAACTGCGAAACACTGAATAATAAAGGGTTAGCTGCGAAAAATTTTGTTTGCCTTCATAGAAAGAGGTACAGTTCAAAGCTGTTATTTGAGGTTATCCGGATAAGCAATTTCGAGTTAAAAGTAGAATCTTCAAAATGAAATGAAAAACAAAATGCAAAAGCTGAAAAATTTTTCTTGCTTTCGTGTTTCAAAGTAAAAAAAACATAACCTTGCTTTTGTGGTAATTACATTTCAATAAAAATTGTTAAAAATGGAGCTAGAAGACCATCTGTTATTAGAAGATGATGAATATATTATTGATATTATTCATTTTGGGTTTCCACGAAGAAGGTATGAACGAGAAGATCATTTTCACAACATTGATGACATGTCATTTTTTCGGCGCGTTCGTTTAACCAAGTCAGTGGTTTTTAGAAGGGGGCTCTTTTGCTTTTACTTATTGCTTCCATATCTTTAAAATTTTAATATTATTATTTATTACAATTTGCAATTAAATCAGATTTTATACGAAAGTATGGTTAATGTTAATTCTGTCAACAACGCCTGCAACATTCTACAAAACAGATGAAAATGTCACTAAATTTTGCGGCATTGCCAGATCTAATACTGGATTAACTAAACTTTATACGGTGCATCGTAAGGAAAACTACACACCGTTTAATTATTTAAACCGGTTTGCTAAAACGCGTTTACTAGACCAAACGGAGCATGCGGGGGTAACTTGCGTTGAATGCAGGCTGATTTGGATAACTTGTTGACAACGCTGCCGAAAATAGTGATTACAGCAACAACAGTGGTTGTCAATCAGCGGACCTTAAAAACCCGGTAAACCATTCGTCCAATTTTAAAAAATTTGTTTCCATTAAAAAAACAATGATATCTAAACAATAATAAATAATATCTGGGATTACACAGGTAATATTTTTAAGTGTAAAACAGCGTTTTAACAATAGTTTTTATTGAATTATGTTACGATTGTCCGCGACGTATCGGTTGTAGCCACCCAATCAAACCCTTTTATTTTCTTTGGTAGCCACTGCCAAATAAGTGGGGTTAGTTTTAGTGTTGGGAATAATCGAATGAATTAAATAATCGAAATATTAGCTCTCGAATGATTTTAATAATAGAATGATCATTCGAAATAATCATTCGAATCAAAAAATATAGCAAATAAAACTACACAAAAATCACCTCTTGGATTTTTTTTGCTTGGATTGGCCGTTTTCGATAAAAACAAAAAAATGTAAAGTTATACATAACATTATTTATTAGTATAATTTGTTAAAAAAACAATAAAGTAAGAGATCCATGAAAACAAAAACACTTCTTTAAACAAATTTGGCAACTAGCATGATTCCCCTTTATGCATTAAAAATTGTCACCAAATTTCAACTTTATACTAATTTGCGTCCTCTAGTTATTTAGGAAAAACCTTTTACAAAAATTCGACACCCTGTGTATTAAAAACAAAGTCTTTTAGAACCTATGTTTTGTCTTAAAATTAAGTAAGGAATAATATACCCTCAAGTTTGGCCACATACTTTACTAACATACTGTATATATCATAAAAACATGCAATAACACTATGCGTTGTCGAGAGATGAAATAATGCTCGATCCTCGATCGATATCGACGGATCATTCGAAATAAACAATCATTCGAATGAAAAATCATCCGAGACCCAGACAATATTAAAAACATGCTATGCGTTGTCGAGAGATGAAATAATGCTCGAGCGATATCGAAGGATCATTCGAAATAAATAATCATTCGAATGAAAAACACATCCGAGACAATCGCATCGTAACGCAACGTCGAGCGCCGAGTCGGCGGCGCGCGGCGGCATCATTTCGTATTTCGTCTCGTCATTCGAAGCGGCGAAAGGCGATTATTATTATATTATAATCTCTCGGCTAAATCATTCGAATGATCGCGCTGACTTCTCGAGATATCTCGAGTGATTTGAATAATCGAATGATCGATTATTTTTCATTCGAGATATCCCATCGCTAGTTAGTTTGCTTGGCAAAGAAATAATATCACCTTAAACGATTTGTTTACGTTTTTTGACTACTAACAAAACTTCCTCTTTTGTAATTTAATAAAAAAAAAATGACAGATCCCGGGTTTATAAAACATATTCGGATTGCACGGATTTTATATTGTGCCCTGCTGAAATTTGTGGTGTGAAAACTGGCTTAATTTTTTATGATTTAGTACGTCTATGTAAAGCTGCGCTCAGAGTTGCCGTAACGTAAGCTTTAAGACGTAACGTTAATCCGTAAGAAAAATAAACAATTGATTTGCAATAGATCCATTCATAGTACAGCCGTAACAAGTTAAGCCGTAAGGTAAGCCGTAAAGAAATGGTTCAATTTCATTTCTTACGTTACGGCTTATCGATTCGGTCGGGATCGGTCGTACTCGTGCCTAACCGCCATGTTGACATTCCCAAATTTGACACATTGCATTTGCATCTATTTGTATTTTCTGATTTGCACCCAATCAAACCCTTTTATTTTCCTTGTTGCATTGCATTGCTTCCTTACTAACAAGTAGCAGCAGAATATTGCTCCAACAATAATAATATCTTCGTGGTCAGTAAAATCAAAATCCATATTACCAGTTTAATAACCAAACAAATTGTTTTGAAGAGATGTCAAAAAGCAAAAATCATAACCTAGAAAGTTGTAACCAGATTCTTAACTACTTAGAACACTGAATGGGTATGTCGTTACGGCTTAACTTTTACGTCTTATCGACTATCGATTACTTCTTACGGCTTACGTTACGGCAACTCTGAGCGCAGCTTAAGTAGTATGAAATGCTTGTTAATTTTTTACAACAGATACATGCTCTCTTCTCAATCTATTTACAGAATTTCATTGTTGTAAAATATAATAAGAATAAGTATTAGCATAGACTAAATAATACCTAGATGAACACTGCCGTGCAACAAAAAGCAGGTCTCCCTTGAGACATTTGGTGGGTTTACTGGTTTATGGATTAAAAGATTGTTTGTCTACCATTATATAAATATGTATACTACCTATGTATCTACATGTATATATAATGGTGGACAAACAAACTTTTAAACCATAAACCAGTAAACCCACCAAATGTCTCAAGGAAGACTGGCTTTTTGGTGTATTTGAGTGTCTGTCTATAGTCTTTATAGTCTCTGGTATTAGGTATTCATATTATTTTTTAAAGCTTTCTAAACAATGGATATAGGAATCCTAGAAATTATATTCTATGGATGATTAAGTTTATGTAATCTGTTATCTTTTGCATACCAGTAGGTACCTATTAGCCTCAATACTAACTATTAAGCATTATCCAAGTTAACATTTAAATTTGAAAAACTTAATACTGATAGTATTATAATATGCAGTTATTAAATAGTATGTATACCTTCTTATCCTTTTAGTGCTGACAGAAAGAGCTCTTGTGAAGTGTGGACAGTTAGAACGAGAAAGCAACATGTGCATATTAAATGGGAAAGTTTGCCCTGAACGGAAAGTTAGGGGTAAATAATACAATGTTACTGTAACAGTCGATGAAGTGAGGGAGGAAGTCGGTAGTACTATGTCATTATTGTGCTGCTTCATCAGGTAGTTAGTAGTAGAGAAACCTAAAATTAGGATAGTGCCTAATATTGGACACCTGCATAACTATTTCTTATAGCAAAGAAGAAAACAATGGGATATCTCGCACAATAAAATAAAATACAATAGTCCCTTTTATAATACCGCTCCCCGAATACTTGATACCCTATCCAATATTATAGGCGATTATTTTGTCAGGTGGCCATTTGGACATTTTTTTAAAATGTATTATTGTATTGTATTATGAAACTATCTTCCAGGGTTACGTCAACTGTCTTAATAGGTAACATATATATATATATATATATATATATATATATATATATATATATATATATATATATATATATATATATATATATATATATATATATATATATATATATATATATATATATATATATATATATATATATATATATATATATATATATATATATATATATATATATATATATATATATATATATATATATATATATATATATATATATATATATGTTACCTATTAAGACAGTTGACGTAACCCAGGAAGATAGTTTCATAATACAATACAATAATACATTTAAAAAAAATGTCCAAATGGCCACCTGACAAAATAATCGCCTATAATATTGGATAGGGTATCAAGTATTCGGGGAGCGGTATTATAAAAGGGACTATTGTATTTTATTTTATTGTGCGAGATATCCCATTGTTTTCTTCTTTGCTATAAGAAATAGTTATGCAGGTGTCCAATATTAGGCACTATCCTAATTTTAGGTTTCTCTACTACTAACTACCTGATGAAGCAGCACAATAATGACATAGTACTACCGACTTCCTCCCTCACTTCATCGACTGTTACAGTAACATTGTATTATTTACCCCTAACTTTCCGTTCAGGGCAAACTTTCCCATTTAATATGCACATGTTGCTTTCTCGTTCTAACTGTCCACACTTCACAAGAGCTCTTTCTGTCAGCACTAAAAGGATAAGAAGGTATACATACTATTTAATAACTGCATATTATAATACTATCAGTATTAAGTTTTTCAAATTTAAATGTTAACTTGGATAATGCTTAATAGTTAGTATTGAGGCTAATAGGTACCTACTGGTATGCAAAAGATAACAGATTACATAAACTTAATCATCCATAGAATATAATTTCTAGGATTCCTATATCCATTGTTTAGAAAGCTTTAAAAAATAATATGAATACCTAATACCAGAGACTATAAAGACTATAGACAGACACTCAAATACACCAAAAAGCCAGTCTTCCTTGAGACATTTGGTGGGTTTACTGGTTTATGGTTTAAAAGTTTGTTTGTCCACCATTATATATACATGTAGATACATAGTATACATATTTATATAATGGTAGACAAACAATCTTTTAATCCATAAACCAGTAAACCCACCAAATGTCTCAAGGGAGACCTGCTTTTTGTTGCACGGCAGTGTTCATCTAGGTATTATTTAGTCTATGCTAATACTTATTCTTATTATATTTTACAACAATGAAATTCTGTAAATAGATTGAGAAGAGAGCATGTATCTGTTTTAAAAAATTAACAGGCATTTCATACTACACATAGACGTACTAAATCATAAAAAATTAAGCCAGTTTTCACACCACAAATTTCAGCAGGGCACAATATAAAATCCGTGCAATCCGAATATGTTTTATAAACCCGGGATCTGTCATTTTTTTTTTATTAAATTACAAAAGAGGAAGTTTTATTAGTAGTCAAAAAACGTAAACAAATCGTTTAAGGTGATATTATTTCTTTGCCAGGCAAACTAACTAGCGATGGGATATCTCGAATGAAAAATAATCGATCATTCGATTATTCAAATCACTCGAGATATCTCGAGAAGTCAGCGCGATCATTCGAATGATTTAGCCGAGAGATTATAATATAATAATAATCGCCTTTCGCCGCTTCGAATGACGAGACGAAATACGAAATGATGCCGCCGCGCGCCGCCGACTCGGCACTCGACGTTGCGTTACGATGCGATTGTCTCGGATGTGTTTTTCATTCGAATGATTATTTATTTCGAATGATCCTTCGATATCGCTCGAGCATTATTTCATCTCTCGACAACGCATAGCATGTTTTTAATATTGTCTGGGTCTCGGATGATTTTTTCATTCGAATGATTGTTTATTTCGAATGATCCTTCGATATCGATCGAGGATCGAGCATTATTTCATCTCTCGACAACGCATAGTGTTATTGCATGTTTTTAGGATATATACAGTATGTTAGTAAAGTATGTGGCCAAACTTGAGGGTATATTATTCCTTACTTAATTTTAAGACAAACCATAGGTTCTAAAAGACTTTGTTTTTAATACACAGGGTGTTGAATTTTTGTAAAAGGTTTTTCCTAAATAACTAGAGGACGCAAATTAGTATAAAGTTGAAATTTGGTGACAATTTTTAATGCATAAAGGGGAATCATGCTAGTTGCCAAATTTGTTTAAAGAAGTGTTTTTGTTTTCATGGATCTCTTACTTTATTGTTTTTTTAACAAATTATACTAATAAATAATGTTATGTATAACTTTACATTTTTTTGTTTTTATCGAGAACGGCCAATCCAAGCAAAAAAAATCCAAGAGATGATTTTTGTGTAGTTTTATTTGCTATATTTTTTGATTCGAATGATTATTTCGAATGATCATTCTATTATTAAAATCATTCGAGAGCTAATATTTCGATTATTTAATTCATTCGATTATTCCCAACACTAAAACTAACCCCACTTATTTGGCAGTGGCTACCAAAGAAAATAAAAGGGTTTGATTGGGTGGCTACAACCGATACGTCGCGGACAATCGTAACATAATTCAATAAAAACTATTGTTAAAACACTGTTTTACACTTAAAAATATTACCTGTGTAATCCCAGATATTATTTATTATTGTTTAGATATCATTGTTTTTTTAATGGAAACAAATTTTTTAAAATTGGACGAATGGTTTACCGGGTTTTTAAGGTCCGCTGATTGACAACCACTGTTGTTGCTGTAATCACTATTTTCGGCAGCGTTGTCAACAAGTTATCCAAATCAAATCAGCCTGCATTCAACGCAAGTTAGCGGTCGACAGCGCTAACATTTAGGGCTTACTAGCGCTTAGTGGCCCGATGAACGGGGTTTTTAGCACAGGTTTTTAGATGACTGCAAACTTCAACTGTTGTTCCGTTGACGAACGACTTTTTTTTTAATTTTATTTATTATCCACAAAATGGATCCACATTTACTTGCTAATTTTTATGTGGCGCAAGTCGTGGCTTCGTTATTATTAAACGAGACCCAGTGTTTGGTCACGAATACTCTTGAAGTAGCACATAACCTCAATTAGTCTGGTTACTATCCATGTTTCACTAAATACAAGGAAAAATATGTCAAAATTCTTGAAAATAAATTTAAATTTATACCAAAACATAAACAAGTTACACTGTCAAGCGCCATCCGCCATTTTCGCTAACTAAAAAAGCGCTTTTATTTAGCGCTACCTCCGCTGCTGGTCGCTTTTGTGCTAAGTGTCCCTTCAACGTCCATTCATTAGTAAGAACAACGGCTAACTCGCGTTGAACGCAGGCATAATATCGTTATTGTTTCTCATACTTATTGATATTTTGGATTAATTCTTAGCCTTGAAATATGACATAATTCTACATGTTTTATCAGGTCCGTTCCTAGGGGATTACGCGTGCAAGATATTTTTTCCGCCCCTTATATATAGTTTTAAAATATCCACTAACGAAAGAAATAAAAAACCTAAATACATAATTAAATTTAAGTTTATGTTCTAAAAAACAGTATACAATACTATAATTTTGCCACATTTTTTATACTGAATATTTGACAGACTTCACGTATTACAAAATAAGGTAATGCGAATAATTTTAAATATGGATAAATATACCAAAATAAGTTACATGTTAAATAAACTAAAATGGCTAAATGTTAAAAATTTAATATTTTTTCTTATATGTGTTTTTATTTATAAAATTAAACATGATTTATTGCCATCTCATTTACATAGTCTTGTAACACAAAATTACGAAAATCATAATTATTCTACACGTAACAACGAAAATTTTTGTTTAGGAAAAGTGACAAAACATTTAACGTACAAATCGGTGTTTTATAAAGGGTTAAGTGAATATAACAGTTTAAATATAAATATTAAATCTTAAAATTAAAATAATTTAAAAAGTTAATGTTAACTTTAAGTTGTTAAATTATACTAAAAATGCAAAGTTGTAGCATATCTTTGCTAAATAAATCTTGTTACTACTACTACTAATAAAGGTCACATAGCAATAAAATAAACATCCAAAAATCAAAAAACAAGTGTTAAATATAAATAGAAATAAGCAAAATTTAAAAAAGAACAACAGAAATTATAACGTAATCCGTCTTGCCTTTAAAGAGGCAAACTCATTTATCATTTCGTTATGATCGATGGTTTCACAAATTTGATTTTCAATTGAAATAATAGCCAAATCTGCTAGCCGTTGCTGACGTAACCCTGGAAGATAGTTTCATAATACAATTTTATTTATTTAAAATTCATTTAGTTTACAAAACTGGTATATACAGTGTCAAAACAATAATATTAGTCCAATGAAACATTACTGCACCTAGGTATGCAATACCTGTATGTGCAAAATAATCAGCGACAGGATACAAAGTAAAAAAAATATCAATACTAATACTAGGAAAAATGAATACAGAAAAGTAATATGCAAATTACAACACACACACATACCAAAAATGGACACACACACTCACACACCTACACAGACACACACACCATATCACACACACACACACACATACACACACACACACTATAGACAGAAGACAGAAAAATAGGAGAATTAGAGCTAGACTTGAAATTCAGAGCTGCCAAAGAAATTAAACAGTATTCAAATACCATTTCGTGAGTATTTATTTGTCTATTTGCCATTAAACAATCGAAGGAACTGATCAAGATTTTCATGAACATAAGTCTTGATCCTGGTTTTAAAGTTTAAATTAGATGTTGCTTTTCTTAAGTTTAGAGGTAGGAAATTATAGCATTTGGGTGCCAGATAATTAATAAATCTTTGATTAATATTACGTTTACTAGACGGAAATGTCAACAACTGATTTCTTTGGCTTCTGGAATTATAGGGATTGCTCACAATGACTTTCTTGGTATCCTTATACACAAATATACAGGATTATTACATATAAAGATCGAATATTCGCTATGTCTTTGGTGTATAATAGATTTGTTGGGTAAAGCCTGGGCTTTTTATAAATTACACGAAGTATACCATTTTGGGTTACGTTTAATGACTCTAAAGCGCCATTGTAGAGACCACCCCATATTAATAGGCCGTATCTAACGATCTGCTCAAACAGGGACTTATAAACCATTATCATCGCTATGTGACTTAAGATTTCTCTTAGGAGATAAAATTTATGAATAAGGTATCTTGTTTTACTGCATAAATATGAAATATGGGTTTCCCATTTTAAATGATTGTCAATCATGATGCCAAGGTATTTCGTGGTTTGTACTTCTTTAATAGGGGAATCAAACAAATCTATTTCAATTTCCGAAAAATCCGGTCTTTTTGCTTCAGTAATAGAGAAAGCCATGTAATTTGTTTTATCTATGTTCAAAGATAGTTTAAATGAATCGAAAAAATTCTTTACTTTTATTAGTGAAGCGACCATTTTTTCTTTGGCTTCAGCCCAAGTTCGGGCAACAAACAGTAGGGCCGAATCATCAGCGTAAGCAATAACGGTGCCGTCAATGTTTTGGTGGAACACAGAATTAATATATACATTGAACAGAATGGGCCCCAGAACCGTGCCCTGCGGTACCCCAATCTGAACAATCCCCGGCTCACTGAGAGCGTTACCAACCCTAACGTGTTGGGTACGTTCCGAAAGATAATCACGGCAAATGTCCAACACAATACCCCTCACGCCATACCTCTCCAGAACTTGAAGAAGTATGTCGTGGGATACCGTGTCAAACGCCTTGGCAAGGTCCAGAAACACCGCAGCACAAACATTACCGCGATCCAGACCCTCAGTAACCTTACCGATCAGTGCATACAAGGCATCCGTTGTGCACATCCCCTCCCTAAATCCAAACTGACTTGAACTAATAGTATTACTCATTTCAAAGAATTGAGTCAGTCGATTTTTAAGGCTTTTTTCAAAAATTTTGCCCAGATTTGATATCACACTGATAGGGCGATAATTACCCGGTGATGTCTTGCTTCCAGATTTATGTATTGGGATCACGACCGAGGTTTTAAATTTACTAGGCACTATTCCAGTTTTAAAGATTAAGTTTATTATATGTTTTAGAGGTTCTATCAGATATGGATGTAATGACTTTATATCTTGAGATGAGATTTCATCAAGCCCGGGGGCACAATTGTTTTTTAAACTGTTAATGTATTGAGTTACTTCAGCCGAGGTCACAGGTCTTAAGTACACAGAATGATTGGACTGATACGACATTCTGAATGGCTCTGCAGGCTCTTTGATTTTATTTGACATTCTTTTCCCTATATTAATAAAATAGTCATTAAAACAATTAGCAATATCTTTCGAATCTGTCAAGACTTGATTATTTTCGGATTCGATTTGCGGTAGCAAAACATTTTTTTTTGCGTCTCGTTAGTGGCCTCGGATATTAATTTATAAATTTTTTTTATATCATTACCAGCGTCTTGAATCTTTTCCTTGTAATATGAACTCTTTGTCTGTGTTATTAATTTATTTAAATTATTACGATATTCTTTGTACAGCTGAACTTCTTGGGGGCTAGAATTTAGGGTTAGTTTTTTTTTCATTTTATCGCGTGTTTTTATTGAGTTAATGATTCCATACGTGATCCAGGGTTTTATTTTTTTTATTCCACCACCAAGCTGTACAGTTACTTTTGACCCATTGACAATTGTGTTAAGTTTATTAATCAAACAATCTGCAGCACTCTCAGAACTTTCTATCGCAAGGATCGAGGTCCAATCAACCTGTGAAGCAAGCTGTTTAATTATATTATAGTCAATTTTAACAATAACAGGCTTATCGGTTTGTGACTGTTCATACTTTCCCTCAAGGTCAGAAATGTCCAACAAAATAGGGAAGTGGTCTGTTAACTCGTGATTGATAATATATGGATTAAAGCCTGTACGCCTAGTTTTTATTTTCCTTCTCAAAAAAATATGGTCAAGACAGGTTCCAGAGTCTGGACGCGTCACTTCTCGAAACATAGGTTCAAAGCCGTGAGTAGCCATAATCGTTAGATAGGCATTTACATCTTTATCATTCGCGGACAAAAGATTAATATTTATATCTCCCATAAAGATGTCTATATCACAGATGTATTCGTTAGAAAGACATGTATCTAGCTCGTCCAGAAAATCTGTAACGCTAGACGATGGAGACCTAAAACAATACAATAATACATTTAAAAAAAATGTATATATATATATATATATATATATATATATATATATATATATATACAGTCAACTTCGGATATAACGAACCACCAAGGGGATCTTTAAACAGTTCGTTATAGCAGGGCGTTCGTTATATCCGAAGTGCAGAGAATAAAACAAATATGTACGATGTACATACATATGTATAGGTACTTTTTATGAGTCGTTTATTATAATCAATACATAATAGTATTTTTAAATTATGTACTTATTAAACATACATATTTGTATAATTTACACAAAATCAGTAATTTGAAATTTTTTCTTTTTTCTAGTACATGTTTTTCAATTTTAATTTGTAAGTAATCACCAGACTCAATCAACACTCTTGTTGTCAAAATTATTATTATTAAAATTTACGAATATTAATAGTCTTTGACTTTTGTAACTGATAGTCCCTACAGATTTAGGCATTTATAACCCCATTTTGCAGTTTTGTAATTATGTCAACTTTTTCTGCAAGTGTTTATAAACTTTCGCTTGCTGAATTTTGGCGCGCTCTGCTCCATGCTAGAACAATATTCCCTCGCCTATTACCGAAATTAAACTACAAATTGAAATGGCGCCTGACAGGTCGCTACTCGACCCGTTATCCGAGAATACCAACCATAGAGAAGCGACAAAACGTGTCAGTGCCTTTGATATTTAGGGTAACCAGTTTTGCTGACCTTGGGCAGACACGTATCCACAATATTGAATGGAGAAAGATATTTCGTCACACTAATGATGCGGTATAGACAGAAGTCCACATTATCGTCGCACATGCCCTGTGAAATCTTGAATTGTCTTTGTCGCTTCTCTATGGTTGCTATTCTCGGCCGTTACTTTACGAATATGGAAGTGATACGTACGTGAAATTTCGACAGTTCGTTATAACCGAACTTCCACAAGCAAAAACTAATCAAAATAGGGTTCGCTATAGCCGATAGTTCGTTCACCGAGAAAAAATTTTACTAACCATAAGTAAAAATCTAGTTATCCTAAGTAAAAAGTTGTATACGATATGTGACAAGTATTTTCTGTACTTAGGGTAGCAAACACTAGGTTGCTAACACAGATTGCTTGCTAGTAGTTCATAGTTTAGTAGCTACAAGTACTAACATTAGTTATCATAAATAGTCAGGTTATTAGTGGTGAGTATCAAAAATAATAACCACCAGTTAACGCTAGAATTGTCACAAGTACGCTCGTTGTTTATGGCTACTTAATTTTATTAGTGGCTAGTATTTAGTTAGTAGTCATGTTATTAGTGGCAAGTATGGGGAATAGTAACCACTAGTTGACACTTTAATTGTCACTAGTATGCTCATCGTTAATGCTAGTTAATGTTTATTAGTGGCTAGTATTTAGTTAAGTTGCCACGAGTAAAATATTAATAGCTGCTAAGAGTTGGTTATTTATGATTAGTATTTTAACTGTATACAGTAATGTTCAGGCTATTAGCCACTAGTAATGTACTTTATTTATCACTGGTATATATGTTATTAGTAGCTAGTATAGGACTTAATTGCTACTAGTCGATGCCTTAATTATAGCAAGTAAACAGCTAACTAGCTGCTAGTATTAAAAATTAATTATGTATTCACTTTATTACCATAGTACGGTTGCGCTTAATTCCTCTTTCACATTTCTCTTATTTTTAGCTTTTAAAACAAATGATTAAAATAGAAACCCTCAACAGCTAGCCAGAAATAGTAGGTGTCTATTATGTATGAAATCGGAAATACGGTTCTCCTTCAGAGGAAAGAATTGGCAATAAAAATACCAAAATATATTTTTATTATGACCCAACTACAAGATTATTACTAAAATGGCATACTTAAAAAGTTTTTTTGGTAACTTGGTAGCCAAGATTGGAAACACATACACTGTTTAATATTATGTTTCATTTATTAAGAATAACTTTATGCTCCATTTTATTCCATTTCCATTATCCATTTTAGTGATAGTAGTATTGCCATATCTTAAACGGTAATCGCTGTGGGCTCAATTAAATTAGAGAGAAGCTTCCTGTTTAAGACATAATTTATGCTACGTTGTCAGTGCTGTTTTTAGTTTCCGAGATACTTTCTAATTTCTGCTTCCTACACTTTGGTTTTCAAATATTCTCTAAGTTTACCGGAGAAAATTAATCTTGGCCCATAAATAATTTTTTGGTTGTTTGATCATCAATAAATTCAAAACTTCGTCTGTAATTTCTTCTCCTAAAAATTATAAAATGTCTATAAATTTATTTGATACTAACGATTTAGTTGTTGATGAATCGTTGTTAATACTTAGTAAAGCTACTAAGATTAGGTGCGGTTGATGCCTTATCAACGAAATTTTGAATTTTATGGCATTAAAGCTTACTTGGACTTTGATTTGATTTGATTAATCAATTACAGAATGACCAATAACATTATTACAAATCATGAAACAGTAAACAATTTGCAAATTAAATAATTTTAGAAGTTCAAAATTTCCCTATTAGCAAGGATAATATAAACTTAACACCTACGTAAAAGTAAACGTATTGAAACGTACGCATCTAAAAAAATTAACTGATTGTGCAGGATATCGTACAAAATGGGACAGACTAACCTCTGTATATTATATTATCAAATTTCATGTTTGGTTAAAACCTAGGTACGAGTAAATTTAATAGTTATGAGACACTGATATTAGAAAATCGATATTTATAGACCTTTGATAACGTAGCATATAAATGGTACATTAAAAAAAAGTTACATGTCCCTACTTCGATACCTATACCTACATTCTCAAAATAACTTCGGTTTAACCAGAACTGACCAAAAGTGCAAGTTTTTACTTCCGACTGGACTTCCGATTAAACCGGATGTTGACATTGTTAGGTAGAGAATAAAAACTAGGATAGGGATATATGTACAAGCGGTTTTTCTCTGCTCTGCACCATTTAAATGTTGCAGACTGTCACGGAGCAAAACTGATCACTTCTCAAATATCAGTGTTTCGAAACCCAAGCATAGTGTTTCATATCATAAATACAGAATACTTTTAGAATCTTAAGTAGAATTTAAACATAAAATCGTATACAGAATATCCCATTTAAACTGTAAAATCAATCGATTTAATAAAAAAGAAATTTCACGATGCTTTTGTACGTTCAACTAGCGACTGTCAAACCCGTAAAAACACTAAATTAAACAGTGGTTTCTATATGCTTTAGAAGCAACTGCAAAACTAATCCCTTTAATGAATTAAATTTAACTATGCCTCATGGTCATGTCCTATATAAAGGCTCTACGAGCAATTGTGGAAAATTAGGTAAAAAGCCGGGGAGAAACCTGAATAGGAAATGCCCCCCCCCCTAAGGCAAATTTGAAATAATGCCCCTGGTGAGATCCTAAATTCTTTAGAAATAACGGGGAAACCGGTTTATTAACTAAAAAATTTAAAAATGTCAGACATTAAATCTTAAAAATACATGATTCACCTATATATATATAAATACGTAAACACAAAGGACAAGCGTTGACGAGCAGTAACTTTCAAATGAAGGTTTTTCTTTTATTTTTCTCTGGTTTTTTCAAACCTATTTGGCCACTGACCAGAGAGGTTATCAGAGAAGCCGAGGTTGGCTTGTGACATTCCCCATTCGCACGAAAAAACAGTAACTCTTTATATAACTTTAAAAATAAACATTCCATTTTTAACCAATCATTAAAATGTTCTTTTACGTAAAAAAATACCAATTTTAATTTACTAAAGCCGATGTTGGTACCTATGTTGATATATATGAATACGAGATACACAAAGAGATATGGGTCCCTAATTAGGTCATTAAATATTGGAACATTTACTTACTTTAATAACAACTGGTTCAAGCCCCATTCCGTTAATAACTTCCGATAGGCCATTCACTATGCGACATGTAGACCATCGGCATCGTCTTAATCCACAACCTATTGCCACATTGCCACTATGCAGCTCAGATCAAAATAAAACACAAGTCGGACGCCAACTAATACCGAACGCTCACTTAGCTCACCGAAGTTGCACGAAGCGAGTCGAATGGGCCAGAGATGACTTGTGGCAATTATAGGGGAGAATTACCACAAGTAATCCGATTATTAACGATTATTATTTTTTTTTAATAACACTAAGACAATAATGGCAAGAAGTCCATCACTTGCACTAAGTAAACGACTTTATAATGGTTAGTTATAATTATTAGCAACAAGCCATTATTTACGGTAAATAAAAGATTTTCTAGCCCTAAATAAAAAATTACTTGTGACAATTAGAAAAATGTTAGCAACACAGTTTAATTGGCCGGTTTTTCTCAGTGTTATAGCCGGGTTCGTTATTAACGAACAAAAAATACATACATTCTTATGGCGTTTTGGCCGGACCATAATTTTTGTTCGTAATAACCGGTGGTTCGTTATATGCGGAGGTCGTTATATCCGAAGTTGACTGTATATATATTTTATATATATATATATATATATATATATATATATATATATATATATATATATATATATATATATATATTTTTTTTTTTGTCGGGTGGAAACCTTTTATAGGTAGCGAGTACTTGTTCTACCTTTCCTCGGGTATGTGGGAGTCCGGCAAGCCGTATACGCACTAAAACCACCCCAGAGCTTCTCTATTGCACTTCACGGAACCATCATATGTGACATCTCCGTCGTGAAGGCAACATTTTATCCTTTCTTCGTCGCTTTACTGTCCTAGTCCTTCCCTGTTTGTATTGTTCTGTCTTCCTCCTTCCCTGATGTGCTTTTGTCTTTCTTCCTGTTCCTTAGTTTCAAGTATTGTTTTAATCATTCCATATACGTTGTTCCAATTTTCTTTAGATCTTATCATAGTGTCTGTTTATGAATAATATTCCTACATCCACCCTTTCATCCTTTATCCATTCGCTCCCGTTGGTTATTGTCCTATTTGGCTCACTAACGATAATTAAGTCTACTTCCTCTTTTTTCGCTGTGGCATATATATATTATTATGTGTATATATATGTATATATATATATATATATATATATATATATATATATATATATATATATATATATATATATATATATATATATTATATATATATATATATATATATATATATATATATATATATATATATATATATATATATAATATATATATATATATAATATATATATATATATATATATATATATATATATATATATATATATATATATATACATATATATATACATATATATATATATATATATATATATATATATATATATATATATATATATATATATATATATACATGGTGTTATGGAAATCATTTAATATATCCTGATATGAATTCAGATTGAATAAAAATATTCATAAATAGCGCTTCACTATAAAAAAAGGTTGACAGCGGCCCTCAAAAAAATTTATTTTGGTATCAGCGCGCCACTGTCATAAATACATGGAAAAATTAAAAACAGCGAGAAATGTCAGTTACAGAAAAAACACTTTTGTTTTGACGTCAGTAGTCACTGTGACGTTGCCAATTCTCTGGAAAAAAAAGAGTACCTATACAAAAATTTTGGTTCCAAATTAGCTTTAAACAAAAAACTCCCAACACTTAAGCATGTGCTTTTTTTATTTGCCTATTTTAAATCATATTTAACAGAAGATTTGGCATTTATTAACAGGTTTATTTACCTATGTCGTCCTTAATTCGGTGGTTTTATGGCAAAAGGTGCTATGTCGATATTTTGGCCAAATCACGTTTTTTGTGTTACATATTATATGGCAATAAGATGTATAAATATGCAAAAATTGAGAATAAATTCTCTAACCACCTGAAAATTCCTTATACAATAAGGATTTCAACACATAATGGTAAAACAGCTATTCTCCGGGCTATATGCCTCTCCGAGCGCTGAATTACATACCAAAATTTGCCGTATTTTCTTCTAACACAGTTAGATAAGAAAATACTGTTTTTCAAATGCAACAAACTACCAGGAAGAAGGAAGCTTTTTCTTTAGTTAGAATGTCGTCACCTGCAGACCGGTTTCGAACTCGTTGGTTCTCATCAGTACAGGACACCAACGAGTTCGAAACCGGTCTGCAGGTGACGACATTCTAACTAAAGAAAAAGCTTCCTTCTTCCTGGTAGTTTCTTGCATTTGAAAAACAGTACTTTCTTATCTAACTGTGTTAGAAGAAAATACGGCAAATTTTGGTATGTAATTCAGCGCTCGGAGGGGCATATAGCCCGGAGAATAGCTGTTTACCATTATTTGTTGAAATCCTTATTGTATAAGGAATTTTCAGGTGGTTAGAGAATTTATTCTCAATTTTTGCATATTTATATGTACCCCTGACAAGTAGACTTTCATTCATACGTTTGATAATTTTACCTTACGGTAAACTCTACTCTGAATGCTTGAAACTGCTAATGGATGGCGCTGCCTGTGTCTCACTGCTTATGCAGTACGACAGTTGTAGCTTTAAGGGATTACTTTTTCGGAAGGTTGGTATGTTCGTCTATCCTGTACTGATGAGAACCAACGAGTTCGAAACCGGTCTGCAGGTGACGACATTCTAACTAAAGAAAAAGCTTCCTTCTTCCTGGTAGTTTCTTGCATTTGAAAAACAGTATTTTCTTATCTAACTGTGTTAGAAGAAAATACGGCAAATTTTGGTATGTAATTCAGCGCTCGGAGGGGCATATAGCCCGGAGAATAGCTGTTTTACCATTATTTGTTGAAATCCTTATTGTATAAGGAATTTTCAGGTGGTTAGAGAATTTATTCTCAATTTTTGCATATTTATATGTACCCCTGACAAGTAGACCTTCATTCATACGTTTAATAAGATGTATGTTCTCTAAAAACCATATGGCTCGATTTGCCTTAAAAATAATTCTATTTTAAATTGTCAAGATGAGCTAAGTTTGTTTCTATTACATATTTTTATGGCAGAATGCTTCTTTTTGCTCTCCTGTAAAATTTTACTTTTCTCACATATCACCTTTTGCCATAAAACCACCGAATTTTTAAGCGAAATTCCTCACAACTAAATTAATAATAAACTTTACCTTCATACCATCTTCCAGTAAGTTAAATCAAGATTTTTGATACCAGGAAAAGTTGTTCCATAGCATCATGGTATTTACACTTGCCTAGCGCACTTATTTAGACAAAAAAATTCAAAAACTCGACAACCTAGCTATAAAAACGAACGCGCTTCCAAACGACGCATTACGAGGCTCTTGGCTGGAAATAAGTCCAAACATTCTCTGTCGGACTCGCACGCACACAATAATAAAGTTTATTACTATTACTACACAATACAACCCGGCCGTTTGTTTAAAACATGAAAGTAAAACAAACACTACGAAATGTTTTGTTTTCTTATAAATAGTCAACACTATAAACACATACCATAGCACCTTTAATAAATTGAAAACTTTTTTTTCACTAGGAGAATGACAGAATTTTAAAAGCCGGCCGATGAAAGTGCGCGAGGGGAGCTGACGAAACCACTGCACGAGCTAATGATGACGTCGTCGTGATGTTGCGCAGTCACCTAACGCGTCGCTATGCCCGATATTCAACCAATCACAGCGTGAGCTCTCGTCGCTTACGCGTCCGGCGAAAATTGAAGCGTGAAAGTCGTAGCCGTTAGCTCCTCTCGGCGAAAAAAATAGATTGAGAGACAGAGCGATACAAATGAGAACGAGGAAAGAGAGATAGCACGACGCGTATTATGGGTTGCGTATAGTAATATCCGTAGTTTAGTATTTTATCCATGATATCTAAAGCTTTGCAAACGGGGTTTTCTCCAGGGACGGCTCTAACCTAGTTGGAAGTAAAATTAGTAATCAATTTGAAAAAAAAAATACAAATATTTATTTACCCACATTGTGTTATTTGAAAATGCGATATACGAAAATACTTCGGTTACAGTGATATACCATTCAGAGTGTCTGAAAAGTCTTAGCAAGGGCAAATATCTTTACTATTAATAAAGATAGAGACACCAAATTTTAGTTGTATCTTATTGGTTAATAAATCTACTTTTTTATGTAATTTGACTTTTACCACCCCCTTGGGGGGTTACGCAAGGGAGTTGAGGTCAAAAAGTTTAAATGCAACCCTATGCCGTGTGGTATCTCATTTTAAAGGTCTTTTCGAGAATGGCAGATGTTACTTCTTGGCAGAGTTCCAAAATGGACTTTATTACTGGCAATAAGTTCATGGTGGTCATTCTAAACAACTTTTAACGTAATAAGTAAGGCAGGCACTGTTGATCTGTTACCAGACGATGCCGAAAATAAGTACGTACGTATACGGTATGTGACAGAAATAATTTAATTCATGGGCGTTGCCGTGATTGTGTAAAATAAGAAAACGGTTGAGTGCTAGTTCGACTCGCGCATAGAGGGTTCCATGCCACATACAATATTGTGAATTTCTCACAGGACGCAAAAGTCTCAATAACTATGGTAAAGCTAACCCTTTGAATAAATAACAAGGGGCGGCCATGCCGGAAATAAGTCAGTGTGCATCGGTTATATAACTGATTAGTAAGGCTGGCACGGTTGGTCTGTTCCCAGAGGCGTCAATGCCGAAAATAAGTACGTACGTATACGGTATTTGACAAAAATAATTTTATCCATGGGCGTTGCTGTGATTGCGTAAAATAAAAAAACGGTCAAGTGCGAGTTCGACTCGCGCATATAGGGTTCCGCACCACCGTAAGATTGTGTTTATATATTTTTAATAAATTTGCTGATGTTTCATCCCATATTCTTGTTGTGCGTTGTCACAATGTCACATAGTTAAGAATGTTCAAAAGAGCAAGACGTCATAAAATCGTAGAAATATGTTAAATACGTAGTTGTAGTTTTACTATTGTTTCAAAGTGGGTAGGTTTGAATGTAGACACCAGAGTACATCCCCTGAAATTTCGTGCGCATATCTAGCCCTCTTGATTTGCGCGTGGTACGCATTTTATAAAAAAGTTATAAAGTTAAATACGTAGTGGTACTTTGACTATTGGAGATATATTCTTAAAAGTGAATGGGTTCAAATGTAGACACCAAAGTTAATCTGAAATTCCGTGCGCATGTCTAGCACGCTCGGTTTGCGCGTGGTACGCATTTTGGTCTACTGCGCAGATGTCAAAACACGAAAAATATAAAAAACGACAAATGAAGTCCAAAAAGTTGGAAAAAAGTTAGAAAGAAAAGTGCCCCACAAAACAAAAAATAAATGTGCGAGCAGACTGGTACTATATGGCACAAGAGGTCGACTATCGGTCGACTTATGCCTCGCCCGATTATACGATTTAAGATTTTTAATTTTTATAGGCTTGCCATTTAAAAATGAATTAAAATACGGGTTTGCGTTAAAATGTTTCTTTTTTGAAGGCTTTTAAAAGAAGGGACCACACGGCATAGGTTTGCATTCAAAATTTTTGACCTCAACTCCCTAGCGTCACCCCCCAAGAGGGTTGAAAAAGTCAAATTACCTGAAAAAAGTAGATTTATTAACCAATAAGACACAACTACAATTTGGTGTCTATATCTTTATTAATAGCAAAGATATTTACCCATACTAATACTTTTTAGACACCCTGTATGTTATATTACTTTTACCGAAGTATTTTCGTATTTCGCATTTTCGAATTACACAGAGTGAGTAAATAAATATTTGTATTTTATTTTCAAATCGGATCCCAATTTTATTTCCAAGTAGGTTAAAGCCATCCATGAAATAACCCCAGTTTCCAAAGCTTGATGATATCAATACTGTTTTCTTGTTTAATTTGAGAAGAAAGTTTTAAGTAATTAGTGTAGTGTCTTCAACAAAGTCTTTTGTTTAAGCTGATAGTTTTTACTTTTGCTCATTAACAATAAAAAAATACGTTTGTACTTTGATTCCAGTGTTTATTAAAATAATCCTAACAAATATCCTTCAACTGGTTCTGGACAATACGCTGCGGACGCACGCTTGTTTGGAAGCAAATAGTGGAAGACATTTTCAACATACCTATTCTCTACTAGATAAGTATCATTCTTTGAAACTAAATACCAAATACAATGTAGTTGTGCTCAGTTAGTGTTTTTAGTTTTGATTTTTAACTTCTTCTTAGCAGAAAGTTTAAGCTGGTAGAAATAATGCTTATCTTATTAGTAACGTAATAATAGGGTGTTATAAATATTAGTTAAAACTAAGGCTACTGACAAAAAGGATTGATTTTGCAGTGGTCTTTTTACTATTTTGTTTTTATTTTTTCTTAGAAAAAGGTTTAAATTTGTTTACCTTTGTCTTAAATTACGGTTAATAACAGAAAATAAATTATTCTTAAAGATTTATAATATGTCTGGCAACGTTACAACAAATTCAATTATTTTAAGTTTTTGGCGCGTAATTTTCTGTCAAGCGCTATGTCGGACCATGTGCTCGCTTGGCCAGGTGCGGGGAATATAGACTGGTTTTAGTGTATTTTTGAAATTTTTTAAAATGTTAAATTTAAGAAAAAAAAAGTATTGGATATGTCTGTAGACTATCCCAGGAGTCACCCATTCCAATATATTAAATGATTTCCATAACACCCTGTATATATATATATATATATATATATATATATATATATATATATATATATATATATATATATATACAGGGTGTTATGAAATTCACTGCATATATTGGAATGGGTGACTCCTGGGGTAGTCTACAGACATACCCAATACTTTTTTTGTCTTAAATCGAACATTTTAAAAATTTTCAAAAATACCCTAAAACCAGTCTATATTCGCCGCATCTGGCTGATCGTACACAAGGCGCTTGACGGAAATTTGCGCGCGAAAACTTTAAACAAATGAATTTGTTGAAACGTTGCCAGACATAAATCTTTAAGGAGAATTTATTTTCTGTTTTTAAGCGTAATTTAAGACATTAAGAATTTTTTTAAACCTCTTCCTACGAAGAAACTAAAAAAAAAAATAGTAAAAAGGCAGTGCGAAATCAATCCTTTTTGTCAGTAGCCTTAGTTTTAAGTAATATTTAAGACACCCTATATTACGATATTATTAATGATATAAGCGTTATTCCTACTAGCTTAAACTTTCTGCCAAGGAAAAGTTAAAAATCAAAACGAAAATACTAATTGAGCACAACTACATAGTACATAGTAAGCAGCTACGGGAAAAATGGAAAAACTACAAGAAGGAATTTAAAAAAAAAATTCTGAAGAAAAGCAAGAGACATATTTATTTTATTTAAACAAGCTTTATTGTCCAAGAACAAAATTCTTATTGACAAAGCAATAAACTAAGGCTAATCAAAACTTTAGATCACATTACAAATTAAAAAACTTACTTATACTTTCCTAAGTTATTAAAAACACATGCTCATGTATTGCATTTCGAGCAAACAAACCATCACACATTTACTTGTCACCACAAATGCAACACTTCCACAATACATTCACTGTACAATCAACAAGAAACAAAATTATAATATGTAAAAAGACAAACACAGCAGATAATTAAAATCTGTGGTCAAAAAATGATTGCACAGAGTAGAAAGCCTGCTCAAGAAAAACAACTTTACATCTACTTCTGAACTTTTGAAGGTCAGCAATTGACCGAATTTCAACAGGCATGTGATTGTACATTTTAATTCCCTTATAAATAAAAGAGTCTCTGACAAGCGTAAAGTGTGGAATTGGCAATCCCAGGTTATTAACTTGTCGAGTTTGGTAAGAGCCATTCCCTGTCGGAAAACGCGAGAGATGTTTATGGATGAGACACACTGTTTCTAAGATAAATAGACAGGGAAAGGTGAGTAATTTGTTTGAAATAAACAGAGGTCTGCAATGATATCCAGGGTGGACGCCACAAAGAAACCGAATAGCCCTCTTTTGCATTACGAACACTGATTGAAACAGGTATTGGCTACAGGAACCCCAGAATGGTAGACAGTATCGTAAATGAGATTCCACCAATGCAAAATAAGTCGTTCTTGCCACTGCTTTGCCTAGTTCGGAGGCAACAACCCTTAAGCTGTAGCATCCAGATGCTAGTTTTTTGTTCAGTGATAGGACGTGATTTTCAAATTTTAGTTTAAGATCAACATGGAGACCAAGAAATTTAGATGAGGGTACTGAATCAAGGATGTGGTGCGAGAGAGAGATATTCGGAAGATTAAGATTTTTAAATGTTACGAGATGAGTTTTAGAAAGATTAAGTGAGAGTGAGTTGGCATCGCACCATCTCTTGATACTGACCAGATCGGAAGAGATTTGGTTGTGAAGAACTGCAGGATCATGGTGGCTCCAAGTGACCGTGTCATCATCTGCGAAAACCGTGAATGAACCAGATATATCAAGGGTCATAAGGTCATTGATATAGATGAGGAATAAAAGTGGCCCCAAGACAGAACCCTGGGGCACGCCAGATGAAATGAGTTTTCTCCGAGAGACATTTCCACCAAGGGATACCTCTTGATAACGATCATCCAGGTAGGATTGAAAGAATTTCAATTCAGTACCCCGGAAACCGTAAATATTCATTTTCTTTATCAACACAGAGTGGCTGACACAGTCAAATGCCTTTGACATATCGCAGAACACTGCAGCTGTAGATTTACGGTTGTTAATGGCTTTGAGAAGGTATTCCATAAAGTTAAATACAGCATCGGTTGTGCTTTTACCCATTTGAAAGCCAAATTGATTTTTATTTAAGATGTTGTTTTCAGAAAGGAAATTCACTACTTGTTTTTTGACTACAGACTCCGTGAGTTTGGATAGTGTTGATAATAAGGAAATTGGACGAAAGTTAGAAGGGATTCTTTCACCACCCTTGTGGATCGGGACAACAGTGGCAGACTTCAAACATAAGGGAAAGTGACCAGACGAAAGAGTGCCACTGATGGCATCTGTCAGTGCTAGAAGGGCTTTCTTAGGGAGTTCCTTAAGGATTTTAATTGAGATCCCATCACTACCAGTTGCATCTTTATTTTTCATGTCGTTTATTGCTTTGACTGTCTCATCACATGTGATTTGTCTGAAATGGAAGGTATTTAAAATGTTAGTGTCAGCAAGGTAGCCTATTGGGTCGACATTTGATGTTATTGTATTAGTTATGTTTTCGGCCACAGAACAGTAGTAGTCATTAAGATCATTAGGATCCAAGGAATTATTAGGGTTTTGATGGTCAATGCTACGCCCAGTGATTTCATTGACAATATTCCATGTCATACGGCTTTTATTTGTTGACTTATTAATTTTGCAAGAGTAATGTAATTTCTTTGCTCTAGAGATGACTTCCCTATATATTCTTTTATAAGTAGAGAAGTAGGTTTTTATGAAGGTACTATTAGGGTAAAATTTTTTAAGTTGGTTTAGAGACCTTAAATTAGAAGAAGATGTACGAATACCATGTGTTAACCAAGATTTAGATTTGTTTTTAGGTTTGACATTTCGAAGGGGGAAAGATTTGTCAATAATTTTGCAAAGCACAGAATGAAAATCACTCAGACTGTCTGACTTAGACCGTACAGAGTTCCATTCAACCCTGTGGCATTCTTGTCTGAATGTATCATAGTTCTTGCTGCTCATAATTCTTTTTCTTACCCTTCGGCTCTTAGGTTTAGAGACTGTCCTAATAGATAATTTGGCATAGATAGCATTATGATCTGAAAGTGCTGCATCAACAGACTCACATTCTACCTGAGAATTTAGGGTAGAGCATATGTAATCAATTGTGGTTGCAGAATGATCAGTAATGCGGGTGTAGGAGTGGACATGCATTGTTAAATTAAATGATGAGAGAATATTTGTAACTGCCGCTGTCTCGTGTGATGTTACATCACTGTAATCAATATTTAAGTCGCCCGCCAGAATTATTTGGCTCTTAATAGGAAACTCTGAAAGCAGTATCTCAAGCCTGTCGAAGAATTCGTACACATTAGTACTGGGTGACCTGTATATACAAATCACATACATATTGAACTTACTTGAATAAATAATTGAAAACTCAAACTGTTTTTCTCGAACCAGACCATCAAACCTCGTGCATGCTTCAAACCGCATATCATCGTATAAGGATCCACTCATCAGTGCAACGGTTCCACCATTCTGATAGGTAGATCTACAAAACTTAGAAATTACAACATAATTTGGAACACTTAGTGGTTCATTTTCATTTAACCAGTGTTCCGTCAGAAGAACTATACTTGGATAGTTATACGAGTCAAGAAAAACAGACAATTCATTCATTTTCCAACGAAGAGATTGTATGTTAAGCAACAACATTGATAATATGCTTTCGTCAGAAGAGCCTACATTAAAAAATGATGGCCCATGTCATTATCTGTGTTGTTTACATTGTTTTCACCATTGGCAAGAGAATGTGCCAAAGATGGGCCCTTGTTACTTAACACTTTTGATACGGAAATCAAGGAGATTTTATTATTAATAGCACCATTAGCAGATACATACTGAGCCAAGTGTAGACAAAGGTCATCTTTGCCTAATCTAAAGTTACCATTTATTTTAATGTCATTACAGAATATTCTAATTGATGCAGTATACCTTTTTAAAAAAGCGGAGACTTCATGCGAAAACATGCTAGATATTCTGTGAGAGGATGTATTGCGCTTATAAGTTATGCTAAATATTACATTGCAATACTTCCCTAAAGAGCACAATTTATTAATATCACGTTTTCTTATTCCAGCACAGTCCGATTTAAAACTTAAGCAGATAATGATTGTATCATCTCGTCCAAGTGGGTTTGTGTAGTTAAAGATTTCATCCGTGAGCCGCTCAGCATCATATCCCGGTTTTGCTGTGCCAAGTACAGTAAATTTGTTAGCGTCAATATGTTTACTAACACCAGTGGAAACACCCCGCGCACTAACGTCTCCATAGACGACTATTTCATTTTTACGGATTATAGGTGACTGGCAAGTTCTTTTAGCAGGCTTCAGGGTGCTCTTTTGGGTTTTAGACGTCATTTTCCCTGGCGATTCCCGCTTGTTTGCCAAGGAAATCTCTTCGAAGAGTGAAGTATTGGAGAATCCTTGGACACTGCAACTTGAGACATTTATGGAGGATTGAGTTGATGGGATTGAGTTCTGACAAAGCTCTTTTAAATCTTCTATCTCATTCATAAGATATTTGTTCTCAGCAGTCAAAGTCTGAATTGTTGTTAACATTTGCAGACTCATCTCTTCCAGTTCAACGATGGTAGTCTGTGATCTGGAAATGGATTCCTCAAGAGAAATTATGTCTGAGTCAACTGGCAGGTCTTTAGTTGTAGTAGAGGCATCATTCACGGCACTGGTATGCTGACAGTAACTATCTCTTGTTAATTTTATGTCAGAGTTTGTCTGTATGGCTACAGATACATTGGATACAATGGGTGGCATAGTTTGACTTTTTGAGATGACCTTTTCCAGTTCCTTGATCCTGATTTTTAGGCTCTTGTTTTCTTCTAAAAGTTCTTCATTTTCAGATTCAGCCTCCTCAAGGAATGCTTTTAACTCAGATTTGACTTTTTCCAGGTGACCCGATTTGTGATTAAGTTCAACATTCAGGTCATGTATTATTTGTTCCAGTGTCAAAGTGGTGTTTGGATAATTATCAGATGATGCTTTATGACATGCCCGAGAACACCATACCAGATTGTCTCTACCCACAACCATCCCTTTACTTCTTTGCAAACAGCTTCTGTGAAATACGTTGAAGCATTGGATACACACACAATTGTTTTGAGTCTTGTTTTTACAACATTTAAATGTTAGAGCCATTTTGAGTCAGTTTAAAGAATCAGCCAAAGTTCCAAAGTAAAATAAACCCTATATTAACATTCTTCACAATCACCACACTTCTGTTCCATTGGGAATCCTTACAAATATCCAGCTTAAACAAAATCCTGTAGTGTAGGAACACCTTTATTTTAAAGTTCAGTGTTCGAAATTAACAGTTCTGCAAAAAATATGCACCGCCCAACAAAAAAGGTGAATCCAAGGGAAATCTGATAAGATGTTAGTTTAGTTTCTTACAGCTCCAGATTAAACTATAACTGACAGATAAAATTTTTTAACTTTTTAGATTTTACACTGTTTTTCTAATTAGTATCACTTTTTTTCTTTGGTAAAGTTGTACTAGAACTACTTATTTACTACTACAACTCTAAAAAACTATTTAATTTCCAGTATATGCCAAAAATCTCGAAGATTTTTAGGAGAGATTAAATTCACGTGTAGCCCGTACAACAGCAAACAACATTCGGACTATAACATATAGGACTTGCGGTGGATATTCACTTTCAGTTTTTTTCCTACTCATTAGTGCCATTATAAGTCATTTTTATAGTGCGTTTATTATAAGAGTGGGTAATTATGTAGTATACGGTTTTCAGCTATTTTTGCGTTTTTTGGGAAAATTCTTTTATGGTTACATTCTACTGTCTTTCCTGATTGCAAATATAAGTGTGCGCACATAATAAATTACGAGCAAACCTGACCACCTTTTTGCTCACCACCCAAGCAAACCTGAGCAAAAAGGTGGTCAGGTTTGCTCAGTTTTGATTGACATAGATTTTTTTTTTCTCCTTGGGCTCCGTCCGAGACCGGAAGCACTGCGGCCACTAGAGGCCTATTGTGCCTACCCAATAACTTTTGTTACACCCACTCTGTTATCCCAGTTTCCTGCACAAGCCTGTACAGGTCCACAAGGGAGCGGGTGATCAATTCCTCCGGTTCTAACTTTGGTTGCCCGAACAGTTGGTGGCGCTTGCGATCTAGTGACTCGCAATTATATATAATGTGCTGAACTGTTTCCCTGTCCCTACCGCATAGTCTGCAGCTAAGGTCTCCCTGGTACAGTTTCATTTTGTTGAGAAGGTCCTTTACAGCCATGTGTCCTGTTAGTACCCCTACGATTGTCCTCAACTGGATCCTGCTCAGATTTAGCAGTTGCCTGGTGAGTCTAGGATTGGGATTTCCTATAGCGGTCTTGCTGTGGTTCAGTCCCTGTACTCCGTTCCAGTGGACTTTGTGTTGTTGTTTGATCCATCTGTTTACCGCCTCTCGTGCCGTGCACTTTGGCACCCCGAGAGATGGTTCTGGGCCAATGTATGGTGTAGCCGATCCCTGTCTAGCAAGTTCGTCGGCTTTTTCGTTACCAGTGATGCCCTTGTGTCCCGGTACCCACATGAGCTTCACTGAGTTTCTGGCAGCTAGCGCGCCAAGATCGTTTATGCACTCCCATACCAGTCCCGAAGTGACTCTGTGGCATGAGAGTGCCCTCAAAGCGGCCTGACTGTCTGAACAGATATAGATCCGCTTATTTGAATAAGCCCTCCTATTGTTTTCCAGCGCACATTGTAAGATGGCGTAGGTTTCTGCTTGGAATACCGTGGGGTACTTCCCCAAGGAAAAGGACATGTCCCTCCTTGGTCCGACCCCATGTACTCCTGCTCCGGTTCCCGCTTCGGTTTTTGATCCGTCGGTGTACCATATGATTGCCCCCGGAGGAAACTCTGGGTTTGTCATTGATATAGATACATATATATCTATATCAGTCAAAACTGAGCAAACCTGACCACTTTTTTGCTTAGGTTGGTGAGCAAAAAGGTGGTCAGGTTTGCTCATAATTTATTATGTGCGCACACTTATATTTGCAATCAGGAAAGACAGTAGAATGTAACCATAAAAGAATTTTTCCAAAAAACGCAAAAATAGCTGAAAACCGTATACTACATAATTACCTAAGAGTGGTCTTCATAAAAGTACGCATCTAGTATAAAATAGTTACAATTTTACATTTAATTTTAGAAACACCTACTGCTCTGAAGGATGGGAATCATCATCATTTCATGCTTCTTATTAAACTAGATCACGATACACTTGCAACAGTATGCATGACGTCACTTCGAGGGAAAATCCTAAATTGACTAGACGCTTGCACCCCTTGTACATAAGTACAGGTCAGTTTCTTGTCGGGTAGTGTATTGGGTTGTCGTTTATTAAAATATTACAGGTCATTTTATTGTTGAGTTGACGTTTATTAAAATATTATTGTCATATTTCATTTGCCCAGGTAAGCCTTAGTCAATTTAAAATTTTCCCTCGAAGTGACGTCATAACGTAGCATACCATTGTAAGTGTATCGTGAACTAGATATAATGGCTAGTAAAACCTAGGTCACTACCAGTGGCGTATGGTGAAATTTCAAAGTTGTATATCTCTGTTCCTATTTACAGGACCCGTACCAAATTTAGAGGTTTTAATAGTGTGCCCACTGGGAATGTTCTGGTAAACTGAAGCAAAAATTCAACTTTTTTTCGCAAATTCAAAACGTTTTGTTTTCTTTACAAAAACATTCCCAGTAGGCTCACTATTAAAACCAATAAAAATTGAGACCGGTCCTGTACTTAGGAAGAGAGATATACAACTTTGAAATTTCACCATATGCCACTGGCCACTACCATCTCTATAGTTGTGCCCTTAAACAAATTTATATACGGGGTGCCCATTTTAAGTTTTAACCACTAAGTAGTGTATAGTTGGAAGCTCTCCAATTTTCATTTTGCCCCCCCCCCTCCTTGATGGCGCCTCTTGTTTGCATTATTTTATATATTTTTAGCATTTTTACAACAATTCTTCCAAAATTTTCATCTGCGGCGCATATTTCTGTAATCTTATTTTTCTGCTTTCAATTTATATTTTTTTTATCAATACGATCACTTTTTGCTGCCCCCATTATAGCCTGCCCCCCCCCCCCCCCCCAGAAGCTGGCCCCGCTACTGAAAAATATTTTTATTTTTTTTTTATTTTATTAAATTTACGGGTAACCCCATTTTTTATTACATGAATACAAAAGTATAATAACAAAACTAAAAGATGGCGATTAATTAACATAAGACATCGACACAATAGTTATATCACCAAATAGTGTCACAAAACAATAATATGTATCAATTATAATAATAATAACATAATAATAACATAAACTATGGAATACTCCTTACTCGACACCTGAAGCCAGACAGTGTGCATCCAAAGATGTCAACATCGAGTCTATTAAGCACTCGAAGAGTTCTATCTATGGGAGAGTGCCGTCCATAATTCGTCGAATGGAATGGAACAAAAAACAGATCGAAGCGTCGTAAAGTGCGCTCAGGTACATTCAAGCAAATTCGGGACAGCAGACGGGGACAGTCAATCAGGCCGTGAATAACCTTATAAACATAACACAAATCAAATCTTTCACGTCTTCTCTCCAGTGTCTCCAAACCGATCATCTGAAGCATAACAGATCTGTGATAGTTTTCGAAAGGAATGTTGATCCTGAAACCTGCAAAGCGAAGAAACCTGTTTTGGACTCTTTCCAAAGAATCTTTATGTGATTGATACAAGGGTGACCATACGATTGTAGAGTACTCCAAATTTGACCTCACAAGAGAGATATAGAGCAACCTAGCCACACTCAAGGAGAGCTCCCTACAATGTCTAGCCACGAATCCCAACATGCTCATGCCCTTTAAGGAAATTCTAGAAACGTGCTCCACAAAGGTTAGCTTCTCATCGAACCATACCCCCAGGTCCTTAATCAAGGCGGAGTATTTTAGGTTTTTATTACTAATGGTGTACTTGGTGTTAAATCTTTCACCTCCCCTAAAAAAACTGATATAGAAGCACTTGTCTACATTTAATTTTAAGTTATTGATCCGTGACCACTCACATAGAGCATCCAGATCGTTTTGAAGTCCCACTGAGTCCTCCTACTGCTCAACTGCCGAGTACAGCTTGAGATCATCCGCAAACATACTAACCGTAGAGTTCTTTATAATTTTAGAAACATCGTTGACAAATAGATTGAACAGTAGGGGGGCACAGTGTGAACCCTGAGGAACACCTGACAATACCTGAATGGGAGAAGAAATAAAATTGTTGATTTTTACACTCTGAGTCCTCCCCTCAAGAAAGCTCTTGAACCAAGCAATAAGTGAAGGATGAAATCCCATGGCACCAAGCTTTGTCAATAACAACTGAAAATTGACTCTGTCAAAGGCCTTCGAGAAGTCAGTGTACACAGAATCAACCTGCACTTTCCTCTCGAGGGCCTCCAGCAGGTCCATCTTATATAAAAGAAGGTTGTCGGTGGTTGCCCTGCCAGATGAGAAACCAAACGGACATTCGGAAATCATTCCCTTGCACTTCCAAGCAAGCTGATCATATAACAGGCTATCAAACAACTTTGCCACTGCACTCTGAATACACACACCACGATAGTTAGCAATGTCATTAATGTTACCAGATTTATAAAGCGGTGTAATGTAGGTATGCTTCCAAGTGCCTGGAAATGTAGATGTATCTAGGGACAAATTGAAAATCATTTGAAGGGGTTCGCTCAGAGTACAAACACAATTCTTGAGGAAGGTATTGTGGATAGAATCTGGTCCACATGAAAATTTATTGGCAAGCTCTGAGATTTTTTTTAAAAACCTCTGATATGGAGAACCTATCGAAAGAAACGTCACATGACTGTGGAAATTGGTAATTTGGAACAGAACATAAGGAACCGTCATAAACGGAAGAAAAAAATTTTGCAAATAAATTTGCAAATATCCTGACCAGTCTCAGCAGACTCATCACCAAGGAACATACTGTTCGGATAGCCATTAGACTTGCGTTTATCTCTCACATACTTCCAGAAGTTCCCAGTGTTGAGCAATAGAGATCTCTCAACCTCCTGCAGATGCTGCAAGTGACAAGTCTGATATT
This sequence comes from Philopedon plagiatum, assembly GCA_963971165.1. Taxonomy (NCBI): domain Eukaryota; kingdom Metazoa; phylum Arthropoda; class Insecta; order Coleoptera; family Curculionidae; genus Philopedon; species Philopedon plagiatum. The sequence goes on along the minus strand of OZ020192.1, from coordinate 67,983,178 downwards.
CTCTCTTGCACTGAGCCCTATAGTTAGAAAAAATTAAATAATCATGATGTGTTTTGTTGGACATAAACCTTTTATGAGCAATCTTTTTCATGCAAATAAGATCTTTCAACGTGGCACTAAACCATTTTGGAAAAGGTGAGTCTTTAATAAGTTTTCTAGGTACAAACATAGTCAAGCAATCACCAACAATCGAGTGAAGTCTCTCCGCTGCCACGCAGGCATCAACACTCCCAAAGCACTCACTCCAATCGATCGAAGCCAGATACTCATTGATAGCAGTATAGTTAGCATTTCTAAAATCAAAAAAATACTCTTCAAATGATAGTATACTATCATTAATTGGAATATTAAAGGTATATGCTATATGATGCACACTATCTGGCAAAATGAGATCAACAGCGGGTGTCACAGATATATTGGAAACATTAGAAAAAAGCAAATCTAAATAAACTAGTCTATCATTTGGTATCGTGTTCACCTGATACATATTCATGTAAGTGTAGCTCTCAGCTAAGGTACGAGCAGGATAATCCTCAGGACACTCAACATGGAAACCATCATCATCAGATGTCCATATGGCATTCGGCAAATTGAAGTCGCCAAAAACCATGAAAGAGGAACCATGGTAGCGCTCCCCGACATCCATAACTGCCCGACAATGCTGTTCATATTTATCACTGATGGGTGAGTTCGGGGGAATATAAACACCACCAATTACAAATGACTTTCTCCCGGCCTTAACCTCTATAAATGTTTGTTCAAATGAGCAAACAGTCAATTGTGGAGTACCACAGGGAAGCATAATTTCACCTTTGCTGTTCACTTTGTTCATAAACGACTTAGAAGAGTACATTGCACAACCAAATAGCAAACAAATACTTTATGCTGATGACTGCACGGTGGCTATCTCGGCCAGCAACCTGGAGGACTTAGAGAGCGGAGCCAACAATATCTTACACAAATTTTCTAGATGGTGTTCAAATAACAGACTTATCGTAAGCGAATCTAAAACTTGCTACATGACTTTCTCACTCCGTAAAGAATTACATCGAGATGCAAATCTTACATTAAATAACAAACCGGTAAACAAAACAGATAATTTCAAATTCCTTGGCATTTATTTGGATCCTCATATTGGATGGTGCAATCACATAGATTATGTGGCTGGGAAATTAAATACAGCTTATTTTGCTATAAGAAACCTAAAAAACACCCTAGAACCAAAGCAACTTCTTAATACCTATTATGCACTTGCATACTGCCACTTGAGCTATGGCGTCATTTATTGGGGCCAATCCACCGATCTAGCCAGAATATTCATCCTACAAAAAAGACTTATTAGAACGATTTACTCCCTGAGTCCCCTAAACTCCTGTAGACCTTTGTTCCTTCAGCATAAGATACTCACGCTCCCATCCATACTGATACTGCACGTAGTTCTCTTCGTGAAAAAACAGAAAACCAGATTTTCCCAATCCTCAACAATTCACAATCATTCCACAAGAAACAACTCTAACATATACATTACCCTTCACAACACTACCACCTATCAAAAGAGTCCATACTGCTTCTGCGCAAATATGTTTAACAATCTTCCAGCGGGTCTCAAAGAGATACCCTCATACACTAAATTTAAAAAATGTGTAAAGATTTACCTTTTAAATGAATGTTTTTATAATGTTAACGACTATTTCAAAATTTTAATTTAGTATTGTCTTGTAGAATTACTTTAATTATTATTCTCTAGTTTCTTTAAGTATTTTAACATTTTTGTTTGTATTGACGTTGTCATATCGTTAGATTCTGTAGACATAAAGTGAAATAAATAAATAAATATCATCGTTACACAAATTCACTTTAACCGATTTCAACTTGGAGGAAACGGCGATTAATACACCCCCACCTCTCATTTTTTGACTAGTGGCAATGCTACGGTCAGTACGATATATATTATAGCCCGGAATGCTGATTTCACTATCAGTAAAACTTTCATTAAGCCACGTCTCAAGTAGGATAATAACTGAGAAATCACACAGACTCATCCCTTCCCGAAGTTCCTTTATTTTAGAACGTATTCCTCCAACATTTTGACAGTAAAAGTTCAGGGATGTTAATCGTTTTTTGGCAAGTTCTGCCCTTCCTTCTGCTTATAGATGTAAGGGTTCCCATTTTTAAATCTTACAGCAAGGTCACCTTCACCATCTGACTTCCTCCTATTGAGCTCATCATAAACACTTTTTATTTGGTTACGCTGCATAACAGTGAGGTCTGCTTTCACTTTGATATTACTATCCCTAAGTTTATATTTGCTCTTCAAACATTTCATAGCTATTAATTGGTCCGGCAGTATAATTTTCAATGGACGTGAATTTTTTCCAGAACGACCAATTCTTATGGCTTTAAAATCAGGTGGATTATCAATGTCCAATTTCTCAAACACCTCGATCACCCTAGACCTATCATGCCCCACTCTCTCACGGGACGAATTAGACTTACTTTCAGGTATATTAAACACAAGGATGTTTTTAGATCTATACCTACTCCATAATGATATCAGTTGAAATAAACACCCTGGCCCGGTATATATGTATCTTATTTTATATAGGTACCTACTATTATTTTTTAATTTGTTTACTGTCCTTAATAATAATCTACTTATACATATAATAAAAACTGTCTTATGTAAATAAATACTGTATATTTTTTTCTGTGTACCTGCCTGTAGCTTCAGTCTTAGGAAAGTAAATTCAAATTGGATATACTGTGTACGTGGTAATATGTACAGGGATATCCAAATCAAAGTGAACAGGCCTTATAACTTTTTTATTTTTAAAAATGAGAAAAAATGTTAAATATGAAAGCTTTGGGGATTTTTATGAATCATTCATATATCTTATCAGCAAAACAATTGATTATCGAATAAAAGAAATAATAATAATAATAATAATAATAATAATAATAATAATAATAGTTTATTGGTGCCAATTACACAATAAGCGTTTACACAAGTCAATTTACAAAAAATAGAATAAAAATCCTCACTACAAAATATGTTTGATTAAAGAAATTACAAAACAAACTCTCCTTACATATATTGAACAAACAACACATTAAAATAGTACATTAAAAATTAAGAATATTAAAAACATATCAAAAATTAAAAATGACAGATCACAACCCAAGTTGTGATGTGTCACACTTTAGGAAGTCATCTACTGTATAAAAGGTTTCCCCCTCCAGGAACCTCCTCACTCGATCTTTAAAAATTTTTATTGGGAGCAATCTTATTGCAATCGGTATTTTGTTGTAGAACTTAACCCCCAGGAAATCAGGTCCACCCTGACATCTCCTCAGCCTCCGATATGCCACCTCTAAGTTATCCCTATTTCTGGTGTCATGGTTATGTATGACACTACGTGACGTGTATTTATCCTCATAGGTCTTAATGTACAGCAGATTTTCAAGGATATAGACAGACGGGAGGGTAAGAATCCGAAGAGAGCGGAAGGCATCCCTGCAGTCCTCTCTATATGAAAGGCCAGCCACAATCCTGATGGCTCTTCTCTGAAGCGCAAAGACTCTGCGAGTATGTGTTGAATGTCCCCATACTAAGACTGCATACGAAAGTATTGAGTGCACGAGAGCAAAATATGCAGTCCTCAGCACCCCAGGGGAAACAGAGTTCTGTAGCCCCCTCAGAGCAAAGACACTCTTTCTAAGTCTCTGGCATACATAATCTACGTGGGCATCAAATTTAAGCCCCCTATCGACCTGAATTCCCAAAAATTTTACACTGGCAAGGCTCTCAGGCTTGCTAGATAAGTCTCTCAGGGAGAAATACATTGTGTGCGTTTTATCTTTATTTAGTAATAGCCTGTTGGCCTTGAACCAACTTTCCGCCTGTGACTGTGCCACCCCCAGCCTCTCAGTGACAGTATCATATGAGGTCCCACTACAGGACAAAGACGTATCATCAGCGAAGAGAGTGAACGTAGCTGCCGGGTCCACCAATGGTAAATCATTAATGTATATGAGAAATAGAAGTGGTCCTAAAATTGACCCTTGCGGGACACCGACATCCATCACCCTCTCCCCCGACGACACCCCTCCCACCATAACTATTTGGGTTCTGTTTTCCAAGTATGACTTTATTAGTTGTACACTATCTGGGTGTAGCACTTAAGCTTAGATAAGAGAATACTGTGGGTGACACAATCAATCAAACAATCAAATCAACAATCAAATATAGTATAAAACAAAATTTTCTCGCTTATTTTAAATTGGATGGTATGATTCCATACAATAATATTCCTTATCGAACTAGAATTCTTTTATGCGGTCTTCAATCCTTACAATACCGAAGACAAAGAGCCCTTATGATTTTTCTTCATAAGCTGCTTAACGGTTCAGTGGACTGCAGGGGCTTACTTGAAGCTGTTTTGTTTCGCGTACCATTGCGGAGAACCAGGCAGGTGCAGTTATTTCATAATCAAACACATAGAACTAACTATGGTCGCAGTGCTTTCATCGAGAGGCTGTTATACAACACATTTTTTAAATTGTGACATTTTTGCCATAAGTCTTTCGGTATTAAAGAGAGATTTACTTTTATATTTTAATTCTTAATATTTATAATGTGTTGTACCATTTAGACGTAAGTTCTGTAGTGTACTGTTTGAATAAATAAATAAATAAATGATTTTTATCATATTTTTTTTGGATTTTTTTATTCGATGCTCGATTATTTTGCTGATAAGATATATGCATGATCCATAAAAATCCCCAAAGCTTTCATATTTAACATATTTTTCCATCTTTAAAAATAAAAAAGGCCTGTTCACTTTTATTTGGATATCCCTATACAATCGTGGTTTAAAACAGTTTAATTTTCTATTCAAATTCATTTATTCATGCTATTACAAATAAATTGTTTACACACGTCAATTACAGATAAAATAATTTTCATATTGAGACAATAAAAACATTCCTGACCATACAATGCATTAAAATTTATAATTCGAGATGAACACAATACAAACACATCAAAAAATCTAAATAAAAATATTAGAATATATTAAAACTAGAATCTAAGTACTGTTTTGTGATGTAAAAAGCATGTTTTATTAGGAACTGTTTCACCTTCATTTTAAACTGCTGAGTAGAGAGCTCTTCACATAATTACCACATTAACCAACAATAGTTACAGTTCCCGCCAAAATATGAATACTCCCTAGGGATATTCCGATACTACTGATACGATGCTAGTATCGATATTTTTCTTTCGATACCAAGTATTTTGGTATCGATACCCGTATTTGAAAATCGTACTCGTATCAGTACGAAATATGCGATACCCTGTGGCGATACCGACAAAATAACTGTTAACGCCCAACTAATTTAAGAAGAAGAGCTGTCACTGCTGTCAGTGTCCGTAAGAAATCCACTACCACTCAATTTCTTTTGTGAATAAAATATAACTTAAAATTTTGTTTTTTATAATAATATTGTCCCAGTTTTGGTGACATAACACTTTAGTGCCACACGCCTTGATAGAGATTCGAATCGTTAGTGTATACAACTATTCGACGATTTCTGAAATAAAAATTGCGGATTATGTACGTTTTTTACAAATATAGGCCTTCAAAGTTGGAAAATTTTTCGGCTGACGTCATAGCTGAAGGACGCACTGATATTTGTTTTCTATTGGTTAATATTGGTGAAGTAAGCGTCATTTCGCTCATTTATGTATTATGTATTTATATTTCATGTAGCGATGGTGATATTAAGCTGATAAGAATGTAGAATTTTTTTTAGCGTTTGCATTACCTGTTGTTTGCTCAGAGGGGCGCATTCAGAATCGACGCCGTGTGTTCCCGGGTAAACAGCTGACCGTGCGGCCAGCCGTTATTTCTTATGGCCGTGACGTCATTGACAAGTTAATTTTTACCCGCCCGGCGTCGATTCTGAATGCGCCCCTTTTACTGGGGTTTGTTCAGGTTTTACCCACTTTTACTTAGTCTTTTTTTATATTGCATTGTTTTGGTAGTGCGATTGATTATTTGTTTCGTAATTTATGAATAGGAAAGTCAATTTTGAGGTTAGGAAAAGCGAAAATTTGTCAACATAAAATCAACAAAATCCGCACTTTTTTCTAAAGAATTACTCTCTACAACATTCACAATATCCTTATTTTTATGGAAAAAAGTCAGTTTTTGTGGCACTAAAGTGTTATGGACCTCCAGTTTTTTTTGTACACAACAGTGCACTGAAGTCATTAAGTATCGATACTTCCGATACCGAAGTATCGATACCATGAAATATCGAAACGGTATCGATACTTTGCAAAGGATACTTTCGATACTTAAGTATCGATACTTTTTTGGTATCGCATATCCCTAAATTACTCCCTACTACTAGAAAGCAGCTAAATTTAGTCGATTTCGGACTTTGTACCTTGCGACGTTGTCACGTTAGCCACAATATATTTTAAGTTGCCTTTCAGTGGTACCTATATTTCAATTCAATTTAAATTTGAAATTTCAATCTACTTTCTCATATTCGGTATGCTGCAGGGATACTGCTGAACTGAGTATGTGGTTCCTCCTTGTTAGCCCGTGTTAATACTTTTTTTTTTTTTTCTTCTTTTTTTTTGTTTTTTGTTTTTTTTTCACTTTGTCTAAAATGTCTACATCAAATTTGGAAGATGATGGAACCAAATATACCTTTAAATGCTGTAGCAACAAACAATGTTCAAATGTATGCTGTATTCAGTGCCTGAATATCTTCCATGTCAGCTGTAAAAATCGATTTTCATTCCAATACGATGTTGCTCCTGGAAAGATATTGTGTTCAAAAGAATGTAGAAAGGGGCATGAGGATAACAACAGGGAGAAGGCAAAACTACTGGAAGAGATAGGAAAGCTGAAGAGGAAACTGGCAGCAAAAGATCTAGAATTAGAGGAGGAAAAGACCGGACATGAAGAGAAAATTAGGGAACTTTCTGGGGAAATGGATAAACTAACCAAGGAAAACGAACATAAGGAAAATTACATCCGAAAACATAGACGCAGTACCCAGGAATTCAATGATATCGTTTCTAGCCAAGAGGAAGCATATACAAAACAGATAGAGGAGTACGAAGGAAGAATCAGGAAGCAAGACAAAGAAATTGTATTGCTCCAACAAAAGAATGGAGGTCTACAAATAAAAGTCAATGAATGTAAAAATGAAAATCTTTGCCTGCGCAAAGACATCGAAAATTTGCGACAAACTAAGGATAATATGCTGACAACAATAGAAGTACTTACTAAAGAAAATGAATGCTTTCTATCAGATCTGAAAAAAGCGAGAAATGAGCTTTACGAGCTAAGAAGCCAGCCTGGAGATATCTTGGAAGAAATCATGAAGATGAATAAACAATTACAGGACTTGAGTAAGAAAAATTGTAGTGTGTTGGACAAACAGGACAAGATACTCGATAAAATTACAAAAAATCCCGACAGGTATCCCAACCAAAATGCACTCTGCATGGAGGAAAAAGCGGCAAAAAAGGGTCCATCTAAATCACCGCAACTGGGAGCCATTAATGCGATCCAAAAGAAAACCCAGGATGAGACGCAAAAGAGTACCACCAAAAATAATAAACAGACTGATCCACAATGTCTGCCTATAATCCTGCAAATTCCTGAGACTGTTGCACCACCACTAGTAGACAGCGCTGCATCCGCTCCTATGCTGCATTCTCATCAACAACAGGGGAAAGTGCCTGAACAACGAGCACATGACATGGCGACAGTGAGTACTGAAAACCAAAATGGCAGAATTGGCGGTACGGAAAGAACAAGGTTAGGTGGTCGAAGTAAGGAACTTGCTGTTGATGAAAATGATGAAGAATGGAAATTAGTAACCAGAACAAAAAATCCTTTCTTGAAAAAAATTAACAGACCAACACCGATACGGGGCTCAAACACGAGCATCACAACTCTAAAAATGGCTCAACAACAAAAACAATTAGATTGGATATTTCTATCAGGTCTTCATCCTGATACAAAGGAAGAAGATGTAATGAGATTCCTGAAAGATAATAATTTGGAGGCAGCATGTCAGTGTTTCAAAATGACTACCAAAAAGGATAAAGTACGTAGCTCATTCAAAATAGGTGTTCCAACTGAGAAGACACAACAAGTTATGGATGGTGACCTCTGGCCAACTGGCATACTGATTAACCATTTTCAGAAGATACAGCGCCGTTCTCCTGCCAAGCTATAGGAAGACAAAGGCTTAAACTGTTTCATGTCAACATACAGTCAATCAAAAATAAGGTAGGTCAGCTTGAAGCCTTCCTTTTTGACAAAAATATAGATATACTTTGTCTGACTGAACACTGGCTGTCTACGCACGAGTTTCCTTATCTCCGGCTGAGGGGGTTGAATCCAGGTGTAGCAACATGCCGAGTTAGCAGCAAGGGTGGAGGCTCAGCTATTTTAGTTAAAGATAATACTAGTTTTAAGGAAATCTTAAATGTTAATCTGACTGTAGAAGGTTCAATAGAACTTTGTTCTCTTTACTTGACAGGTTCTAAAATATATATAGTTTGCGTGTATAGACCTCCGGCGGGCAGTTTCTGCACTTTTATCGAGGTCTTGGAGAATGCTTTAAATGTTATTGGCTTTTCTAACAAAATAATCATTGCGGGAGATTTCAATGTCCACTTTGGGGGCGAGTCTCGAGATTGTGCTGACCTGTGTGACTTGCTGGAATCTTATGGTTTTGAACGATTAATATATGAGGCAACCAGACAGGGAAATTGTATAGATAACATTTTTTCAAACTTCGCCTCTAGTGATGATGCTCTTCAATCCTCCTGTCTTGATACATTATGTTCTGATCATCTTGGACAGATGATTGAGATTTATATCCCACTAATGCCAACAACAAACAAGGTTAACAAAGTAATCTGTAGGCCTATCACGGAGAGGGGTAAGCTATCATTCTATACACTAGTAGAGGGGATCGAATGGGGCTTTGTAGATAGTAGCATGTATACAGCAGAGGAGAAGTTCTCTCTATTCATTAATATGATACATTCGGCTTTTATTGATTCGTTTCCTGAAAAAAGCTTTCATAAACGTGAAAACCAGGTCCATACAACGAACTGGTTTAATGATAATCTGAAATCCATGCGTGAAACCCTGTCTTTTCTTTCAGAAATATACAGCCAGTATCCCTCCGAAGAACACAAAGAATCCCTTACTGCTTACAGAAATGCCATAAAAACTGCTAAAATAAACTCTAATGACCACATGATTTCCAACTCTCCAAATCCAGTCAAATGTATGTGGAAAATTATAAATAACTTTAGAGGCATTTCAGAAACTAAGGAGGCAGAGTCAAATATCTCATCCGAACAATTTAATGATTTTTTCACCAGTGTTGCAGAAAAATTGAGATCACAAATAGGCGCACAAGAATTTAATCCCGTTAATAATGTTCCTTTGTTCAAAAAAGAATGTATGTCATTTAACAGTGTAACATTTAATGAAATTAGGGAAATATTAGGCCAACTTCAAAATAAAAAAAGTAAAGACCCTTTTGGTTTCTCTGTTGAACTTATAAAAAATATAAAAAACATTATCATAATTCCTCTGGCTAAAATAATAAACTTCTGTATCAAAGAACATGTATTTCCTGGGATCCTGAAATATGCCACAGTCGTTCCAATATTTAAAAAAGGAGATGCTAACGACATAGGAAATTACAGACCGATTTCCCTTCTGCCAATTTTCTCCAAGGTCTTTGAGAAATGTATTGCAGTCCGAATTTCGAGTTTTTTCGAAAATAACAATCTTTTTACAGAGCAGCAGTTTGGTTTCCGCAAAGGACTCAACACATCCTTGGGGATTCTTGATCTGGTGTCGATTATTCAGGAGGCCTTTGAGGAGCATAACTACTTGTCTAGCAGATTCTGCGACCTTAGTAAAGCGTTTGACTGTGTGTCCCACGAGATTCTGCTGGACAAGTTGAAACGTTACAATTTTGATGATGGTAGCATATCTCTCATCCGTAGTTACCTTTCTGACCGATACCAGGTTGTGCGGGCTGCCGGGGTGACGTCAACAGAGAGGAGAGTAACTATAGGAGTTCCTCAGGGCTCTGTCCTGGGCCCTTTGCTTTTTCTTGTTTATATAAACGACCTGCCACTGTTTGATTCCTTGGCCCACTATACCCTCTTTGCTGACGACACAACGATATCCTGTAGTGGAGGCGATTGCTTGTTGACCATCCACTAATCAGGTGCTGCTTTATCACGGGCCGAAAAATGGTTTACAGCTAATCAGCTGTATTTGAATAATTCCAAAACACAGTCCATCGTTTTTGCTACTAGAGGGGTACCGGAGGATGTAAATGTAAGCGATAGTGTCAAGTTCTTGGGGGTTCGGCTTGATTGTGGAATGCGATGGGATGTGCAGACGGATGCCTGCTGTAGAAAACTGAGTTCCAATGTATTCCTGCTGCGGGGCCTTGCTAGCTGTGTCTCCACGCAAGTTTTGAGGCAGGCATACTTTTCCCTCTGTCAATCTCATATTGCTTATGCAATAACTGCGTGGGGACACAGTCCTGGTGCTGCTAGGGTCTTTGGACTTCAGCGAAGGGCGGTACGAATATTGGCCGGGTTATCGTACAGAGCTGACTGTCGGACAGAGTTCAGAAAACAGGGTATACTGACTCTTCCATCTTTGTTCATATATGAAAGCCTCATATATTTAAAAAGTAACCTATTGCTCTACCCAGCACATGAAGATTTACATCACTATAACACACGGCATAGGCATGATCTCATTCCGAGTTATCGTCGCTTGACTAGATGCAGGGACGGCCCCGGTTGCCTGGCTGTACACTTTTATAACAAACTGTCTCCTAGTATCAGGAATCTGCCAATTAGAGAATTTAAATCAAAAATAAAAGGCTTCCTTATCGAGAAAGCCTTCTACAGTTATGGCGAGTTTTTGGATGTTTAGATTTCTTATCTTAATTTTGTGTTCAATTGTGTTTGTGAATATTATTACTTGCATGTTTTTTTTTATTTTTTTAATAGTATAGATGTATTTTAGTCTTATGGATGTTATAAGTTTTGACCATTTCAATAATCTCTATGTTTAGACTAGGACAAAGACTTTGTATTATATATATGTATTTTTGACTTGTGTAAGTACTATCATTGTACATTGACACCAAATAAAAAATTTGACTTTAACATTTTGGGGTAACTTATTAAACAGATTTATTGCATAATATTCTGGTCGAGCCTGACATTTACCCAACCTGCAGTGTTGTGGAACGTAGTTGGTCTTATTCCTAGTGTCATAGTCATGTATGTCTTGGTAAGACAGTAGGTCGTCCTTGTCTTTGATGTAGATCAAACTTTGCAGGATGTAAGCTGAAGGAAGGGTAAGAACTCCCAACTGAACAAAGGCATTCCCACAATCCTCCCTGTACCCTAAGCCAGCCATGATTCTGACTGCCTTTCGCTGGAGACCAAAGACTCTTGTGCATGAGGTGACCGTCCCCATGCGATAATGTCATATGTCATAACACTATGGAACATTCCATGATATGCTGTTCTCAGGGTATTTATTGAAACGCATTCACTCAAATTTCGTAAAACAAATACACTACTTCCAAGTCTTTTACAAACATTAGCTACATGAACATCCCATTTCAGCTTCCTATCTAGGTATAGCCCTAGAAACTTGACAGATGCAGCTGTTCCACCACCACGTGACTGACTTCGTGATGTAGATGCGCTGTCAACATAATCCAGCAGGCTCAGCGTATCTATTTCTTCCTGTTCCAGCCAATGTTCTGTTAGAAACATAGGACTCCCAGGTCACAATCAGCAATGGCAGCCTCGAGCTCGTGAAGCTTGTTTCTCACAGAGTGGACATTGTAATGTAGCAGTTTTATACATGACGATTTGCTACCACCAGGCTTCGCCCCTGTTGAGGTTCTAACCTTCTTAGGTTTAAAAAACTGTTTACTTGAACACCAACTGGCTAAACATTTTCGTCAAGAATGACAGATTTTTTATCCTTGGGCACACCAATTTTAAAAGAACTATATTTCTGCTTCCACTTTGTTTTTATCCGTTCGCATTCACAGTCGATGTTATACTTTAATTTTAGGTATTTTCCAATATCCTCAGGTTTTCTGTCATTAGACAATTGTGATACAAATAACCAAGAATAGCTCCCTGATGAAGCGGCTTTCAAGGTGGTTGCATCCTCTTTTTTGCCTTCGATTGAGTTTGGTCTCAGTTTTGGGTCCACTTTTTTCTTTTATTTTTTACTGTAAGCTTCTATTTGTTTTTGTTCAACTTCGTTGAAAGCATAGAAAAATCAAGGAAAATAAAAGGGTTTGAGAAAAACATTTAAGAGGTTGAAAGTAGGGTTAATGTCACTGTCATTTTCTTCTTTTTTCTTGGGATGGCTTGCAGTCGTGCTAGACTGTTGTGGTCCTAGGGTGGCAAGTCGTTTTGTTCGATGCCAGTTTCTTCTTTTGTTTCTTTCGCAGCTAATTTCACGGAATTTTTGGTTTTACCGCTTATTTTTATTAGGTTAGAATTTTCGAAATTTTCTATATTCTTTTCCGAGTAAGCATTTTTTTCTTTAAGAAGTTTATTGTTTTCTTAAAGAATTTCATTTTTACTCTTTAGTTCGTCCACTAAAGTCTTTAAATACATAATTTCGATATACTTCTCTGGTTTGGGTTTGTCATCACTTTGTTTACATTCCTTACACATTAATCGAGTTTTGTAACTTATTATTATAAGTATATTAAGTATATTAACTTTATTATTTAGCGAAAAAGAATGTTTCCAGTGCTATAAGGATAACACTGAACATTTCAGGCTATTATTTAGTGAAGAAGAAAGTTTCCACTTCCAGTGCTAATAAGTAGGTACGTTTAGTTGAAAATTATTATTTTACACTTCATTTGAAGAGCACTTCTCTGTATTGGTTTGTGTTGTAATATTTTAGCTCTTTGAAATTAGTGTTACTAGGAGTTCTTTCTTTAAAGGTAACAAAAATATTAGGTTTTCAAACTTGATACATAGAAATATGGTAAAACAACTTGGCAACGCCTGACGTAGAAACAAAAGCTTATTTTTCTGTAAATGATATTTCTTGCTGATTTTTATATGGCCATGTATTTGTGACAGTGGCGCGCAGGTACTCAAAAATTTTTTTTCGATGGCCGATATCTACCTTTTTTTATAGTGAAACACCATTTATTTATGAATATTTTTATTCAATCTGAATTCATATCAGGAGTTACCCATTCCAATATATGCAGTGAATTTCATAACACCCTGTATATATATATATATATATATATATATATATATATATATATATATATATATATATATATATATATATATATATATACAGGGTGTTTCATTAAGGGTGATGAGGTACCATATCTCAGGAATTGATACTCCAGGAGCTTTGGAAAAAAAATTCCAAGAAGGAAAGTGGCCAAGAGAAATTGCTGGAAATAATTTTTAAGTTCCTAACTCTGCCGCTAGGGGGCGTAATTGCTGTGGTCATGTAAAAAAAGACATTTTTCCGGAAAATAACCCTATAAAAGCTATCAAAAAAATATTACACTGATAATTCTACTAGAATTCTACATCTTTTTGGTTTAACACTTTTTGCTGTAAGATGTAAAATTAGGGCGGAAGAGGAGGGGGAAAGTCTACTGATAAAAGTGTCCATAACTTTGGTTTGACTCAACCGAATTTGATGAACTTGGTCTCGTTTAAGAAAGGAAGGCTTGCTAATTTAAACAAAATAATGGCTGTGTTACATTGATTTTCGCGGCACTCGCTAGATGGCGTTATTTGAGAAACTCTTTGTTTTTCCAATTTTTCTCCAAAATTTTAAATGGAATGACATAGTTATTATATCATAATCGAAAAGTAGAATAAATTTGCAACAGAAAATGTAAAAAATTCGATTCGATATCTTCATTAGTTTCGGAGTTATAGCCGAAAGAATAATTAATATCATGTTAATTGAAAAAATCAATTGTTTTTATAGGTCCGTGGTCAAGCGTGCCATGGAAAATAAAAAAATATTTTTAAACTTTTTATTAAGTGTGTTTTTCTCTTTTTATTTAATTTTTAAACTGATTTTATTATTTCACACTCATGATTTTTATTTATTGTTTTGTTTTTGTTTACCTTCCTTCAGGCTTAGGACTGGTCCAAACCATGTGAAACGCAAGATTTGAAGCGTGTTTAAGGGCCAACGGGCCAAAACAACAATAAAAACCACAACCACCTTCACGTTCTTTATCAAGCCATAGAAATCTTGTTAAAAACAAACGACAAACAAATACTTTATAAATGTTCAAAATGACCACTGTTACATTTTTCTCTAGTGCTGGAAACGGCAGTTTCAATTTCAGCTCGTGAAATCGTAGTTACGGCATTTTGAATTCTCTCAATCATATTCTCCCGTGTGGTTAGTCGTGTTTGATAAACAATCTCTTTTAGTCTTCCCCACAAGTAGAAATCTAGCACGGTTAAATCGGGGGATCTAGGTGGCCACGGAAACAAACTACCCCTTCCAATCCAACGATTTGGGTAACTAGCATCTAAAAAGTCACGGACTCTTCCAGAAAAGTGGGCCGGGCATCGATCATGTTGATACCATAGGGATCTTCTTATATCAAGAGGCACATCTTCTAAAAGGATAGGCAGGATATTTCGTAAAAACTTTAAGTATGAGTCGCCATTTAGGTGGCCATGAAAGAAAAACGGTCCGATAATTCTGTTTCCTAAAATTCCGCACCACACGTTGACACTCCACCTGTTTTGGTGATCAACTTCCCGCATCCAATGAGGATTTGTTTCTGACCAGTAGTGCATATTGTGCAAATTGACTCTACCACAACTAGTAAAATTTGCTTCATCTGTCCATAAAATCAAGGAGAGGAACTGGCAATTTCCGTTGCACATACCTCTTAACCAATAACAATAATCCCGCCGCCTGTCAAAATCAGTATCTGAAAGGGCCTGGTGTAAAACTACATGACAGGGATGCAGCTTAAAATCCTTTAAAATTCGGAACACTGTAGTGCAACTTATACCTAAGTCTAAAGAAATGTTTTTGATACTCAAGTGCGGATCCAGTTGCACGTACGCGAGAACGTTTATAATATTGTCTTCATTCCTTACTGAACGTCTCCTAATGGGCACTGGAATGGGACGTACACTACCCGTTGTTCTAAGACGTATTGCCAACCGCCGAAATACATTTCTACTATGGGGTCGTCGCTCAGGATACCTGACAGCATATTCACGTTCCGCAAGAGGAGCATTTTCAAAACACTGAAAATATACGGCAAGCATATCGTAAGCCTCGGCGTTGGTATATGCCATTTTTGAAAGATGCAGCACAAAAGTTGAATAACGATGAACTCAAAATTCACAGAAAATCCAAGATAAAATCTTGAGAGATACTTAAAGATTGATTAAAGTGAAATTTCAATTTGTTTGTTTCCCTGACAACCTGCCGATTTTGTTTCATGGCTTACTAGGTAATTTTTTAATAATACGTCAGGTTAGTAAATTAAAGGCAATAGTAATGGAGTAAAAAGTGAAAGAAAAAACACTTAATAAAAAGTTTATTTTTTTTTATTTTCCATGGCACGCTTGACCACGGACCTATAAAAACAATTGCTTTTTTCAATTAACATGATATTAATTACTCTTTTGGCTATAACTCCGAAACTAATGAAGATATCGAATCGAATTTTTTACATTTTCTCTTGCAAATTTATTCTACTTTTCGATTATGATATAATAACTATGTCATTCTATTTAAAATTTTGGAGAAAAATTGGAGAAACAAAGAGTTTCTCAAATAACGCCCTCTAGCGAGTGCCGCGAAAGTCAATGTAACACAGCCATTATTTTGTTTAAATTAGCAAGCCTTCCTTTCTTAAACGAGACCAAGTTCATCAAATTCGGTTGAGTCAAACCAAAGTTATGGACACTTTTATCAGTAGACTTTCCCCCTCCTCTTCCGCCCTAATTTTACATCTTACAGCAAAAAGTGTTAAACCAAAAAGATGTAGAATTCTAGTAGAATTATCAGTGCAATATTTTTTTGATAGCTTTTATAGGGATAATTTCCAGAAAAATGTCTTTTCTTACATGACCACAGCAATTACGCCCCCTAGCGGCAGAGTTAGGAACTTAAAAATTATTTCCAGCAATTTCTCTTGGCCGCTTTCCTTCTTAGGATTTTTTTTCCAAAGCTCCTGGAGTATCAATTCCTGATATATGGTACCTCATCACCCTTAATGAAACACCCTGTATATATATATATATATATATATATATATATATATATATATATATATATATATATATATATATATATATATATATATATATACAGGGTGTTATGGAAATCATTTAATATATTGGAATGGGTGACTCCTGGGATAGTCTACAGACATATTCAATACTTTTTTTTCTTAAATTTAACATTTTAAAAAATTTCAAAAATACACTAAAACCAGTCTATATTCCCCGCACCTGGCCAAGCGAGCACGACATGGTCCGACATAGCGCTTGACAGAAAATTACGCGCGAAAAACTTAAAACAATTGAATTTGTTGTAACGTTGCCAGACATATTATAAATCTTTAAGAATAATTTATTTTCTGTTATTAACCGTAATTTAAGACAAAGGTAAACAAATTTAAACCTTTTTCTATGAAAAAATTATATATATATATATATATATATATATATATATATATATATATATATATATATATATATATATATATATATATATATATATATATATATATACAGTCACCGGCAAAAAGTTCGCAACATATGGGAAAAATTTTTATTAGGAGAGTATCGGAAAAACTTTCCCAGGGGATCGGTTCTGCATGTCCGATAACCTAAAAATCGATTTTGACATACGTCACGTGACCACTGGTATAGCGTCAAATTAAAAAAAAAATTGTTAATTTACAAAAAGTGAGGTTAGTTGACGAGATATCAAGAAAAGTTATTTGAAAAAATTGCTTAGAATTAAATTCTAGGTCCTTGTGCAAAATTTTAAGATTTTATTTAAAAAAATTGGAAAACTCAATTTTTTTTAAATACTTTTTTATCGATTTAGAAATTTCCAGTTTTTTTCGTTTAGATAGCTTGGCTAATGTAAAGCCCATGTATCTGGATGAAAATAAACGAATGTAGTAGTTTTTTCTACAATTGACAGGACAAAATTAAAAAAAACAGGGTTTCGCCGGACGCTAGCTGTTGCAATGATTTGTATCTAGCAGCAGTGTCAAAATTTTAGAGACATTTCAATGAGATTACATTGAGAAAACCTTAATCGTCTTAAATATATCTGAAGTTCGACTTTTTGTAAAGTTAAGGGGATTAAAATAGATAATAAACAAAAAATTACCTGTTTATTTAATCGAAATTTTATAAACGAAAACCAATGTAAGAAAAACTTAAAAGTAGTCAAATTCTGTACTAACAACACAAAAAATCATTGTTTTTCCTTGGGTGCACAAAATTTAAAACTCAGTATGACCACCATTTCTCTCCATACATACTGTTGTTCTCGATTAACATTTCGGAGCATTTTACGATTTATTTGCAATACACAATTTATAATGACATTCTCTAAATTTTGTATATTCCTAAAGGGTCGATGTTTGTACACAGGGTTCTTTAGGTATCCCCACATAAAAAAATCTAACGGAGTCAGATCTACAATTCTACAATTGACAGGACAAAATCGAAAAAATAGGTGTTCGCCGGACGCTCGCTGTTGCAATGGTTTGAATCTAATGAAATGACTGTATCAAGATTTTATTAAGATTTTTCGCACATAAATTTAACAACCAGGTCTATTTAGTTGTACTTAAAACTACCAAAGCAGGCTCTGAAATTAAAACAACCAAATAATCTAGTAGGTTAAAAACAACAGAAAAATGTCAAACAAATTATAATTTGTTTGATTTCAACCTATGTCATTGGTTTATGTCTCGCATCTTACTAAGTTTGATATTTTACATAAGTTTATTAATATTTTATTCCTTAAAATGGCACCCACACTACTTCTTCAGGAAAAGATAGAAATTATTTTAATTTCTGGAGATAATTACAAAAGCCATAGAGAAACAGCAGCAATTGTTAATGAGAGGCACCCCGATAAATCCCTCCATTATTCCACAGTATCTCGTCTAGTCAATAAATTTAAAGAAACGGGATCGGTAGAAAATCAGTATAAAGTTTCCCATGAAAAACCGGTAACAGGTGACGAAGGTTCTCTGGATGTGTGTTTGTCGATCACAGAAACACCCCAATTAGCAGTTAGTCAAATATCGGAGATCACTAACATTCACGAAAGATCTGTGCGGAGGATATTAAAAAGAAACAAATTTCATTCGTACAAACCTAAATTTGTACAAGTATTAAAAGATAGGGATTATGACGCCCGCTTCGATTTTTGTGCCTGGTCCCAGGGTATGATTGAGGAAGATTTTAATTTCCCAAAGAACGTTCTTTTCTCGGATGAAGCTACATTTACCTCTAACGGAACCGTCAGTTCACAAAACTGTAGATGGTGGGCCACCGAAAACCCAGACTTTGTAATTCAGAGTAAAGACCAATATAGTTTTAAGGTTAATGTGTGGTGCGGAATTTTCAACCTCAGAATAGTGGGACCTTTTTTCTTTAGAGACAATTTAAATTCAGAACGATATTTAGAATTTCTACAAACTGAGATATCTGACTTTTTAGACAATTTGTCATTAGCCGAAAGAAGAAATTTATACTTTCAACAAGACGGAGCTAGCATTCATTCCACAAATGAGATGAAGAGATGGCTGGATCAAGAATTTGGAAACCAGTGGATAGGACGGTTTTCTGAAAATCCGTGGCCTGCGAGATCACCAGATCTGACTCCGTTAGATTTCTTTATGTGGGGATACCTAAAGAACTCTGTGTACAAACATCGACCCTTTAGGAATATACAAAATTTAGAGAATGTCATTAGAAATTGTGTATTGCAAATAAATCGTAAAATGCTCCGAAATGTTAATCGAGAGTTGCGCTCGAGAACAATAGTATGTATGGAGAGAAATGGTGGTCATACTGAGTTTTAAATTTTGTGCACCCAAGGAAAAACAATGATTTTTTATGTTGTTAGTACAGAATTTGACTACTTTTAAGTTTTTCTTACATTGGTTTTCGTTTATGAAATTTCGATTAAATAAACAGGTAATTTTTTGTTTATTATCTATTTTACTCCCCTTAACTTTACAAAAAGTCGAACTTCAGATATATTTAAGACGATTAAGGTTTTCTCAATGTAATCTCATTGAAATGTCTCTAAAATTTTGACACTGCTGCTAGATACAAATCATTGCAACAGCTAGCGTCCGGCGAAACCCTGTTTTTTTTAATTTTGTCCTGTCAATTGTAGAAAAAACTACTACATTCGTTTATTTTCATCCAGATACATGGGCTTTACATTAGCCAAGCTATCTAAACGAAAAAAACTGGAAATTTGTAAATCGATAAAAAAATATTTAAAAAAAATTGAGTTTTCCAATTTTTTTAAATAAAATCTTAAAATCTTGCACAAGGACCTAGAATTTAATTCTAAGCAATTTTTTCAAATAACTTTTTTTGATATCTCGTCAACTAACCTCACTTTTTGTAAATTAACATTTTTTTTTTAATTTGACGCTATACCAGTGGTCACGTGACGTATGTCAAAATCGATTTTTAGGTTATCGGACATGCAGAACCGATCCCCCGGAAAAGTTTTTCCGATACTCACCTAATAAAAATTTTTCCCATATGTTGCGAACTTTTTGCCGGTCACTGTATATATATATATATAATCGAGGCCAAAATTGAGCAAGAAAAATGGACACCAGTGGTTTTACACATCCACAAAACAACAAAGCAACACAAAAGCAAACACCAAGATACACAACACCCCAGAATAATATACAATCGAGACATCACACCTGCCACTACTCAACAATAATATTAGCTGAGATCAACATATATATTCTCAATTGTCTTTTGAAGTTGTTCACAGAGTGCAAAGATTTAATGTATTCGGGCAGCTGATTAAATTCAGCTAACCCCCTGTGAAATACAGAATTTGTTCCTATCCTTTTATTTTTTGGTAGAATAAAAAAATCATTTCTTTGTCGAGTACTGTAGTGATGTACATCGCTATTATACATCAACTTACTACGTAAATATCTTGGGGCAACACCGAGCTTCACTTTAAATATAAACACCAAGACACTAAACTTAATATACTCGCGGGTAGGAAGCCATTGTAGTGTTTCAAGCATTAACTTAATTGGCGTGTATCCACTACAAGATAAAATCACACGCATAGCCCAGTTTTGCAGCTTTTGCAATCTGTCAACCTCGTTCTGGCCAAACAGATACATTATGGTGGCACAATAATTAAAATGTGGCAGAACTATTGTATTATATATTATCTTTTTTGACCAAAATGATAAATAACTGAACAGCGAGGCAGATAATTTATGCTATAACTAATTTTTGAAACAATATAATTACAGTGATCCTTGAAATTCAATCTATTATCAATCTGTACACCCAAGTATTTAATTTTCCTAACTTCCTCAATCCTGGTTCCACCTATCAGTAAAGAACAGTCATTTGATACAAACTCCCTCCTCGCCGTTTCAGAAGCAATTAACATAAACTTTGTTATACTGGAGTTTATTTTTAATAAATTTTGTGTGGTGTGCTGATCTATTCTTGTTAGAACATTGTTGATATTTTCTACAGCATCCCTAAGATTTTTTGATGATACATATAGTAGATGTATATCTACACAATCAACTACATTAACAATATCATTGATGTATATATCAAACAGCAACGGTCCCAGAATACTTCCCTGTGGTACAACATGATTATTTATTAATTTTCCCGATAATTTACCATTTAACTTTACCCTTTGTACTCTATCATGTAAGTAGCTCCGAAACCAATCAAAACCCCTGCCACCAATTCCCATCTCAGAAAGCTTAGTCAACAAGAAACCCCTGTCTATAGTCTCAAACGCCCTCTGCAAATCCAGAAAAACCGCAACAACACTGTATCCACCATCCATCCAATTCTTCCAATCATCCACCACACGCTGGAGAGCTGTTTCGCAACTATGGTTCTTTCGGAAACCAGACTGCTTAGTTGTTAATAAATTATTTGTATTTATATATCCCAGAAGCTGCTCATAAACGACACTTTCGAAAACCTTTTCTATTGAATATAAAATATTTAGGGGGCGAAAATTTTATGCATCAGTAGAATTATCTTTTTTTTTGTACAGGAATTATCGTTGATAACTTAAGCCCCTCTGGATATATAGCCTGATCCAAAGACGAGTTTATTAAATTCAATAAGGGATCCTGAATAGAATGAAAAACATTTTTCAAAAGTTCTACGTCAATGCCATCCGGGCTAGTTTTATTTTTCAAAGAGAATACAGTGTCGTTCAACGTGATTCTATCAATTAGTTTAAAATCCTGAAATACAGAACCATTTACCAGAGAACCCTCAACAGGGAAACTGGAATTAATAATGATGGTATCTAATATATTTTCAATACTTTCAATGTAATACTGGTTTAACTTATTTGGTAATATTTCTATGTCGTCAACAAGCTGATCATCAAACTTTATTTCATGAATATCTGAACTTTTTGCTTTTGGTAGAATTTGCTTTATAACAGTCCACATATGTGATGGATCATTCCTACACCGTTCAATATTGTGGTCAAAATATTTTTGTTTTTCTTATCTTATTATTTTAACAACACTATTTCTAGCTTGCCTGTAATAAACCAAGTTTATTTCACACTTTTTAGTTTTATGTTTTTTACATGGATTTATTAAGAAAGGATTCGATGTCCGTATACTGTGAGCCTATCGAACGTGAAGCCTTATATTTGTTCTTTGTTATGAAAACAGTTCTCATAGGGGAAGAGTTTACGAACTACGAATCACTACGTAATTGAATCAAGAATGGTAGGAGAAAGAGATAAAATAGCATTGGAGTGTTGGAGCTCAGAAGTGTTGCCGTCTGCTGGTAGCTTAGGAAAAACGTCTGCGAACGCTCGGTTACACGTACGTCTTTGTCTAATGAACTAGAAAAGAAAAAGTGCGACTTATAGATTTATAAATGACTCGGAGCGACTTTAAATAAACACCTTTAGAAATAACATAACCTATAGATAATAAAACCTTTTTAACTTAAATTTATTATTATTTAGCAGAAAAATTAAATATTTTAGGGCTTTTATTACTTTTAGTAAATCTTGTGATGCTTCTAACGTATATTTTGTACAAAAATACAAGGTAAAATAAAATGTGGCCAATGTTTACAAATTGTGTTTACAGTGTCGTTTAGAATGGTTTGTTTTGGCTTCAAAGAATGTTAAATCATCCCGTATCCATTCGTATTAAATCCATGGTTTTTTATAACTTTCATCCCTGATTTGTACAGCCTCCTTTACTCGTTCATTCCATCATGGTTTAAAATGTGATCGAATCTTTATTTGTTTCAGTGGTGCAACAGTATTAAAACCTGCGAAATTGAGTTAATTAAATGGCCATATTTTTTATTTACGCCTCTAACATGATACTGCCACGTAATATTGGATAATCCTGTATTAATTAAGTCATAATTAACTTTTTTACCGCGGGTAAAAATACAGAAGGGCCTCAAGTGCACTCTATTAAACACCGGAAGTGTCAACCCAATAATGTTGTGGTTGGTAATATTTCCGGCCTGATCAATTTTTGATTTGTAAACCCCAAGTCGATCAGTGTACCACCGGTCTCTGTAGGTCTAGTGATGTCACCTATTATTTGGTTAAATCCCACATCATTCATTATATTTTGCAATTTGCATGAGTAGTCATTGCTCAGCCAATTAATATTGAAATCCCCCACAATAATTACCCCCATACCAGTATCACCCACACATTCTATTCACAATGTTTCGAAAAAGTCGAGAAATTCCCTAGGACAACTACTAGGTGAGCGATAGACACACACCAAAAGAAAGCGCTTCCCACATACATCAATATTCACACTCAGCATTCAATAAATTCTTTGACATACAAACTCGCTTACATTAGTCATTTATTCAAAGACTTTGTATTGCTTGGAAGGTGGTTATACTGCTTGGAATAACTGCCTTTTAAGCTATTTTTATTGTTGTTTCATCTAAGTTTTGTTCCACATTACGGACCTTCTATCCCTGACTGGCACAACAGAGACAGAATGGGAAGGCTCTCCAATTTCTTGCCTACAACAATACATTTAATTAGCTTATTTCTAGCATATGATACCTACACTAGGTACCTATATTACAAAATAATATTAAAAAATGTTGTATAAAGTCTGGCTTACTCGCTTTGTTCGTGACATTTCCTGGAGATACTTGGGTAGTTCCTCAAATATTGTGAGTACTGCATTATCTAACAGACAAGTTCTTTCATCAACACTATAAAATAAATTCCGGTCAAAGTGCCTTGAAGAAAGTTTATCATTTTTCTCGGACTCCAGTCTGCAACATTCATTTTTTGAACCCAAAAAGGGCAAGTCTTCCGGGATCGTTCATGGGGAATCTACAACAAAACAAATAAATTATATATTTAAAAAAAAACCTGCTGTACTGACTAATTTACCACACAAAGTTAATGAACTATTATAATATTTTTTCCGAATAAAAACATACCCGCCACTGGAAAAAATCTTGCCATTATAATAATTTATATCTTTAATGAGTTGATTAAGAATGAAAATATTCAAGCACTTTTGTTCAAATAAACATATATAGTCTGTTTTGAAGATGCCTAAATCATCGTATTCGAAGTGCGTTGATAAAATATCTCATAACAAAAATATTTCCAAAATTACTTGTCTTGCAACTATGTAACATTTAAATTTATACCTGTGAATGGTAATTTCCAAGCTCCTTTTTCTCGTTTCAGCTTTTGAAGGCATAAGCAGAACAACCCACCATCATAAATTACTATATAAAATGGCGTCGGCTCGAATTTCGGTCACAATTACCATGCGCTAGCATAAATGAGGGTTACCCGTCCCCTCACTTTAATCGTCTAAAGTCAAACAGAACCATGACCAGCGGTTGTAGTACGAAACTCGATTAAAAACCATCGAGCAATTCAACCCCGAAATCGATCGAATTTGTAAATACCTCTTACGAAACCGATCGACTTGATTGTCGTGTGTTTTCGGCTTTTGTTTTATGTTCCCTAAATAATAAATTTGTAGATAACTTCATGAGGTTTCAGGTTATTGGTTGATAGATGGGTAAAACTTGAGATGATTTCGTTTCGTTTTGGTTACGATTTCGGTTGACAGATAAACAATGGATTAAACGTCATTTGTTACCAATTTGATTGACAAGTACTACAAGTAGGGTTGCCAACCGTACTATAATATATATATATATATATATATATATATATATATATATATATATATATATATATATATATATATATATATATATATATATATATATATATATATATATATATACAGGGTGTTATGGAAATCATTTAATATATTGGAATGGGTAACTCCTGATATGAATTCAGATTGAATAAAAATATTCATAAATGGTGTTTCACTATAAAAAAAGGTAAATATCGGCCCTCGAAAAAAAAAATTTTAGTACCTGCGCGCCACTGTCATAAATACATGGCCATATAAAAAACAGCAAGAAATGTCAGTTACAGAAAAAAAATTTTTTGTTTCGAAGTCAGGCGTTGCCAAATTTTTTTACCATATTTCTATGAATCAAGTTTGAAAACCTAATATTTTTGTTACCTTTAAAGAAAGAACTCCTAGTAACACTAATTTCAAAAAGCTAAAATATTACAACACAAAACAATACAGAGAACTGCTCTTCAAATGAAGTGTAAAATAATAATCTTCAACTAAACGTACTTATTAGCACTGGAAGTGGAAACTTTCTTCTTCACTAAATAACAGCCACAAATGTCCAGTGTTATCCTTATAGCACTGGAAACATTCTTTTTCACTAAACAATAAAGTTAATATACTTATAATAATAAGTTACAAAACTCGATTAATGTGTAAGGAATGTAAACAAAGTGATGACATTCCCAAACCAGAGAAGTATATCGAAATTATGTATTTAAAGGCTTTAGTGGACGAACTAAAGAGTAAAAATGAAATTCTTCAAGAAAACAATAAACTTCTTAAAGAAAAAATGCTTACTTGGAAAAGAATATAGAAAATTTCGTAAATTTCTAACCTAATAAAAAAAGCCGTAAAACCAAAAATTCCGTGAAATTAGCTGCGAAAGAAACAAAAGAAGCAGAAATTGGCATCGAACAAAACGACTTGGCACAGAAGGACCACAACAACAGTCTAGCGTGACTGCAAGCCATCCCAAGAAAAAAGAAGAAAATGACAGTGACTACTTTCAACTCCTTCAATATTTTTCTATGCTTTCAAAACAAACAGAAGCTTACAGTAAAAAATAAAAGAAACAAGTGGATCCAAAACTGAGACCAAACTCAATCGAAGGCAAAAAAAAGGATGCAACCACTTTGAAAGCCGCTTCATCAGGTAGCTATTCTTGGTTATTTGTATCACGACTGTCTAATGACACAAAACCTGAGGACATTGGAAAATACCTAAAATTAAATTATAACATCGACTGTGAATGCGAACGGATAAAAACAAAGTGGAAGCAGAAATATAGTTCTTTTAAAATTGGTGTGCCCAAGGATAAAAAGTCTGTCATTCTTGACGAAAATGTTTAACCAGTTGGTATTCAAGTAAACAGTTGTTTAAACCTAATAAAGTTAGGACCTCAACAGGGGCGAAGCCTGGTGGTAGCAAATCGTCATGTATAAAACTGCTACATTACAATGTCCGCTCTGTGAGAAACAAGCTTCACGAGCTCGAGGCTGCCACTGCTGATTGTGACCTGGGAGTCTTATGTTTAACAGAACATTGGCTGGAACAGGAAGAAATAGATAGGCTGAGCCTGCTGGATTATGTTGTCAGCGCATCTACATCACGAAGTCAGTCACGTGGTGGTGGAATAGCTGCATCTGTCAAGTTTCTAGGGCTATACCTAGATAGGAAGCTGAAATGGGATGTTCATGTAGCTAATGTTTGTAAAAGACTTGGAAGTAGTGTATTTGTTTTACAAAATTTGAGTGAATGTGTTTCAATAAATACCCTGAGAACAGCATATCATGGAATTTTCCATAGTGTTATGACATATGACATTATCGCATGGGGACGGTCACCTCATGCACAAGAGTCTTTGGTCTCCAGCGAAAGGCAGTCAGAATCATGGCTGGCCTAGGGTACAGAGAGGATTGTGGGAATGCCTTTGTTCAGTTGGGAGTTCTTACCCTTCCTTCGGCTTACATCCTGCAAAGTTTGCTCTACATCAAAGACAAGGACGACCTACTGTCTTACCAAGACATACATGACCATGACACTAGGAATAAGACCAACTACGTTCCACAACACTGCAGGTTGGGTAAATGTCAGGCTCGACCAGAATATTATGCAATAAAACTGTTTAATAAGTTACCCCAAAATGTTAAAGAGCTCTCCACTCAGCAGTTTAAAATGAAGGTAAAACAGTTCCTAATAAAACATGCTTTTTACATCACAAAACAGTACTTAGATTATAGTTTTAATATATTTTAATATTTTTATTTAGGTTTTTTAATGTGTTTGTATTATTGTGTTCATTTCGAATTATAAATTTGAATGCATTGTATTGTCAGGAATGTTTTTATTATTGTCTAAATATGAAAATTATTTTATCTGTAATTGGCGTGTGTAAACAATTTATTTGTAATAGCATGAATAAATGAATTTGAATTTGAATAGAAAATTAAACTGTTTTAAACCACGATTGTATAGAGATATCCAAATAAAAGTGAACAGGCCTTATAACTTTTTTATTTTTAAGGATGGAAAAAAATGTCAAATATGAAAGCTTTGGGGATTTTTAGCTTTATACATATATCTTATCAGCAAAATAATCGAGCATCGAATAAAAAAATCCAAAAATATGATAAAAATCATACCATCCAATTTAAAATAAGCGAGAAAATCGATGTTTTATACTATATTTCTTTTATTCGATACTCAATTGTTTTGCTGATAAGATATATGAATGATTGATCCATAAAAATCCCCAAAGCTTTCATATTTAACATTTTTTCTCATTTTTAAAAATAAAAAAGTTATAAGGCCTGTTCACTTTTATTTGGATATCCCTGTACATATTACCACGTACACAGTATATCCAATTTGAATTTACTTTCCTAAGACTGAAGCTACAGGCAGGTACACAGAAAAAAATATACAGTATTTATTTACATAAGACAGTTTTTATTATATGTATAAGTAGATTATTATTAAGGACAGTAAACAAATTAAAAAATAATAGTAGGTACCTATATAAAATAAGATACATATATACCGGGCCAGGGCGTTTATTTGAACTGATATCATTATGGAGTAGGTATACTTTTCAGTAGCGTGGCCATCTTCTAGGGGGGGGGGGGGGGGAAGGCTATAATGGGGGCAGCAAAAAGTGATCATATTGATAAAAAAAATTATAAATTGAAAGCAGAAAAATAAGATTACAGAAATATGCGCCGCAGATGAAAATTTTGGAAGAATTGTTGCAAAAATGCTAAAAATATATAAAATAATGCAAACAAGGGGCGCCATCAAAGAGGGGGGGGGGGCAAAATGAAAAGTGGAGAGCTTCCAACTATACACTAGTGGTTAAAACTTAAAATGGGCACCCCGTATATAAATTTGTTTAAGGGCACAACTATAGTGATGGTAGTGACCAGTGGCATATGGTGAAATTTCAAAGTTGTATATCTCTCTTCCTACGTTCAGGATCGGTCCCAATTTTTATTGGTTTTAATAGTGAGCCCACTGGGAATGTTTTTGTAAAGAAAAAAAA
This sequence comes from Philopedon plagiatum, assembly GCA_963971165.1. Classification (NCBI taxonomy): domain Eukaryota; kingdom Metazoa; phylum Arthropoda; class Insecta; order Coleoptera; family Curculionidae; genus Philopedon; species Philopedon plagiatum. Next base: position 67,955,046 of record OZ020192.1, on the reverse strand, counting down.
AACGTTTTGAATTTGCGAAAAAAAAGTTGAATTTTTGCTTGAGTTTACCAGAACCTTCCCAGTGGGCACACTATTAAAACCTCTAGGAATTGGGAACAGAGATATACAACTTTGAAATTTCACCATACGCCACTGGTCGTGACCTAGGTTTTACTAGCCATTATATCTAGTTCACAATACACTTACAACGGTATGCTACGTTATGACGTCACTTCGAGGGAAAATTTTAAATTGACTAGGGCTTACCTGGGCAAATGAAATATGACAATAATATTTTAATAAACGTCAACTCAACATACTACCCGACAATAAAATGACCTGTAATATTTTAATAAACGTCAACCCAATACACTACCCGACCAGAAACTGACCTGTACTTATGTAGGTACAAGGGGTGCAAGCGTCTAGTCAATTTAGGATTTTCCCTCAAAGTGACGTCATATGTAGCATACTGTTGCCAGTGTATGGTGATCTAGTTTAATAAGAAGCATGAAATGATAGGTGTAGGTGTTTCTAAAATTAAATGTAAAATTGTAACTATTTTATACTAGATGTGTACTTTTATGAAGACCACTCTTATAATAAACGCACTATAAAAATGACTTATAATGGCACTAATGAGTAGGAAAAAAATAACTGAAAGTCAATATCCACCGCAAGTCCTATATGTCTCTTGCTTTTCTTAAGATTTTTTTTTTAACTTCCTTCTTGTAGTTTTTCCATTTTTCCCGTAGCTGCTTACTTGTGCGTTCCACATAGCCCTCAGCTACCCATTCGGCAGCTATCTGCTCCCACATCTTATCTTTTTCTTTGGCCGTAACAGCATCAGCTCTCTTGTTCTCTAAAATTTCTTTGTATTTTTCGACAAACTCGACGAGTGCCTCAACTTCCCCTTCCACGAAATTAACACACCTTCTGTTTTGGATATTCACTGCATAATTTTTAGTAATAATACTAATAATCCTCGTATATCATGGTAATAATCTATAACTGTTTAGAAAATAAACACGACAATCGGAATCAAACGAAAAAGTATGGTTAATGGTTAATTCTTCTTCCTTTCTTAAAATCGATGACGCCTTTTTCCTCTTTTTCGATATATGGGCTTAGCATTTAACTCTAGTGTTTCAAAGGCAATAATACAAACACGCGTTCTATTTTAAATTTTCGCGCCAAATCAGGGCCACCTACTTTATCAAGTACTGGAAGTGACAAAGAGACATGATCATGTTTCATGATGAAGGGAAGGGAGATCGAAACAGAAGGATTTCTTAATGTCATCAAAGAGCCGTGCCCGTGCGCCATATTTATTTAAGTTTTTCAACAGCACACAAGCCACACAATGAATGTTTTAATTTTTTTTTCGTTTAAAGTTTTAAATAATGTAATTTCTTTTCACTACCTAGAAAATGGTCTTCGTCGATCCGTTGTTAACCAATATTTTGATCAGTTTTATCTAGTTTCTTTGAGTGAGTAGCGTAATAGGGTTGAAAACTAAATTTAATTTAAAACACTAATAATATTTACGTATTATGGTAACGTTTGCCGGAGCAAAACTAATTTAGCGGATCTGGTTATACTTTGAGGTAAGTACTATGTAGTTGTGCCCAATTAGTATTTTCGTTTTGATTTTTAACTTTTCCTTGGCAGAAAGTTTAAGCTAGTAGGAATAACTTATATCATTAATAATGTAATATAGGGTGTCTTAAATATTACTTAAAACTAAGGCTACTGACAAAAAGGACTGATTTCACAGTGCCTTTTTACTATTTTTTTTTGTTTTTTCTTAGGAAAGGTTCAAATTTTTTTTAACTTGTCTTAAATTACGCTTAAAAACAGAAATGTCTGGCAACGTTTCAAAAAATTCAATTGTTTAAAGTTTTTCGCGCGCAAATTTCCGTCAAGCGCCTTGTGTACGTTCAGCCAGGTGCGTCGAATATTGACGGATTTTAGGGTATTTTTGAAAATTTTAAAAATGTTCGATTTAAGAAAAAAAAAAAGTATTGGATATGTCTGTAGACTACCCCAGGAGTCACCCATTCCAATATATTAAATGATTTCCATAACACCCTGTATATATATATATATATATATATATATATATATATATATATATATATATATATATATATATATATATATATAGTATTGTACTATATTTTGGCTTGGTGTACAATACAGCGTGTGCCCGATATTCCTAAACACATCAGAAAATTTTTTATTATGTATTTCTCAGAGGTTTCCTTTTAAGGCATGGATTTATTAAGGAAGGACTCGATGTCCGTATACTGTGAGCGTATCGAACGTGAAGCCTTATATTTGTTATGAAAACAGTTCTCATAGGGGAAGAGTTTACGAACTACGAATCACTACGTAATTGAATCAAGAATGGTAGTAGAAAGTAGGGTTGCCATCCGTCCGGATTTCCCCGGACATGTTCGGGTTTTAGGGACGTCCGGGCGGGTTTTGATTACTGGTCCGGATTTTCGCTAGGTTCGCTAATTGGTTAAATCTCAAAAATCTAGAGACACTTAAGTGGGAAACTGATATTATTCCCTTAGTTCCCTACCTTTTAAAAGAAGGAGCAGAAACTGAGGATTCACAACTTTTCAACCAATTGATGGCATTAAAAAATTATTTTGAAAATAATGAATTTGCAGTCGAAAATAATTTGTTCTCTCACAAGAAGTGGGTTAAATATTTTTGGTCCTGCAAATCCTCAGAAGCATATTCTGACTTAATCAAAATATGCCAGTTCTTTTAGGAGCTAACAGCACACAATGCAAATGTCGAAAGGATATTCTCTCAAATCGTTGCTCAATGGACCAAAGAATGAAATAGACTGCAACTTGGGACCATGACATATGTTTTTTACAAATAGACCGTGGGATAGCGACTGTTTTAGGTTGCGATTTTTTTTGTCTGCCTTTTGGAGGACTGACAAGGGTAAGTTTGTTAATGAAGAAAAGTGAGGTTTGACCCCGGCCCGGGTGACGCCCAAATGAAAACTGAATTTTCATTTGTACAAAAACTGTGTTTTGGGACGATTTTATATTGTCTGTCATGTGATTAAATGAAAGTCATTACAAAATAATACATACAAAAAAAGGGCAGACGGTTGGCAGACACTAGAAAAAAAGGGTGCATTTTTATTACAAGTGCACCCGGACACTTTAACCCTTTGGGCCCTTGCTTACCGTCTGCCTTTTTTATGCAGTATTATGCAATGATTTTCTTTTAATACTCGTCACGTCAGACCATATAAAATCGTCGTCAAAAAGCATATAGTTTTCGTAGAAATGAACCTTACTTTTCTCAGTTAACAAACTTACCTTTTTTAGTCCTCCAAAAGACAGACAAAAAAAATTCGCCAACTAAGACATGTCGTTATCCCACGGTCTAAAATATATATATATATATATATATATATATATATATATATATATATATATATATATATATATATATATATATATATATATATATATATATATATATATATATATATATATATATATATATATGTATATGTATATATATATATATACAGGGTGTACCAAATTAAGTGCGCACTATTGCTAACTCTTTTATTATTATAGATACAAAGTCGGTTAAATTAGCAAAGTAGTAGCATTTTTTCTGCTGATTAAGATGGTGAAAGCAGAAAAGCGATTTAACATAGTGTTTCCGAATAAATGAAGAAAATACAATTTTTTTAAATGGAACACCCTGTATAATTTTGACCGTAACGTTTACAAATCGTCTACAGAACAACAAAGTTTATATGCAATGTTGGCCTAAAATTTAAAATAACCGAATTATTACCATATTTAACTTTTAGACAAGTTGGCTGTGTATTTCTGAAATAACAACTGCATTCGATGCGTCAGTAGATTATTCTGCTGTCAAAAAAGCAAGCATTTTTTGTAATTTTACGTATTAAATGTGGTTTTAGATTTTTAAGTATACAAATTACAAAATGGCATTCACGCATTTAGAAAAATGCGATATGTTGGAAGCGTATTTTGTGTGCAGAAAAAATACTGTCCGAACACTGGAACAATATCGTCAAATGTATCCTGAACGTGATCAACCAGACAGAAGGTATTTTTTAAAGCTGTATAGAAAATTTAGGAGTAATGAAAGAGTTTTTGAAAAAGCTAGAACTAAAAAACAGTTTATAATTAGTGAACAAGTGGAAGAAAATGTATTGGGATATTTTGAAGCGTACAAAAATAATTCAACCAGAGATTTGGCAAGGGACAGTGGTTTAAGTTTATTTACAATTTGGAGAATTTTAAAAAAATATAAGTTTGTACCCTATAAGTATCGACCAGTGCAAACATTATTACCTGGCGACACTGAAAGAAGACTAATTTTTTGCCAATGGTTAGTAGATATGTGTAGGCAAAATCCCAACTTTTTAAGAAACATTTTTTGGAGCGACGAAGCGAATTTTTCAAACAGGGGTATGTTTAATCGTAAAAACATGCACTATTGGTCTAAAGAAAATTTATTTATTTCTCATCCCAGAAATGCGCAAGTACAATTTAGTGTTAATGTTTGGTGTGGTCTAATCGGCAGCCAAATAATTGGGCCAATTTTTTATGAAGGCACTTTGACAGGAAGGAGATATGTTGATATGTTGTCAGAATTATTGGAAGAATATTTAGATGATGTCAACTTAGAGGCACGTAACCGAATCTATTATCAACAAGATGGAGCTCCGCCCCATCAGTTTCACGAAGTGAGAATGTTGTTAGAAAGGTTTTTCCAAGATAGATGGATAGCAACAAATGGTCCGATACGTTGGCCCCCAAGATCTCCTGACATAACCCCATCAGATTTTTACTTTTGGGGTTATGTCAAGGACGAAGTCTTTAAAAGGAGATATGCGAACCTGGCCGAACTTCAAGATAGCATTAGACACATTATAGGATCCATTGATGGCAGAACAGTTTTAAAAGCCACAAAACGTGTACTAAAGAATGCCCGAAAATGTATTGAACAAAACGGCGATGTCTTCTCACATTTAATATAGGTTGTTTTTTTTATTTCTTACGCTTAAATAAAGCAATAAAGAGAAAATTGTGTTTGATTTCAGAAATACACAGCCAACTTGTCTGAAAGTTAAATATGGTAATAATTCGGTTATTTTAAATTTTAGGCCAACATTGCATATAAACTTTGTTGTTCTGTAGACGATTTGTAAACGTTACGGTCAAAATTATACAGGGTGTTCCATTTAAAAAAATTGTATTTTCTTCATTTATTCGGAAACACTATGTTAAATCGCTTTTCTGCTTTCACCATCTTAATCAGCAGAAAAAATGCTACTACTTTGCTAATTTAACCGACTTTGTATCTATAATAATAAAAGAGTTAGCAATAGTGCGCACTTAATTTGGTACACCCTGTATATATATATATATATATATATATATATATATATATATATATATATACAGGGTGATTCACGGTCGATGGTAGGTTAGACGTTTATGGAGAACGGAACGCGGGATTTTTTTGAAAATTTGGCAACGTGGGTAATTAGCTATGCTCTGTCCATCTAAAATATTTTCAGCATTGCGACGTTGCCGCTTCTATCAAAAAGTCCTAGCAACTTTATTTTTTTAAATGGAACACCCCATATATTAATAAATTTTTAGAATCGCTCTTTTATTACAATACTTTTTTGTTAATATTACCCTATACCTATCTCTATCGGTTTTCGAGATAAAAATTAGTTTGTGTTAAATATGGTCCAAAACATGGCCCTAATTACACGTAAGTAAATTAGTGCTCTCAATTCATGGAAAGTTGATATTTTGGCGGTAGTTTAGACAGACCCGATGTATTTATTTTTCACCATGAAATCGACTCCATATCATACAGGGCGTGCTAAGATTACTATTATTTCCGTTGTTCATAAAAGGGGTCAAATGTTCGTTTTTTTAAATGAAACCCCCTGTATATTAATCAATAAATTGAAAGACGAAGAAAAACGCTTTAAGATGGTACATCATATTCCTATACCTAAATCATCAAGTTTTCTTAATAAAAGCGCTTTTTTGTGAAAAAAAAATAAAGACTTTAATTTTAAGTAACCATGGATATCAAACATCAAAATATCAAACTTACGACATTTTGACGACTGTGTTTAAAAAAATCTCCCAAAATGAACGCAGATAATCATTATTCAAACGAAGTTCTTATGAAATTATTTATTTTACACGGACAATGTGATCAAATCATTGCCAGAACTTGCAGAAAATTTAACCAAATGTATCCTGAATTGACACAAATGAACGAAAGGAAGTTTGTAAGATTACAAAATAATTTCATTAACATGTGAAAATAAATTAAATAACAAAATTAGGAAGGTTCAAAAAACAAAACTGTAAACAAAATAAGAAATTTTTACAATAAATGCTGGAAATGTTGTCCATTACATTCTAAACATTTTAGTATGTGCTTTTGTACGCGACTCGTAGTTGCTTTTTCAATTTCATGGGGATCCAGATCTTCAATACACCGAACTATTCGCCGTCGCAGTTCTTCTTTGGTAGGCACTGGAGTACTGTACACTCTTTCTTTTAAAACACCCCATAAATAAAAGTCAAGCGGCGTGAGATCGGGGGATCTCGGTGGCCAATCCCACGGCCCTAAGCGCCTAAACCAACGATCGTCAAATATTTCATAAAGTACCCTGGAAACTTCCTGGGTGCAATGAGCTGGCGCTCCGTCCAGTTGAAACCACGAATTCCTATAATCCTCTAAAGATAAATTTTCGACGAAATCGGTAACAGTCGTCCTTAGTATTTCGAGATATCTCTCAGCATTTAAAGTGGCATCATAAATAAAAAAGCTAATTTTGTGCTTTTTTAAAATACAAAAAACATTTAGGTCAAATTTTTCTTGAAATCCCATTTCTTTTGTCACGTGAGGATTATGATCAGCCCAAAAATGCTTATTTCTTCTATTAAAAATCCCATCCCTTGTAAATTTTGCTTCGTCGCTCCAAATGATTTTTGACAAAAACTCCGGATCCTCTTGTATACGTATTAAAAGGGTTTCGCAAAAATGCACTCTACGTTCAAAGTCTTCTGCTTTGAGGGCTTGCACTTTAGTAAATTTAAACGGATGCATTTCGTGATTTCCCAAAATTCGTTGTATTGAAGCATATGATACACCCAAATCTTTTTCTGCACTACGAATGGAAGCCTCTGGATATGCATAAAAATATGCCAAAACGTTGACAATATTATCTTCATTTGAAGTAACAGGTTTTGGTAATGTTAGAGGCGCTTTTAAATTTGAGCCATAGTTAATGAAATTATTTTGTAATCTTACAAACTTCCTTTCGTTCATTTGTGTCAATTCAGGATACATTTGGTTAAATTTTCTGCAAGTTCTGGCAATGATTTGATCACATTGTCCGTGTAAAATAAATAATTTCATAAGAACTTCGTTTGAATAATGATTATCTGCGTTCATTTTGGGAGATTTTTTTAAACACAGTCGTCAAAATGTCGTAAGTTTGATATTTTGATGTTTGATATCCATGGTTACTTAAAATTAAAGTCTTTATTTTTTTTTTCACAAAAAAGCGCTTTTATTAAGAAAACTTGATGATTTAGGTATAGGAATATGATGTACCATCTTAAAGCGTTTTTCTTCGTCTTTCAATTTATTGATTAATATACAGGGGGTTTCATTTAAAAAAACGAACATTTGACCCCTTTTATGAACAACGGAAATAATAGTAATCTTAGCACGCCCTGTATGATATGGAGTCGATTTCATGGTGAAAAATAAATACATCGGGTCTGTCTAAACTACCGCCAAAATATCAACTTTCCATGAATTGAGAGCACTAATTTACTTACGTGTAATTAGGGCCATGTTTTGGACCATATTTAACACAAACTAATTTTTATCTCGAAAACCGATAGAGATAGGTATAGGGTAATATTAACAAAAAAGTATTGTAATAAAAGAGCGATTCTAAAAATTTATTAATATATGGGGTGTTCCATTTAAAAAAATAAAGTTGCTAGGACTTTTTGATAGAAGCGGCAACGTCGCAATGCTGAAAATATTTTAGATGGACAGAGCATAGCTAATTACCCACGTTGCCAAATTTTCAAAAAAATCCCGCGTTCCGTTCTCCATAAACGTCTAACCTACCATCGACCGTGAATCACCCTGTATATATATATATATATATATATATATATATATATATATATATATATATATATATATATATATATATGAGAGAGGTAGTCGTTGCTGACTAGTCAGGAGATAAACTAGGTAATATTGGGGAATGCAGCAAAATTAAAGAGTACTCTTTAAAGGTTTTCCAAGCTTTCGGAAATGTTTATTTCCATCTTCAGGGAGACTACAAAAATTATGATTATGTCAGGTAACAGAAGGTTGGTAACTTTAAGAGTTAACTTACATCTTTGGTGAGAATGTAATTCGTGATGTACATAATCATGAGCTTGGGTATGAGATAAATAAAACTAACATCGTCAAAATCTTATTGATTAAAAACTATGTGGTAACTTAAGTAGATTGTTAAAATGGTATCACTTTACACTTTAAAATTACATAAAACATCATTAATTAAAACAGATGATCATCGCTGAAAATATTTAAAATTATTCAAAGCAATTTACTGCAATGACAAGACAAGTACATCTGACGGATGTCACCTGACACTGTATTAAAAGTTAGGTTCAACCTTAGACAAGGAAAGAGAGAGGACGCGTAACGATGCCTGCCTGGCTGTTACCGACTGCCACATATATCATGGCCGGCCAAAACAGCAAGGTCTCTCCAGTGGCGTATCGCGCAAAAGGAGTAAACGAGGATTTTAAATACGGTCATATTGATATAATTTATTAAAAATAAAGTTGTTTTAATGACGATGGCAGTTTTATTGCAACCTAAAAGTTACATTTTAGTTTAAACTAATAGTATGTTTTTGTTATGGATACTTTCAAGTTGTTGACTTATAGAACGAGAAATGAACTGTATAAAATAAGAATTAGTTGAAAAACATTTAAATGGTTAAATAGGTTTTTTTTCAGATATTGATTATTTTTCGTTGTTTGTGAAAAATCTGGTTTAGCTTAATATAATAAGAAAAACATGCAATGCAAAACAAATTTTTATTAATTTTAAATAAATTAAGTACTTGTCATTTTGTTAAACACAAAAATGTAAAACTACATACAAACATAAAAGACAAACTATTTTACAGCATCAAAAGTAATTAAAGGATAATAATTATAATATATAAGTATACAGAAAACGGAAATATAAACATAAGTAATACAGTAAATGTGAAGCCTGGGGCAGCATTAATATTTTGCAACCATTTCCCTAGTGTACTACAGTGTGGTAAGCAAATATCAAAAACACTTCTTACATAATTGTATGCCTTGGGAGAAAAAAAAATTAAAGTGAGAGCAAATTTCCGTAATTCTGGCGAATATGTTCTCTTTTCCCAATTTTTCTTTGTAACATTTCTTTAGTTACAGATGTTATATTCCCTAATAGCATTGCTTTTTCATTATGTAATAAATTATTTTTTTGTAAAGTTTGTACCATTTGCTTTAAAGAAACAACTTTTTTTTATATCTTTTTAAAGACTGAGTTAATACCCGAATTTTTCTGGTTTCTGCTTTGCTTTTAGCAACCTCACGGAAAAGCTGTTTTCTTAATGACTTCTTTCGTGGTTTCAGGATCTGCTACAGGCAATGTAGGCTCATTTGAAGGGCCTGGTTGTGGACTACATGCTCTCTTTCTTGTCTACAAAAACAAACAGTTTTACTTCAACTAAATGAAAAAATATTTTTTTTCAAAAAAGCTTTTATACTTTACAACTAAAAATACATTCTTTGACTGCAGATAGTGTGGAAGCTCAGAAAATAATGTTGGAACTGCTTCTTCATTCAACTCTTGACTGCGAGTTACTTTTGTAGAACCAATGCTTTTCAAAGTGTTTTGAACAAAGGCGATCATGTTTTGAGGGCATCCAATCATCTACTTTCATGTTTTCTATCCACTTTTTGCATTGCTCTCACTCTCTAGGAAAACTGAAAGAAAAAGTAAATTACTTAGGTAGGTAGGTACTACTCGTCCTTTTTTTCCCTCTTTTATTTTTCTTTGGTTACCCTTTTTTACAACGAAACATGTATTCTTTTACACATTTTAAAATATTTAAAATTTCTTTCAATGAAAATTTATAATTTTATAACAGTACATTAGGTACGCCTATGAACACAAGGCGTGTTTCACCAAAGAACCTGAGTTTAAATACATAATTCTGACTAAAAGTAACTAAATACTTAGATAAAATTTTGCCTATTGTTACATTTTTGATCATACTTTAACATATTATAAAGAAATAACTCAAAGACTAGGCTTTATATCCAAAATTTAAACATAAACTAAAAGGGACAAAAGCATCTCTATTAGTTTTTACCTGTGAAATGATATTCCAGGCTCTTTCTTCTCACTTCGACTTTTACAACAATATGCTGAACAGTTCACCATGATGAAATTTAATATACTTCACTTCTCACCTTCACTTTACTGATATAAATTCGCAAAATAAACTTTCGATGCGTTTTGTTTGTTTGCCACATAAAAAATGGCCGCCGCTCGAAAAGCGTAACAGTTTCTGCTCATTGGTTTAATGGTATGCGCGGTATCCTCTCTCTTTCCTCATCTAAGGGTTCAACGCCTTTGGCGTGTGTCAGAAAGTAAGAAGTGGTTAAGTTACTGCAACGTGACTTTAATTTATTTCAACACTACACTTCGTTGGTACTAATTTCAATTTGTAATTGTCATGATAAAATTATGATTATTTATTTAATAAGAACACTGAGAGGAATTTAATTATGTTATGTTATTAGGGGTAATATTATTATGACTAGATTCTTTGTCCAGATGAAGTAAATATGCATATATTTCACTTAAGTGATTAATGTCAGATTTTTTATTAATACAGTTATCATCTTGGGAGATAAATGCCATCTCTTTGAATAACCTTTTAGAGTAATGAGGTTCTTTAGTTAATATTGTTGTGGAATCATAATTCATATGGTGTTGGTTCCTATGAACATGATCTGCCAAGGCACATCTTTCTGGATGTAATCTACTATCACTTTTGTGTGAAGTGATTCTATCTTTCAGTAGCCTGGTAGTTTGGCCAATGTATGTTTTATTACAAGAGATACAAGCAGATACAGCAAGTTTTATGTTATTGTATGATTTAGTAAAAGTGTTGACAAGCTTGGGTGTTATGTCTTTAATGTATGGTAAAGAGGTAAAAATAATAGGAGGGATTGATGCATTTTCCTGTGGTGCAACTGGAATATTATCAGTTCCAACAGGTTGTGGGATAATGTTGTTATTATCTTGTGGTTGCATCATTTGATTGTTGGTGATAGTTGTAGACGTACTGAACAAAATTTTCCTGAGGAGAGTTGGGGGGTATGAATTGTCTATGAAGAGTTGGTATAAGATTTTAAGGTTTTTGTTATGGAAAGATGTGTCTGAGATTTTTAGAATTCTATTTTTCATTTGTTTGACCAAGTTCGTTTTCATGGAGTGTTTGTGATAGGACAGATAGTTAATGAATCTGCCTGAACTGCATGGTTTACGATACCAATCGATTTTAATTGTGTTGTCTGGATTACGAATAAATCTCGTATCCAGAAAGGGTACAGAATTGTTATTATCTTCTGTTTCGATGGTAAATTGGATGTATGGGTCATAACTGTTGATAGTATCTATTATCTCTGTGACACCATCTTCAGGAAGGGCCAGGATTATGTCATCTACATATTTTTTGATGAAATGAGGTTTAAAAGAGAGGACAGGAATGACTGTGTCCAATAGGTCATCCATGACATAATTAGCCAAGATTGGAGAAATAGATGCACCCATGGGTGTGCCAAAGGTTTGTTTATAAAATTTATTGTTAAAAGCAAAATATGTGTTATTGAAAAGGAAAGTTATGATTTCCAGGAATGAGTCTTTGGAAATGTTTGTATGTACACTGATCCTGTCCCAGTTCTTGTCTATTGATCTAAGACAGGCGTCCAGATATACATTGCTGAAAAGTGACACTACATCCAAGCTTGCGATTACATAATTATTCGGTAAAATTGAATTATTGAAAAGTTGAGAAACTTCAAATGAGTCTTTGATGTAATATTGATTATTATAGTCGTATGCTTTAGTTAAGATATTAGTAATAAAGGAAGCTACCATTTCTGTGGGAGCTCCAATGGAGGCCACAATGGGTCTTACAGATAGAGTAGGTTTATGAATCTTTGGCAGAGCATAGAACTTAGGAGCCACACTTTTGTAGTTAGTTAGATGTTTTTTTGTAGGTTCATCTATTTGGTTAGTATTTTTTAGTTGTTTGACCAGTTCATTACAAGACCTCTGTACGGACATTGTAGGATCCTTAGGAAGTTCAACATAAGAGGTATTATTGTTGATTAATTCATTAGAAAGGTGAAGGTAATGATCCTTGTACATGATGACACTAACAGAGCCCTTGTCAGAGTTAGTCAAAATGATATTCGCACCCCCGCTAGAAAAGAGTCACACCTCAAAAAACACTATTTCGAGAAAAACGTCATTGAAGTATTTACTTAACCTTTGGCCTCAATGTTTCCCTAACTATAGCACAATATTTAATATACGTTGTTTCGTTTTAAATTTAGGTATAATACATATTATGTTGCAATATAATAAATTTGCACACAAGATCTTTTTATGTGGACTTTTAGCAAAAAAAGTCTAAATGTCGGAAGATGTGACACCTTTTTAGAATAATTATTAACCCTTTTTAAAATGAGACATATAGTATATATAAAAAGAAAACACACGAAGTAAAATAGAAAACAAGTTGTATATTTATTCATTATTACAGGGCATTAAAAAAAGGCAAATAATATTTAGGAATATGGTTATGTTTTATTAAACCTAGAAGATCCTTCTTTTTGTTTTCTTTAATTTTAATTGGATTTTTGTAGGCCTGTTTCAATGCATTTGGAATAGGTCTTTTTTTGCGGCACAACTCTACTTGCTTAAATTCTTCATCTTTATAGGATGTCTTATAATAAAGTGTGGTAGGATTTTCTTGGGTCAGTTTTAACACTTTTATTTCAGTAATCTTTATGGACTGAAATCCCGTAATACCAATGTTGTCAGTCAACGATTTGAGTGAATAAAAATCGAGGTAACAGAGTTTATTAACTCTGTAGGGCACTCCCTTTCTTTTCGTAGTGCGTATGATTTGTGCGTACTGACTAGGTACATAGATAGGGCCAGAATGCAGACTTTTCTTTATCGCCTTTTCCATTGTGGAATGAACTGAATCCCCTTCATTTTGACTGTGCCCGCTTATCAAATATTTATGGGCGATTGAGATTATTTTGGGGTATTTAGCCAAGGCATAAATATACATAGAAAATAAAAAATTGTTTTTTTGTTGCCCACAACAATTATCTGAAAAGAAAACAAATTCTAGCTCATCAGCATTATCACAAATGCTTATCTTTTTTCCTATAAAATTAAGCACACATGAACCTATTTCATCGGCTCCTCTATTGCCGTGCCCTTCATGCCATAGGTAGCATTCTGTTGATCCCGTGTTCATTTCAGACACAGTGAAGTTGTAGTTATTTAATTTTGACTTGTAATTGAATACAGACACGGTTCCTCGCGGTGTAGGAAGCACTGCCTGCAGATCATAGACTGAAACAATATAATTAGGACTTGCTCTTTTCTTTTCGTCGTCTTTTTCTTTCCTCGATAATTCAGTCGATAACATCCTCGATAAACAGTCACATCAAAAAAATAAATCATTATAATCTCAAAATAATTACTTACTTGTTCAAAAAAACTGACACAATCCGGAATAGTACGTTTTTGTAGTCAACTAAATACAATGTGTGAAATCAAACTAAGCGAAAAACAGGATCAACTCAAAATATATCAGTCTTTTGTTGCACACGATATTAGTTGTATGTGAAAAATTTCAAAAAAAAAAGTCACAACACAAAATGAAACGGTATTTCACTTAGGATTTATTACTAAATTTCACAAATGCCATACACAAAAAATATGAAACTGTTTTTGAATGGATCGCCAACTAACACTCACAAAATAAAAGTGTCACTTCCGCCATCTAGTGACTAATAATTGAAACTAAGAAATGACCCTTTTGTGGAAGAAAGAACCAGTCATTTTAAAGCTTGCTGCGTGTTTAACTCGTAAATAGTATTTTTTGAGTTGTGACTCTTTTTTAGCGGGGGTGCGATATTAGGATTTTCTTTGAGAAATTTCCTAGATTTGATATATAAGTTATATAGTATGGAACCATTGTGAGAATTTTTATGAATATGATTAGTGATGATGTTGGTTACTTCAGCTGTCAAGATATTTTTGTCTGAAGGATTGTTAATTTGTGAAATAATGTAATCAACATCAGCTAGAATGTTAATTATTGAAATATCTCTACCAACATGTGGTTCGAGACAGAACTTAGGTCCCAATGATAAAAACTGCAATATGTCATTAGGTATTTGTTCGTTAGTGAGATTTTTTATCCAATTAGGATTGGATTTAAGATTATTATATAGAGAATTATTCTTTAAATGATTTAATTTGTTGGTATTACTTGTTTTCAGAGAATGGAAAAGTTTATTATAAGACCTTTGTTGTCTACTAGAGAAATTGGTATAAATTGCTTCATTAGTTAACCTAACTATGTTACCCTTTAGTGTTAGAAGAGAATTTTCAAGTTTCTTAATGATAATTTCATTGTTAGATATTTCCAAATTAATTAATTTATTTCCTAACCTATGCGTGTGATCTATATTCGAATGAATATCCTGTCGCTGCAGTAATTCTTCGACTGGTCTGGTTGATGCTGAGATGTGTTGTGGTCTTAATCCCAGTTTTCTGCATTGGAGTAGGAAACATCTTCTGTTATATTCTTTAGCTAATTTCATTTTAGTTTTTGACCAAAGTTTCAATTGTCTCACTGCCTCATTGCCATGGGTAGCCAAGATCGTCTGGTAGAACCCCATTTCTGTGATATAATATGAGAGAGGTAGTCGTTGCTGACTAGTCAGGAGATAAACTAGGTAATATTGGGGAATGCAGCAAAATTAAAGAGTACTCTTTAAAGGTTTTCCAAGCTTTCGGAAATGTTTATTTCCATCTTCAGGGAGACTACAAAAATTATGATTATGTCAGGTAACAAAAGGTTGGTAACTTTAGGAGTTAACTTACATCTTTGGTGAGAATGTAATTCGTGATGTACATAATCATGAGCTTGGGTATGAGATAAATAAAACTAACATCGTCAAAAACTTATTGATTAAAAAACTATGTGGTAACTTAAGTAGATTGTTAAAATGGTATCACTTTACACTTTAAAATTACATAAAACATCATTAATTAAAACAGATGATCATCGCTGAAAATATTTAAAATTATTCAAAGCAATTTACTGCAATGACAAGACAAGTACATCTGACAGATGTCACCTGTCACTGTATTAAAAGTTAAGACGTTTTTTGGCGATTCAAAACCATCCAAACCAAACCCGAGGATTTACCATCGTTGTCTTTATTTATTTACATTTGACTGCATTGTACAAATAAGGATAACAATATGGTTTTGATTTTTGTGGCACTATCTTTGTTTGTTTACGTTTAATTACGTTGGATAAACAAAGAGAGCACATGGTTTTGGTTTTGAAGCGCCAAAAAACGCCTTTAGGTTCAACCAAAGGGTACTGGATAGGAGTGCTCAATCAGCTCAATCTGTCAGCCAAATGAGGTTATGTCCTGTGACGTCACCACGTTACCTTTCTGCTTTGTTTACATTTTGTTGAATAGGCTGCTTGTGAATCTTCGCCTGTTTTTTGATAAAGTTTGAGACATTTGGAATGTATATTGTTATTGTAGCTATTAAACTAATAATTTAGTTTTACGTACATAATTTGGTGTGATGTACAGAGACATTATGGCTTGGTATTCTAGACAGGAAGCTTTTTCAGTTTGTAAAAAAGGTAATAAAGCATGTATCTTTTCCTTGGATGTCCATTATTTATCCATCAATTTATGTTTTAGGACTACCGTGTCGTTTATGAAAGCAACAGTTTTGCTGGTATGCCTACCAAGATAATCCACAAAATAGTTAGATATTTTACTAACTATTCCACTTATCAGCAAAGCAAAGAACTTTGAAAAAGGAATGGAGAATTGGTTAAATCTTTCTAGGATCTATGGATAAAATAATTAGTTGGATGCAGTAGAACAGAATTATATTGAAAACAATCAGGATTTTTATTTAATTTAATTTATTTATTTAAACGGAAAATCCATTTTACAATTTACAAGTATATAGAAAGTATAGGACATGAATTAATAATACTAAATATACAAAAATATACATATCTGTAATATAGAACCAAATATACCATTAAACAAGCAAATTAGCCACAAATGTTTGCCTAGATAATTTTCTTTTAAACCCCATCAAAGTCCCACCAAAGCGATCCAAATTAATATGAAACCAGCGAACCATGCGCGACATGGGGCTATGAAAGCCATAATTAGTTAGTGGAGTGATAAGCATAGTATACTATTTCGTATTTTATGTACTAAATTAAAGGAAACAAGTTGAAGTAAATGGGGGCAACAGATGATACCATTCAAAAGCCTAAACAGAACATCAGCAGAAATAATATGAATATATCAAATAAATGATATTTTTTGTTCGATATATCGACATTTTTAGGCAAGATTTTTTATACTGATATATTGAAATATTGATATTAAAATCTTACCATTGGATCGATATTTTTCGCCAGCTTTAGGAGCTGGATGGTGAAATGCTAAATAAACAAGATTTTGACTATATTTTTTACAAAAATCCCAAATCAGTTTATAAGGCAAGACTTTCTCCCTTTTCAAAATTTGTCTTCACAGTTTCTTAACCATTCCTGGCCCCCTTTGATACGCTTCTCCATGAAAAAAATCTCCGACACTCAATAAAACAACAACACAAAAAGTGGAATAACATGAAAAATAACAACTTAATAACTATAACAACAGTATCAAACGATGAAGAAAACACAGAACTAGTAACAACTATAAGGATAAACTCTCCAAAAGTTTAGAAAACTTCAAAAACAAGCAAAACAGCACAAAACTACCGTATTTGCATATGTAAACAAAGCAAGAAGGTAACGTGGTGACGTCACAGAATCATATGATTGACAGTTCTATTTGCGAACATTGGTTAAATGCTTAGATGAGGGAAGAGAGAGGATACCGCGCATGCCATTAAACCAATGAGCAGAAACTGTTACGCTTTTCGAGCGGCGGCCATTGTTTATGTGGCAAACAAACAAAACGCATCGAAAGTTTATTTTGCGAATTTATATCAGTAAAGTGAAGGTGAGAAGTGAAGTATATTAAATTTCATCATGGTGAACTGTTCAGCATATTGTTGTAAAAGTCGAAGTGAGAAGAAAGAGCCTGGAATATCATTTCACAGGTAAAAACTAATAGAGATGCTTTTGTCCCTTTTAGTTTATGTTTAAATTTTGGATATAAAGCCTAGTCTTTGAGTTATTTCTTTATAATATGTTAAAGTATGATCAAAAATGTTACAATAGGCAAAATTTTATCTAAGTATTTAGTTACTTTTAGTCAGAATTATGTATTTAAACTCAGGTTCTTTGGTGAAACACGCCTTGTGTTCATAGGCGTACCTAATGTACTGTTATAAAATTATAAATTTTCTTTGAAAGAAATTTTAAATATTTTAAAATGTGTAAAAGAATACATGTTTCGTTGTAAAAAGGGTAACTAAAGAAAAATAAAAGAGGGAAAAAAAGGACGAGTAGTACCTACCTACTTAAGTAATTAACTTTTTCTTTCAGTTTTCCTAGAGAGTGAGAGCAGTGCAAAAAGTGGATAGAAAACATGAAAGTAGATGATTGGATGCCCTCAAAACATGATCGCCTTTGTTCAAAACACTTTGAAAAGCATTGGTTCGACAAAAGTAACTCGCAGTCAAGAGTTCGTTTACTGAATGAAGAAGCAGTTCCAACATTATTTTCTGAGCTTCCACACTATCTGCAGTCAAAGAAGGTATTTTTAGTTGTAAAGTATAAAAGCTTTTTTAAAAAAAATATTTTTTTCATTTAGTTGAAGTAAAACTGTTTGTTTTTGTAGACAAGAAAGAGAGCATGTAGTCCACAACCAGGCCCTTCAAATGAGCCTACATTGCCTGTAGCAGATCCTGAAGCCACGAAAGAAGTCATTAAGAAAACAGCTTTTCCGTCAGGTTGCTAAAAGCAAAGCAAAAACCAGAAAAATTCGGGTATTAACTCAGTCTTTAAAAAGATATAAAAAAAAGTTGTTTCTTTAAAGCAAATGGTACAAACTTTACAAAAAAATAATTTATTAGATAATGAAAAAGCAATGCTATTAGGGAATATAACATCTGTAACTAAAGAAATGTTACAAAGAAAAATTGGGAAAAAAAGAACATATTCGCCAGAATTACGGAAATTTGCTCTCACTTTAAATTTTTTTTCTCCCAAGGCATACAATTATGTAAGAAGTGTTTTTAATATTTGCTTATCACACTGTAGTACACTAGGGAAATGGTTGCAAAATATTAATGCTGCCCCAGGCTTCACATTTACTGTATTACTTATGTTTATATTTGCGTTTTCTGTATACTTATATATTATAATTATTATCCTTTAATTACTTTTGATGCTGTAAAATAGTTTGTCTTTTATATTTGTATGTAGTTTTACATTTTTTGTGTTTAACAAAATGACAAGTACTTAATTTATTTAAAATTAATAAAAATTTGTTTTGCATTTGTGTTTCTTATTATATTAAGCTAAACCAGATTTTTCACAAACAACGAAAAATAATCAATATCTGAAAAAAAACCTATTTAACCATGTAAATGTTTTTCAACTAATTCTTATTTTATACAGTTCATTTCTGGTTCTATAAGTCAACAACTTGAAAGTATCCACAACAAAAACATACTATTAGTTTAAACTAAAATGTAACTTTTAGGTTGAAATAAAACTGCCATCGTCATTAAAACAACTTTATTTTTAATAAATTATATCCTTAGACAAGGAAAGAGAGGGGACTGGTAACACTCATTTAAGCTAACGCATGGCAAGTCGAGACGACGCCATTTTTTGGTGCCAAACATTGCCGGTGACATCAAAGATATTTTGTGGTGTTTCGAACAGAATTTTGATTAAAGACGACTACATTTTAGTAATTTATGATGGTGGGTTGTACTGCTTATGGCTGCAAAAGCCGAAACGAGAGAAATGAGCCTGGAATTACCTTTCACAGGTAAAAAGTTAAATGTTACATAGTTGCAAGACAAACAATTTTCGAAATATTTTTGTTATGAGATAATTTATCAACGCAATTCGAATATGATGATTTAGGCATTTTCAAAACAGACTATGTATGTTTATTTGAACAATGTGCTTGAATGTTTTCATTCATTATCAACTCATTAAAGATATAAATTATGATAATGGCAAGATTTTTTCCAGTGGCGGGTATGTTTTTATTCGGAAAAAATATTATATTTCATTAACTTTGTGTGCGTAAATTAGTCAGTACAGCAGGTTTTTTTTTTAAATATATAATTTATTTGTTTTGTTGTAGATTCCTCATGAACGATCCCAGAAGACTTGCTCTTTGGGTTAAAAAAATGCATGTTGCAGACTGGAGTCCTAGAAAAATGATAAAATTTCTTCAAAGCACTTTGACTGGAATTTATTTTATAGTATTGGTGAAAAAACTTGTCTATTAGATGATGCAGTACCTACAGTATTTGAGGAACTGCCTAAATATCTCCAGGAAATGTCACAAACAAAGCAAGTAAGTCAGACTTTACACAACATTTTGTAATATTTTGTAATATAGGTACCTAGTGTAGGTATCATATGCTAGAAATAAGCTAATTAGATGTATTGTTGTAGGCAAGAAATTGGAGGCGTTCCTGTTCTGTTTCTGTTGTGCCAGCCAGGGATAGTAAGGCCGGTAATGTGGAACAAAACTTAGATGAAACACCATGAAAAAAACAGCTTAGAAGACGGTTTTTCCAAGCAGTACAACTACCTTCGAAGCAATATAAAGTCTTTGAATAGTTTGACATTTGCTGACTGACAGGGCTTCTTAATTATTCTGTTGCTGAATTTTATGATGACTCATTTTAATTTTTTTACACCTATATGATTATATCGAGTTTTAAAATTATGTGTATTGTTTGTATACCTTGTTGAGTTTGTCTTTTATTAGTGTTGGTCTGCTTATATACTTTATTTAGATATTTTTTTATATATATTTATTTGTAATGAAATACTAGTATGTAGGATCATGTATCATATAGGAACTACCTTCTTGCTTTGTCTATAAGATGTAAGTCTTCTGGCAATAAAGCTTATTTCAATTTGAATTTGAAAAGCAGAATAACTTTACACAACTTTTGTATTATGTAAATATTTATTTTTGTATCAGTTTATTAGGCGTACTTAATATTTATTGTTTCTAAATTTGTTTGCCTATGTACCTATATAGTTAGTTTTAATAACTTTTCAGAATTGTTATTATTATTATATTACATATATTTTTTTAAATATACTTGAGAACAATTAAAATTGAAGGAGTACATTGGATCTATTGATTTTCTCCACATTTAACAAACCAAAAATAAATTATTACTATAAGTCGTTTTATTCGTTTTGGTAAAAGTCTACAATCGCCTCTCATGATACGCCGCCGTAGCCTGGTGCTGGATCACGATGCATTGAGTTCTACGCGATTTTGACACTAATGACAGTGGCCATGTGATGGATTGTTTGTTTTGTTTGAGTAGTCATGTGACTTTGACACGTAGAATAGAATTCTATGTGACGTGATCCGGGGTCTGGTGTCAGATGGCTTCATATCCGTAGCATGTATTACCCGTCCTCTCTCTTTCCTCGTCTAAGCTAATAATAATATGTAAGTGTATTTCGATTTTTTCTTTGGTACATCAGTATGGTTTTTGTTATGAAATTACAAAAATAAATGCATAATTTTAAAAAAATCCAGTATAACATTGTTTTATTTTATAGCACTATTTTAAATATTCTATTTCAACAGTTTTTGCAGCAAGAAGGAAAAAAATTAAATTAATTTACAAAACCTCTAGTTACGCCATTGAGCGGATCGGTCTGGTGTCGGATGGTCACACTTCATGTCAAATAGTTACGCGTCCCCTCTCTTTCCTTGTCTAAGATTATATCAATATGACCGTATTTAAAATCCTCGTTTACTCCTTTTGCGCGATACGCCACTGGAGAGACCTTGCTGTTTTGGCCGGCCATGATATATGTGGCAGTCGGTAACAGGCAGGCAGGCATCGTTACGCGTCCTCTCTCTTTCCCTTGTCTAAGGTTAAATGGCATTGAGCACTCCTATCTAAGTTTAGTACCCTTGGGTTCAACGCCTTTGGCGTGCAGGGCTGCCAACTGACCTTTACTGATTTACTCTCAAAACTTTCCTGGATTACTCACAATTACTCACAACTTCAACATATCAATATCAAGACACCCTTTTTTTTGTATAAACCGTAAAACACCGTAGGTATATTTGTTAATACTAATAAGTGGCAACTGATGGCGCTTTTGTTTTTATTTTACTACTGTGCAATGTTGTTAAACATCAAAAGCTGGTGTTGCGTGTTGCTAGGGTTGCCAACTCGGAAGAAAGCTAAAGTAGGAGCGCTTTCACCATTTTGAAATGTTTGTGTAAATCACAGAAGATACAGGAGGGGAATACCCGACATGCTGCGACACCTAGTGTTGTAAGTTGCAGTATCAAACAGACGAATCACTAGCTACCTTACTTATCCTCTTATATTTTTATATTGGCTAAGCAAGAGAGGTCGCTAATAGCAGTGCAAATATAAAAACTGCAAAATTGTAATTACTGCTAGAGCGTCTAAAATTATGCCTAAATTTAGATTTTTAAACTTAAATTTTTAATAAATTATCAGATTAGAAATCTGCATAACTACCAAGAATATACTACGTGAATATACGTTGATCTCTCGATTACTCACAATTTACTCACAATTGCCACTTACTCACAAAATTACTCACAGACCAGCAAATTACTCACAAATGTGAGGAATTACTCACAAATTGGCAGCCCTGTTGGCGTGTGTCAGAAAGTAAGAAGTGGTTAAGTTACTGCAACATGACTTTAATTTATTTCAACACTACACTTCGTTGGTACTAATTTCAATTTGTAATTGTCATGATAAAATTATGATTATTTATTTAATAAGAACAATGAGAGGAATTTAATTATGTTATGTTATTAGGGGTAATATTATTATGACTAGATTCTTTGTCCAGATGAAGTTCTCACTTAAGTGAAATATATGCATATATGCAATATATGCAACCTCATTACTCTAAAAGGTTATTCAAAGAGATGGCATTTATCTCCCAAGATGATAACTGTATTAATAAAAAATCTGACATTAATCACTTAAGTGAAATATATGCATATTTACTTCATCTGGACAAAGAATCTAGTCATAATAATATTACCCCTAATGACATAACATAATTAAATTCCTCTCATTGCTCTTATTAAATAAATAATCATAATTTTATCATGACAATTACAAATTGAAATTAGTACCAACGAAGTGTAGTGTTGAAATAAATTAAAGTCACGTTGCAGTAACTTAACCACTTCTTACTTTCTGACACACGCCAAAGGCGTTGAACCTAACTTTTAATACAGTGACAGGTGACATCCGTCAGATGTACTTGTCTTGTCATTGCAGTAAATTGCTTTGAATAATTTTAAATATTTTCAGCGATGATCATCTGTTTTAATTAATGATGTTTTATGTAATTTTAAAGTGTAAAGTGATACCATTTTAACAATCTACTTAAGTTACCACATAGTTTTTTAATCAATAAGTTTTTGACGATGTTAGTTTTATTTATCTCATACCCAAGCTCATGATTATGTACATCACGAATTACATTCTCACCAAAGATGTAAGTTAACTCTTAAGGTTACCAACCTTTTGTTACCTGACATAATCATAATTTTTGTAGTCTCCCTGAAGATGGAAATAAACATTTCCGAAAGCTTGGAAAACCTTTAAAGAGTACTCTTTAATTTTGCTGCATTCCCCAATATTACCTAGTTTATCTCCTGACTAGTCAGCAACGACTACCTCTCTCATATTATATCACAGAAATGGGGTTCTACCAGACGATCTTGGCTACCCATGGCAATGAGGCAGTGAGACAATTGAAACTTTGGTCAAAAACTAAAATGAAATTAGCTAAAGAATATAACAGAAGATGTTTCCTACTCCAATGCAGAAAACTGGGATTAAGACCACAACACATCTCAGCATCAACCAGACGAGTCGAAGAATTACTGCAGCGACAGGATATTCATTCGAATATAGATCACACGCCTAGGTTAGGAAATAAATTAATTAATTTGGAAATATCTAACAATGAAATTATCATTAAGAAACTTGAAAATTCTCTTCTAACACTAAAGGGTAACATAGTTAGGTTAACTAACGAAGCAATTTATACCAATTTCTCTAGTAGACAACAAAGGTCTTATAATAAACTTTTCCATTCTCTGAAAACAAGTAATATCAACAAATTAAATCATTTAAAGAATAATTCTCTATATAATAATCTTAAATCCAATCCTAATTGGATAAAAAATCTCACTAACGAACAAATACCTAATGACATATTGCAGTTTTTATCATTGGGACCTAAGTTCTGTCTCGAACCACATGTTGGTAGAGATATTTCAATAATTAACATTCTAGCTGATGTTGATTACATTATTTCACAAATTAACAATCCTTCAGACAAAAATATCTTGACAGCTGAACTAACCAACATCATCACTAATCATATTCATAAAAATTCTCACAATGGTTTCATACTATATAACTTATATATCAAATCTAGGAAATTTCTCAAAGAAAATCCTAATATCATTTTGACAAACTCTGACAAGGGCTCTGTTAGTGTCATCATGTACAAGGATCATTACCTTCAACTTTCTAATGAATTAATCAACAATAATACCTCTTATGTTGAACTTCCTAAGGATCCTACAATGTCCGTACAGAGGTCTTGTAATTAGCGATGGGTCATTCGTTCACTTTCAAGAGAGCCCGCTCACTCGTTCAGCTCACTTGGAAGAGTCGTTCGCAAGGAGTCGTTCGATTAAACGAGGGCTGCTACCCGTATCTCCGAGCTGCGAATTGCGGCGCTCTTTACTTTAGCGTGACACCTGCATTTGTTCATGTTCATAACATAGAGCAAAAAATGCTGTGAATTACACATTTTCGACTGCCGACGGCACGCTGCTTAATTGTGGCGCGGCGGCTTCAAACAAAAATAAAATAAATATTAAAATATTGGAATGATTTATGGCTTTTTTTGCAGGGCGTTTGAGTTTGGGGGGTACCGAGACCGACACAATAATATACTAATATAATAATACCTAATACTGAACCAGGCTTTTAATAAATCATTTGATTTGATTTTTGGTTGTTTTATGCGTTAGTTTGTGGCTTGAGTTTTAACCTACCCGCAGTATACACCTCTGCTTAAAAAACGTTGTAGCAGATTTCCGGCAAAGTAATTAATCGTTAATCGTAAAATAATAGTAATACCAAAGACGTACAAACTGGTAATGTATTTCCATATAGGCCGCTAGATGCTCCACCACTCTCGTTCTATTATACGACTCCGACTGAGCCGCTCCCGGCTAGCGCTCTTCGCGGCTTGCGCTCTCAGAGTTGTCCGAAACTCGCGAAAGCGTGGAGTGGAATTTCTACGAACGGACGAGAGCGAGCCAGATATTTTAACGAGCGGTGAACGTATCGTTCAGTTGATGGGAGCGGCTCATTCGCGACTCTTTGAAAAGAGTCGTTTAAATCGAACGACTCGTTCGCGAACGACCCATCGCTACTTGTAATAAACTGGTCAAACAACTAAAAAATACTAACCAAATAGATGAACCTACAAAAAAACATCTAACTAACTACAAAAGTGTGGCTCCTAAGTTCTATGCTCTGCCAAAGATTCATAAACCTACTCTATCTGTAAGACCCATTGTGGCCTCCATTGGAGCTCCCACAGAAATGGTAGCTTCCTTTATTACTAATATCTTAACTAAAGCATACGACTATAATAATCAATATTACATCAAAGACTCATTTGAAGTTTCTCAACTTTTCAATAATTCAATTTTACCGAATAATTATGTAATCGCAAGCTTGGATGTAGTGTCACTTTTCAGCAATGTATATCTGGACGCCTGTCTTAGATCAATAGACAAGAACTGGGACAGGATCAGTGTACATACAAACATTTCCAAAGACTCATTCCTGGAAATCATAACTTTGCTTTTCAATAACACATTTTGCTTTTAACAATAAATTTTATAAACAAACCTTTGGCACACCCATGGGTGCATCTATTTCTCCAATCTTGGCTAATTATGTCATGGATGACCTATTGGACACAGTCATTCCTGTCCTCTCTTTTAAACCTCATTTCATCAAAAAATATGTAGATGACATAATCCTGGTCCTTCCTGAAGATGGTGTCACAGAGATAATAGATACTATCAACAGTTATGACCCATACATCCAATTTACCATCGAAACAGAAGATAATAACAATTCTGTACCCTTTCTGGATACGAGATTTATTCGTAATCCAGACAACACAATTAAAATCGATTGGTATCGTAAACCATGCAGTTCAGGCAGATTCATTAACTATCTGTCCTATCACAAACACTCCATGAAAACGAACTTGGTCAAACAAATGAAAAATAGAATTCTAAAAATCTCAGACACATCTTTCCATAACAAAAACCTTAAAATCTTATACCAACTCTTCATAGACAATTCATACCCCCCAACTCTCCTCAGGAAAATTTTGTTCAGTACGTCTACAACTATCACCAACAATCAATTGATGCAACCACAAGATAATAACAACATTATCCCACAACCTGTTGGAACTGATAATATTCCAGTTGCACCACAGGAAAATGCATCAATCCCTCCTATTATTTTTACCTCTTTACCATACATTAAAGACATAACACCCAAGCTTGTCAACATTTTTACTAAATCATACAATAACATAAAACTTGCTGTAAAATCAGTCCTTACAATCAAGTCAGTACATTCTAATCTCAAAGATAAAGTACCAGTGCTTTCACAGTCGGATGTTGTATACAGCATCCCTTGTATCTTTTGTAATAAAACATACATTGGCCAAACTACCAGGCTACTGAGAGATAGAATCACTTCACACAAAAGTGATAGTAGATTACATCCAGAAAGATGTGCCTTGGCAGATCATGTTCATAGGAACCAACACCATATGAATTATGATTCCACAAAAATATTAACTAAAGAACCTCATTACTCTAAAAGGTTATTCAAAGAGATGGCATTTATCTCCCAAGATGATAACTGTATTAATAAAAAATCTGACATTAATCACTTAAGTGAAATATATGCATATTTACTTCATCTGGACAAAGAATCTAGTCATAATGATATTACCCCTAATGACATAACATAATTAAATTCCTCTCATTGTTCTTATTAAATAAATAATCATAATTTTATCATGACAATTGCAAATTGAAATTAGTACCAACGAAGTGTAGTGTTGAAATAAATTAAAGTCACGTTGCAGTAACTTAACCACTTCTTACTTTCTGACACACGCCAAAGGCGTTGAACCTAACTTTTAATACAGTGACAGGTGACATCCGTCAGATGTACTTGTCTTGTCATTGCAGTAAATTGCTTTGAATAATTTTAAATATTTTCAGCGATGATCATCTGTTTTAATTAATGATGTTTTATGTAATTTTAAAGTGTAAAGTGATACCATTTTAACAATCTACTTAAGTTTACCACATAGTTTTTTAATCAATAAGTTTTTGACGATGTTAGTTTTATTTATCTCATACCCAAGCTCATGATTATGTACATCACGAATTACATTCTCACCAAAGATGTAAGTTAACTCTTAAAGTTACCAACCTTTTGTTACCTGACATAATCATAATTTTTGTAGTCTCCCTGAAGATGGAAATAAACATTTCCGAAAGCTTGGAAAACCTTTAAAGAGTACTCTTTAATTTTGCTGCATTCCCCAATGTTACCTAGTTTATATATATATATATATATATATATATATATATATATATATATATATATATATATATATATATATATATATATATATATATATATACACTACGCCAATTAATTATCGAATATTCAAAAATGCACGTCAAAATTAATATGCTGTTATTTCGTTAATAATGAACAAAATTTGATAATTTTTTTTCTCACTGATAGACATAAGATTCTAGGGTTTAGGGCA
The DNA here is from genome assembly GCA_963971165.1 of Philopedon plagiatum. Lineage (NCBI taxonomy): Eukaryota > Metazoa > Arthropoda > Insecta > Coleoptera > Curculionidae > Philopedon > Philopedon plagiatum. The sequence goes on along the minus strand of OZ020192.1, from coordinate 67,927,451 downwards.
GAGTAGTTTACGTCCTGATACGCCTTATTGTACGGGGTAGCTCATAAAATCTAGATGCATGTAAATTTCCAAAAATTTAAATGTTACATATCTGACATAAAAATTGAATTTAATTTATTTTTTAAAATAAACCAATTAGAGATCTATCAGCGTTAGACACTGGCCCATGCCATGCCACTCTAGGTAAAGAAAAAATTACCATTTCTTCTAAATACGTTATTACGTCGAAATAACGTTTCGTCAACAATCAATGCGACATTTTATCACTTTTGGCGATTACTAAATTAAAAATAAAAATTATTTCAACAAATAAAGTGTATAATACAGGATGCTGCGCCATTATCTATTCATTTAATTTATTTATTTAGCATTAAAAATACAAAAATAACTATACAAATACAAGTTCAGATAATAAGAAATAAATTTAGTATCGGGTATTTCCCCCACGAGCATTAATAACATCTTGACACCGTCGTGGCATACTTAAAATTAGATTTCTGATAAAATCTTGATCAATATTCTGCCATATTCTATCCAGCGCTACTTTTAACTGTAAAAGAGATTGTGGAGGATTAACTTCCGCACGGACTTGCCTCTTCATACGGTCCCATACATGTTCAATGGGGTTTAGGTCTGGGCTTCGAGCTGGCCAATTCATCACAGGAATTCCAGTGTCTGCTAAATACTCCTGAACAATTCTGGCGATATGGGGACGCGCGTTATCATGCATAAAAATAAAGTTTTCTCCAATTTCAGGAGCAAAAGGAATTACGTGTTCCTCCAGAATTTCTGTAATGTATCGGTCGGCCGTCAAATGGTCTATAAAGGTTAAGTCCGTTTTTGCATCTAGTGATATTCCCCCCCAAACCATTACTGAGCCGCCTCCATAACTGATAGTATTTTTAAAATTGAACTGGGCAAATCTTTCACCAGGTCTTCGGAAAACTTTTTGACGCCTATCATTACTATACAGACAAAACCGGGACTCATCGCTAAATAGAACATTAGCCCACTCACCTTCACCCCAAGCCACATGTTCCCTAGCGTAACCTAAACGTGCACGTCGATGTACTGGTTCCAATTTGGGGCCTTGTGCTGCCTCGTATGGCCTAAGCTGAACCTCTTTTAACCGATTTCGGATCGTTTGCTTGCAGACTCGCGTACCATATGTATTAAAAAACTGCGTCTGCAACTGAGTGCTGCAAGTGAACCGTTGTCGTGTACACTGCAGACGTACAAACCTATCTTGGTAAGGAGTGGTTTTTCTTGGTCGACCTTGTCCTTCCTTTCTTTGGTTGGAGCCTGTTTCTTGATATCTACTTAAAATTTTGCTTATTGTCCCCTGCGTTTTGCCCAAAATTCTAGCAATATCTGCTTGAGAACGACCCTGTTCATACAACCCTCTAGCATAAGGAACATTGTTCTGGTGTTAAAAATCGATTAGCATTCATAGTTATTGCTAAGTATGGTAAACTTTATCAATTTTTAATGTCAAACAGACAGATATCATTTACTTACTTACCGTATCCTTGGTTACCTATACCACAGGCAATAAGGCAATATAACTATACAGACTAAACTTCAAATACAAGAGGCCAACTAGATCGATACCTTGTTGTAAGATGGCGATACCATTCAAACGCCAATAAATTAAGTGGAAATTTGCACCTTACGCCTGGCGATCACTCGGTCAAATCTTGTCGGCGTTGCTAAACGTTTTTAACCAAAACCACCACTTTTCTAATGATACCTGTGCGCCGCTCCGTTCAGTAAATTTATCGTGCGAATAACGTGTGTATAAACAGATACCGGCAATTAAGCTACTGCGACAAATGATTTTTATACCTTCAGTTTTTAAAATATTTAAAGTCATACAGAAAAAAATTCGTTGTACCGCAAATACGTAATTTAATTCCATAGATAAAGTAGGATGGTTACGTTTTTTATTTTTATTTCACTGATTTCACAAGAGGAGGTTATCAATTCGACCCCTTGCTTTTTTTTATGGATGTTCACGCATAATTTTCGAACGGATTCACCGATTTCGATGATTTTTTTTTTGTTTTGTAGATGAGTTCTTCCGAATGATCCAATTTTAAGGTTTTTTTTGCTCAGGTTGGGTTTGATTGGGTTTGATTGAGAGGAAACCAAAAAAAATTATTAAAACTAAAAAAAACTCGTGAGGATCGACAAATTTTGTCAGTATACGTCGTAATTGGGGCACCGATTTCAATCATTTTTTCTCCGCCGTGTTTAAAATGACGGCCCGATGATTTTGCTGTATTTAACTTTAAAAAAATAAAGGGTAGGGGGTGAGAGGGGATAAAACCGGAACGGCTGAATATTTTTCGAAAATGTAATTTTCGGGGTAATTGAGGTAAGAAAGTCTAGATGTTAAGACAATTACGGGGAGTGGGGGGGGGGGGGGGGGGGGGAGGAGCGACTAAGAATTTCTCCAAAAATGTTAATTAATATGTTATTTTCGGGTTATTGAAGTCAGAAAATCTAATTTAATGGAACAGGTGTTAAAAAAATTAACGGGGAGGGAGAGGAGATAAAAAGAAGAGGCTGGGAATTACTCCAAAAATGTTAAATATGTCATTTTTCGGGGTTGTTGAGGTCGTAAAATCTAATTCTGTGTAACAGGTGTTAAGAAAATTAACGGGGGGGGGGGGGGGGGGAAGAAGCGGCTTGAAATTTGTCCAAAAATGTTAACTAATGTGTCATTTTTGGGATTATTGATGTCAGAAAAGCTAGTTTTTTGTAGCAGATGTTAAGAAAATTACGGGGGGGGGGGGGGATTAAAAGTAGCAACTGCCAATTTATTCAAAAATGTTAAGTGTGTCATTTTCGGGGTTATTGAGGTCAGAAAATCTAATTTTGTGTAACGGATGTTAAACACATTGACGATGGGGAGGGGTAAATGGAGAGGGTGGTGGGCATTTCTTCAAAAATGTTAACTAATATGTCATTTTCGGAGTTATTGAGGTCACGTGGACATTACAGATTTAAAGAGGGGTAAGTAAGATGAAAAGGGAGGGAAAATAGGTGCACTAAAAAGAAAGAAATTATTTTTAATTCAAAAAAATGAACTTCACAAAAGGAAAAGATCTGAAAAGTATGAAATAATGTTTTTACTATTTATAACGGAGGTTAATGGTAAACTTAATTTTGTTCAAATTTAAGTAACTTGTACACCGAAGTTGTAAACGTTGAAGTCGGCGCAATTTCACATTATAAGGATCCGTAATGATAATTCATAAACAATTAATAAGAAGTTGCGCTTACATTAAAGTTTAGATCTTTGGTGTACAAATTACTTAAAGTCGAACACAATTAGGCGTATCATTAGGCTCAGTAATAAATAACTAAAAATATTACTCTCTATTAACAATTTATTAATGTATTATCATTAGAGATTCCTATTATACCTTAAAATTGCGCCGACTTCAAAGTTTAGAACTTCGGTGTACAAGTTACCTAAATTTGAACAAAATTAAGTTTACCGTTAACCTCCGTTATAAATACGTAAAAATGTTGTTTCATACTGTGCTTTTCCTTTTGTGAAGTTGGTTAATTTGCAAAAAAATTATTGAGTTATTTCGCAAATCTTGAACACACTATGAACGGGCGTGAGTTGTAATAAAATCATGGATTCGTTAAAACCATCATCCAGCATATCTCACAAATTTTAACATTTTTTATTATCAAATTAAATGTGTACATACATTTTTTTCTAGTTACTTTTGAGGAAAAGTTATATCGTTGACGTTCACAGTAATTTAACGACAAAGTTGCGACGCACTTTGTTCAAAAAAAAAGTGTTTGATTAAAAACCGTCAAAGATACTATGATGAGTATCATTGACCAAGTACTTACCGCTTAACTTGAAAACATTACAATCACTCTTAAAGGTACTCTAGAGAAAAACACAGGAACAACAGGGTGTTCTGAGGGAAGCAGGTGTAGTAGAGCGCGTTGCAAATTAGCCCTCAGCTCAGTTAGGCTGGGTAGGTTCTATTGGACGCCACCAGTTTTTTACACCGACGCAAACTGGAAGTCGCCTAGTTGGTCTAGGGACCTGCTTCTCACACAACAAACCTGCTATTCATACTTAAAAATTAAACAGAGGGCGCAGTGAGCTGGATAAAAACAACTTAATAAGTTTACCCTATATATATTTATTTGTACACTGATTAAAAAAAAGGGTTACAAGTGGTGACAAATAAGGTTGGGCGATTTTGCCCTCGCAAAAATAAATAAATTAAATTAAACCAAAACTTCGTGAGGAAGTTTGTCCTCACATACAAAAATTCATAGGGTGGCTTCTTAGCACCCGCCAAACAGAAATAGGGATGGTTCGTATCCTCTACCAAAACAACTAAGAGGGACGCTTTGTAGCCCCTATGGAAGAAGTAGGGAGGTTCGTGGCCCCTACCAAAGACCCTAGGAATAAAACAATTCCCAGTAGTTACAGTAATTCAACTTTAATTAATAAACAACATATATTTGAAGTTACGTTAATAATTACAAATAAAAATCAGAAGTTACGTTATTAGAAAAGATTACTATTCAGAGAGAGACAATTGACTTGAATTAAAGCGCCGAAATCTAACAATTTTTTTTTCATATTAATTAATTAATTTAATATTAAAAGAGAAAGCCATTGGCTTAAACTGAATCGAAAAATTTGGATAAGTAGAAAAATATGTAAAAATAAGAAGCTACGTCAATATAAAAAAAAACCACTAATAAAAGAGAAAGTAATTATTTGCAAAATTTAAACGAGCTTAGGATAATATTAAAAAGTTACCTTAATAAACAAAGTTAATATTTGGATAAATAATTTACTGAAACTAATCCGCAAAATTTAAGAATATTAGATAAAAGGCTAATAATAAATGAGAAAGCCAGTGGCCTGAAATCAATCGCAGAATTTTAGTTAAGTTAGAAAAAATAAAGTGTGAAGTTACTTTAATAAAAAAAAAACTATCAATAAAATAAGTAATCGCTGAAAACCAGATTGCAAAATTTAAACAAACTCATGGTAAGATTTAAAAAAAGTTACGTTACTAAACAAAAGAAATTATTACGCAAGGGCATTGATAACTAAATAAAATTGTACAGTTCCTTGATACTCAGCGATAAGCGTTAATATTTACAAAATACTTCATTCTGTTATCTTACATTAACAATAAAAAAAAAAAATAATAAAAGTACAACAAAAGCAAAAATAATCGATAATTAAATCACAAGTTCACGCAAGATTACAGGTATAAACAAAGCAAAAGGCTTAAGCGAAGCCAAAAAAAAGTAAAATAATTAAAACCTCAAACCCCTATAGTAGCTTGACTCAAAAGCTAAGCGTTAACACTACTTGTGTAAATAAAGTGGATCAATGTAAGATAACACAAGAATAATAATTGACTTCACAAAAATTTTAATCATTTAAATTAAGAGAAAGCACCCTGTATAGGGAGAAACCGTTCGAATATTAACAATGAAAATACACACCGTTTATGTACCTTTATAAAACACAAAGCTTAAATTACAAGCAAATAAATCGCTAAAGCAAGGCAGCTACTATATATAACTACTTTAGGTTTCCAAAGCAAATAATATGATAATAAAAAAAGTATTACATTAACTATCTACAAGGCAAGTATGTAGCTACCCTCTGTCCCAAATCGTACGATATAATAAATGGGTGTAAAACATGTACGAGCTATAATAAGTTACTTTACCCCAAAATTATAGTCAGATGTCAAATTTGCAAATTAAATAGTAGGTTGATTGACCCCTCTAAAAACATAAAAATATTATTTAACCAAATCTTTATACCAAAAGCAAAAACAAATCTAAATTATCCAACTTCCCAGAGATAAAACCCGTGAAACCCTGAGCCCGTACATATTTTAACTCATAAAAAAAAAGGTTTTGTGGCACTTATTCAGAACACAAATTCCCTTATAACTATATAAATCACTGCTTGAAATGAGTACTACAGTTAGCCCAATTTACTCCTGCATGTGCTTTGCGGTAAAGTTATTAAAAAAAAAGGAAACGATTTAAACAATCTACATTTACTAAGATAGTTACTGACGTACTTAAAATCAAATAAAATCTGGCTCGTAAGCTGGTATAAAGAGGTCTTAAACAAAAATTATAGATTGTACGAGCTTTACTGCCAACCATCAAGACTGAAAAAGTTATTCGCAAATTAGGTAAAGTGATATTAATATTTAAGAAATTGAAGGCTTGACTATTATATTAATAGTTTAGTCAGTTATTATTATTCAAAATAGGAAGTAGCACACCGAGCTACAAAACTAGGCTTAGAACAAAATACTTTAAAACCGAGTTTCAACAATTACGGTTCGCTAAAATTTTAATTAAAATTTAGGGGCACAAAATGGGCAAATACGTATCTAAGAAAAAGGCAAGGCCCTAAACAAAAAAAACTTCAAGCTTCAAGGTTTAACTCACCCCTTGATCCAAGATAAGGAGGGCTTGACAAACTAAATTCCAGAACTGCAGGCAGCAAAAGGGCACCACACAGCAAAGGTTACCACAGGGTTTGGACCTCCAAACTGTTGCCGATGTTCGTGGCTTGATAGAAATAAAGAAAGGAATCCTTAGTCATTGAAAAATTTTACCATGCACGTGGCAGACTAGCAAAAACCCATCTATATAAAAAAGCACTCACCTATCATCGAAGTCGCCCAAAAATATCCTGCGTCTTGCAGAAACAAATTCTTCAAGAATTTAAACGCGGTCCCTGACTTTTTAATCCAAAAAAAAAACTAGAATTTCCAAATTGAAATTTTCAGATAGGGACCATGGAACAATTGCTTCGAAGGATAGAGTGGAAGTGACCGGCCTATGCCTCGTGTCGGAAGAATCATATGACACTTCCTCCCACCACAGACACATATCCAAGATGGTTCCGAAGAATTTCCGCCCTGCACTGATTACTCCAACTGTCGCCACGCCACCAAACAAAGACACTACTATTGTACAGAGACCCCGGGCGTGAAACAATAAAGTCACGGAAATACAGAAAGTTATACCTACGCCGGTGGCCTGAACAAAATAGCAACGAAAGCCTGCCAAACCAACCCACGCGAAAATGCTTAACGATACAGTACAAATTTTACCCCTCCGGTTTGGCAGCACTGCAAGACTCTGACAGTGTCAGCCTGTCAGTTCAACCAAAAATTCTAACCTTCTCATATAACTCAATTAAATGTTTACAAAATTCAAAACAAGATCTTGGAAAAGAAAAGAGAAGGAAATCTTGGAGTTTAATTAATAGAGAACGCTAGATTCAGAAATCCAGGACAGTGAAGGCAGTGGAAAACACCGGGATTAAATCTCATTCAAAATGTAGGTAGTCTTTTAAAATTTATTCTCTAAAAATATGTTATCATAAATAGACTAAAGGCGACTGTCTGTACACACAGGAAGGCCTTAAGCAAGGCGAAAATTCAGGCCCAAGCCAGAAAGAAAGATTTTAAAGCAGACTACAACAGATGGACAAGCTCATGTTAAGCCGATTTGGACCAGATAAAAGGGCAATCAACACCCCCAGGGGGTAGCCTGGACAGCAAGGGAAGGGGGCCACATAGCGGAAGAACGAAAATAGATCTTCTGAATCAAGGTAAATAACTAAGAAAACAGGCGTTCGTGAATAAACTAATTATTAGAACAAATCTAATTCGGTGACAAAAATGACCTGTCACAACTCCCCCTCTCCTACGAAAGGAGGGAAATTTTCCAATGAAAATTAACCGACGATAAGGATCAGAGGCTCTCTGTATGATACAAGAAAATCGAAAAAGAAAATAAATTACCTGCGCTATGCTGGCGCCAATAAAAAAAACATAAGTGAAGATACGTGGGAACCCAAGGTAGTACCATATAACTAATACTAACTAACAAGACTGATAACTCAATCTTAAAATAACTAAATACTCAAAGAAATCTTTGGTCCCTTTGCCACTAGTCACCCAGCGACCTCCTCCAGGAAGATTCGGTGTGGAACGTAAACCCTAAGTTGGTAAGGGAGCTAGCATTGCGTTACACCCAAAAATATTGTGGGGAACCTCGTTTACTAGCCTCACACCGTAGAATCGTCCCGAATTAAATCACCAATTGACATGCGTCAAACCAACCAAAGGGTGGACAACTAAAAAGGAAAAGATAAATATAATACAACATAAGTAAAATGATAAGAAAAGAGGGATAGCCCAGATGATCCACCATACAAAAGGGAGTGGATTGTAGCATCCACCAAGCTAAAAGATGCACCAAACGGGAAGCACATCGGTCCCTGTATACAACAAAAAAAAAAATTAATGAGGGTGTTCTGAGCGGTGGCACTGCCACCGGCCTGTCGCAACCTAATAGGCCGACTTGAGCTCAGGCCGAACAAAGTAGCTTGGTCCTCCCCTGGCCCGCCGAACAAGTTCGATGGGCAAACTGTTACCCCAGGGGTCAGACTTCCGCCCCCCCTGAACAGCCCTTCCAGTCGGTCTGCTCTCCGAAGGATCCATGATCTAACAAAGAGCGTCGAAGCGACATCCGGTAGCACCCAACACCGTGCAGCCTGTAAAACGAGATAGGGACAAATGTCAAAATCGATAAAGCCAAAATAAGGTAAAGACGCAATCGGGATAGTTTTATCTTGTCTAAACGGTGGATAGACAAAATATATCAATAAGGATCTAGGCGCAAAACCAGTAAATACTGAAATGGCCGGAGACTAACATATAGTCCTACCAGGACCTAGACCTAAGACAAATCCAAATAAATAAAATACCAAAGGTATTAAAGTAAATTAAAGCCAATCAAAGGCCAATCACGATAAGGTAAGTAAATCAAGGGATGAAAAAAAAGGTAACGGAATGAACGCAAAGGTAATCGAAATCACGCAAAGCTAAGCAAATAAACGCAAAGGAAAGTAAGTTAACGCAAAGGTAAGCAAATTATCGCAAAGGTAAGAAAAGTATCGCAAAGGTAAGCAAATTATCGCAAGGGAAAGAAACTTATCGCAAAGTTAAGTAAATTATCGCAAATATATAAAAAAGGTAATCAACCAAAAGTAAATGAAACAAGTAAAAATCAAACTAAAGGTTCGCAAATCGAGATAAAGAAAATTGGGTTACTTGCCAACAACTAGCAGTGAATCCCACCATAAGTGGTATTCTCAACTTCACAAAATCAGCAAAAGGAGAGAAAGAAAATTGTGTTTCTACTCTAAATCCCCAAAGGAAAGACAAAGTCGTACTCGAGCAAAAACACATACTAGTTCAAGTAACCGAAATTTCCAGACACAAGTAGGGAATAATAATAAAATCACGTCAAGGTAGAGAAAATTAAGCCAAATCAAAGTAAAAGGTCACATCAAGGTAAATACGTCAAATCAAGGTAAAAAAAGGTCCAATTAAGATAATAAATAAAGACTTTTGGCCCTAGTCTTTAGTAAAAAAAAAAACCCTTAATAGTGAATGCAGATAAAAAAAACGATAAAGAAAATTAGGTCCAAAAGTAATTAATCACCGCTTTCTAACCTAGTAATCAAACTTAAATTACCATGTGACACACCGACCCCCATCTCGTCTCGCGCCGAGTTGGGTGTCTGAGTGCGACTGATAAACGCAAAAAGGTACCTACATTAATGACCATAAACGTTACTATACGCTACTATACTATAAACCAAGCGACGATAAGGTAAATATAATCAGGTTATGACAACTAAAAAAAAAAACAAGGCATAAGGCGGCGATGGCAAGTGAAAGTAGTAAGGCAGCTGAGGGCTTACCCACTACAGACAATAGAAGCAAGGCAGCTGAAGGCTTACCTTGCCACGGCTTTCAGGGGACTCCTACCCCACCTAGTAAACCCAGTGCAGCGCTATTCTAAGTGACAGTGTCCAAATCCATCAAGTCTCGCGCCCAGATGGATCCAAACACAATCACGCCCACACTGCAGAGCATGAAAATTGCTCACGACTGAGCAAGGAAAGTAAAAAAAAACAAGAATTTAAACTGGGCCAAAAGTCAAAATTAACGCAACGATAAAAGAAAACTCACTAAAGCCATTATTACCGAAAGAAGAAGGGAAAAAAAAATTAAATGTAATTAACCAAATTGAAGCTATGGACTCGAAAGTTAATAAATTCAGAAATCAATAGATTGATAAATAAATTGAAGCAAAATGACACGTAAAACGTAATATTAAATTAATGACAGTAAAATCAACGGAATGTAATAAAGTAAATAATGACTTTGAGTTGCCTAACAATTTATTCACTCCTACGGACCACCAAAGGCAGTTTCGGCATATACCGGTTTAAGGTCTTGTACATGCCAAATGCCCTTACTAACACCGTGTTCATCTTCAAGCTCATAAGTACACGTGCCGGTCTTTTCTACGATCTTGAACGGACCTACAAATTCCGGAGCCAACTTTGCGCTATAATACTTCGCTGCATCGGATATACTTTTATTCTTACGCCAGACTTCTTGACCAGGAACAAAGCTTACTGGGCGTCGGCGCAAATTATAGTTATGTCGATTTTTAACACGAGAAGCTTCGATTTTAGTGTGAACTTTTCTAAATAATTGTTTGAAAGCTTCTATTCGTTCCCGAATGTAATTTTGACGCTCAGTTTCTACTTGAGGAACACCCTCAGCATAGTCCGAACCGAATAGCTTGTGTTCCCTGCCAAAATTAACGCAGTATGGGGTGAAGCCCGTAGTTTCGTGTCGCGAAGTGCGAATGGCGCAACCGATAGCAGTTAAATTATCTTCCCAAGTTCGATGGTTATTTTGTTGAACGTAAGAGCGCAACATCGTTTTAATAACTCTATTAACGCGTTCAGTATGATCTGCTCTAGGATAATAATTGGCAGTGTAAAATATTCTAACCTTATATTTATCGCAAAGGGCTTGAAATTCTTTGGATTTCATTTGAGTTCCGTTGTCGCACGTTAAGAATTGAGGAGCTCCGTAAACTAAGAAGATGCCGTCTTCGACACACTTTACCAACGATTTTGCTGTTGCCGATCGACACGGGAATAACACGACGTACTTGCTAAAATAATCGGTGACCACCAAAATATGAGTGTTACCCTGTTTAGAACGAGGTAAAGGACCTATGTAGTCTAGGCTGATGGCTTGCCAAGGCTCTTTTATGTCTGGGCGGTTACCCATTAGACCAGCTGGACGTTTCTGCTCTACTTTGTTCTGAGCACAAGTTCTACAAGCACGGACATAACTAGCAACGTCAGATCTCATTTTCGGCCAATAATATCTCTCGGCGACTTTCCAAAATGTCTTAAAAACACCCACGTGCCCTGCTGCTGGATTATCATGGCATCGAAGTAGTATCTCTTTTCGTTTATCCTTCGGCACTACTATTTTCCAGTAGGTAGAATGATCTGGATAACTAGGATTGTTGGTCTTAACATATTTAAAGAGATTGCCATTCTCGACTCGCCAGCAAGGATATTTATCAGGACGTTCTTCCAGTTTCTGCATCATGCCTTTATACCATTTGTCTGAGGTGTCAGAAAATGATGACGGTGGTTCGTCAACAGCTGCGACAGAATCAGTAGTCACTGGCACTGACCTAGAAAGAAAATCTGGCACGACGTGATCTCGGCCTTTACGGTGGATCAATTCAAGGTCGTAAGGTTGTAAACGGAGAGCCCATCGAGCGAGGCGTCCTTGTGGATCTTTCAAATTATGCAGCCATAACAAAGAATGGTGATCTGTTATAACTTTAAAGTGTACACCCTCCAGGTAGTGACGAAGCTTTTCTACACTCCAAATTACTGCAAGGCACTCTTTTTCGGTGACGGTTAATTTCATCTCCTGTTTGGTGAGAGAACGTGAGAGATAGGAAATAACCTTTTCTCCATCATCAAATTGCTGAGTCAGAACTGCTCCTAAGCCATAAAATGACGCATCAGTCTGCAAAGTAAATGTGCGGTTGAAATCTGGACATGTAAGCACGGGAGCTGTGATAAGAGCTTCTTTGATCAAGTTGAATGACTGATGGCACTGTGAAGTCCATTCCCATTTGATATTTTTCCTGGTAAGCCGAGTAATTGGGGCTATAATAGCTGAAAAGTTCGGCACAAAACGCCGGTACCAAGAAGCGGTGCCAATAAAACGTCGAATTTCGGTGATATTTCGTGGAGGTGCTATATTCACAATGGCCTGCACTTTCTCAGGATCAGGTCTTAAACCTTGAGCGTCTACGATGTAGCCCAGGTATCTTAATTCTGGCTTACAAAAGTGACATTTCTCCTCGGAAACTATGAGTCCTGCATCTCTCAAACGGTCAAAAACTAGGCCTAGAATTCTAAGGTGTTCAGGAAAGGTTCTGGAGATGATAATTATATCATCAAGATACACCATCACATGATTTTCCAAATTAACGCCTAGTACACGGTCTACTATACGTTGCCAGGTGGCTGGCGCATTGGTCAAGCCAAAGGGCATGCGCAGAAAATGATAAAGATTCCTACCTGGAACAGTGAAAGCAGTTAATTCACGTGAGGACTCACTAAGAGGTACCTGCCAGAACGCTGATTTTATGTCGATGGAGCTAATGTAGCGGGCGTCTCTGAGGCGATCCAAAATGGCGGAGATATAAGGTATAGGATATGCGTCTTTCTTAGTTTTTGTATTAAGCTTTCTAAAATCTATGCAAAACCTATAGCTGTCATCTTTCTTGCGTACCAAACACACTGGACTGGACCAAGGACTTTTAGAAGGTTCAATCACGCCAAGTTTCAACATCTCGTCGATTTCCTCGTCCATAATCCTTTGCTTGTATGGAGAAACTGGGTAGTAACGCTGTTTAATTGGCCTAGTGCCGGGTTCAAGCTCAATGACGTGTTCTGCTACCTTGCAGCAGCCAAGACCAGTACCCATTTCCGATATTTTCTCCTTAACTAGTGCATTTAAACACGCTCGGTCGGTTTCAGATAAAGAGTTGCCATCTATAACGCTACAAATTTCCGTAGGTTGATCATCAGTGGAAAAATGCCAGACATCCTGCTTCAAGTCGGGGATCACTTCCATGGTTCTCCAAAAGTCGATTCCTAAAATCAGTTGGTGGGACAGTTCTGGAAGAACTAAAATATCGATAACCCGAGTTCTATTTAATAAAGTCACAGGAACCTGAAAATAGCCCAAACTAGAGCAAGTTTGGCCGTTCGCAACGGTACAATCAGTTTGTTGCTTAATAAGTTTTAATCCCAAACTTTCCAAAATTCGGAAACCCGGTCGACCTACAATAGTGCGTGATGCTCCAGAATCTAATAATCCTAAAATCTTATAACCTAAAATTGTAATTTCTAAATAGGGGCGCTGGTCGCCATGCGCATGAGCTATGATAAAATCTAAAAGGTTTTTATTGGGAAAAGAACTGTTAGCATGTGAATGATTCTGGTTGGAAGGGGAGCTATTGGTCGGTGAAAGGCTTTCATCAGAAATCAAGTTGTTGGTCGGCAAAATGTTTTTACAGTGAACAGAATTGTTAGGGGGTGAATGACTTGTGTTGAAAAGCGAGTTGTTGGTGGGCAAAAGGTTCTCATCGGAAAGAAAGCGGTTGGTTGGTGAAATATTTCCATTGGGAAGAAAGTGGTTGGTCGGCAAAAGTTTTTCATTGGACAGAGAATGGTTAGAGGATGAATGATGTTTGTGAAGAAGAGAATTATTGGTTGGCAAAAGGTTTTCCCTAGGAAGAGAGCTGTTGGTCGGCAGAATGGTATTGTTGGGAGGAAAGTTGTTGGTCGGTGAAATAAAAGGGAGGGGAGTAGTCCTACGACCTATCGACTCTCCCGAGAATCGTTTCCCGAAGAACATTTAGGGCAGTTTTTACTGGTCACATTTGGGGCACCACAGCGGAAACAGTGGATTCTGCGCTGTTCAGTGCACTGGCTATTTCGATGACCTGGCTTATTACAGTTCCAGCACAAGAATGGCCCTGAGTTTCTGGATGTTGTTGGACGTGGCTCTCTTGGTGACTGTCTATCGTCCCGAGAGATTGATTGTGCCGGACGAGATTCTCTCACTTCGTCGATCGGTTCGTTCCTCGAACATGATGCTTCAGACGCTATAAAAGCGAAGTCCGGTTCCACAAAGTTATGCCTTTTCCGAGAAGGTGGGACATAGGTTTCGGCACGATATTTCTTTGCCTCCAGTTTGAGACATTCTTCTTCTAGATCTTCCAACTTGTTAACTACCGGAAGTTGGGTAGTGTAAAAAGGAGATAAATTCCGGGTAATGATATCCAGTTGAACGTCCTCTGAGAGGGAGCCATGTCGTCTAAACAGCGCGCTCATACTTGAGAGGTAATCGACGATACTTTCACTCGAATCCTGAGTCCTGTCCAGAATTTCCTTAAATAGCCGATGACGATAGTCTGGCGGCTCGAAATGTTTGCACAGAAGGTCAGACAAACTAGACCAGTCCGAAAATCGATGACGATTTGCGCGAAACCAATTTAGGGCTCTACCAGTAAATAGGTCGATAGCGGATTCAAACAACTCGCGTTCTGAAATACCACGAGCTTCGCGTAGTTCCGATACTCGCTCCAAGAAATTATGCACCGTCATCTGTTTAGCCTCGCCGGTAAATCTAATTCCCCATTTTTCGACACGCTGCGCCTTGCTACACGAAGGATGGCTAACGGAGGTGGCAGCAGCTGTTACATTGGGACTAACCACGGGTGGAGTGACTTTGGGCGACGAGCGCGTGTGACGCGGTCGACTGTTGGACGCATTGCTAACTACAGACGAATCCGAATCCGAGTCGTTGAGATGAGTTTGATCAAGTAAAGCGCTTAAATTCGGATCTTGTTTTAGGAGATCATCCAAACTGTTTAATTTGCTCAAAGTTTGAAGTAGCAAATTAGACCGAGTTTGCGATTCTTCGGCACTGAGGTTCTCAACCGGAATTCGATCAACACGAGTGAATAAATGGACAAGTTGCGACTGCAAACGCACGAACTTCGCTCTGGCTGAGTCACCAGAAATATTCTTGATCGCGTTCTCAATATCGTGTAATGTTTTCGTTATGTAGTCACATTCGTCGTCAAAAACAAAGTTATAGGCCGGACGAGTAAAAATTTTGCCTTTTCTTTCCATTTTTAAAATAGGACGTAACGATGATACAAGTTCTTTTGCGGTATTAGCATTGCTAGCCGGAATTCCACGAATCGTGAGCTCGTAAATAAGCATTTCTTTCCGAAGGCAATGAACTTGCATATTATAATCCATTTTGGAGCGGATAAAAACAACAGCAACTCAAAAGTCAATAAAAAAAAATCAAATCTAGGTATAATCGCGTAAATCGAATAAATTTACCAAAACTACACCAATGGTGTAGTCAAATACAGCAAATAGAGGTAATTAAATCAGCAAAAATAACACGAAATAATAAAAAGGTAATCAAGCAATCGTAACACAGTACGCAAAGATAAAGTCACGTAAATAAATTAAATAAGATCGGTAATAAACCACAAATTCAAAGACAATCAAAGTTACGTAAACAAGTCAATTAAAATCGGTAATAAATCGCCAAAATCAAATGCAGTAATACAGGGCTAGTACAGTTAGAGTGAAAATTGATGGAAATTTTCAAAGTTCCATCCAGCTCACTAGACGCACAAGAGTAAAATTAGAAAAAAAAAGCGGTAATTTTTTTAAATAGGCCCCACGTTGGGCGCCAAAAATTTGCGACGCACTTTGTTCAAAAAAAAAGTGTTTGATTAAAAACCGTCAAAGATACTATGATGAGTATCATTGACCAAGTACTTACCGCTTAACTTGAAAACATTACAATCACTCTTAAAGGTACTCTAGAGAAAAACACAGGAACAACAGGGTGTTCTGAGGGAAGCAGGTGTAGTAGAGCGCGTTGCAAATTAGCCCTCAGCTCAGTTAGGCTGGGTAGGTTCTATTGGACGCCACCAGTTTTTTACACCGACGCAAACTGGAAGTCGCCTAGTTGGTCTAGGGACCTGCTTCTCACACAACAAACCTGCTATTCATACTTAAAAATTAAACAGAGGGCGCAGTGAGCTGGATAAAAACAACTTAATAAGTTTACCCTATATACATTTATTTGTACACTGATTAAAAAAAAGGGTTACAAGTGGTGACAAATAAGGTTGGGCGATTTTGCCCTCGCAAAAATAAATAAATTAAATTAAACCAAAACTTCGTGAGGAAGTTTGTCCTCACATACAAAAATTCATAGGGTGGCTTCTTAGCACCCGCCAAACAGAAATAGGGATGGTTCGTATCCTCTACCAAAACAACTAAGAGGGACGCTTTGTAGCCCCTATGGAAGAAGTAGGGAGGTTCGTGGCCCCTACCAAAGACCCTAGGAATAAAACAATTCCCAGTAGTTACAGTAATTCAACTTTAATTAATAAACAAAATATATTTGAAGTTACGTTAATAATTACAAATAAAAATCAGAAGTTACGTTATTAGAAAAGATTACTATTCAGAGAGACAATTGACTTGAATTAAAGCGCCGAAATCTAACAATTTTTTTTTCATATTAATTAATTAATTTAATATTAAAAGAGAAAGCCATTGGCTTAAACTGAATCGAAAAATTTGGATAAGTAGAAAAATATGTAAAAATAAGAAGCTACGTCAATATAAAAAAAAACCACTAATAAAAGAGAAAGTAATTATTTGCAAAATTTAAACGAGCTTAGGATAATATTAAAAAGTTACCTTAATAAACAAAGTTAATATTTGGATAAATAATTTACTGAAACTAATCCGCAAAATTTAAGAATATTAGATAAAAGGCTAATAATAAATGAGAAAGCCAGTGGCCTGAAATCAATCGCAGAATTTTAGTTAAGTTAGAAAAAATAAAGTGTGAAGTTACTTTAATAAAAAAAAAACTATCAATAAAATAAGTAATCGCTGAAAACCAGATTGCAAAATTTAAACAAACTCATGGTAAGATTTAAAAAAAGTTACGTTACTAAACAAAAGAAATTATTACGCAAGGGCATTGATAACTAAATAAAATTGTACAGTTCCTTGATACTCAGCGATAAGCGTTAATATTTACAAAATACTTCATTCTGTTATCTTACATTAACAATAAAAAAAAAATAATAAAAGTACAACAAAAGCAAAAATAATCGATAATTAAATCACAAGTTCACGCAAGATTACAGGTATAAACAAAGCAAAAGGCTTAAGCGAAGCCAAAAAAAAGTAAAATAATTAAAACCTCAAACCCCTATAGTAGCTTGACTCAAAAGCTAAGCGTTAACACTACTTGTGTAAATAAAGTGGATCAATGTAAGATAACACAAGAATAATAATTGACTTCACAAAAATTTTAATCATTTAAATTAAGAGAAAGCACCCTGTATAGGGAGAAACCGTTCGAATATTAACAATGAAAATACACACCGTTTATGTACCTTTATAAAACACAAAGCTTAAATTACAAGCAAATAAATCGCTAAAGCAAGGCAGCTACTATATATAACTACTTTAGGTTTCCAAAGCAAATAATATGATAATAAAAAAAGTATTACATTAACTATCTACAAGGCAAGTATGTAGCTACCCTCTGTCCCAAATCGTACGATATAATAAATGGGTGTAAAACATGTACGAGCTATAATAAGTTACTTTACCCCAAAATTATAGTCAGATGTCAAATTTGCAAATTAAATAGTAGGTTGATTGACCCCTCTAAAAACATAAAAATATTATTTAACCAAATCTTTATACCAAAAGCAAAAACAAATCTAAATTATCCAACTTCCCAGAGATAAAACCCGTGAAACCCTGAGCCCGTACATATTTTAACTCATAAAAAAAAAGGTTTTGTGGCACTTATTCAGAACACAAATTCCCTTATAACTATATAAATCACTGCTTGAAATGAGTACTACAGTTAGCCCAATTTACTCCTGCATGTGCTTTGCGGTAAAGTTATTAAAAAAAAAGGAAACGATTTAAACAATCTACATTTACTAAGATAGTTACTGACGTACTTAAAATCAAATAAAATCTGGCTCGTAAGCTGGTATAAAGAGGTCTTAAACAAAAATTATAGATTGTACGAGCTTTACTGCCAACCATCAAGACTGAAAAAGTTATTCGCAAATTAGGTAAAGTGATATTAATATTTAAGAAATTGAAGGCTTGACTATTATATTAATAGTTTAGTCAGTTATTATTATTCAAAATAGGAAGTAGCACACCGAGCTACAAAACTAGGCTTAGAACAAAATACTTTAAAACCGAGTTTCAACAATTACGGTTCGCTAAAATTTTAATTAAAATTTAGGGGCACAAAATGGGCAAATACGTATCTAAGAAAAAGGCAAGGCCCTAAACAAAAAAAACTTCAAGCTTCAAGGTTTAACTCACCCCTTGATCCAAGATAAGGAGGGCTTGACAAACTAAATTCCAGAACTGCAGGCAGCAAAAGGGCACCACACAGCAAAGGTTACCACAGGGTTTGGACCTCCAAACTGTTGCCGATGTTCGTGGCTTGATAGAAATAAAGAAAGGAATCCTTAGTCATTGAAAAATTTTACCATGCACGTGGCAGACTAGCAAAAACCCATCTATATAAAAAAGCACTCACCTATCATCGAAGTCGCCCAAAAATATCCTGCGTCTTGCAGAAACAAATTCTTCAAGAATTTAAACGCGGTCCCTGACTTTTTAATTCAAAAAAAAAAACTAGAATTTCCAAATTGAAATTTTCAGATAGGGACCATGGAACAATTGCTTCGAAGGATAGAGTGGAAGTGACCGGCCTATGCCTCGTGTCGGAAGAATCATATGACACTTCCTCCCACCACAGACACATATCCAAGATGGTTCCGAAGAATTTCCGCCCTGCACTGATTACTCCAACTGTCGCCACGCCACCAAACAAAGACACTACTATTGTACAGAGACCCCGGGCGTGAAACAATAAAGTCACGGAAATACAGAAAGTTATACCTACGCCGGTGGCCTGAACAAAATAGCAACGAAAGCCTGCCAAACCAACCCACGCGAAAATGCTTAACGATACAGTACAAATTTTACCCCTCCGGTTTGGCAGCACTGCAAGACTCTGACAGTGTCAGCCTGTCAGTTCAACCAAAAATTCTAACCTTCTCATATAACTCAATTAAATGTTTACAAAATTCAAAACAAGATCTTGGAAAAGAAAAGAGAAGGAAATCTTGGAGTTTAATTAATAGAGAACGCTAGATTCAGAAATCCAGGACAGTGAAGGCAGTGGAAAACACCGGGATTAAATCTCATTCAAAATGTAGGTAGTCTTTTAAAATTTATTCTCTAAAAATATGTTATCATAAATAGACTAAAGGCGACTGTCTGTACACACAGGAAGGCCTTAAGCAAGGCGAAAATTCAGGCCCAAGCCAGAAAGAAAGATTTTAAAGCAGACTACAACAGATGGACAAGCTCATGTTAAGCCGATTTGGACCAGATAAAAGGGCAATCAACACCCCCAGGGGGTAGCCTGGACAGCAAGGGAAGGGGGCCACATAGCGGAAGAACGAAAATAGATCTTCTGAATCAAGGTAAATAACTAAGAAAACAGGCGTTCGTGAATAAACTAATTATTAGAACAAATCTAATTCGGTGACAAAAATGACCTGTCACAAAGTTATGAAATGATGTGAGCATAGGTAACTTGTCATTTTTTCTAATAAAAATTTTATCCCTAGATATGTTTCACACTTTAGAAAGGTGCCACTTTGGTTGCAAGCGTCACTAAAGATATAAAAAAGAAAGGAAATACAAGTAATACTTAGGTACATTATGGTCCTGGAAAAGTTATATAATACATTACAACATTACAAGTAGCTGCTTTCTGATTTTTGGGCAACAAAATAGAGAGATTAGAAAAATTCGTGCCATTGTGAACAATGTAAAATGCCCAGTTTCTTTAAAATAATAGTAGGAAGCACAAGCTCAACGAAAATTTTGGTTTGGGAGAAGTTTGAGCTATGCTTCTTGAAAAATTGTTCATATGATTTTAGCTTTGGGCTGGAAAATAGTTACTGAGAAATCGACAACGTAGGAGGGGGAGGGGTAAAATCATGTATTGGTCATTGGTCCGTATTCGTGAGAACAAGTAAAACAATAGCGAACTTCAGAGGTGCTGCAGCCTTAAAGCAGCCATCTGGGTATGTGTTGCCCTCAGTTGAAAGTTTTTGCCACAGATTAATGGTACTTTTAAAATCGAAAAACCTCGGTGCTGATCAACTGGTATAAAGGTAATATTTTTAGTTCGTACTGTTTTTAGATTAACGCTACTTTTACAATGCGTAAATCTATTTTTTCTAAAAAAAATACAGTCTAGAACAATCACAAATCTTAATAGTTATGTTATAACTTATAAGTAGGTCGGCATAATGCAAAAGAATTTTTAATTATAAAAGAACGGCGAGTTGCAAAAAAATTTAAAACCCATTGCGTTTTTAATCCCCATATGTGCATAGGAAAACATTTCCAATAAATCAAGAAACCTAAGCAAAAAGAAGAAAAGATTTGTCGTTAGAAATAATTGGAAAATAATATCCTTTACTTATTTCTGTTTAGATTTCTTTATTTGTTTAAAACTTTCGTATCGTGCGTTATACAGAAATTAAAAGACAGCGATTACTGAAAAAAAAACATATATGTATGTTTTCCCCAAATTCGTCCTCTCCCCAGACGAGTATTTTTTCCAAGGTCGTCCGCTCCCCCAGCCGCGTATTTTCCAAGGTCGTCCGCTCCCCAGGCGCGTATTTTCCAAGGTCGTTCGCTCCAAAGACGCGTATTTCCCCAAGTCGTTTGGGGAGCGGACGTCCTTGGAAAAATACGCGTCTAGCGAGCGGAATACCTTGAGGAAAATAAGCGTCTAGGGAGCAGACGACCTTGGGGAAATAGGCGTCTGGGGAGCGGACGACCTTGGAAAATACGCGTCTGGGGGAGCGGACGACCTTGGAAAAAATACTCGTCTGGGGAGAGGACGACTTTGGGGAAAACATACATTTATGTTTTTTTTCAGTAATCGCTGTCTTTTAATTTCTGTATAACACACGATAGGAAAGTTTTAAACAAATAAAGAAATCTAAACAGAAATAAGTAAAGGATGTCTCTAAGATCGCTCCGTGAATGCTACGCGTCTGAGCAGACAACCTAGGAAAAAACGCGTCTGGGGAGTGGACAGTCTTGGAAAAAATTCGCGTCTGGTAGCGGACGACCTTGGAAAAATACGCGTCTAGCGAGCGGAATACCTTGGGGAAAATAAGCGTCTAGGGAGCAGATGACCTTGGGGAAGTGCGCGTCTGTGGAGCGGACGACCTTGGAAAATACGCGTCTAGAGAGCGGACGACCTTGGGAAAAATACTCGTCTGGGGAGAGGACGCCCTTATCGAAATACGCGTCTGGGGAGCGGACGATCTTGGAAAATACGCGTCTGGGGAGCGATCTTAGAGACATACACCATGCTGCAAATGTTTAGCCGGGCACATCCAAATTTCTAATACTTACCGGATAAGCATTTCACAATTTTATATCCCTTATCAGTTATATAACCTATACACACTTAATTATTTCCGCCATCGCCTCCTCTGGATATTTATTTAAGGGTTAGCCTTACCATAGTTATTGAGACTATTGCGTTCTGTGAGAAATTCATACTGTTGTATGTGGTACGGAACCCCTATGCGCGAGTCAAACGCGCATTTGACCGTTTTTTTTTATTTCACGCAATTACGGCAACGCCCATGAATTAAATTTATTATTATTATTTATTATTTTTGTAAAATACCGTATACGTACCTATCTTTGTGATACGCCCTGTATACTAGTTATCGCAATAACGCCTTCATTTCCAATTTCCAATCATAAAAGGAACCCGTAAAAATTTCAGCCGCATGCATTAAACCATTTAAGCGACACACTTTTTGAACTTTGAGAGACTCATCTTTGTAACACACTCTGTATTAAAATACAGATCCTGATAAAAAGTAGCAATTTATTATTTAGGACTCAAAAGGCACCTAGGTATATATAATATTTCAGTCAAATGGGTCGAAAAGGCCTGAAAATTTCTCAAAGACCTACTTATGTATATCTATTGGCGACACACCGAAATCCTCTGTATATTCCGATTCTGGAAAAATTAATTAACAGTAAACGTTTAAGTATTTTTCGGTAACTTAACAAAAAATTACGACAACTGGCAATGAAGGAGGCATAATGAACGCTCAAAGGAGCCATCTTTACTGTTATCCTAAATCAATTAAAAGTGGATAAATATACGGTGGATGCCCGCTTTTTCAAGCCTGCATCCATTGGGGTTCGCCTCTGATTCCCACGCGAGATTTCGTCTCTATAGTTATATTGCCTGTGCCTATACCTAATAATGAACTGGTTATGGCTTAAGTAGACTATCATTTTTGTATTTTTAATGCTAAATAAATAAATTAAATGAATAGATAATGGCGCAGCATCCTGTATTATACACTTTATTTGTTGAAATAATTTTTATTTTTAATTTAGTAATCGCCAAAAGTGATAAAATGTCGCATTGATTGTTGACGAAACGTTATTTCGACGTAATAACGTATTTAGAAGAAATGGTAATTTTTTCTTTACCTAGAGTGGCATGGCATGGGCCAGTGTCTAACGCTGATAGATCTCTAATTGGTTTATTTTAAAAAATAAATTAAATTCAATTTTTATGTTAGATATGTAACATTTAAATTTTTGGAAATTTACATGCATCTAGATTTTATGAGCTACCCCGTACAATAAGGCGTATCAGGACGTAAACTACTCTGCCCTAAACCCTAGAATCTTATGTCTATCAGTGAGAAAAAAAATTATCAAATTTTGTTCATTATTAACGAAATAACAGCATATTAATTTTGACGTGCATTTTTGAATATTCGATAATTAATTGGCGTAGTGTATATTATATATATATATATATATATATATATATATATATATATATATATATATATATATATATATATATATATATATATATATATATATATATACATATATATATATATATATATATATATATATATATATATATATATATATATATATATATATATATATATATATATATATATATATATGGTTTTATTTTTCCATGGGGTTGCGGTCAAAATGTTTATGTTACGCTCAATAGTCGAATTCGGGCAATGCCCGAAAAAAATACGCAAAACTAGTTTTGAGCAACGAATATTTCCCAAACCCGAAATTTTATTTTTATACGGTTATTGAGCATTACAAAATAAGCAGAACTAGTTTTGCGCAATTTGAAATGTACAAAACTAGTTCTGTACATTTCTGAATGGCCAGCACTAGTTATGCTTTTTTCATTTAATCAGCGCGAAGCGTCCGAATAAAATAAAGTTGGAAATGTTATTTAAATAATATATTTTATTTAAATACTGACAAATACAACAACAAATAAAACTTTATTCTTAGACAGATATTCAGTTAAGTTTAAAATTATTTATTTGAACAAGAGCTTGAATGAAGGCACTTAGAATTGCAGATGACATTCTTTTTTCGACAAGAACATGCTCTATTAATACACTTTTTACTGCACATACATGAAATAAAACCTTGTGTAGATCCAGAAATATCGGAGGATGCAGTTCTAAGTGATATTTCTTTGTCGCACAAACGAAATAAATTCAAAACAAAAAACAACAACATAACCCTACTCTTTATTTGGGTTTGGGAGTCTGTAAAACAAGCCTAACTAGTGCTGGCCATTCAGAAATGTACAGAACTAGTTTTGTACATTTCAAATTGCGCAAAACTAGTTCTGCTTATTTTGTAATGCTCAATAACCGTATAAAAATAAAATTTCGGGTTTGGGAAATATTCGTTGCTCAAAACTAGTTTTGCGTATTTTTTTCGGGCATTGCCCGAATTCGACTATTGAGCGTAACATTTACATTAAAACAATAGTCATCTTTGACGTTTCGGTTTATTTACTGACTAAACCATCATCAGAAAGTTAACTACAAATTTTTAAAAAGAACTTATTTTAACAGGTTTAATAATCATAACACAAAAAAACCTACCTTTTAACTATGATGAACAAACTTAGCACTAATACTATTACATCATAGTTAGAAGGTAGGTTTTTTTGTGTTATTATTATTAAACCTGTTAAAATAAGTTCTTTTTAAAAATTTGTAGTTAACTTTCTGATGATGGTTTAGTCAGTAAATAAACCGAAACGTCAAAGATGACTATTGTTTTAATGTAAACATTTTGACGCAACCCCATGGAAAAATAAAACCATATATTATAATTTAAACGGTCAGGAAAAAACAATAATATTACTATATATATATATATATATATATATATATATATATATATATATATATATATATATATATATATATATATATATATATATATATATATATATATATATATATATGTTATATGCGCTCTTCACCACGTGCCGTGGTTGACCTTCAGTCTCACGAGTTATTGCGGTCATATTGCAACACCTCTAAGAATGCATTGTAATCAGTATCCTCGTTTCGCAATGTTCACGAGTCGAAGGTACTGAATCAGCACTAAATTATATATAAAAACCCATGTTTGCTTTAATAGACAGTTCATACTCATTTTAGACCGTTACTATGTCCATTTGAAATTCGATATTTAAAGTAAAATAAAAAGTAATAAATTATTTGATGTAACGAAGAAATAAAGTTTTTTAAAAATAAGTTTTGTGAAAAAGTGATTTAACAATTTGGCGCAGTCGCTGTAGGATCTGTCAACGCTGCTAGAACACGAGGCTTTCTAACTGGTAGCGGCGGATTCCAATCCCTCAACAGAAAGAACCTGCAAACATTGAGACGCTCTCACTTGGCAAACTACGGAAGGAACACCTGGTGAAGCCCCTGGTAGTCAAGGTCAAGAACACGACGCTTCGATGCTGCTGCTAGTATTGTAAGTAAATGAATCATCTCGTTTTTGTTTAAACTGTTGATTTTCTTTTTGTGTTAAGAAACTGTTCGATTTTCTAAGTTTCCCTGTTTTACAATATTTACCGTATTTTTACCGTATATTTTCGGAAAATATTTTATTTTTAAGCAACGTACTACATTTTTGAAAGTAAAACAAAAAAAAAATGGCTCCTCCAGCAGATTCTCAAACAACTGCTGCGGCTAACACTAGCCAAGCGGAAATCGAGCCTTACAAACTCTCAGAAATATTTTCAATCGTTCCCGAATTCGAGGGTGACCAGATCTTTTTGGGTACATTTTTGAACGCGTGTGATCATGCCTACAACATGGCAACTACAGATCAAAAAACACTGTTAGTGATTCACATAAAAAATAAATTAAGGGGTAGAGCTGCACAGCTTATAAGCTCTAGAAATCCTAGCTCATATTTAGAAATAAAACAACTTTTAAATCTTCACTTTGGGGATTCTAGGGATCTTTCATCCCTTATACAAGATTTGCAAAGGCTTAAACAACTTTCTAACGAATCGCCACTTACTTTTTATAATCGCTTACAGGTTTTAAATGCAAAAATGCACGCATTTATTCAAAAATCTATTTTAAATCAAGATCAAAAGAAAGCGCAATCGTCTTTAATAGACACTATGGCTCTGAATGCATTGTTAGTAGGGCTGGAACCTAAGTTAGGGCAACTTATCCGTGCCGGTAACCCTTCTAACCTGTTAGAAGCACAAGCGCGAATCAGGAGAGAACTCCAACTGTCTTACCTCGAATCGAGTAAAACCGACAGACCTAACCCTCCAAGACAAAATTTAATCCCGAGAAGACCACCACCTCAGCCTCTAAAATGCTTTAATTGTGGCCGCATTGGACACACAGCCAATCAGTGCCGTAGTCAACCACCACAACGCTACACTCCGCCTCAAAATCCTAATTTCCAGAGGCCAGTGAATCAAAACCCAACCTCAAATTTTTCCCATCAAGTTAGTACGCAAAATCAACATCAGCCCAAGCCACAACAATATTCAAATAATTTACCCCAAAATCGATCCCCATTTCCAAATAGGAATCCTAACTTCCGGCCTAATCCACAACGAACTTACCATGTAAATGCCAATGACTACCCACAAGACGAATTTTCATATTACCCCGACAACTACTATTATGGCAACGATTTTCAAGAATATCAAGACCCCAATAATTATCAACCCTCTTATGCTAGTGACGAATATCCCATGGAACCCTTTAACCAAGAAAATTATCAGGAGTTTCTTACGCCCCCTGTCCAACAACACCCACCTGGAGAGAATTATCAAGAAATCGACCCCATGATAGAAATCCAGAACCAAATCCAGACCATGAATTTGGACAACATGGATCCCGGTCTGAATTTCCCAGATCAAAAATTTCTTTAAATCCTCTTTTAACCGTCAACTCAAAAAATCTGTACTACATAAACGACGCTACAAAAAAATTCAAACTTCTTATAGATTCCGGTGCTGGAATCTCCATTTTTAAAGAAAACACTGTCAAAAATTATCGCCAAAGGTCTCCAGAAAACGTCACTATTCAAGGTATAACCGATCAAAAACTTGCTATTAAGGAATCAGCCCTCATCCCTTTTGACGAAGGCAATCCACATAAGGTTTATATTTATAACTTGGATATAGACTTTGACGGTATTTTAGGCCTAGATTTTTTAGAACATTATGAATGCGTAATCGATATTAAATCTAAGCAACTTATTACAAATTTTAAAACAATCCCTTTATTTAAAGTTGACGATATTCAGAATAAAAATAAATTCACAGAAAATGTGTCGTGCAATAAAATTTCAATAGAAGCCCGTACAGAAAGAATTTTTAAATTAAAATGCGACCTTTCCAATACCGACGCTTTACTTATCGCGCAAGAAAAAGAAAAAGTTAGACTCCCGAATGCTCTAGTCAAAATAAACGCACATGGCGAATTTTACACATCTGTTATTAATGCCAACGCGATACCAAAAGAAATTGACTTTTCGGAGTTAACGCTAGAACCGGTAGATGACACTGCCGAACCATTCTATAATCTTAACACCGTGAACAAGGAAAAAAATGAATGTCAGCATGACAGAATATCCTTTATTAAAAATCAGCTAAGAACCGAACACCTCAACGAGGAGGAAAAAGAACTAATTACCAATTTGTGTTCAGATTTTGCGGACATTTTTTATCTCGAGGGAGACACTCTGACGTTTACCAACGAAATAAAACATTCGATAGAAACGAATGGCGCTCGTCCTGTCTTTACCAAATCCTATAGGTATCCTCAAATTCATAAAGAGGAAGTGAAAACTCAAATAAATAAAATGTTACACGAAGGTATCATCCAACCCTCCGTCTCACCGTGGTCATCGCCAGTTTGGGTGGTTCCCAAAAAACTGGATGCTTCTGGAAAGCAGAAATGGCGCGTTGTAATCGACTACCGTAAGCTAAACGAGCTGACTGTAGATGATAAATACCCCTTGCCTAACATTTCTGACCTTCTGGATCAGCTAGGAAAGTGCCAATACTTCACAACCCTAGATCTCGCCTCTGGATTCCACCAGATAGAGATTGAACCCAGAGATATTGCCAAAACAGCCTTCTCTGTTGAAAATGGCCATTATGAATTCGTCCGAATGCCTTTCGGCTTAAAGAACGCCCCGTCCACATTCCAGCGTGTCATGGACAATATCCTTCTAGGAATTCAAAATGAGCGTTGCCTAGTATACATGGACGACATAATAATTTATTCTCCAACTATCCATGAACACATTTCTCGTCTTACTGAGGTATTTAAACGCCTTCGGAAAGCAAATCTCAAAATTCAACCTGACAAATGTGAGTTTCTGAGAAAGGAAGTCGCCTATCTTGGACATCTCATCACTCAAGACGGCGTTAAGCCAAATCCCGCCAAAGTTGATTGCATTCTCAACTTTCCTGAACCAAAAAACTCCAAAAATATCCAGTCTTTCCTAGGACTAGCAGGCTACTACCGCCGATTTATCCCAAATTTTGCCAAGATTTCAAAACCTCTGACGAAGTTATTGAAAAAAGACACCCCTTTCACTTTCGACTCAGATTGTAAATCATCTTTCAATGAGTTAAAACAAGCCCTTGTTTCTAACCCCATTCTAGTCTATCCAAATTTCGAGGAACCCTTCCTGTTAACCACAGACGCAAGCGCATTTGCTATTGGTGCCGTACTTTCACAAGGCCCAGTTGGAAGAGATCTTCCCATTGCATACGCTTCCCGAACCCTGTGTAACGCGGAAACAAAATATTCGACCATAGAACGCGAATTACTTGCCATTGTTTGGGCCGTAAAACACTTCCGTCCCTATCTTTTCGGCAGAAAATTCACTCTTATTACGGACCATCGCCCGTTAACATGGTTATTTTCCATTAAAGATCCAGGAAGTCGTCTAGCAAGATGGCGTCTAAAACTGGAAGAGTACGACTATAAGATAGAGTACAAACCCGGGAAAATAAATAAAAACGCTGACGCACTCTCGCGAATAAAGATAAACTGCTTCCAACAGTGTGCAAAATTTCAGTCTAAAGTTCACGTCTCTAATGAAGACGATAAAAATAGGCCCTCCACTAGCGGTTTACAAAGAAATTCCGACAACGAAGACGAAGACAGCGAAAACGAAACAGACCTCGACAAAATCAAAGAAGAATACAATACTTTTGTCCATCTCTATAAAACAAAATCAATTATCGATTACTCAAAATTTGAGATTACTAACTCTCAACTTCTGGACAAGTCCCACAAAAACATAGTTACCTTCTTTTGGCAAAATAAAATGGAAGATCTCCATTACAAAATTATTGACGATATTTTCGAAGAACATCCCGAGTTTCTCCCCAACCAAATAAACATCCTGTCAAGCAAAACGGTCAAAGATAGGAAATACCTTATCATTCCCTTACGGTTTGACCCCAGCAACGTGGTATCTCATTTATTTTACATTTTATACAAATGCCAAAACGAATTTGATATCGCAAAAACCTACTGTGTAGAAAACAACCTAAATTTACCTATCTTAGAAATTTTTTCATTTATCTTTGACGAATGTGACAGGCCATTTTTGCCACATTGTCTGGGTATGTGTTTACTAATTATACTAATTAATTTTATTCACGATTACCTGTTTAGTTTTACTTAATAATTTACCTTGATTCTGAACTTCGCTCTTACACTGGGTAGGCTCGCTTTGCCCTGTGTTCCAGGTTACTCCCTGCCCATCTTGTTTGCCTTCTTTCTTGTCCAAGTCAGCTTGACATCAGCTTGTCCATCTTTCGTAGCTGGTGGGTTGGTTTAACATCTCTCTTTTGTTGAGCCCTGAACTTTGTTTTTTTGCCTTGCTTGGAGTCCTCTCTGTGTATAGACAAGTCGCCCTTAGTCTATTTATAATAGCATATTTTTAGAGAATAAATTTTAAAAGACTACCTACATTTTGAATGAGATTTAATCCCGGTGTTTTCCACTGTCCTGGATTTCTGAATCTAGAGTT
The DNA here is from genome assembly GCA_963971165.1 of Philopedon plagiatum. Taxonomy (NCBI): domain Eukaryota; kingdom Metazoa; phylum Arthropoda; class Insecta; order Coleoptera; family Curculionidae; genus Philopedon; species Philopedon plagiatum. Next base: position 67,897,855 of record OZ020192.1, on the reverse strand, counting down.
CCCTATTAATTAAAGTCCGAGATTTCCTTCTCTTTTCCTTTCCAAGATCTTTTTTTTTTGAATTTTGTAAACATTTAATTGAGTTGTATGTTGAAGGTTAAGAATGGGGTGTGTGGGTTTTCGTCGGACGGAACTTTAAGGCGTGTAGAGATGGTGCATCGGGGTGGGAACCGACTGACCTGTTCGCATACACGAACAGTCCCAAAGCGCTTTTGGAAACCGTCGATTTACGAACACGGCTGGTGCAGTAGCATTTTCGAGTGTGGGAAGGTTGGAATTTTGTAGCACTACATCATCGTCTTCCTTTCTGTAGTTTCGACATTCGGGGTTTCAGCTGTTAGTATTTGGATGCATCGTACTGAAATAGTGCGTCTCGATCAGTACCGGCGTAGGTACCTATAACGGTCAGTATTTCCGTAACTTTATTGTTTCACGCAAGAGGCCTCTGTATGATTTCGGTACCCTTGTTTGGTGGCGCGGCGACAATTACAGTTCTAAGTTTCTGTGTCTTTTTTGCGTTTGTTACTCAGTATGGGGTTTAAGACTTGTGCAATTCTGCCTTCGTGGTCATTTGAGGGAGCAGCTTCTGGTCCATGCTTGGTTTTGGTTTGGATTTCGTAGTTCTTGCCGGTATGCCGTGGCGCCATCTTTAGACTATCAATTACTGTCATTCCGGTCAGTGTAGTTGCTTTCGCCCCGATCATCTTCCGTGTTCTGTGGGTCCTTTTTGGCGCTGGCGCAAATATTAATGTAAGAACCATTTTGTTCGGAAGGGCGGTCCACTGTCGGGCATTTCCACTTTGGTTTTCAACGAAGATAGCAGTATCGCGGTGTCGGTTTCAGCCATTTTGAAGGCACAAGTTTATGGATTAAGTTCCGGGACTGCGATTAAAAATTCATCTGAATTATTGCTTACTGGGCAAGATTTTATCTGCAACTTCGTTCGATAACATCATATCAGGTGAGCTAGTTTTTTATATAGATGGTTTTTTGCTAGTCTGCCACGTGCATGGTAAAATTTTTCAATTACTAAGGATTCCTTTCTTTATTTCTATCAAGCCACGAACATCGGCAACGGTTTGGAGGTCCAAACCCTGTGGTAACCTTGCTGTGTGGTGCCCTTTTGCTGCCTGTGGAAGTTGGAATTCGAACCCTCGTTGTTAGGAGGTGAGTTAGACCTTGAAGTTTTTTTGCTCCGTGTTTCTCAGGTACTTATCAATCGCCAATTTAAGCCCATAAAATTATAATTTAAAATTTTAACGAACCATAATTATCGTTCTGCTTTACGGTACTATGTTTTAAGTAAGACTCTAGTTTTCTCGGGTGGTTCTTATTGCTACACCATATTTTGAGTTATAGTAGTCAAGCCTTCAATTTCTTAAATATTAATATCACTTTAACTAATTTGCAATTAACCTTTTGAGTCTTGATTGTTGGCTGTAAAGCTTGCTCGTACAATCTATAAGTTATGTTAAGGGCTCTTTATACCAGCTTACGGGCCTGGGTTTATTTGAATTAAAATAGTCGGTCACCTGCGTAGAATGTAGATTGTTTTTATCAAGTTTCTTTTATCGGCTTTATGCTGTCGCAAATCATTTGCAGTGGGTTGCTATCTGTAGCGCTAAGTTTCAAACCGTAATTTATGTAGATATAAAGGAGTTGGTGGTACTGGTACTGTGTCAGTATGGTTGGTTATCGTAAACGCCAAGTTGAAAATTAAGCTTTATAGTAAGTGTTTTTTTTTATACTAATTTCTTTGTTATTATTAAGGTTCGGTCGCCAGGTTGTCAAGAATACCACCAAATCCTTTATTTTCCTGTTTTTTTTTATAAGCTAAGACGTGTACGGGCTTGAGGTATTACGGGTTTTATTTCTAGGAAGCTGGAAAATTTAAATTTATTTTTGCGTTTGTTTATAACGGGGGGGTTATATAATAATATTTTTGTTTTCAGAGGTTCATTAACCTATTATTTTATTTTAAATTTGCCATTTGGCAAATATTTTGGTGTGCTTAGAAACTTATGCTCGTACACGTTTTACAACCTTTCTATTATATCGTATTGTTTGCTTCTGGGAACGTAAGGTAGTTACGTAGATGCTTTGTATATATATATGCTTATACTTTTGGTATCTCGTATTATTCGCTTGTGATTTAAGCTTTGTGTCTTTATTTATTTATTAATTTATTCATTTACGGTCATAAACACAAAAGATTTTCATTGTTTATATTCGAACGGTTTCTCCCTATACAGGGTGCTTTCTCTTAATTTAGATGATTAAAATTTTTGTGAAGTCAATTATTATTCTTGTGTTATCTTACATTGATCCACTTTATTTACATGAGTAGTGTTAACGCTTAGCTTTTGAGTCAAGCTACTATAGGGGTTTGAGGTTTTAATTATTTTACCTTTTTTGGCTCTTTTACTTTGAATATTACTTAAACGTTTTAAGTCAAGCTAACTGGGGTTTCATTTTTAGTTATTTTTACTGTCTTCGCTCAAGCCTTTTGCTTTGTTTATACCTGTAATCTTGCCTGAACTTGTAATTTAGTTATCAATTATTTTTGCTTTTGTTGTACTTTTGCTATTTTTATTGGTAATGTAAGATAACATAATATAGTGTTAAACTGGTCATTTAGTGAACACTTAGTTTTTGTAAATATTAACGTTTATCCGTAAAGTAAATGAACTTTAAAATTTAGTTATCGATGCCCTTTAGGTAATAATAATTTATTTTGTTTATTGACATAACCTTTTTGTTTAATATTATCCTAAGCTTGCTTAAATTTTGCAAGTGGGTTTTAATCATTGCTTTCTCTTTTTAGTAACCTTTTTTTTTGATATTAACGTAGCTTCTTATTTTTAAATATTTTTCTACTTACCTAAATTTTGCATTTGATTTCAAGCCACCGTCTTTCTCTTTTATTATTGACACTTTATTTAATATTCTTAAATTTTGCGGTTTAATTCCAGTAAATTGTTTCTCTCCAAATATTAACTTTTTTATTAACGTAACTTCAAATATATTTTTTATTATTATTGATTACATTTGAATCACTGAAATTACTGGGAATTGTTTTATTCCTAGGGTCTTCCGTGGGGGCTACAAAGCATCCCTATCTTTTATTGCTGGGTGCAAAGAAGCCTCCCTATCGTCTCCAGTAGGGGCTAAGGAGCCAGCTTACTTTTATGTTTCTGAGGACAGACTTCCTCAGGAAGGTTTTTATTTTCGGTAGAATTTATGTAATTTGCGGGGCAAAATCGCCCAATTTTTTTTTTTTTTTTTTTTTGATTTTGTGTATAAACACTATTTTGGCGGGGGCAAAATCGCCCAAAATTTCCAATTTATTGGTGTAAACACCTGTAACACTTTTTTTCCTGTAAATATATGTACAGTGTTAAATGTATTCCGTTTTTCTTTTATCCAGCTCACTGCGCCCTATGTTTTAATTTTTTATTATTATTATGAATAGCGGGTTTGTTGTGTGAGAAGCAGGTCCCTAAACCATCTAGGCGACTTCCAGTTTACGTCGGTGTAAAAAACTGGTGGCGTCCAATTGAACCTACCCGGCTAACTGAGCCAAGGGCTAATTTGCAACGCGCTCTACTACACCTGCTTCCCTCAGAACACCCTGTTGTTCCTGTGTTTTCCTCTAGAGTACCTTTAAGAGTTATTTTAATGTTTTCAAGTTAAGCGGTAAGTACTTGGTCAATGATACTCATCATAGTATCTTTGACGGTTTTAAATCAAACACTTTTTATTGAACAAAGTGCGTCGCAAATTTTTGGCGCCCAACGTGGGGCATATTTAAAAAAATTACCGCTTTTTTTTCCTAATTTTACTCTTGTGCGTCTAGTGAGCTGGATGGAACTTTGAAAATTTCCATCAATTTTAACTCTAACTGTACTAGCCCTGTATTACTGCATTTGATTTTGGCGATTTATTATCGATTTTATTTTGCTTATTACGTAACTTTGATTTTCTTTGATTTGGCGATTTATTACCGATTTTAATTTACTTGTTTGCGTAACTTTGATTGTCTTTGAATTTGTGGTATATTACCGATTTTATTTTGCGTATTACGTAACTTTGATTGTCCTTGAATTTGTGGTTTATTACCGATTTTATTTTACCTATTACGTAACTTTGATTTTTTTGATATTGCGATTTCTTATCGATTTTATTTTATTCATTCACGTGACTTTGATTATCTTTGCGTACTGAATTATGATTGCTGGTTTACTTGATTTACCTTTTTATTATTTCTTGCTATTTTCGCTGATTTAATTACCTTTATTTGCTATATTTGACTACACTATTGGTGTAGTTTTGCTAAATTTATTCGATTTACGCGATTGTACCTAGATTTGACTTTTTACGTTGACTTTTGAGTTGCTATTGTTTTGTTCACTCCAAAATGGATTATAATATGCAGGTTAATCATCTTAGGAAAGAAATGCTAATTTATGAACTTACGATTCGTGGAGTACCGGCTAGTTATGCCAATACGGTAAAAGAACTTCTAGTAGCGTTACGTCCAATTTTAGAAATGGAAAGGAAGGGTAAAGTTTTTGCTCGTCTGGCCTATACTTGTGTTTTTGTCGATGAATGTAACTATATAACTAGAACCTTGCATAATATTGATAGCGCGATTAAAAATGTCACCGGTGAATCCGCTAAAGAAAAATTTGAACGTTTACAATCTCAACTTGTTCACTTATTTACCCGCGTTCATCGTATTCCGGTTGCGAACCTTAGTGCCGCGGAATCGCAAACCCGTTCTGACTTGTTGCTCAAAATTTTAGGCAAATTAAACTGTTTGGACAGTCTCTTAAGACAAGATCCGAATTTAAGCACCTTGCTCGCTCGAGTTCATGCGGACGGTTCGGATTCGGATGCGTCGGATTCGGATGCGTCGAGAAATAGCAATGCGTCCAACAGTCGCTTGCGTCACACACGCTCGTCGCCCAAAGTCACTCCAACCGTGGTTAGTCCCAATGTAACAGCTGCTGCCGCTTCCGTTTGCCATCATTCGTGTAGCAAAGCGCATCGTGTTGAAAAGTGGGGTATTAAATTTACCGGCGAGGCTGGACAGATGTCCGTGCATAATTTCTTGGAGCGAGTTTCGGAACTACGCGAAGCTCGAGGTTTTTCTGAAAGTGAACTATTTGTATCTGCTATCGATTTATTTACTGGTAAAGCATTGAAGTGGTTTCGCGCTAATCGTCATCGATTTTCGGACTGGTCTAGTTTGTCTGACCTTCTCTGTAAACATTTCGAACCGCCAGACTATCGTCATCGGTTATTTAAGGAAATTCTAGATAGGACTCAGGATTCGACTGAGAATATCGTCGACTACCTTTCTAATATGAGTGCGTTGTTTAGAAGACATGGCTCCATCTCAGAGGACGTTCAACTTGACATCATTATACGCAACTTGTCACCTTTTTATACTACCCAACTTCCGGTAGTCAGCAAGTTAGAAGAATTAGAAGGAGAATGTCTCAAGTTGGAGTTAAAGAAATATCGCGCCGAGAACTATGTACCACCTCCTAGAAAAAGTTATAATTTTGTAGAGCCAGACTTTGCGTTCATTGCTGCTGAAACATCAGGCTTCAAAGATGATGAAGAGTTGCCAATCGTTGACGTGGTGACCGAATCATCTCCGGCACCATCAACTTCTCGAGACGTGAGACAGTTACCCAGAGAGACACGTCCACCATCTCTAAAAATCTCTAGATCAATCTTGTGCTGGAACTGTAATAAGCCAGGTCATCGAAATAGCCAGTGCACTGAACAGCGCAGAATCCATTGTTACCGCTGTGGTGCACCAAGTGTGACCAGTAAAAACTGCCCTAAGTGTTCGCCGCCAGAGAAACGATTCTCAGAAGAGCCGATACGTCGCGAGACTGCTCCCCTTATTCTCACTTCACCGACCAACAACTTTCCTTCCGATAAAAACGCTGCCATTAACAACAACTCTGTTCCTAACGAAAACCTTTTACCGACCAACAACATTCTTTCCGACGAAAACCTTTTACCGAGCAACATCTTTCGTTCTAACAAAAACCATTCACCCCCTAACAATTCTGCCCCCAACAAAAATCTTTCGCCAACCAACAACTTTCTTTCTGATGAAAACCTTTCGTCGACCAATAACTCTCTTTCCAGCAAAAATCATTCACATGCTAATAACCCTTTTCCAAATAAAAAACTATTAGATCCTATCATAGCTCATGCGCATGGCGACCAGCGCCCCTATTTAGAAATTTCGATTTTAGGTTACAAAATATTAGGCTTATTAGATTCTGGAGCATCACGCACTATTGTAGGTCAACCCGGTTTCCGAATTTTGGAAAGTCTGGGATTAAAACTTATTAGGCAACAGACTGATTGTACTGTCGCGAATGGCCAAACTTGCTCCAGTTTGGGCTATTTTCAGGCTCCTGTAACTTTATTAAATAAAACTCGGGTGATAGATATTTTAGTCCTTCCCGAACTGTCCCACCAATTAATATTAGGCATTGACTTTTGGAGAACCATGGAAGTGATCCCCGACTTGAAGCAGGACGTCTGGCATTTTTCCACTGATGATCAACCTACGGAAATTTGTAGCGTGATAGATGGCAACTCTTTATCTGAAACCGACCGAGCGTGTTTAAATGCACTAGTTAAGGAGAAAATATCGGAAATGGGTACTGGTCTGGGCTGCTGCAAGGTAGCAGAACACGTCATTGAGCTTGAACCCGGCGTTAGACCAATTAAACAGCGTTACTACCCAGTTTCTCCATACAAGCAAAGGATTATGGACGAGGAAATCGACGAGATGTTGAAACTTGGCGTGATTGAACCTTCTAAAAGTCCTTGGTCCAGTCCAGTGTGTTTGGTACGCAAGAAAGATGACAGCTATAGGTTTTGCATAGATTTTAGAAAGCTTAATACAAAAACTAAGAAAGACGCATATCCTATACCTTATATCTCCGCCATTTTGGATCGCCTCAGAGACGCCCGCTACATTAGCTCCATCGACATAAAATCAGCGTTCTGGCAGGTACCTCTTAGTGAGTCCTCACGTGAATTAACTGCTTTCACTGTTCCAGGTAGGAATCTTTATCATTTTCTGCGCATGCCCTTCGGCTTGACCAATGCGCCAGCCACCTGGCAACGTATAGTGGACCGTGTATTAGGCGTTGATTTGGAAAATCACGTGATGGTGTATCTTGATGATATAATTATCATCTCCAGAACCTTTCCTGAACACCTCAGAATTCTGGGCCTAGTTTTTGACCGTTTGAAAGGTGCAGGACTCATAGTTTCCGAGGAGAAATGTCACTTTTGTAAGCCTGAATTACGATACCTGGGCTACATCGTAGACGCCCAAGGTTTAAGACCTGATCCTGAGAAAGTGCAGGCCATTGTGAATATAGCACCTCCACGAAATATCACCGAAATTCGACGTTTTATTGGCACCGCTTCTTGGTACCGGCGTTTTGTGCCGAACTTTTCAGCTATTATAGCCCCAATTACTCGGCTTACCAGGAAAAATGTCAAATGGGAATGGACTTCCGAGTGCCATCAGTCATTCAACTCGATTAAAGAAGCTCTTATCACAGCTCCTGTGCTTACATGTCCAGATTTCAACCGCACATTTACTTTGCAGACTGATGCGTCATTTTATGGCTTAGGAGCAGTTCTGACTCAGCAATTTGATGACGGAGAAAAGGTTATTTCCTATCTTTCACGTTCTCTCACCAAACAAGAGATGAAATTAACCGTCACAGAAAAAGAGTGCCTTGCAGTAATTTGGAGTGTGGAAAAGCTTCGTCACTATCTGGAGGGTGTACACTTTAAAGTCATAACCGATCACCATTCTTTGTTATGGCTTCATAATCTAAAAGATCCACAAGGACGTCTCGCTCGATGGGCTCTCCGTTTACAACCTTACGACCTTGAATTGATCCACCGTAAAGGCCGAGATCACGTCGTGCCAGATTTTCTTTCTAGGTCAGTGCCAGTGACTACTGATTCTGTCGCAGCCGTTGACGAACCACCGTCATCATTTTCTGACACCTCAGACAAATGGTACAAAGGCATGATGCAGAAACTAGAAGAACGTCCTGATAAATATCCTTGCTGGCGAGTCGAGAATGGCAATCTCTTTAAATATGTCAAGACAAACAATCCAAGTTTTCCAGATCATTCCACTTACTGGAAAATAGTAGTACCAAAGGATAAACGAAAAGAGATATTCCTTCGATGCCATGATAATCCAGCAGCAGGGCACGTGGGTGTTTTTAAGACATTTTGGAAAGTCGCCGAGAGATATTATTGGCCGAAAATGAGATCTGACGTTGCTAGTTATGTCCGTGCTTGTAGAACTTGTGCTCAGAACAAAGTAGAGCAGAAACGTCCAGCTGGTCTAATGGGTAACCGCCCAGACATAAAAGAGCCTTGGCAAGCCATCAGCCTAGACTACATAGGTCCTTTACCTCGTTCTAAACAGGGTAACACTCATATTTTGGTGGTCACCGATTATTTTAGCAAGTACGTCGTGTTATTCCCGTGTCGATCGGCAACAGCAAAATCGTTGGTAAAGTGTGTCGAAGACGGCATCTTCTTAGTTTACGGAGCTCCTCAATTCTTAACGTGCGACAACGGAACTCAAATGAAATCCAAAGAATTTCAAGCCCTTTGCGATAAATATAAGGTTAGAATATTTTACACTGCCAATTATTATCCTAGAGCAGATCATACTGAACGCGTTAATAGAGTTATTAAAACGATGTTGCGCTCTTACGTTCAACAAAATAACCATCGAACTTGGGAAGATAATTTAACTGCTATCGGTTGCGCCATTCGCACTTCGCGACACGAAACTACGGGCTTCACCCCATACTGCGTTAATTTTGGCAGGGAACACAAGCTATTCGGTTCGGACTATGCTGAGGGTGTTCCTCAAGTAGAAACTGAGCGTCAAAATTACATTCGGGAACGAATAGAAGCTTTCAAACAATTATTTAGAAAAGTTCACACTAAAATCGAAGCTTCTCGTGTTAAAAATCGACATAACTATAATTTGCGCCGACGCCCAGTAAGCTTTGTTCCTGGTCAAGAAGTCTGGCGTAAGAATAAAAGTATATCCGATGCAGCGAAGTATTATAGCGCAAAGTTGGCTCCGGAATTTGTAGGTCCGTTCAAGATCGTAGAAAAGACCGGCACGTGTACTTATGAGCTTGAAGATGAACACGGTGTTAGTAAGGGCATTTGGCATGTACAAGACCTTAAACCGGTATATGCCGAAACTGCATTTGGTGGTCCGTAGGAGTGAATAAATTGTTAGGCAACTCAAAGTCATTATTTACTTTATTACATTCCGTTGATTTTACTGTCATTAATTTAATATTACGTTTTACGTGTCATTTTGCTTCAATTTATTTATCAATCTATTGATTTCTGAATTTATTAACTTTCGAGTCCATAGCTTCAATTTGGTTAATTACATTTAATTTTTTTTTTTTCTTCTTCTTTCGGTAATAATGGCTTTAGTGAGTTTTCTTTTATCGTTGCGTTAATTTTGACTTTTGGCCCAGTTTAAATTCTTGTTTTTTTTTACTTTCCTTGCTCAGTCGTGAGCAATTTTCATGCTCTGCAGTGTGGGCGTGATTGTGTTTGGATCCATCTGGGCGCGAGACTTGATGGATTTGGACACTGTCACTTAGAATAGCGCTGCACTGGGTTTACTAGGTGGGGTAGGAGTCCCCTGAAAGCCGTGGCAAGGTAAGCCTTCAGCTGCCTTGCTTCTATTGTTTGTAGTAGGTAAGCCCTCAGCTGCCTTACTACTTTCGCTTGCCAACACCGCCTTACGCCTCGTTATCTTTTATCTGTCATTACCTGATTATCTTTACCTTATCGTCATTTGGTTTATAGTATAGTAACGTATAGTAACGTTTATGGTCATTTACTGTAGCTTACCTTTTTGCGTTTATCAGTCTCACGCAGATACCCATCTCGGCGCGAGACGAGATGGGGGTCGGTGTGTCACATGGTAATTTAAGTTTGATTACTTGGTTAGAAGGCGGTGATTAATTAATTTTGGACCTAATTTTCTTTATCGTTTTTTTTATCTGCATTCACTATTAAGGGTTTTTTTTTACTAAAGACTAGGGCCAAAAGTCTTTATTTATTATCTTAATTGGACCTTTTTTTTACCTTGATTTGACGTATTTACCTTGATGTGACCTTTTACTTTGATTTGGCTTAATTTTCTCTACCTTGACGTGATTTTATTATTATTCCCTACTTGTGTCTGGAAATTTCGGTTATTTGAACTAGTATGTGTTTCTGCGTATGACTTTGTCTTTCTTTTGGGGATTTAGAGTAGAAACACAATTTTCTTTCTCTTCTTTTGCTGATTTTGTGAAGTTGAGAATACCACTTATGGTGGGATTCACTGCTAGTTGTTGGCAAGTAACCCAATTTTCTTTATCTCGATTTGCGAACCTTTAGTTTGATTTACTTGTTTCATTTACTTTTGGTTGATTACCTTTTTTATATATTTGCGATAATTTACTTACCTTTGCGATAATTTGTTTTCCTTTGCGATAATTTGCTTACCTTTGCGATAATTTTCTTACCTTTGCGATAATTTGCTTACCTTTCGTTAATTTACTTATCTTTGCGTTTATTTGCTTACCTTTGCGTGATTTCGATTACCTTTGCGTTCATTCCGTTACCTTTTTTTCATTCCTTGATTTACTTACCTTATCGTGATTGGCCTTTGATTGGCTTTAATTTACTTTAATACCTTTGGTATTTTATTTATTTGGATTTGTTTTGTAGGTCTAGGTTTTGGTAGGACTATATGTTAGTCTCCGGCCATCTCAGTTTAACTGGTTTTGCGCCTAGGTCCTTATTGATATATTTCGTCTATTCACCTTTTAGACGAAATAAAACTATCCCGATTGCGACTTTACTTTATCTTGACTTTATATCGATTTAGACATTTGTCCCTATCTCGTTTTACAGGCTGCACGGTGTTGGGTGCTACCGGATGTCGCTTCGACGCTCTTTGTTAGATCATGGATCCTTCGGAGAGCAGACCGACTGGAAGGGCTGTTCAGGGGGGGCGGAAGTCTGACCCCTGGGGTAACAGTTTGCCCATCGAACTTGTTCGGCGGGCCAGGGGAGGACCAAGCTACTTTGTTCGGCCTGAGCTCAAGTCGGCCTATTAGGTTGCGACAGGCCGGTGGCAGTGCCACCGCTCAGAACACCCTGATTAATTTTTTTTGTTGTATACAGGGACCGATGTGCTTCCCGTTTGGTGCATCTTTTAGCTTGGTGGGTGCTACAATCCACTCCCTTTTGTATGGTGGATCATCTGGGCTATCCCTCTTTTCTTCTCATTTTACTTATGTTGTATTATATTTATCTTTTCCTTTTTAGTTGTCCACCCTTTGGTTGGTTTGACGCATGTCACTTGGTGATTTAATTCGGGACGATTCTACGGTGTGAGGCTAGTAAACGAGGTCCCCCACAGTATTTTTGGGTGTTACGCAATGCTAGCTCCCTTACCAACTTAGGGTTTACGTTCCACACCGAATCTTCCTGGAGAAGGTCACTGGGTGACTAGTGGCAAAGGGACCAAAGATTTCTTTGAGTATTTAGTTATTTTAAGATTGAGTTATCAGTCTTGTTAGTTAGTATTAGTTATATGGTACTACCTTGGGTTCCCACGTATCTTCACTTATGTTTTTTTTTATTGGCGCCAGCATAGCGCAGGTAATTTATTTTCTTTTTCGATTTTCTTGTATCTACAGAGAGCCTCTGATCCTTATCGTCGGTTAATTTTCATTGGAAAATTTCCCTCCTTTCGTAGGAGAGGGGGAGTTGTGACAGGCCATTTTTGCCACATTGTCTGGGTATGTGTTTACTAATTATACTAATTAATTTTATTCACGATTACCTGTTTAGTTTTACTTAATAATTTACCTTGATTCTGAACTTCGCTCTTACACTGGGTAGGCTCGCTTTGCCCTGTGTTCCAGGTTACTCCCTGCCCATCTTGTTTGCCTTCTTTCTTGTCCAAGTCAGCTTGACATCAGCTTGTCCATCTTTCGTAGCTGGTGGGTTGGTTTAACATCTCTCTTTTGTTGAGCCCTGAACTTTGTTTTTTTGCCTTGCTTGGAGTCCTCTCTGTGTATAGACAAGTCGCCCTTAGTCTATTTATAATAGCATATTTTTAGAGAATAAATTTTAAAAGACTACCTACATTTTGAATGAGATTTAATCCCGGTGTTTTCCACTGTCCTGGATTTCTGAATCTAGAGTTCCCTATTAATTAAAGTCCGAGATTTCCTTCTCTTTTCCTTTCCAAGATCTTTTTTTTTTGAATTTTGTAAACATTTAATTGAGTTGTATGTTGAAGGTTAAGAATGGGGTGTGTGGGTTTTCGTCGGACGGAACTTTAAGGCGTGTAGAGATGGTGCATCGGGGTGGGAACCGACTGACCTGTTCGCATACACGAACAGTCCCAAAGCGCTTTTGGAAACCGTCGATTTACGAACACGGCTGGTGCAGTAGCATTTTCGAGTGTGGGAAGGTTGGAATTTTGTAGCACTACATCATCGTCTTCCTTTCTGTAGTTTCGACATTCGGGGTTTCAGCTGTTAGTATTTGGATGCATCGTACTGAAATAGTGCGTCTCGATCAGTACCGGCGTAGGTACCTATAACGGTCAGTATTTCCGTAACTTTATTGTTTCACGCAAGAGGCCTCTGTATGATTTCGGTACCCTTGTTTGGTGGCGCGGCGACAATTACAGTTCTAAGTTTCTGTGTCTTTTTTGCGTTTGTTACTCAGTATGGGGTTTAAGACTTGTGCAATTCTGCCTTCGTGGTCATTTGAGGGAGCAGCTTCTGGTCCATGCTTGGTTTTGGTTTGGATTTCGTAGTTCTTGCCGGTATGCCGTGGCGCCATCTTTAGACTATCAATTACTGTCATTCCGGTCAGTGTAGTTGCTTTCGCCCCGATCATCTTCCGTGTTCTGTGGGTCCTTTTTGGCGCTGGCGCAAATATTAATGTAAGAACCATTTTGTTCGGAAGGGCGGTCCACTGTCGGGCATTTCCACTTTGGTTTTCAACGAAGATAGCAGTATCGCGGTGTCGGTTTCAGCCATTTTGAAGGCACAAGTTTATGGATTAAGTTCCGGGACTGCGATTAAAAATTCATCTGAATTATTGCTTACTGGGCAAGATTTTATCTGCAACTTCGTTCGATAACATCATATCAGGTGAGCTAGTTTTTTATATAGATGGTTTTTTGCTAGTCTGCCACGTGCATGGTAAAATTTTTCAATTACTAAGGATTCCTTTCTTTATTTCTATCAAGCCACGAACATCGGCAACGGTTTGGAGGTCCAAACCCTGTGGTAACCTTGCTGTGTGGTGCCCTTTTGCTGCCTGTGGAAGTTGGAATTCGAACCCTCGTTGTTAGGAGGTGAGTTAGACCTTGAAGTTTTTTTGCTCCGTGTTTCTCAGGTACTTATCAATCGCCAATTTAAGCCCATAAAATTATAATTTAAAATTTTAACGAACCATAATTATCGTTCTGCTTTACGGTACTATGTTTTAAGTAAGACTCTAGTTTTCTCGGGTGGTTCTTATTGCTACACCATATTTTGAGTTATAGTAGTCAAGCCTTCAATTTCTTAAATATTAATATCACTTTAACTAATTTGCAATTAACCTTTTGAGTCTTGATTGTTGGCTGTAAAGCTTGCTCGTACAATCTATAAGTTATGTTAAGGGCTCTTTATACCAGCTTACGGGCCTGGGTTTATTTGAATTAAAATAGTCGGTCACCTGCGTAGAATGTAGATTGTTTTTATCAAGTTTCTTTTATCGGCTTTATGCTGTCGCAAATCATTTGCAGTGGGTTGCTATCTGTAGCGCTAAGTTTCAAACCGTAATTTATGTAGATATAAAGGAGTTGGTGGTACTGGTACTGTGTCAGTATGGTTGGTTATCGTAAACGCCAAGTTGAAAATTAAGCTTTATAGTAAGTGTTTTTTTTTATACTAATTTCTTTGTTATTATTAAGGTTCGGTCGCCAGGTTGTCAAGAATACCACCAAATCCTTTATTTTCCTGTTTTTTTTTATAAGCTAAGACGTGTACGGGCTTGAGGTATTACGGGTTTTATTTCTAGGAAGCTGGAAAATTTAAATTTATTTTTGCGTTTGTTTATAACGGGGGGGGTTATATAATAATATTTTTGTTTTCAGAGGTTCATTAACCTATTATTTTATTTTAAATTTGCCATTTGGCAAATATTTTGGTGTGCTTAGAAACTTATGCTCGTACACGTTTTACAACCTTTCTATTATATCGTATTGTTTGCTTCTGGGAACGTAAGGTAGTTACGTAGATGCTTTGTATATATATATATGCTTATACTTTTGGTATCTCGTATTATTCGCTTGTGATTTAAGCTTTGTGTCTTTATTTATTTATTAATTTATTCATTTACGGTCATAAACACAAAAGTTACACACTAATTAAATTTAAATTTGTGATAGAGGTACATTAGCGGTATATTTTGCTTTTAATTTAATATTTGTGCTTTTATAAATGTACATAAACGGTGTGTATTTTCATTGTTTATATTCGAACGGTTTCTCCCTATACAGGGTGCTTTCTCTTAATTTAGATGATTAAAATTTTTGTGAAGTCAATTATTATTCTTGTGTTATCTTACATTGATCCACTTTATTTACATGAGTAGTGTTAACGCTTAGCTTTTGAGTCAAGCTACTATAGGGGTTTGAGGTTTTAATTATTTTACCTTTTTTGGCTCTTTTACTTTGAATATTACTTAAACGTTTTAAGTCAAGCTAACTGGGGTTTCATTTTTAGTTATTTTTACTGTCTTCGCTCAAGCCTTTTGCTTTGTTTATACCTGTAATCTTGCCTGAACTTGTAATTTAGTTATCAATTATTTTTGCTTTTGTTGTACTTTTGCTATTTTTATTGGTAATGTAAGATAACATAATATAGTGTTAAACTGGTCATTTAGTGAACACTTAGTTTTTGTAAATATTAACGTTTATCCGTAAAGTAAATGAACTTTAAAATTTAGTTATCGATGCCCTTTAGGTAATAATAATTTATTTTGTTTATTGACATAACCTTTTTGTTTAATATTATCCTAAGCTTGCTTAAATTTTGCAAGTGGGTTTTAATCATTGCTTTCTCTTTTTAGTAACCTTTTTTTTTGATATTAACGTAGCTTCTTATTTTTAAATATTTTTCTACTTACCTAAATTTTGCATTTGATTTCAAGCCACCGTCTTTCTCTTTTATTATTGACACTTTATTTAATATTCTTAAATTTTGCGGTTTAATTCCAGTAAATTGTTTCTCTCCAAATATTAACTTTTTTATTAACGTAACTTCAAATATATTTTTTATTATTATTGATTACATTTGAATCACTGAAATTACTGGGAATTGTTTTATTCCTAGGGTCTTCCGTGGGGGCTACAAAGCATCCCTATCTTTTATTGCTGGGTGCAAAGAAGCCTCCCTATCGTCTCCAGTAGGGGCTAAGGAGCCAGCTTACTTTTATGTTTCTGAGGACAGACTTCCTCAGGAAGGTTTTTATTTTCGGTAGAATTTATGTAATTTGCGGGGCAAAATCGCCCAATTTTTTTTTTTTTTTTTTTTTTTGATTTTGTGTATAAACACTATTTTGGCGGGGGCAAAATCGCCCAAAATTTCCAATTTATTGGTGTAAACACCTGTAACACTTTTTTTCCTGTAAATATATGTACAGTGTTAAATGTATTCCGTTTTTCTTTTATCCAGCTCACTGCGCCCTATGTTTTAATTTTTTATTATTATTATGAATAGCGGGTTTGTTGTGTGAGAAGCAGGTCCCTAAACCATCTAGGCGACTTCCAGTTTACGTCGGTGTAAAAAACTGGTGGCGTCCAATTGAACCTACCCGGCTAACTGAGCCAAGGGCTAATTTGCAACGCGCTCTACTACACCTGCTTCCCTCAGAACACCCTGTTGTTCCTGTGTTTTCCTCTAGAGTACCTTTAAGAGTTATTTTAATGTTTTCAAGTTAAGCGGTAAGTACTTGGTCAATGATACTCATCATAGTATCTTTGACGGTTTTAAATCAAACACTTTTTATTGAACAAAGTGCGTCGCACGAAAAAGAAATAAAACTTAAAATATGTCAAAACATTGTTGCAACACCTGACCACGATCAAATACCCATAATCTTAGACCAATACCACACGGGAAAAAATAACTTACATCGCGGAATAAATGAAACTATAAAACGCGTAAAAGAAAAATACAATTGGCCCGGTCTTACTAAAGACGTAGAGAAATTTATAAAAGCATGTGAAATTTGTCAAAAAGTCAAAATTTGTCGAAAAAACCTAACCACCCCTCTTGTAATAACGGAAACGCCAAAAACACCATTCGAAAGAATTAATATCGACATATTTGAATATCCAACGCGAAACTATGCGCTTACGATTAGGGATGAATTAACTAAATTCACTCAAGCATATCCATTAGGAGACAAAAAGGCCTCAACCGTAGTCAATACTTTATTGGTATTTTTCCAGCATTACGGTACGCCACTAAGAATCCATTGCGATCATGGCCGTGAATTTGACAATTCCCTAATGAAAGATCTCTGTGAACTTTATGACATAAAGTTAACCTTTTCTAGTGTTAACCACCCACAATCAAACGGTTCGGTAGAAAGATTTCACGCAACTCTTACCGAGATGCTAAGAGCCCATACGGCAGAAAACCCCGACGAACATCCATTCAATATTCTCCCTTACGCAGTTATTTGTTACAACAACACCAAAAATAAAACTCATGGTTTTTCACCGTACGAACTAATTTTTGGACACACGTCCAGTAGACCTCCAGAAACCCTGTATAACCAAAAAGAACTCATCTCAAAGTACATTAGAGATTTAAGTAACCGGATGGAGTACTACTATAAAATCGCGAGAATGAAAACGGAACAGCAAAAGGAAAAAGCAAAAATTAGATTCGACCGATCTGTCTCAGACAAAATTCCCGATTATAAACCCGGAGACAAAGTATACATTAAGGAATCCCAGATAAAAGATAAGGCACAAAATAAATTTAACGGTCCTTTCGAAATCTTAGAAGTTTTCAAAACATCAGCTACCGTGCAAAATCCCCAGACTCAGCAAAAATCCAAAATTAACTTTGATAGATTAAAGCCATACTACGAATAGTCTCCTTCTTTTCAGACTCTTCGGGCTGTTATCAGTCACTACATCTCAGTACACCGTAACGTCGATAAATAACACCATAGGACTCTTTTTCCATGAAGAAAGCACCATTAAAATATCAAACGATAAATGGACACTGCTTGTCTACAAAGAACTCCAGCCCATCAAAGAAGCCATTTCCAATAACGACAAAATTCTTTCTAATCTGATAAACGTCTTTCAGGCCCCCAAAATGTTAGCCTTTAAAGCCGAAATTCAAACCCATATCAGCCTCTTGAAGCAAATTGCTGACTCAGTAAACCTAAAATACAAGGAGGTTATGACGGATACGAAACATTACAATTTTCGAACAAAACGCGGCGTATTTAATGGAATAGGTACTGTTTGGAAATCAATAACCGGTAACTTAGACGCATCAGATGGCGAATATTTCAACGAGTGCATAGAAAAAGTGACTCACGACGAACGACAAATCGAAAATCTATTAAAAAATCAAATTTCGGTAACGACGTCTGTTATTAGAAACTTTAATTCAACCCTTCAGAAACTTCAAATAGACGAAGAAACCTTTAATAATGACATAGTAAAAATTCACGAAGCTATTTTTAACATTTCTGATGTTATGGTCTTTTATGAAGGTCAATTACAAATAGTAAACCTGTGTGAATCATTAATGGAAAGTTATGTATTCTTGGAAGACTCTCTTAACGATATACTAGATGCAATAACTTTTGCCCGTTTAAAAATTCTACATAGTTCAATTATCACCCCTAGAGATCTTGTAGCCTCTTTGCAGGAAATTTCTCGTTCCTTAGTAAAAAATAATTTACCACTACCCACGTATGGATCTAATATTGCGGAATACCTAGAAATTACACTATTAGAAGCATACCAATCAGACTCAAAAATAATTTTTGTTTTAAAAATTCCTCTAACTGATCATGAAACCTATACCTTGTACCATCTGTATCCAATCCCAATCTTAGATAATCGAACAGGTCTTCATCACATTCTACCTACAACTCAAAAATATATTGCGCGTGACGATGATTCATTGCTCTACATATCTTTTCAAAATCTGGATAACTGTATGCAACTAGGAACCAACACCAAGATCTGCTCTGACGTGCTTCCGTATCCCATTGATAGCGATGCCATGTGTGAAGCACAACTACTCAAACACCTCAGTAAACTGCCAAAAACCTGCCAGACTTCACTCCTTTTTGCCAAAGAGTACAATGTTCAAGAACTAAGCCAAAACTACTGGTTAATCACCGTTTCTGACCCTTTGCCTGTGACAATAAAATGTGAAAGTAAGAACGTTGTCACCAAGTTACTAAACACCAACTCCTTACTGAAGCTGCAACCAGGTTGTAACGCCTTTATTGGAAACACAAGGGTACATGCCAAATATCCCGTTGACAAGTACAAAAATGTTACTTATCAAAATCACCCGGTAATCATACCTTATGATTGCTGTAACCACCTACCCGAAAAACCACACATTCCCGAGCTAAAGCCACTGAAGCTTAACAAAATTGATGTAGACGATTTGAACATTGCCCAGCATAAGCTTAATCAGTACTCCGACGAATTGGACAGACTGATTAATGAACCCTTCGTGACCAAGCACCTCCATTGGTTCACAATACTCACCATCACATTAATTGCCGTCCTGGCTACCCTCTACGTCCTTTACAAATGTAGGCGCAGAAGACCCCGCAGAATTGGAATGGCCATCACCAACGACGACCATCCACAACCACCTCCAATGCCCAAATCCAGAGAACTAGTCCATCAGAAGCTAGGTACGCAACCTACTTCCAAAGAGAAGACCAAGTGCCCGCTCTTCTAGTGAAGCTCTGGAAGAAGAAGTTGAACTCCAAACTAATCAACATTGAAAAGCTGCTGCAAAGCACCATCTTTTTTTTTAAAGGGGGAGTTGTTATATGCGCTCTTCACCACGTGCCGTGGTTGACCTTCAGTCTCACGAGTTATTGCGGTCATATTGCAACACCTCTAAGAATGCATTGTAATCAGTATCCTCGTTTCGCAATGTTCACGAGTCGAAGGTACTGAATCAGCACTAAATTATATATAAAAACCCATGTTTGCTTTAATAGACAGTTCATACTCATTTTAGACCGTTACTATGTCCATTTGAAATTCGATATTTAAAGTAAAATAAAAAGTAATAAATTGTTTGATGTAACGAAGAAATAAAGTTTTTTAAAAATAAGTTTTGTGAAAAAGTGATTTAACATATATATATATATATATATATATATATATAAAGTATAGATTTTTTTATTACAAGTGATTTTTGAAATATCTTCGCCGTCCGGATTTTGTCCGGATTTTTATGTAGCCTTGTCCTGGTTTTTAAATTTTAGAGATGGCAACCCTAGTAGAAAGAGATACAATAGAATTGGAGTGTTGGAGCTCAGAAGTGTTGTTGTCTGCTGGTAGCTTAGGAAAAACGTCTGCGAACGCTCGGTTACACTTACGTCTTTGTCTAATGAACTAGAAAAGAAAAAGCGCGACTTATAGATTTATAAATGACTCGGAGCGACTTTAAATAAACACCTTTAGAAATAACATAACCTATAAATAATAAAACCTTTCTAACTTAAATTTATTATTATTTAGCAGAAAAATAAAATATTTTAGTGCTTTTATTACTTTTAGTAAATCTTGTGATGCTTCTAACGTATATTTTGTACAAAAATACAAGGTAAAATAAGATGTGGCCAATGTTTACAAATTGTGTTTACAGTGTCGTTTAGAATGGTTTGTTTTGGCTTCAAAGAATGTTAAATCATCCCGTATCCATTCTTAATAAATCCATGTTTTAAGGTTAGCTTTTGCTTGTCTCCAAAGCAAGTTTCGATATATCAAATTTATTTTTACTTATACAGGGTACCTCAAAAATATAATAATATAACTTGTAAAAACTCAAAATGTAAAAATTTTAAATTTTTGAGATATACAAAATAAAGTGCTCTATACCCAAAGCAAAAAAGTTAAGTCTCATTTAATTCCAGGTTATACAGGTGAGAATATAATTAAGGTGAAAAAATAGAAGAAAATGGATTTCAACAACAATATTTAAACTAATAATTGTTCATTGTATATTCTCATCTGTATAACCTGGAATGAAATGAGGCTTAACTTTTTTTCTTTAAGTATAGAGCACTTTATTTTGTATATCTCAAAAATTTAAAACATTTACATTTTTAATTTTTACAAGTTACATTACCTTATTTTTGAGGTACCCTGTATAAGTTAAATTAAATTTGATATATCGAAAATTGGTTTGGAGCACGATACTTAGTTTGGAGACAAGCAAAAGCTAACCTTAAAGGGAAAACTCTGAGAAACACATAATAAAAAATTTCTCATGTGTTAAGAAATATCGGGTACACGCTGTATACTATTGAAAATAAATATAGTAGGCAAAAATACTACATTTTGCTTGGATGAATAAAGAAAGGATGCGGTTTTCTCTATACTGTGAGCGTATCGAACGTGTAACCTGTTTATTTGTTGTTTGTTATGAAAACATCGTACCCCAGAGGTGTATTCGATTGACAAAAATTGGATCGATTTGTATTAGCTTACGAACTTTAAGGAAATACGTAATTGAATCAAGAATGGTAGTAGAAAGAGATAAAATAGCATTGGAGTGTCGTAACGTGATCCGAGTCGATCCAATTTTTGTCAATCAAATACGGCTCTCACGAGCGTTGCTATCTCTGTTTTCCTCTCAACAGCTAAGCGGTTGACGTCAAACTACCTTGGATGATTCTCTATTCATCCACGGTCTGAACACTCGGTTAAACGTATGTCTTTGTCTAATGAACTAGAAAAGAAAAAGTGGGACTTATAGATTTATAAATGACTCGGAGCAACTTTAAATAAGCGTTTAGAAATAATGTATTTAAGAGCTTTCTAACCTAAATTTATTATTATTTAGCAGAAAATAAAATATTTTATGGCTTGTAATAGTTTTAGTAAGTCTTGCGATGCTTCTAATGTATTGTTTATACAAAAATACAAGGTAAAATAAGATGTGGCCAATGTTTACAAATTGTGTTTACAGTGTCGCTTAGACTGGTTTGTTTTGGCTTCAAAGAATGTTAATTCATTCCGTATCCATTCTTTACTCATCCAAGATATTTTGCATATTAGCAACATAAGCACGAACTAAAAATTGCGAATATGGTACTTAATGGCCAATTTAAATAAAATTTTGTTATTACATTCAAAATTCTCGATTCGCGTCTGTCTATATGAAACAATCTTAAAAGTTGGGCATTTGCAGCCTTGATGGCTTAACTGATATAGTATGTTAGATTTTGAGTGCAACAAAACTGCAAAGCTTGCGCCGAATTTTTAAGATACCTAGGTACCCGATAAAAATACAGACTTAAGAAATATGTACATACATTTTTATTGATGTAGAAAACTCTTTTTAATATTATCATCTATAGCTTCTCCGGAGAAGTAAGTAGGTACTATATTTTTTGCAGTGTACTTAATTTTTATCACCTTCGCCTGCAGAATACTATATTTTCTCGAAAAAAAGTTGGCAACCCTATTGACAAGTGAAGAATTCATACGTTGTGTTCGGCAGGTTCGTCTTTTTCCCCTTTCTACCTCCAGCAGTGGCAGTCTGTAAGAAAAATAGCGATAGCGACCGGGGTCTCTTCGAAACATACCGAACGGTGATACATACTAGTCGATCGCAACGCTCGCGATGCCCACTGAGTCGTTCCAGAAGGCGACCGAGGGCTTGGTGATCGTGTTTGAAACGTCATGGATGACGTCATTGCTGAAGACTGCTTCGAGCCCACAACGCCTATGATTTTGCAGTAGGTTAATGCGGTCGTTTAATTATTTCGCGCCCTAATATGAAACGAAAAATGGCCACTGAGGTTCTTTCCGTATAGAATTCCGAAACAGATTCGATTATTGAGACGGGGTCGGTTGACGACGCTCAACGTGCACGGAACGGTACATATTAGTTTGGTTGGTTTTTTTATTTAGATTTATTAGGGAATCCACACCACGTAATCCAATCTGTGGGCAAACATAAATGATCTTGAAACGCTCCCCATAAGAAGACGTGCAAATTGACGGTGATTATCGATTTTATTTTTCATAGTTTTTGAGAGGTGTGGTTGCTAAAATTCGTATTATTTGTCTTTAACGTGGCTGGTCAACCCTGAACTTTATTTATTTAGCAATGGCTAGGATTTATCTCCAGAATTTATTGGCAGACAATCCTGACGTTGGCGAGAGGTAAGTTGAGGTAATTTTTTATTTATTTTATTTAAAACTAGCTTAAAATGATTATCTATATATTTCTCTGAAAATAATCAACTGTTTTATGTTTTTAGGTAGCTACAGAAGTTAAAACTAATTGGTTCTTTAGATCCTTTTACTTTAAAAGATGAAGATTTATCTGTATTGATCGAGTTCCTCCAGTTTCCAGTATGGGTATTGTTTCATATTTAATCCTGACACACAGTTATTACACCAAATGAAAGCAAAGTCTGCAGTGTTATAAATATTTTGAGACAGGATTTATAACAAAAGTTGGAGTAAAGGTGGTTAAGGATGCGTATATTTTAGTCAACAAGGTATGTTTATTTAGTAATTTTCTAAACTTTGTACTTTGTTTAATTTTCAGTAACTTTAAAATAAACATAGAAGAATACCTACTGTTTACAGAGTGTTTTTTGTTGTTCAGGTAAGACATTCTCAAAGGGCAAACTTGATGTGTGGAGTATTATAGCACAAGACGAAAGCATATGTATAGTACATTGTTCATATATGGCCGTTGGCATCCGATTTGTACAAATAAATAATCTATAATTTTTGTCATTTTGTATTATTTCTATATTATTGTTTGTATTGTAGTTTGGTAAATAAATAATGCATGTTTTATTTATATGTATGTATTTTTTATTTAATAATATCTTGGTATGCATAGCTACATTTGCTTGAACTAGAAAGACATTTCAGTTAAAAAATAAATTACATCAAGATCAATTTTCTAGTTATTACTAACTTAATAATTGAAATATTACAAAAACTAAAATAAATTCTCAATAGAATAAGCTGAAATTTTTACAAGGGGCCAGCAGGGGGCACCACCAAAAAAATATCTTAAGGTTTAGTTTTCCGTTGACATTACCGAGCACTAAAAAACAATGCTTGGTTGTTGACATCGGGTGGCATATTAAAGTTAAAAGTTATTTGTTAAAAAAAGTGATTATTATTTTTAAACTTTTCTAGGTAGATAAAGCAAAGTTAACCGAGAAAATAACTTGGAAATGATTAATCTGTTATACAATGCTTGCTGCAAACTCTTTTGATTCTTTAACATATGCTCTGTAAGATTGTCCCTTTCGAGAGCAGCCAGCCATCGTTCCCTACGCCTTTTGGACAAATCATTTAAATTAGTTAAAAACCTATGCTTTAAGATGGTAGGCACACAATAAAAACTAATCTGGTCTCTGTGGGAGCGACTTCCACAACCGACTGCAAGACAAGTCATCGGCATTATTATTTGGTCAATATACCCACTAAATCACTATAAAAATATATTTTACTGCAACAAAAACCTTATCAGTGCTCACTAGAACAGTAAACAAACAAACTAAAACAACCTGATGATTCCTTAATAAATATAAACAATTTTATCGGGATTTAGGATGCGGACGCTCAAATGTAAACAAACGGATTCCTCGCAATGTTTGCCCACAGGCCGCCATATTGAATTAATTTGACACATCGTTGGATTGCCTAACTACTACACGCTCGCATCGCCCAAAAGTCGTTCCACTTGAATTACCAACAACAACGCTCACAAGCTAGTCGAACGGGAAAACCTTTGGTCGTGAGCGTAAACGTTGCGATCGACTAGTGGAACGCGCCCAGTAAGAATTTGCAAAGTCACTATCGCTATTTTTCTTACGACGCAGAGTGTGGTAATAAATCGACCGTCTAGCGCGACATAATTATTTAAACATTGATTTAATGTTTTTTAATTTCCTATGGCATTTTTTAGGAGGGCCATGAATGTTTTTTTGCTATAAAATGTAAATAAGAAGTCAGTCATTAAAATGGCTTCAGTTTTTATTAAAAAATGTAATGTTTTATGGAACTTAATTACACAATTATTGATTTCAAAATACATGCAACATTATTTTAAACTTATTATTAAGTAATAGCTATAAGAAGCATGAAAAAATAATAATGTTACTTTTTAGATTCAGATATTACAATATTAAAGAGCAAGATATACACTATACAGGGTAGGTATTTGAATGTACGGCTTGGTGTAAGTTTTGTAGAACTGTAAATAATAAATATCATTATGGGTTTTAAAAACAAATTAAAGAGTTACCAACAATGTTCAATTAATAATATCATATAATTTTATTTACCACCTAAACAATGAGAACACTTTCAGACTAACTGGATTATGTGCCGAATGATGTTTTATAAAAGCATACACCTGCACCCGGACACGTGTATTTCTTAACTTTTTAGTACTGGTATCGAAATAACACGTTTAAATAAAAACTAATGAGTTGGATAAATTATGAAGACATTTAGTGCTTAATCAATTATTGGTTTTCTCATTTACCATATACAGGGTGTGACGTTGAATTGGATTTTTAACACCCTATATATTTTTACATTTTTAAGAAATTATCTTTACAAAAATAGTAGTTTTTAATGAATAAATTAACAATGTGTGAAACGTACTTAAATGTCTACGAGAGTACTATATTGATGGACCCAGAATGTTTATTATTTTTGCAAACTTCAAAAAGTCATAACAATTTACCTAACTTATTGGTTTTATTTGAAAATTTCGTTTCCCATATTAAAAGAATTAAGGTGGTTGCGTTTATAAAATTTTTATTTTTGTTTTTCGAAAAATTGTAAATATTTCTAAGTATTTGATTGTAAGTGCTAAGAATTTCTCTACTGAGTTAAAATAGAGTAAATATTATAATTTAGGCCAGCAAATTTTTGGTTTGATTCAGCAATGTCAAATATCACGCCAAGCGCCATACATACATTGTTATCAAAGCTTACTTAGTTACGAATTCTGTACTGGGCAATGATGCATATAAAGCGTTTACTTACAACTTCTTTATCAAACTCAAAATGTTGCAAAAATTCTATAAATTTTAGCCACAACAGGACATACGGTAAGTTAAGGCTATGAAACAATGCTGGTGTTTTATTTGGTGAGTTCTCCAAAAAAACAAAAAATGCACAGATTTCTTAGTTCTTTTCCGAATTCTAAAAACGAGACGTTAATTCGATTGTAAATATTTCTGAACCTTAGCCTTGGCAAAATGTTAAAGTTATTTAAATTCGAAAAAATTTTACAAAGTTATGATCATCTACAAATTGTGTGGTTTTTTTGTCAAGTCGATAATAACCAAAGAGCTATTCTTAAAGCCACATAAGTCTCGAATGGGCACCTATGAGCAGAAAAATGTTTACTTTTCTATTAAAAGGGATCCTACTCTGTATTTTTTAGAGGGAAACTAAACTAAACTCCGACAAACTTTTTTGTATGCTCTACGAGTAAAAAAAATACATAAATATAATGATACATCGAAAAACCCCAAAATTTCTAGGAGAAGGGCATTAATATTTAAAATGTTTTTATACTGTAAAACAGTTTGATTATTAACAGTATTTATGTAAAAATTAGGTAAAAAATTTCCTAAGTTCTGTGTCATATTTTTTGTTTTGAAAATGATGTACAGAAATGCGTTGATTTTAATCTTAAAATAACACTAAGTTAAGCCCCCCCTCTCACCGAGAACTATAAATATATATTATATTTTTTGACTGTCTTTTTCTTAGTAGGACTGTTTTAAATATAGATTGCTAGACTATGTAAAGAATAATGCATAATTACATTGGGGGCTTATGTCGTGCTAAATGGTCGATTTAACACACTGTGCGAAGGTGTCTGACGCCCCGGAGCGACTCGCCCCGGAGTAGTGTTGTAAATATCCGTATTCATTAGATATCCGAATCATACGGAATCGGAATCAGCTAATATCCGTATCCATTATCCGAATTCGAATCCATTTCTTCACCCGCGCGAAAGCGGTTACAGATCATGTATACGTATGCATGCAACAGACTAAAACATTTTCTATCCGGATACACGGCTAGGTAGGTCGATGCGGTATCGGTATCGGTATCATACCAGTCGAAGTCGAAGTTTAGGGATAAGAAGGCACCGCGTCGCGCCGTTCTCGTTTGAATTCGGTTCGGGTGAGGCGGGACTAGTTTAACCAATGGGTCTCATCTCATATGATACCCGTTACCCCGATAACTATGCCATCTTTTTTTAGGAAATGTCATTAGAAAGAGAAAGCACAATATCAAATATGCCAAATCGCAGACCGTGTTGTTCGCTTACACTCGATTCCGATTCCGTTTTCTCTTTGCACTTTGCATTAGTAACCACCCGATGCGAATTTATTTTGATTCCGAATCCGTATTCAAGTTCTCGGCCGGTTCCGGATAATCCGGATTCTTTTAATATTCGGATCCAACGGATTTTTGGATACGTATCCTTACATCACTACCCCGGAGTCACTCGACACCGTTCCGAAAGGAACAATTTTATTGACAAGTTTGACATTAAGCTCAAGTCATAAGTCATAAGTAATGCACGAGAGGGCAGGGGGGATAGGGCTCGAACCTTAGACAAGGGGCTCGAACGGTTCAGGTGCTTGATGCCCGTTGAATGGAACAACTGTGTGCTGCTCAGGAGCTGTACGGGAGCTCCTCCTTGGGGTGAAAGGAAGACACCTAACCTAATCCCAGTTATCAAAGTCTCGACACCCTAAAGCCGCGTTCTCAGAGCTTCGTTGTGTCGCCAGCGACATACTTCCAACCAATAGGATTTGAATATTTATTTTCCCCTAACCCCCACTTCTTTGCCGCTGGTTTGGGTTTGCTTGTCGCCAGTGTAGTTGGATTATTTCAACTTCATTGCTGCTGTCGCGCGTTTAGTTTTGTTTTGTTTGTGGTTTTTATGGAATTTAGTAATTTATAGAACCTTCAAAGTTTCTAATGGAGTAAAATTGTTATACCGCGGACGAAGTCGCGGGCGCAAGCTAATATTAAATAAGTTAAAAGTAAAGAGAACAATTTTTTATTTCAATCCACTTAGTTAAAAGACAAAAACCCTTAACTAATATTTTTTAATATTTTCGTTTTCTTGGTTTCTCGATTGGTCAGTAAAACTAGCTTTAAATTTGTTTTAACGCTTCGGTTTATTTGCTTAAACCATCTTCAGAATTCTATAAAGAAATTATTTTTTCATATGTATATAGGTATATAAGTGGTAATATTAATTTTAAGACAAACAATTAGGCTTGTCTGGTTTTCATTAGCATTATTGGAGCCTTTAGCTTTTCGCCAAAGATAATATGATATTAGTAAATTACGCCTTTCCATAACAAGGATTATTCAAAACGGAATATAGACACAATTATCTTGCACAGAAAAAAGAGTTTTCACGTACAAAAACAATTACAAATTATGAAAATCATCTAAGGTTAGGTTTTCATCGAATGACAGGCGACAGGACGGCTCATCGGCGACAGCCGGTGCTTATCGCCGCGACACCCAATAAGATAGAAGTGGGGATGTGTCGCCGCGACAGCACGAAGCTCTGAGAAGGCGGCTTAACAAACCCTAATCTATGGTCTCGACGACTAGCAATATATGCTAAGAATACTGTCATAAAATTCAAACTATTCAAAACATGGAAAATAATCAGGAAAAATCCACTCGAACAGCACCAAGGCATATATCAGTATTCCTCTCTTAGCAAGGATATACAGAAAGTATAAGGTATTGTTGATTAAACTATTATTTAATTGTTAATTAAAGTTTCTAAAATCCCACCATAAAAATCTTTACCTATAAAATGAAGTCAAAAAAAATGGTACTTTATTATAAACTCAGAGGGGTTGTTTTCTACACGTAACACCCTTTTATTATCTTTTACCCTGCAGTTGCATTTCATGTTCGGAAGTTTTAAAATTACTGATAGGAAGAGGGTATTTGACAGTGTTGGCAGTTAGCAGTTCTGGAAATATGTAGATAATATGATAAAAAGGTAATTATTCGGATTATTGTATGCACCGAATTTTTTCATGAAATTTTGCACAGACCCTAATTTTGGGTCGTAGAACACGAATCCGAAGTCAGTTTTTGGCGGTCTCGAATGGTTTTTCCGCAAAAATTTTTTTTAACTTTTAGGTTACCTTTTTTTATAGATTCCTTTAAGTTTCGACACTTTCACTTAAACATATCTGTAAACTTATAATTTTTATTTTATTTCGTCACACAAAACACCACATTTAGCCAAAAATAGCTAAGAAAATTGCTTTTTCCTATATAAAATTCCATTGTATTTGGTAGTAGACGCCATTACGTTCCCAGCTGTCAAATGTCCGGCGTTGCCAGGTTTACTTATTTTTCAAGAAAAAGTTGTAAATTAGGAATAATAAAAAAGCTAACCATAACAAACTAAAGTTACTATTCTGTCCAACTTAGTCAACAACATTTTTTAATTTTAACCTACATCAGACCTAACCAAAATCCTATTGATCAGTAATCCAACACCTGCATGCTGATGCATGCAACCATATCTGAACAAAAAGGTGTATACCCAACCCAAGCAAACCTGAGCAAAAAGGTGGTCAGGTTAGCTCAGTTTTCATTGATATAGATACATATATATCTATATCAATGAAAACTGAGCAAGCCTGACCACCTTTTTGCTCAGGTTGGGTGAGTAAAAAGGTGGTCAGGTTTGCTCCGTTTTCATTGATATAGATATATATGTATCTATATCAATGAAAACTGAGCAAACCTGACCACCTTTTTGCTCAGGTTGGGTGAGTAAAAAGGTGGTCAGGTTTGCTCAGTTTTCATTGATATAGATATATATGTATCTATATCAATGAAAACTGAGCAAACCTGACCAAATTCTTGCTCAGGTTTGCTTGGGTGTATACACCTTTTTGCTCAGATTTGGTTCCATTTTTAAAGCACCTGTCTGTCACTATTGCTGGCTAAATACTAAACTAAAGTGCTGTTACTAGGGAAAATAAAATGCCAATATTGCCATCTCTTTTTCGGATTTATTCATGGAAACCGTTAAAATTTGAGGGAAACACAATTTGTAAATTTGGCAACTGCGCGTCTTTCCATCAGAATGTGTAACAAGGAATTGCGTGTTTATTTTTTTCAGTTTTTTGATATTTTCTCTGTTTTTTTAATGTGTCTCTACATAAATTTGCCTAAATATGGTTCAGAAAAATAGTGTGTAATGACTTGTATAGATGTGTTTAAGTAAAAGTGCCGAAATTTAAAGAAATTCATTGAAAAACCTAACCTAAAAGTTAAAATATTTTTTTGCGGAAAAACCATTCGAGACCGCCAAAAACTGACTTCGGATTCGTGTTCTACGACCCAAAATTAGGGTCTGTGCAAAATTTCATGAAAAAATTCGGTGCATACAATAATCCGAATAATTACCGATAAAAAATATGTGTCAAGACTCAAGACACTCAAGTGCATATATTATTGTTTTTTGCTACCAACCTCAGAAATCGCCATTATTTATTTCATTTCTCTAATGAGAAGTTAAATTTCTCCTAGGTCAATATTAATGAAAAACTTTGTATATTTTTATGAAATCTTACAAAACATTAAGTTAATTCAAATCCAAAAACCCTGAAATTATGCTAACTAAGGTTGTTTTTATACTTTTAATTATACAATCTGATTCTACACACCAGTTATATATTTGGCGACTCATAATTAGGGCGAAATATTAAAAATAAGTCACACTTCAGTCGTTTGTTTATCATAGTGATGTGACACCTAAAATAGCGCCGGAAGCAAGCATTTTGGCGCCAAAATTTAGAGACTGTTTTAGGCTATTTAGCGATTTTATATCGAAAAAATAAAAATACAAGTGGTATGTTACAAGGATGTGAACAATAATTCTAGACCTTTTAAAAAATTGTCAAATACCCTTTCCTATATCAGTGTTTATAAGTAGATCCTTGAAGCATTGAACAAAAATGAAAATGAATTTTATATCTTTTAAATTTTGGTTTAGCTACCTGCTACCTTGTGATATAAAAAATTTATTTAAAGTGGAAAATGATGGAATTTATGAAAAAAATAGACATGGGGGAGTAAGGAAGCTAAAATTCTTTGCTTTAAGTGAAGACATATCCCTCCAAAGCTCTTCACAATCAGTTTATGTATCTCCATATTCCACTGACAGGTTTGGTGATTATGAAAAACTATTCAGAGTGAAGCAGATATCAGGATACAGCTACATTAGTTAAGCCACATTATCGAAGCAAATAATGTTGAAATAGTGCTTGATCAACAATGTTCACCTTTTAGTCCCCCAAGAGAAGATGAAACATCAACGAACTCCATAAAAAGCACTTCAGATACTCATCAGATACAGCTGAGACAAGTTCTGTTGCATAACAATCAACATTTTTGCCATCAGTACAGTCTTCAAGTAATAATAAAAATCAATAATAATAATAATAATAATAAATGCCTTTATTTGATAATTACCAAAACGGGGAAGTTCACACCAGACTGTATGCTCTAACTCTACCACTTAATCCTATGTAATGTTGAAGAAGAAAAAACAGTTGATTGAAAAAAAATAAAACTATTGACTAAGAAGTACCTAAAATAGAATAAAAAACTAAACAAAAAAAAACAAAAAAATTTTGAGACAATTTTTCTTCTAGCATGCACAAATAAATATTTTTGCTTAATTTTTTACTGTTGCAATATTCTGTCACAAAATTGGGTTAAAAAATGTTATAAATACACTTCATTTTATTTCTTCTGAATAAACTTATGTACCTACTTTATATGTATACTTCAGTGAATGTAGGCTGAACTTGCTGTGCTGATAGTTCACGTTATTCAACGCTTGTGTTGTGTTCGATTCTTTATTTATGAAGATTGACGAAAGTTCATTATACTCGATGAATATCAAAAATTTGCTCAGGTTTGTTACACATTTAACAGTATACCTAACTAATTTTACGTTTCGTTTTTTGATTTCTTACTTTCTTTTGATGTCCACGTTATTCTCTGTCTGTGTTTCATGTATAAACTTGTAAATCGTGTATTAACAAATTGACCCTGTCCAGGCAAAGTATATAATATTTCATTCGAGGTTCTCGGTATTGATGGAACCATCTTTGAGAGACATCAAATAAGTAAAACAAATAAGCTCCAAAAATTATTTAGTAGTGAATATCTTAAAAAAAACCATTGCAGGTCTTACAGTTTTACATATCGTAAGCGACAACAAAAAGTCATAACCTCCAAAAGAAAGTTGAAGAACAATTTGGAATATCTCGGGCGCCTTTTATTTTAGCTAACATTAAAAAATATTAGATAAATAAAGTTAGAACCAGGTGATTAATACTGCTTAACATAACATGAAATGAATAAAACTTACAACTTTTACAATAGTAATTGATAGAGAATATATTATATATTAGCTTTTTGCGTCTCCTGTAAAATTGCAGAAATGACCCTTAGGATACTTTGCCTGGACAGGGACGAAATATATATTAAAAGTGTTGATTAAATTATTTTCTTGTCTGTTGTAGACAACCTCGTTATGTGGAATAGTCGCTGAATGTTTATCTTTGCTACTACCTGCACTATATACCCCTTAAAATAAATAGGATCAATTGCTCACGACTTTTTTTTCAAAAATATTAGAAGTAGACAAAAATACCGACGAACACATATCTAGAAGAGAAGTACTACATATTGGTTGGAGAAAATGCAAATACTTTGATCACGTTAATGTTGTTCAGTGCTATAAATGTTATAAATTTGGTCACATGGCAGGAGAATGTACAAATGGGGATGTTGTTTGCCTTAAATGTAGTGAAAATCACAGAATAGAGGTTTGCAATAGTAATATAGAAATATGCACAAACTGCAAATATGCAAAAGAAGTACTAAAAATTCCACATATAGATTTTCACCACACAGCAATTAGCAAAAGATGTGAAGCTTACCAAAGAATTTTCCAACAACTACAAATGAGAATCGAATATCCCGATACTTTTGGAAATAACAAATAGCAATTAAATAACCATAATTTAATGTACTTAAACATTGAAAGTATGTTAGCGCACAGAACAGAATTGCAATGGGTGGTAAATCAGTGGAAGCCTTTAATAATTTGTTTGACCGAAACACATGTTACTACAGATATGCAGGAACATGAGATCAAAATCGAGGGGTACAATGGAACACATGCATTATCTACAAGCCGACACACAGGAGGTGCATCAATTTATGTAAAAGAAGAGATACGATTTAAAACCGTGATAAATATGGTCCGAGAAAAAAATATGTGGTTAGTAGGAATAAATATTGGTGTTGGTGGACACAAATATAACATTCTTAATGTTTACCATTCGCCGAATTCAAGTGACAGTGACTTCTTGAATAAACTAGAAGAAATTTTAGATGACTATGCTATAAGACCTGAAATGTTTATTTTAATTGGTGATTTAAACATCAATTTAGCAAAAGAAACATTCTATTCGAAAAAATTAAATAATGTTATACAAAGGAGTGGAATGACACAAATGGTACAAAATTTCACAAGAATTACATCGAGTAGTGCTACAATGATTGATCTTATAATCACTAATGATAAAGAAATTAAACACCAAATACACCATACACCAAAAATAGCGGATCATTCGATTCTGAAGCTTCCCTCAGTTGAATTTGAACAATACAAAGTAACCTATAGAGATATGAAAAACTTAAATGAACTACAATTTCAGTTGGATCTTATGGAATCGGAGTGGCCAGAAAATAATGGAGGTATTGACGAGATCTCGAATTGTTTGGTGAGGATCATCACTCAGAACTTAAACAAACATGCTCTAGTCTTGGAAAGGAAGGTTTCCAGTAGGTGGGGTAATAAACAATGGTGGATATCAGAGATAAAATTAGAAATCATGGAACGAGATAGACTATACAGCGAAGAGCAATTATAACAAATACTAAAGAAGATTGGGATAGTTATAGACAAAAAAGGAATATGGTTGTTCAGATAATAAAATATCAGAAGCAGGCTTACTACCATGAAAGGATAGATGAAGTCAAGGGAGACTCCAAGGAAATGTGGAAGAGCCTGAAAAGTATTATTAAAAATAAAAATACAACCAAAAACAATGAAGGAATAATTTTCGACGGACACTTAGAATTGGATAATGAAAAAATTGCACAAAAATTCAATAAATATTTTATAGACAGCATTGATGTACTGGTCAGGAATGTGAGTTTAGCAGAAACAGAAGAGATATTGAAAAACATCGAAAGCCCAGTAAACAAATTTGAAAACTTTCAGCTATTAGAATTTACAGAACTGAAAAAAATAGTGAAAAAAATGAAAGACAAAAAAAGTAGTACTGAAGGGATCAATACAAAAATATTAAAAAGTTCATTTGAAGTAATTGGTCATCATTTCTTGGAAGTTATTAATGCGAGTCTAGACAAAGGTGGTTTCCCAAAAGAATGGAAAACGTCATTGATAATCCCAATAGAAAAAGTCGTTAACACAAACAGATGTGAGGAGTTTCGTCCCATAAACATGGTACCGACATACGAAAAGCTCTTGGAGACCGTTGTAAATAATCAAATGAGAAAATTTGTGGAAGATAATAAAATACTAACTCCATTTCAGGCTGGGTTTAGGAAAAAGCATTCCTGCGAAAGTGCTTTGCAATCAGTTATTTCTAGGTGGAAGAATGTAATCAATGAAAAAAAGTTTGTTGGTGTAGTTTTCCTTGATTTTCGTCGTGCATTCGAGACTATAGATCGAGATCTTCTGGGTAAAAAACTGATGAAGTATAGTTTTGGGAAAAATGTGTTGAAATGGTTCTCGGAATATCTAAAGTTCAGGTCACAACAAACCAAATATAATGATGTAGTATCTCCAGTAATAGCGAATAACAACGGAGTTCCACAAGGAACTGTATTAGGCCCTGATTTGTTTGTACTTTACATAAACGATATTGTGAAGGTAGTAAAAAGATGCGAACTGCAATTGTTTGCTGATGACACTATCCTATTTTTCGAAAGTGATAATATTGATGATATTGTTGCAGCTCTAAATGAAGATTTAAAAAGATTGTATAAATGGCTGTGCATTAATAGTCTTAGTGTAAATACTAAGAAAACTAAATTAATGATTTTAAAAACTAGATATAATATAATTAATAATTTCAACCATGCTAACATAGTTATAGACAATGAAAAAATTGAACAGGTTAAAGAATTTAAGTATTTAGGTGTGTTATTGGACGAAAATCTACCATTTTCTGGACATGCTAATTATGTAACAAAAAAGTTCTCAAAAAAATTAACCTGTTATGTAGGATAGAAAGTGATTTAAGTAAATGGACTAAGCTTCTTATTTATAAAACAATAATTTTACCTCATCTTAACTATTGTGCAACAATAATGTTTATGTTTAATAAGGGTGAGTTCGAAATTCTACAGAAAACACAAAATTGTGCCTTAAGATGTATATTACAATGTAATAGATATAAAAGAATAAAAGACATATTAAAAGAAACTAATTTATTAAGTGTAAGACAGAATATATTTTTAAATACAATGATTGTTATACATAAAATAAAAAACGGGCTGTACCCAAATCACATTGTAGAGAGATTACAGTTTGTACAGGATATACATAATTATAACACAAGGGCTAAATATGATTTTTATGTGCCACATGTAAACTCATTGTTTGCACAGAATAGTCTATTTCATAAAGGCTTAGTTGAGTTTAATAATTTACCAAATGAAATAAAAAGTTTGATTAACATAATCAAATTTAAATCTAAGCTTAGGACTTACATAGTAAATAATATTAGCATATAAGGAATTTAATTGAAAGATGTATTGTATTTGTTTAGCTACGGCTATTAATAAAGGATTTGGATTTGATTTGAAAATGTAAAGTTGTTTATTGTAAAAAAATAAATAGGCAAAGCTACAGCGGTTAAAAAATGAATTTACACTATTGAAATTAATTTTATTTCTTTATGCTTTCTGGATTGTCAGGATGTAGTTTTTTTAATTATTTTTAGGTTCCATTTTTGATTTTTATTAAAGTCAAGTTACATTTAAATTCCACTACTGGGCACACTTATGTGAAGAAATAAAACTACATAATACGTATTATGTCAATATTTTAATTAACATTGGAAAAATATCGTTACGCCATAATGTTTCACCTGCATTAACAGTGGACTTAAAAATCTTAATCACAGCTAACATAAGATATATAATTTTTTTATTTATTTCAAATGCAGGGCCTGTTTCACAAAGAATGCCTTTCTGGTATCTGGGAATGCCCCAAACAAAGGATAATTTGGGGATAATAAGAGTTAACTTCACTTTCTAACACTTCAACAGCTTTTCAAAGGCTTTACCGCGTTTCATAGCATCTGTTTCTTTTACTTGAAGTCCCCCTGTTACTGTTTCCAAAGGAGATCTCGCTGCTGTCTTGCACCATGCCAATTCAGAAAATTTTAAAGTGGATATTTTTCGATAGTGTAAGTCATGCCACAACTTTTACATGCAGCTTCACACTGCTTTAAAGTCATGATTTGGATTACAAATCTAATAAATTCTGTGGTGCTCCCACCACTTTGTAAAACTTTTAAAATCAACTTGTGCATACTAAGGTCACTAAAGATTAACAGAATAATGCTTTAACAGCTGCATTGAAATGTCAACCAGCTAGCAACGCCTTTTCAAATATTTTGTGTCATAATTTTTGACTACTTTGTTGCTAATTTATTACGTTATTTTTTTTTTGCTTCTGGGTCTGCTAGATGCCAGTCAAGCTAGCAGGGCCACAAAGCCTTTTCCAATTGTTTTTGGATAATAATTTTTAGTCATTTTCCCAAATAAGACCTAACCTAGAGTATTGCTCCCACATCTGGGGAGCGGAATCACCTTCGACACTTAACATCCTTGATTCTATCCAAAAGAGAGCCATTCGACTTATCAATGACCCAGCCCTCACGAGAAAACTCCCTCGTCTCGCTCATCGCCGCGCTGTTGGGGATTTATCCCTTTTCTACCGCTACTTCCACGAATTTTGCTCTGAAGAACTAGCCGGTATTATTCCCCCCTTGAACGTCCCTAACAGAACAACAAGAGGCGCGTTGCGTATGCATCCCTTTACTGTCTAGCTACAAAAGCCTAGAACAGACCACTTATCTCGCTCATTCATACCTAGGGTCTCCAGATTATGGAACAAATTGCTTGCAGATGTTTTCCCTTCTCGTCCCAGCCTCCAATCCTTCAAATCCCGTGTCAATAGACTCAATTTCCCTTCTCTTCAGACGCCCATGGTACGTTAGTACTTAGGCTTGAAGTCTACGTGGGATGTCTTAAGATAAAAAAATTTTTTTAATAATTTCGTCCTAATTTTAATTTTTTTGCTCTTCGTTTTTTCGAAATAACGTGTGGCTCTGCTAGCTTGAGTTCAAGCTAGCAGAGCCATGCTGAGTAACCACTAAACCAAGTTCTTTTAGTAAGTATTATTATACTGAATTTTTGGCCAATTAATTTCCCCTAAAGTACGTACCGAGAACAAAATTAACTGTTAAAAAACAGCGCTTTTTAGTTTCGCCATTAGAGGAATCAAATATTTCAACCTAAACCACGAAACTTTATAACCTGTGAGTAAAGACCAATATATTTATAATTTATTACCCCATTTTTAATTTTCTTGCTCCTATGTGTAAAAAAAAACATATTGCTTTGCTGGCTTGAGTTCAAGCTAGCAAAGGCACGTTAAAAAATCCGCTGTACTTAAACTGCCGTTAAACGGTAGCCTACTAAAATGCCGTTAACAGATGTGACGTCATTGAAATGACGCGTTTGACGGCTTTTTATTCGGTGTGCTAAAACTACCGTCAAACGGTCGCGCACTAAAATGCCGTTAATCAGTTTGACTATTTGACGCTGTGTTCGAATTTCTATTGTTCGTTATAAGTTTGGAATGTTATTTTCGTCGCGTTTGCATTATTATTGTAGTAACAATTTGTGCTAAATGCTAATTAATTTCAGTAAGGTGTCAATTTGGCTATTATTGGTGTATACTGGTGAGTGTTTCAGTTAGTTTTCATTCTGATTGTTAATTTATACCTAGAGATACACTTACAGGTTAGGTATTGAAATACATGGCGGTAATACCGGAAATGCTGAAAGTTGGCGACAGGTTTAGCTCATTTGCTGAAGCAAAAAAAGCAATTGAAGAACTTGGTGATAATACGTACACAACATTTAGGAAACGAGATGCACGTACT
Source organism: Philopedon plagiatum (assembly GCA_963971165.1). Taxonomy (NCBI): domain Eukaryota; kingdom Metazoa; phylum Arthropoda; class Insecta; order Coleoptera; family Curculionidae; genus Philopedon; species Philopedon plagiatum. The sequence goes on along the minus strand of OZ020192.1, from coordinate 67,860,064 downwards.
ATTGCAAGCAGTAAAATTGTGAGAAAAATAGAAAGCTCTTTGATATATTATCAACTTCTATATGCATGTAATCACGGTGGAAAAAAGTTTAAGAGCAGTGGGAAAAAAATTCGACAGTCTTGGACATTTAAAGAAGATTGTCCAGTACATGTAAGATTCAAGGCATCATCTGATGGAAAAGCACTCGAAGTAACGTCGGTCCAAACTAAGCACAGTCATGTTACTTCAAAAGTAAGTTCGCAGAGTAGTTAAGATAAAGATAAATAATTTAGAACTCTTACTCAAATAGTATTATTTTAGTAACAGGTGTATTTTGTAGATCCTACATGCACATACCCCCAGCCAAAGAAGACTTTCCAGCAACATGAAGGAAAACGTAAAGGATTATTTGAATATGAAGGCCAACAGAAAAATGATACAGTAAAAGTTGCAAGAAAGCACTGGTAAAATTGTTACTTTACAAGATTTAACAAATATGAAGCAACACAATCAATCAAAAAAAGAAAACTTGGATAACTGCTTAAATATACTTGAAGCTAAATATGGTAAACTAAAATATACTATAATCATCTTATGGTTTCTAATAACTACTGTTTTTAGGTGCCCATGCAGCTGTTTTGCGAGATGACAATAATTTCAGAGGACTTTTTATTCAAAGTCCAACAATGAAAAACACAATGAAGGCTTTTCCAGAATTTCTCGCGGTGGATGCTACATATAAATTACTTAAAATAGGATCACCTGTATTTCTCATAATTGTTGAAGATGGTAATTGTCAAACTGAAATAGTGGGTGTGTGTATATTGGCATCTGAAGATAAGGAAAGTTTTACCTGGTTTTTAGAAACATTTAAACAGGAAAATCCATCATGGATCAACGTGAAATGCATTATGACAGACAAGGACTTGAATGAAAGAGAAGTAATTAAGAATTGTTTTCCCACTGCAAATCTTATAATATGTGTATTCCACACACTAAAAATTTTTCATCGTGAGATTTCGTGTCAAAAATTGGGAATCACTCCAACTCAACGTACACTTAGTTTGGAACTTATTCAAAAATTGGTTTATTCTAAAACAGACAGTGATTATCAAAAATACTTGGAAGCCTTAAAGAATAGCGTACCTCAAACTGTGTATGAGTATTTTATGAAAAACTGGAATAGTAGCAGAGATGAGTGGAATTTGGGAAAAAATTATTTTAAGAATAACTTTTTAAATAATACAAATAACCGCCTAGAGTCTATAAACGCCAAGTTAAAATCTGTTATAGATAAAAATAGTCCCTTGGAACATTTTATAAACAGCTTGTTTACAATCATTTCAAGTTTGGAGACAGAGAGGGACCATAAAGCAGTTTATGGTATTCTAAAAAAACCCGTGGAAATGTTTCCGGAAGATTCAGATGAAAAGAAATATTTCGAATTGCTAACACGAGAAGCATCGAAGCACGTGTTAAGAGAAATTCGTCTTTCAAAACACATTGGAAAAATTACTATTTCTACAGACAGTTATTACACCATTACTGATAGTCGCGGATCAGTGCAAACTACAGTTTCTTCGTGCAGCTGTGTAATATACACTGCAATGCTTTTACCTTGCAAACATATTTTTGCTTTAAGAAGGTATTTGAAGTTTGAGCTCTTTGACAGAACGATTGTAAACCCAAGATGGACTATGGCCTATTACAAAGACAACCAGCGAACATTAACTAGTTATCTAAATGAAATTGAATCAACCGAACAGGACTCTTCAAGTACATCGAATAATAATATTCCGTCTATATCACTGACCACAAACCGATTTAAACCACCAATTACCTACACGCAAAGACGAAAAAAATGTCTTTTGTTATGCACAGAACTGGCAGACTTAGCAGCTCAACCGACGGGCATGCTGTTTGAGCAAAGGCTTAATGTACTAAAAAATCTTAAAACGCTGTGGGCCAATGACACTGATGTTGCAATTGTGCATGTAGACGAAAATCAGACTCAGTTTTTTATTGGAAGCAATGATGAAGTTGTATTTGAAAGTGAAAATCAGTTTTCTGCAGAACACTCTGAGGTTTGTAACGAGGTGGTTCTCCGAGACAGTTTTATTGGAAGCAATGATGAAGTTGCATTTGAAAGTGAAAATCAGTTTTCTGCAGAACACTCTGAGGTTTGTAACGAGGTGGTTCTCCGAGACAGAAACAATACGAATGAAGCGCTCATGTTAGATAATGAAAATCCGTCATCTCTGAGTCAGTCTGTGGAATCACCTGCGTTTTGTAACGAGGTTGTTTTCGAAGATATAAATAAGGATAACGGAAATCCCTCACCTCTAGTTCCATCTGAAGTGATAGAGGAGGAGATAATACCAGCTCTAAATGAAGAACATGAACTTTCCTATATCAGTGATTCAGTTTTAAATGACGTCAACAACCAGTCTCATCAAATAGTCGAAATCAATGATACCGCTTTGTCAACAATTAAGATGCCTGTTTCAATAAAAAAACGAGGACGCCCAAAAGGACAGGACTTAACAGTCATAGGACTACCAAAAAAAAAAAAGAAAAAAAATACTGTAGCATTTGCGAAACAGTCCCATCATGAAAAACAGAATGTAATTCTAAATTTCTTCGTTAAGGATCGTAGCATTGTTAAAGATATCATAAATGGGAAATTTCTTGATACTTAGACCTTAAAACGCTTCCCGAAGAAATATCACATGCCGTACTTGACGAAGCAGTTGATATCCGAATGATTAGGTAAGTCTAGCGATATCTAATATTTACCAAAATAATAGCTAACGTTGGACATTCCTTTTTTTAGAAGTTTTTGCACAGACGAAGCCTTTGAAAAAATTGTCAGTCTAGTCGAGCAGAAACGACTTCGGCAACGTTGGCCTTGTTCTGTGTGCGGTGAAGACACACAGAGAAATCATACGGCACTTTGTTGTAGTGGGTGCCTTCTATGGAGACATATTCGTTGTGCAGGATTGTCTAGGCGACCTAAATCGAAACTGTGGTTTTGCAGAGAATGCTATCTGTAGCATATTTTTTAGTTGTCTGTGTATAACTTTCAATAAATGTCTAACAACAAATGCCATATTTTACATTTTATCAAAAATAACATTTTGAAATGATAACGGGCAACGGCAACCTACTGATAAGCTGTCAAAACCACATATGGAGTCCATTTATTTTATTAATAAGATCGTTTTTGGACAGACGACAGTTAGACATTTGATGGCGATCAGCTGAAACAAGTCAGGTGTACTTATCAGCTGATCGCCATCAAATGACTAACTGTCGTCTGTCGAACAACGATCTGATACAGTAAATGGACTCTATATGGTTGGAACACAGAAATTAACGGCATTTTAGTGCGCGACCGTTTGACGGTAGTTTTAGCACACCGAATAAAAAGCCGTCAAACGCGTCATTTCAATGACGTCACATCTGTTAACGGCATTTTAGTAGGCTACCGTTTAACGGCAGTTTAAGTACAGCGTAAAAAATCACAAAACATTTTTTCCTAAATGTTTTTTACTGGAATTTTTGGCCAATTAATTGCCCCAGAAATATGTATAGGGAGTGAGAAGAAAATAACCTTAAAAAAATAGTGCTTTTCAGTTTAGTCAATTCAGGGTTAGATGTAAGAGTAGCTGTTACAGCTAAATCTCGCCCTTGTCTTGGTTGATTGGTTCATTTTAGGTACTTTTCTTTAATCTTGTTGTTTTTAGTATCTAGTGAAACTCTGTAGTACCTTATTTTAAAATAAAAGACGATTATTATTATTATTATTAATAGAGGAATAAAATACTAGTACCCAAAACCAGGAAATATTAACTTTATAAGTTTTTTAAGAAAACTAAGACAACAAGAATTAAAAATGAGGTAGTAAATTAGCAATAGATTAGTCTTAGAACATGGTAGATACTCATAGATTATAAAGTTGTTATTTTGTGGTTTTAGGTAATAGTATTTGATTCCTCTAACGATGAAATTGAAAAGCATTGTTTTTTTTTCTAACGGTTTATTGGTTTTAGTCTCTGTAGATATGTCGGGGGCAATTAATTGGCCAAAAATTCCAGTATAAAAATACTTGGTTTAGTGGGTATTCAGCGTGGCTGTGCTAACTTGAACTTAAGCTATCGGAGCCACACAAAATATTAAAAATAAGCAAATTAGCAATAAAACAGACAAAAATTATGACTTAAGAAATTTTTTTAAAAGGCGTTGTCTGCTAGCTTGACTGACATTAGCTTGAGTTCAAGATAGCAGAGTCACGCTGAGTAACCACTAAACTAAGGTATTTTCCTAAATATTTTAATACTTAAGACTACGAAAAAATATCAGGTTGACAGGTTATTTTTTTCTCAGCATCTACACATATTTCAGGGGCAATTCGTTGGCCAAAAATTCCACTATAATAATGTTTAGAAAATAATTTAGTCATTATTTAGCTTGGCTCTGTAGGTTGAAGTCAAGCTAGCAGAGCTACACGGTTTCTTTTTTAAATCGAGAAGAAAAAAATTAAAAATAAGGTAATACATTAGCAATAAAATAGCAAAAACTTTATATGAGAAAATATTTAAAAGGGCGTTGTAGATCTGCAAACTTGATTAATATACTCAAGGCCCAGTTACAGTGACATTTCTAATTACAGCTTGTAAAAAGATCTCAGGTCCTGACAATGGTAGACTTTTAGGGGGAGAGGCCTCAAAATCTTCAATTTTTAAATTTTTACTGTGGTTCCAACCCTAGAAAGTTTTAATTATTTCAAATAGCACTGGGTTTCTGTTGGCGATGGTTCTTCGCTGCACCTGCGAATCTACATTGGAAAAACTACCGCGTTGCTTACAGCCACCTGAAATCAAAGAAATCCTTCAGAATACGTCATGTAAACAGTGTTTTTTTTAACTCGGGACACGGGATTTTCATGGTAATTGTTACACCCCATGTTAACTTTTGTTCCACTAAAAATTTTGGGCCAAATCTCGGCCGGTACATATTTTAGGGTTGTCAATTCGCGTTGAACGATTTTTTTTCCAGCAATTCCATACCAATTTCAGGAAAATCTATTATTTTTTACGATAAATTACAGTTTTTTAGTCCTTGTATATTTAGTTACCAGTGACAAATTAATTTAAACAATGCATTTAACTGTCAAAATCAAATACCTGACATACAGAGGTTAAAAAAAATTGCGTTTTACCAACAAAGAAGTAATTTTTTGCATCTTTGATAGACTTACTGGTAAAAATAAGTCACTGTGCCATCGTCTAAGGATTTAAATAACCTCTGTTGCAAATTTTGTCTTTTAGTTCCGAGTAGAACAAAAGTTAACATTGGGGTGAAAATTTTACTACGCAAATTCCACGTCTCGAGTTAAAAAAAAGCACAGTGTATATAATATATTATACACTGATATATTTCTTTTTTGTGAAAGTTTTCTTGGGTCTATATATTTTGTGAAAACAAACATAAAATTTAAAAATTTGCAACGTTCCGCACATTTATTATCAATATTGTGCTTCTTCAGGCTTCCTTGGAATGTGTGCAATTACAATTACATGATCTAAAAATGCTTGTGAGTTGTTCAAGTAATGACGTTATTCTGTGTCGAACAACTCAAGAATGGCCAAAAAATAAAAAAGACAATAAAATATAATATACAGTGTGTCTACTTAAGTTCTCTACATATGGGAAAAGTTATAAAAAGTTCTGCTTTCTGAAAAAATAATATTAGACTATTAAAACTTGAAGCTGCATGTACAGAGTGGTCAGGAAATAGAAAAATTTAAAATTGACCCAAGAGAGAAGTACCCTTAATTTCTATTTTAGAGCAAAATGAAATAAGAAAATGTTACTTAGAATTAAAAGTTATATCTAAGTTTAAGTACATTGCTTTTTATTAAAAAATAATTTTAAAAATTTAAATAGGCTAATTCTTAATGGTCCCAGTAAACCAATTACTGTTTCAGAAACATATCTGAAACAATAACTCCGAGATGTGAAACGTTTCGTATTTGGCTTCACGATATTTGTAAAACATTCCTGAAACCATAAATGACCTACCTAAAATATGTTTCACTGAAACATTTCAAAGATTGATTAATGAAACATAACCAATTTTGGTTTCTGAAACATTCTTGAAACCATAAGTGATCTATCTCAAACACGTTTCACTGAAACATTTCAAAGATCAATTTATGAAACATAACCAATTTTAGTTTCTGAAACATTCTTGAAACCATAAGTGATCTATCTCAAATATATTTCACTGAAACATTTCAAAGATCGGTTTATGGAACATAACCAATTTTAGTTTCTGAAACATTCTTGAAACCATAAGTGATCTACTTCAAATGTTTCACTGAAACATTTCAAAGACTGATTAATGAACATTTGTAATGTTGTGTTTGTACTCAATTAGTATAATGAATTTTTTTTAAATGTCAACTATTTTATATTTTAATTATTTTATACTCAGATATCTTTAAGAAATTTATTGCCGATATGTTAACGTGTGTTTTTATTTTCTAATGACAATTATGTACTGTCTTCTACTTGACGAGCGTACCTAAACATGTATAACACAATAACTTTGAGTTTGAATGAAACAACCAATTTTAGTTTCTATCCGTTCATGTGTTGTCGTAAGTATAACGTTTCCAATAATAAAGTAATATACAGTAACTGACCTTTAGAAACGTTTACCATTTAAAATGCATGATCAAACTGAAGGTTAGGGTTACAAATAAATAATAGATTTTATGAAAAAAGGATTTATTATTGAACAGTAAAGTATTGTTACTTTTAATATCTATAACTTCAGGTTCAGGTTTATTTTATTGCCCTCTGATATCGAAGTGGAGCCTGGCGCAGCCACGCAGCTACAATCGATTCAAAGCTGGAATCGGTTGTATTACTAAACCGTTTTTGTGCTGCATCTAAAACCAAACTTTGTCTTACAACCAACCTGTGTTAAACCTAAGTATTTAAAAATGATTTTTTTTTATTTGTGTTTCGTGTTAAAATATTACTGAATAAACTAAAAAAAACTTTAGGTTTATTTAATGCTTAGACCATAAATATTTAATTCTTTGGCAATACTCTTGTATTGTAAAAAACAAATAAAAAATTAACTACCATTATTTTATAAGTATTTTACAAAACATTAAGATTAGGATCAAAAATAACTACTTTCTCTTAAAAGTAGTTATTATTTTAGGAAGTTACGTTTTTTGTTAAGAACCCAATATTTTTATACAATTTTGAAAGACACCAAATAAATTTTACCTCTATAAAGCCTGATATTATGATGTGACAATTTAATGTTGCAAAAGAAACAAATTCTGGCAGCATAAAAGCTGTACCTACATAAGCCATAAGAGATACAACCGCCAACAAAAAATTAAATAATTAGGATTTATGTTGTTATACCAACAGTTTTTTACTTTATTACAATAATGAATTTACTTACTTTTTAATAGGCGAATACATATTAAGTTTCCAACTGAAATATTGTTTTTCCGGCCCGTCCATGAACATTTCGCAGCCAATTTGTCTTTCATTAATCGCCCTAGACCCCTCCTAATGAGGTGTTTAGCGTCTGGACCACCGCCCATATAGAACACCGTTTCCTGCAAAAAGTGTATTATTAATTTTCTTGATGTTTTCTTTCTTCTTCTTGAATCAATAGCAAACTATTAATAGCTTCATTTGATAATAAATGTCTGTACCTTAATATCCAATTTTTGATTCTGTTAATAAAATTTAATTTTGACTCACTAAGGTTTTCTTTTCCTGGAATATTAAAAACCTGCGACTGTTGAAATGGTATATTGAAATCAGGATAAGGAACAGAATCGATACCAAAAGAATTTTCAGTATTCAAAATATCTAAATTTGTTTGAAGTGGAAGGTTCTTCGTCTCCCGATTTAAAATTTGTCTATCAAGTGTAGTTTGGGTGTACTGAAGATCATTTTTTCGAGGTGCGAACTGGTTAATTTTCTCCGATGTTAATGTACATTTACGTTCAATAACAGCTTTTTCCTTGTCGATTTCCTTTCTAATAATTTTTCTTAAATACCGTTGCGTATATGATGGATGCTTTACCCGTGATTTCTTCATGCTGTAAATTTAATGTTTAAATAAAAAACCATAACCATACCTGTGACATTATTCTTACTTGGCACACGCAGATAACGCGAATACAAAAACCATATAGGTATAAAACTTTACACAAAAACAAGCTCTATAATCAAATCTAACATCAGAAAAATGATCAACTGTGAGTAATCCACTAAACTTGAAACTAAAATCATAACCGCAGAACAACAGGTGATCGTGCTCCGTTCTGACTAAAATTAACAAGACAAGATGGCCGTTGTAATTCCTCAATAATTCCTACAGGGGTCGTGGTCGATAACTAAACAGGGTTGCCAGTAACAGCAACATAAATACCAAATCAAAAATTAGAGAGGTATTCAATATTATTCATTTCTATAAATCTTCTCACTGGAAGCAAAAATATAAGTGGTGTAATTACTGTACTTAGTCGCTTAACGTAGTATTTTCAACATTTAAGATTAACGCAGTTTTATTTCTTTTATTAAAGAGTGTAGTAAATAAAGATATAACATTTTTGTTTAATAAGGCCAGCACAATCATTTTGTTATAGACCAATATACAATCATATTCGAGCCGACGTAGACGAATACATCAGCAATTATTCTGTTTTGTTTCTTCCTTATTCTGTTAAATAAACTTCTTATAAATGACGCCAAAAGTCAAAGTCGAACTTAATAAATTAGTTAAAGTGGGTTTATTTATTATCTTAGATTTTTTCTTCCCTATACGGCTTCTTTGCTTTATTTTACCATCTGGCAATGCTGCCGTAGTCGTTGACAATAAAGTAAGGTTTGAAAGTTCTTTCAACTGAAATAAAAACCACTCAGTTTTTTCATGCACAGGTGAACTGGTTAATAATATAATAACAGTTCTTTTTCCTTTAAAATGATAAGGAATATATGCCATTTTCTGCCGTTTATATTTTTAACAGTTTTTAGGAAACATTTTTGAAACATGCATAGGTACGCAACCATCAACGGGGAATGCAGTGGCGGATCCAGGTTTTTGCTGAGGGGGGGGGCAAATTTTATAACGGGTTGAAGAAATACTTCAAATAAATTAATGCCGTGGAATGTCGCCCCCCCCCCTGAATCCGCGCCTGAGAGAATGTTTTAAATGTTTATAAGTGTAACACCCACCACTGATTCCTATCTCTCTTTCTCTGATCAAGTTGGCAATGGGTGAGCGGTAACCCCGGAATACAGTGGCGGTGACAAATAGACCTTTTGCGTGGGGCCGGAAGACCCTTGTGTCTACTGCATGTAACCCACCACTTAAGCTAACACTTTTCCTAGCCTTGCAAATTACTATCCCTTAATATTGTACTTACTGCAGAGGATTTGTTCACTAACTTCAATTTTTCTATAATTTTTGATTTTAAATAAATTTATTACTTATGTACTATGTTTCCCTGTTCCCCAACAGTAAAACACAAAATTCTGGATCAAATACACTTTTATTTCCACAAGTACGGTTGGGAGCCACCCAAAAATACACCTTTTCACAATTTCTTCAATTTTTACAACTTTTGTTAATTTTCACAAACTTTTCAATACGCCAAGACAATCTCTTGGGTTCAACGCACTTACTTGTTCACTTTTTAATTTATCGCAATTTTATTCAAGAAAAATTTCGGCGCGCTCCAAAACTTCCGACTAACACCGTACTATTGATTCCAGATTTTGAACTTTCCCGTTGACAGAAACTTCGGACTAAATTTGGGCAGAGTAACGATCTTACATCTTCGAGTACGTACACGATACTTTTCCGTGGACAGTAAATTCGGACCCCGTTCGGGCAGCGTGACCGACTACATCGAGTATCTTCAACTATACTGCCTCCTAGCCGGAGCTTTCCCGCTTATATAGGGAAAATTCCCATAAATTTTCCCTCTTTTACAGCTGTTTCGCGGAATTAATGTGACAACATGCTATTTACGACCCCATAAATTGTGTCTCCACCTGCGTTTTCCAGGAAAATCTACGTGGGCGACCCTATTTTAGCCGGCAAATGAAGGAAAACATCGGTATTTCTCGGTTATTTACGACGTTTTTTATTGCTTTCTGCTTTTCCGAGTGACATTTATTAACGCGCGCCTTCATAACAGGGCTATAAATTAATTTCGCTATATTTAATTCCCTTATTTTTTCCGATTGCATCTGCTCATATGGCATCGCGTTGCCTTCTTTCGTTGGTCCAATCAAAATTAACAGCGCATAATTTCTTTGTTATAATAGAATAGTTTTGGGAGGAGTCTTTTCCGAATGGGGGTAAATTTTCCCCGTTGAGAGTATCAGTGCCTCTGGTCAGTTTACTTCAAGTTCTCGAAATGTTCGGCCGATTTCAGAGCTATAATAGGGTTCAGGACTTAGAAAAGTTTTCACGGATCTCGGTGAAGTTATGTGATATGTGTTCTTCATACACAAGTGAAACTTTTATTTACAATAAAGGATTAATTTTTTTTTCTAATTATGTGAGTTGACTTTATAATTATTTTTTTTAATTATTTAAATCTTTTTTTTTTTCAATCAATTTTATGGCCGCTTAGGTGTTTGAATAATTTTCAAATGAATTATTTTCCAATAATCTCTCAACCCTTCCCTAATGTTTCAAGTTCTCTAATAAATTTTTAATCCAACTACTTAGTACTGATTATTTTAAAAATAATTTCTAAAATTTTCCTATTTCAATAAATATTTTAAACATTCTTCGAACGCGAACGTAACTTATTTTATTTAATGCCCTTTGGTGTTGCGAATTAATTTTCGAGAATTTCTTTTCGTGTTTCTAAATACAATTCCTTTTCAAGTTATTTTTCAGAATTTTTCTTTCCTTCATTTGTTTACACGGCTTACGCCCTTAATTAAATACTTATAGGCCGTAATGCCACATAAGTACTGTCAATTTGAAATTTAATGATTCGTTTTTACTGGAACATTTTTGAAACATGTATAAAACCTTCAAAATAATGTTTCAAATGTTCATAAGTATTGCCAAACTGATAAGCATTTCACAAATGATTAATGTTTACTGGAACATTTCGGAAACATGTATGAAATCTTCAAAAGAATGTTTCAAATGTTTATAAGTAACACCAAATTGAAACATCTCACAAATGATTCATGTTTTTTGGAACATTTCTGAAACATGTATGAAACCTTCAAAATAATGTTTCAAACGTTTATAAATATTACCAAATTGAAACATCCCACAAACGATTCGTATTTACTGGAACATTTCTGAAACATGTATGAAACCTTCAAAAGAATGTTTCAAATGTTTATAAGTAACACCAAATTGAAACATCTCACAAATGATTGGTGTTTACTGGGGTACCACCAATGTCTTGCCACCTTGTGCCACCTCAATTCTAGCAAAATTTCGTTATTTGTGGATAATTGATTAGTGACTAATGATCATTAACTTGAGTTGCATATTTACATGTATTTAGTCATTTAAAAAATAATTACATATTTATATTTTTAATATTATTTTGTAATAGAAAGCTGTTGATTTAAACTTAGATATAATTTTTAATTCTAAGTAACATTTTCTTATTTAATTTTGATCTAAAATAAAAATTAAGAGTGGAATCCGGAAAAATCTGCCTTGCAGAGCTTCGTTTCAAGAAGGTCTTTTTAAAATCTACGCAATTTTAGAACAATTTAGAGACATGTATTGAAAGTTAAAATGTTAAGCTCCGATCTAACATATTTTTTATTAGAAACTTTGGCCACATTGTCACGTAATCAACAAACAAAAATAATAACAATTTAAAAATTTGTGTCACAGAATCTAACAAAAATGGGTTAGATCCGAGATTAAATTACGAGAATTGTTTTTAGAAAGTTTAAACCGAAAAAATGCCTTTATTCGTCCAATATCCTTCCAAAACTAAATATTATATCATATGGTCGATATTTTTCCGCCATATTTAATTTCACGGACTGGTGGTTACTTAGACAAGAACCAGGCAAAAGTTCAGTACCTGTTATAAAGAGGGCAGCTCAATAGTTTGTTTACAGTTTTCTATAAGATTTGGGAGAAAAATGTATTTACGTTTAATATATTTAATATGAGTAATATACAGTGTACCAAATAAAATAATTTCTGATTTCTGATGGTAAAGTTTATAAAATTGGAGTAAAATTTTTGATAACACATATAAATTATGAATCTAAAGGGAATAATATATTTTCTGAAAAAATAATTCGTTCTGGCAGTAGTAAGTTAGGTATATATGGAAGAAGTTAGAAGTAACTGAAAAAAAAATGGAAAACACATTGTTAGAAATATGTTACGGCAAAATGGTGTGCTTCTTTAGGTTAGGAGTATTTGTATTGTATTTGTATGTATTGTTAAAGACGCCAGACGTACAAAACGGACATACCGATAGTAAACAACTTTATCAGCCCGCGAAATTCAAATTTACATGCATTTCTTATGGGATGACGTCATGTCGGTAAAACAGTGCTCTGCTGCCTAGCAACCAGCGAAACGTACATAGCAACCGTGTGTAATGTGTATGAGAGAGACTGTTTATAGTGAGATACAGATGATCGAGTGGCTCGGAGGAGGAATTGAGGAGCACCGGTGTCAAAGGAATAGGGACAAGATGAGATGTGGGTGTGAGGGTGGAATGTCAGGAAGGCAGTAAGAGCGCTTTCGCCAAAGGGTGAAAATTTGAGTGTCAGAATGGTGGGTGATGGATGTATAGAAATGTCTCCTTCCCAAAAAGAAGTAGTGTGTATGAGGGTGTGCCGAAGGGGCATTAAAGTGTGAGGGTGGAAACGTCGTAGGGTGAGGGGTGTGGGGTATTGTCACAACGGCAGGGGTGAAAGAAAACAGTGTTTTCGCCAAAGGATTGGAAAGATATGAGTGGATTTTGGATGGTCTTTGGGAGAAAGGTGTCTTTAAAGGTCTTTTAGCATGCGGTGCATTACTTTTTTATAAATGAATCTGATGCCTTATCAGATTCATGTATAAAAAAGTAATGCACCGCATGCTAAAATACCTTTAAAGATACCTTTCTCCCAAAGACCATCCAAAATCCACTCATATCTTTCCAATCCTTTGGCGAAAACGCTGTTTTCTTTCACCCCTGCCGTTGTGACACTACCCTACACCCCTCACCCTACGACGTTTCCACCCTCACACTTTAATGCCCCTTCGGCACAACATCATACACTACTTCTTTTTGGGAAGGAGACATTTCTATACATCCATCATCCACCATTCTGACACTCAAATCTTCACCCTTTAGCGAAAGCGCACTTACTGCCAACTCATCAGTGATGAGTTCTGCTAAATATAAAAATTGAAGACCTTAACTTCAAAAGGGTCTAAGTGCCAGAAATTCAAAATATGAGATTTTTGCGGAAAAGGGGTCCATATACCAAGCCTATCGATATGCAAATGGGTCTGTCTATGTGCCTTCGCGAAGTATTTTGTTTAATAGAGTGGGGTATATGTGACGAATCTGTATTTGCCATGCTTATCAGAGCACGATATCGTGCGTCTGTACACTATGCGAGTGTGTATCGTGCTCTGATAGTCATGGCACATACAGATTCGTCACACTTACTCCACTCTATTAAATAAAATACTTCGCGAAGGAACATAGGCCCATTTGCATATCATTAGGCTTGGTATGCGGACCCTTTTTCCGCAAAAATCTCATTTTGAATTTATGGCACTTAGACCCTTTTGAAGTTAAGGTCTTCAATTATTTATTTGGCGACTTAATTAACGGCGGCCAAAATGAACCGATTATATGACCCCACAACACAAAATTTATTGTTTGGCTTGGAATAACCCTTATACCTACCTACATAATGTATATTTCTTTTCGTGCACGAAGTGAAATAATCTCAGAAATAATGCGTAAAAAATGATAATCAGTAGTAAATGAACGATTCCTACCAAAATATACTCGTCGCTACAGGGACCTGGATACTTTGGCTGCTTGGCTTCTTGACGTTTGACCCGATTAATTTTTTGCTCGGAACCGTTAAAAAGTATCAAAAAAGATCCTGAGCAACCCTAGAACTGAGCAAACCTGTCCGAGAACGTATTTCTCAACTCCATGGCCACAAGAAGACATATTATTTCTCAAGCAAAACATAATTTTTAGGTTAAGGTACCTAGACAGGATGAATTTTTTGCTCGGGACCTTTAAAAAAAGAAAAAACAAAATTTTTATGGAGTATTTCCAATACACTTTTTAGAGGCGATTTCCTAATTTTGTATATTTTAAATGACAAAAATTTTAAAAAAAGTTCCATTTGGGCCCGGAATCGAACCAACGCCTGCGCGAATGCTTTACCACTGCACTACGCGGCTGATGCTACAAAATTGGTCAACTTGTTAACAACGCAAACTGTGAAAGCTTCAAACGTCAAGCAGCCAAAGTATCCTGGGCCCTGCAGACGCTATTCCAAAATATTATTTGGACTTGGTTGAAAAAGTACACTTAAAACTAATTTCTGATCATATTATTATTTATAGTAAATGAAAACCTTGAATCACACTCGTATTTTATTTGGTACACGGTATAATATGATCCTAAATTTATTAATTTGCATGTACGAGCCGAGCGCCATCTGTCAATCAATAAACAAAGTAGCCATAAAATCCAAACTTACGTCTTTGTGGGTTAGTTGTACACCTGTAAAATTCATTTTCCAAATAATTTTATAAAATAATATTGTAGGTGCCATCTACAAAATATATAAGGGAGTAATTGTCACTTATTTTTGACCGTTAATTTTAGTCAGATTTTGAGCGACCAAACTCCCGTCTTAAGGGTACTTCCCTCTTGCGTCAATTTTAAATTTTTCTATTTTATGACCACTCTGTACATGTACATGCTATTTCAAGTGTTAATAGTCATTATTTTTTTTAGTAAGCAGAACTTTTTATAAAGAGTAACTTTTTTTTGTAAAATTAATAATAAAAACGTTTTCCATATGTAGAGAACTTAAGTAGACACTGTATATATACAGGGTGTTAACGATATTAAGAAAGGGTAGATTCTGCATCTAAAAATATGAAAATAAGTTTTTATAAACATGGATAATCATTACATCCATATCTGATAGAACCTCTAAAACATATAATAAACTTAATCTTTAAAACTGGAATAGTGCCTAGTAAATTTAAAACCTCGGTCGTGATCCCAATACATAAATCTGGAAGCAAGACATCACCGGGTAATTATCGCCCTATCAGTGTGATATCAAATCTGGGCAAAATTTTTGAAAAAAGCCTTAAAAATCGACTGACTCAATTCTTTGAAATGAGTAATACTATTAGTTCAAGTCAGTTTGGATTTAGGGAGGGGATGTGCACAACGGATGCCTTGTATGCACTGATCGGTAAGGTTACTGAGGGTCTGGATCGCGGTAATGTTTGTGCTGCGGTGTTTCTGGACCTTGCCAAGGCGTTTGACACGGTATCCCACGACATACTTCTTCAAGTTCTGGAGAGGTATGGCGTGAGGGGTATTGTGTTGGACATTTGCCGTGATTATCTTTCGGAACGTACCCAACACGTTAGGGTTGGTAACGCTCTCAGTGAGCCGGGGATTGTTCAGATTGGGGTACCGCAGGGCACGGTTCTGGGGCCCATTCTGTTCAATGTATATATTAATTCTGTGTTCCACCAAAACATTGACGGCACCGTTATTGCTTACGCTGATGATTCGGCCCTACTGTTTGTTGCCCGAACTTGGGCTGAAGCCAAAGAAAAAATGGTCGCTTCACTAATAAAAGTAAAGAATTTTTTCGATTCATTTAAACTATCTTTGAACATAGATAAAACAAATTACATGGCTTTCTCTATTACTGAAGCAAAAAGACCGGATTTTTCGGAAATTGAAATAGATTTGTTTGATTCCCCTATTAAAGAAGTACAAACCACGAAATACCTTGGCATCATGATTGACAATCATTTAAAATGGGAAACCCATATTTCATATTTATGCAGTAAAACAAGATACCTTATTCATAAATTTTATCTCCTAAGAGAAATCTTAAGTCACATAGCGATGATAATGGTTTATAAGTCCCTGTTTGAGCAGATCGTTAGATACGGCCTATTAATATGGGGTGGTCTCTACAATGGCGCTTTAGAGTCATTAAACGTAACCCAAAATGGTATACTTCGTGTAATTTATAAAAAGCCCAGGCTTTACCCAACAAATCTATTATACACCAAAGACATAGCGAATATTCGATCTTTATATGTAATAATCCTGTATATTTGTGTATAAGGATACCAAGAAAGTCATTGTGAGCAATCCCTATAATTCCAGAAGCCAAAGAAATCAGTTGTTGACATTTCCGTCTAGTAAACGTAATATTAATCAAAGATTTATTAATTATCTGGCACCCAAATGCTATAATTTCCTACCTCTAAACTTAAGAAAAGCAACATCTAATTTAAACTTTAAAACCAGGATCAAGACTTATGTTCATGAAAATCTTGATCAGTTCCTTCGATTCGCCATCTGTCAATCAATAAACAAAGTAGCCATAAAATCCAAACTTACGTCTTTGTGGGTTAGTTGTACACCTGTAAAATTCATTTTCCAAATAATTTTATAAAATAATATTGTAGGTGCCATCTACAAAATATATAAGGGAGTAATTGTCACTTATTTTTGACCGTTAATTTTAGTCAGATTTTGAGCGACCAAACTCCCGTCTTAAGGGTACTTCCCTCTTGCGTCAATTTTAATTTTTTCTATTTTATGACCACTCTGTACATGTACATGCTATTTCAAGTGTTAATAGTCATTATTTTTTTTAGTAAGCAGAACTTTTTATAAAGAGTAACTTTTTTTTGTAAAATTAATAATAAAAACGTTTTCCATATGTAGAGAACTTAAGTAGACACTGTATATATACAGGGTGTTAACGATATTAAGAAAGGGTAGATTCTGCATCTAAAAATATGAAAATAAGTTTTTATAAACATGGATCCTCAAACGCTTCTTTTTCGAGATACAGGGTGCGCGAAAATGCGTTAAGATATTGACATAAATTTTGGTACACGCCAGTATGTAACTGAAGGGTACCTTTAAGTGAAAAAATTAATTTTCTAATGTACTTGCATCAGTGGCGTGAGAAGCTGGTAAGTCTTTATTTTTAGCGAAACAAATGGCACGCCACTGGTTTTATGCAAAATTGATATCGTTCCCTGAAAGCCCAATTAATTCTGCGTGAAAAGTGTTCCTTAAGCTCTTTCGTTCTGACGCACCGTTTTAGAGATAAAAATTAATTTATTTCTTACAATAAAAATAAATAAGGAAAATTAATTTTTTTACGTATTTTTTGCTCAGGAAACAGTGATTTTTTATTTAAGTTTATAATAGTAGATGCTGGAAATGGCTTCTCCGTGCTTCAATACATGCTCTAAATCGTCTTCGTATATTTCTCCTAACACTTTGGAATACAGGTGTAAAAATATTAAACACCCTGTATTTCGAAAAAGAAGCGTTTGAGGATCCATGTTTATATAAATTTATTTACATATTTTTAGATGTAAAATCTGCCCTTAAAACTTCTTAACATCTTTTTGTAACACCCTGTATAATATATATGTAACTAAAAATGCATATATTTTAATTGTAGGTTATGCGGAAAACTCTGATGTCCAAAACCCTTATGTTTTTTTACTAGTTTCCTTTGACCAAAAGATAATGATTTACAGTGTCGGACTGGCGTTAACTTGAAAGTGGTTTCAATGTTCTCCTAGACCATCTCATTTTTTATAATAAAAACCAAAAGAAAAACATTAACGCTCAGTTTAAATTAAAATCTAGTTGATCAGTTATGATTTGATAGGTTTTTGTCCTGTCATTGTTAATAAGTCGTCATTAAAGACATGAATTATTTTAATATTTTAGCGATCTGATTGATTTCCAAATAATTTTCATCTTGGAACGGGTTGCTAGAATGCATTTAGTTCTATTATTGTCGAAAGTACGTACTAAAATTGCACTTTTCTTTATAAATTTGTGAAACCCCCGGAAACAAATTCATAGTATAAAACTTAGTTGTCTTATTCTTACACTTGTCAGTTTAAAACTTTTGGTTGTCAAAGTAGACCGGACTAGCTTTGGAGAATCTGGCCGGTAATCTTTATTTATAAATTATTGTAGAAACAAAAAAGCAAAATATAACATTTATCAATGAAAGTAGCCAAAAAAAAAAAAAAATACAATCTAATAAAACAACATAATTTTCTTTAAAATTTCATTGCTGAGTTAAATCACAAAAATGAAGAAAGTGAAAATCATAAAAAAACTAAACTGATCTAGAATAAAATAGATAAACAAAAATATTAAATACGATACGAATTAAAATTTCTACTTGTAGATTTTTTTTTTCAATTCTCAACCACCAAATTTGAAAGTGAGAGCCCAGTTGATTTTTTTATTTCGGTAAAAGTTAATAACCTTTCGCGGACTTCTTCACTGTATATATCTACATATTACTGAGCACTGTTCTGAGGAAGTAACATCTTGTGTTGAGTCCATCTGAATACTAAACTTTACTTAGCATAATGGTATTTATAATGTCTTTAGTTTTATATATGTTTTTGTATGCTTTATAGCAGGTATTTCCGTTACTTTATTGAAAAAAGCAAAATTATTTACAGTTTTTGCAAACATCCATATTTGTTTGGCCCACCAAAGCATTTGGCCCACCGGGCATTTGCCCGGTTGCCCGGTAGGCCAGTCCGACACTGATGATTTAGACAAAGTTGTCTTGGTGCAATTTTGCTTTCTTAAAAACTTAAGAGCCCTTTTTTTAAACTATTATAATTTTTGTTAGACATGCAGACTGGTTTAGAAGTTAATCACTTTCATCATATATTTTTAAATCATTTTTAAATTTTATATGAGCTTATACTATTGTGCTCCCAGAGGATGCCACATACTAACTGAACACCCAAGAGGTGCTCTATTGTCATATTGTGAAGAAATATGTCAAATTCATAGAACTACACTTAATATTAATATTAACCAATTAACCATTGCTATGTAGACTAAAGTCGCCTACTTAATATGGTATAGTTTTTTTTAATGACTGCCTTTTACAAAGAAACAACCCTAAATTTTTGTTACTTTCAGTTGTTTCATTCTATATATATATATACATATATATATATATATATATATATATATATATATATATATATATATATATATATATATATATATATATATATATATATATATATATATATATATATATATATATATATATATATATATATATATATATATATATATATATATATATATATATATATATATATATAATGTGTGTGTGTGTGTGCGTATTTTTTTGTTATGTAAGAATGACTAGCAGTTTGCTACATAAAGGATTTAATAATAGTCTAAGGATATTCAAGCGGAGAGTCAGACATTTGCTGACTGACAGGGCTTATTATTATGTTGCTGAATTTTATGATGACTCATTTTAATTTTTTACACCTATATGATTATATCGAGTTTTAAATTATATGTGTTGGTTGTGCACCTTGTTGAGTTTGTCTTTTATTAGTGTTGGTCTGCTTATATACTTTTAGATTTTTTTATGAATATTTATTTGCAATGAAGTTATAATATGTAGAATCATGTATCATAGGAACTACCTTCTTGCTTTGTCTATAAGTTGTAAGTCTTCTGGCAATAAAGCTTATTTCAATTTGAATTTTAAAAGCAGAGTAACTTTACACAACTTTTGTATTATGTAAATATTTATTTTTGTGTCAGTTTATTAGGCGTACTTAATATTTATTGTGTCTAAATTTGTTTGCCTAGGTACCTATATAGTTAGTTTTAATAAGTTTTCAGAATTATTATTATTATTATATTGTATATACTTTTATAAATATACTTTAGAAAAATTAAAATTGAAGTAATACATTATTGAGTCTATTGATTTTCTCCACATTTAACAAACCAAAAATAAATTATTACTATAATTCGCTTTCATTATTGGATATTATTTCGTTTTGGTAAAAGTCTACAATCGCATCTCATGATACGCCGCTGGGCCAACCGGCCTGCTGCTGGATCACGAATCTTATAATAAAAAAGGCGATTTTAAATCAGAGACCTAGTCATGACTACGCCTGACTACACAATTTCAAATCAGATTTTATGACGTCATACGGAAGGTAGTCTTGACCTAGTCTGCTATTTGCCTGACCACGATTGCGAGCATGGTCAACCCCATATACTGTCATTTTTGTCAATGTTAATTTTTATATTTATATTTGCGAAAGGGTTGTTTGTTTTGATTTATGTTTTTCCATTTTTGTGGCAATGCAAGCCGAGCTGGAAGCAATTAGAGAAAGAAATACCGACAAAATTGTCTTTTCCAAAATGCGAGAGATATTCTTATGCGGATGATAAACGGTAGAGGTAGAGGTCTTTAATTTTATGGAAGTCAGTAGTTCAGCGATACCTTGACCAGGCTTAAATGTGTCCTAAACAAACAAAAATTTGTCGGAAAGAACAAAATGACGTAAACTACTAAGTTAAAAAGCAACGGGACAGAAAAAATGAGCATAAAACATAAAATCTTAATAAACTGAGGTTAGTTTTACCACTGATGTGATCTGTCATTCAGTGAATAATATGAAAACGAATTTAAATCAGATTTCTCGGTGACGTCATTTTTGTGACGTTTGATCATGAATACAGGTGACTAGGTCAGGCTTTTAGTCACTGATTTAAAATCGCATTTAAGGCTTAGAATTCTATGTCATTTTGACACTAATGATAGTGGCCATGTGATGGATCTTTTGTTTGAGTAGTTATGTGACTTTGACACATAGAATAGAATTCTATGAGGCGAGATCCGGTGTCTGGTGTCAGATGGCTTCATATCCGTAGCCTGTATTACCTGTCCTCTTTCTTTCCTTGTGTAAGCTAATAATAATATGTAAGTGTATTTAGATTTTTTCCTTGGTACAGTTTGGATTGTGTTATGAAATTACAAAAATAAATACATAATTAAAAAAAACAGTATGACATTGTTTTATTTTACAGCACTATTTTAAATATTCTATTTCTTTCAGTTTTTGCAGCAAAAAGAAAAAACGCTAAATTAATTTATCAAACCTCTAGTTACGACACTGAGCGGATCGGTCTGGTACCAGCTGGTCACACTTCGGCACAAACAGTTACGCGTCCCTTCTCTTTCCTCGTTTAAGTGTGCGACAGTTAAATAATGAATTAAACTTCATTTGTAAACCAATTGATTGCTAATGAAGTTTATTAGTTATTAGTTCATCGCTTAACGGCGGCTCTCACACTGAAACAACGAGCAATAAGCAACTACCAACTGTCAAAGCAACACAGAATATTATTTTGACCGCGACCCACACTTGCAACAGTATTCGCAGCAATCTCTAGTTATCATGTCATCCGACGACTCCGATGATACGGCGACATCTTGTTAAATTAAAACAACTCGCAACACAATTCACTTTACGATATCCCTGGGCAACATATTGTCACGGGATCTTATTAAAACCACTGGCTTCATCATTAATTGTGCAGCTATATTTATTAAATTAAAAGAAATATTATATTTTACACATTTTTAAAATAACCCAGAAAGAATCCTACCTGTATATTGCCTAAAAGCACGTTGACGGAGGAAAGTGGTTCTGGTCGCAGCAGACTCGCTTGGCTCGAGGTATCGACTCATGCCCTACGGCTGTTCTCTCACTCAAAGTCGACTCCTTCCAGCCCTACCGCCGGGCTGACGTATCGACATGCGTCGAACGGCGCGTAGGAAGGGGTGACCCGGGAGCAAGCGAAAAGCAATTTGGTGACACTTTCCCCCCCACGGAAAACAAAAATCCAAAGGATTTTTGTGTCTAAATTCCCTATTCTATTCTCTAATATAAAAAAACTCTTTTGGGTTTAATAAAAAATAAAAAATATACAATTAAAAAGCTGCATTATTTTTTGTTTGTCTTTGTTCTTTCTCTTCTTCCTACTGGCAGGTCTTCCTCCCTCTTGTTCGGTTGGCTCCTTGGCACTTCTGGCTCTCTTCCTGCTTTGTGGCTCTTCCTCCCTGCTGTTCGGATTGTCCTTAGTCTGGTCCTCATGTGTTGTGGTCCCAAGGTGGACTTGTCCCCCGCTGGCACCGTCAGTGGTCCGCTGGCTTGGCAGGTCGCCGCCGCTCCCCAGGTTGCGGTCCCAAGGTGTTCTGGTCCCAAGGTGGGCTTGTCCCCCTCAGGCACCGTCAGTGGTCCGCTGGCCTGGCAGGTCGTCGCCGCTCCCCTGGCTGGATCTATTCTTAGGACCCCAGGTGGTTGTTGTACATGAAAAACAAACAAACAGGGAGTTAGACGCTACAAAAACTATTTACACAATTTATTTACAATTTTATATACAGTGAAGCAGTAATTTCAATTTTTTCCCGTCCATCTTTTGTGTTTGGCCCCCGTGGCCACCCAGCACGACCGTGCTCGGAACAATTACCTTTCTTTAAATAATTTCAGCCCTTAAAACTTTTTATTTTTCCAAAAATTTTCAATTTTCCATTTTCCAAAAATTTTCCGCAAATTTTCCACAAACTACCTATTTCTCGCCCTCCCCTACCGGAAAAAAATACACGATTACTTAGAGGCTTTACCCATTACTCTTTATCCCTTATACACAAAAACAAAAATAACGACACAGCATCATTGAACATTGCCAGATTATACGTGTTGATCAGGCACGCTTTCAAGCAACGCTCAACTGCACAGAGCCTCGTGCAACTGTTCACGATCTCTCTTACTTTTTTCTCTCTTAACACAAACCTTTAATTTTTCACTCTCTATATTTCTTTAACACCGTTTACTACCTTATACCTCTTTATTACCTGGGGGGAAAAAATTCAAATACCTTTTATTTATTTTACTACCTATTTTCACTAGTGGCTTTTATATAACAACAAAAAAATATATGCATTGTTCCTACTACTCTTCAAAATTATATGGTTCGTGGTACGGGGCCAATCTATATACATGGACTGTTTCCTGTTAAGCTCTTGCTCCTTCACCTCTCTGGATAATGTAATTTACTGGCGATGCTTTTCTTACAATTACAAATGGTCCGTGATACTTGCACTGCAGTTTGTCACTTTTTCCATTATTTCTAATGTAAACTCTAAGTTTGACTTTATCTCCAGTTTCATATGTCACTTTTTTGTGGTTACTGTCATATCGGGTTTTGTCCTTTTTCTGTTTCTGTGTAATATTTCTTTTTGCTTCCTGTCTGTGTTTCTCTATATTCGGGTTCGGAATAAGCATAGTGGCTGATTTTAAAAACATGGCGTCTGGTATGAGCTGTGGGTTTCTTCCAAAAACTAAATAAAATGGCGAAAACTGCGTTGTGTCCTGTTTGCTGGAATTGTAGGCAAATGTTACCATTGGTTGGTATTTATCCCAGTCATCCTGTGATGTAGACATATACAGGCTGAGCATATCTGCTACTGTTTTGTTAAATCGCTCAGTTAGCCCATTAGTCTGCGGGTGGTATGACGTAGTATATACGTTTTCTGAGCCCATATTTTGCACCATTTTTCTTACCAATTCTGACCTAAAAACTTGACCTCTGTCACTCAATATTTTCTTTGGTACTCCATGGATGCTTATTACTTGGTCCACCAAAAACGATGCTATATCTCTTCGGCTTTTGCACTTGGTATTGCTTTGGTTATGGCATAACGGGTCACATAATCTGTACAAACAACTATATTATTATTTTGACTTTTTGTTTTTGTTAGGGGTCCTAAAATATCTATGCCTATCATTTCGAAAGGCTGCAAATCATCAATCTTTATTGGTTGCAGATCACCTGCTGGATTTTCAGTATTTGGCCCTTTTCTCGTCTGACAATCAGGACATCCCCTAATAAATTTCTTCACGTCAAGAGGCATTTTATCCCAATAATAGCGTGTGTTTATTCTGTCATACGTTCTTGCATATCCTAGGTGTCCCGACAATGGCTCACAATGCAGCTGTTGCATCAGTTGTGCTTTCAGTCCTTGTGGGATTACCAACTTGTCCTCCTGGTGTGGGACAGCCGACTTTTTATATAGCACACCATCTTTGACTGTAAAATTTTTTGCACGACGCGACGTTGCAAATGTGAATTGCCACAATTCGGATCCTGGACTGCCTGTAGTAAGTCTGACACGACTGTATCTTCTTCTTGGAACTCCGTGATGTCCACTAAGGGTAGCAAAAATGTGGGAGCTTCATTGGCATCATACTCGTCCTTTAGTGTTGCCTGGAAACAGCGTTGTCTGGATAGACAGTCTGCGTCTTGATTGCATCTCCCTGATTTGTGGATTATTTCGTAATCAAATTCTTGTAGTTTGCAGCTCCATCTAGCTAATCTCCCTGTAACATTTTTGAGATTTTTTAGATAAACAGTGTCTGGTGATCAGAAAAGATTTTTATGTGTTCTCCCGAAATATAGCTTCTCAGATACGTTAGACTCCACACTATGGCTAGACCTTCTTTTTCTCCAACTCCATAATTTTTTTCGGCTTTTGTGAGACTTCTGGACACATAGCAAATGGGATGCATTTCCTCGTTCATTTTTTGTAGGAGTACTGCTGCTATCCCTTGGTCTGATGCGTCTACATGTAGCTCTTTTTCTGCGTTGGGAAGGTAGTGAGTTAACACTGGAGGTGATTCTAATTTTCTTTTTAATATCTGGAAAGCTTCTTCTTGAGCTGAGGTCCACCAAAATGGTGTATCTTTCTTCAGCAACTCGTATAACGGCCTGGCAATGACAGTAAATTTTCAATAAATTTTCTATAATAGTTGGCGAGTCCTAGAAAACTTTGAAATGATTTTTTATTTCTTGGAGTTGCAAAATGGTGTACTGCTTCAAGTTTTGAAGAATCTGGAAGAATACCTCGCTCACTAATGGTGTGGCCTAGTACTGTTAATTCTTTATATGCAAACTGGCACTTAGATGTTTTTAGCTTTAGACCAGTTGCTTTTAGTTTTGACAGTACTTTTCTTAGGTTCTCGTTATGTTCTTCCAAATTTTTTCCATAGACTAAGATGTCATCTAAGTACGTCATTGCTCCATTCCACTTCATGTCTCCTAAAATTGCGTCTGCCAACTGTTGAAAAGTGCTTGGTGCTGTTGTAAGACCAAAACTTAGGCGGTTAAATTCGAACAAGCCATCGGTAGTGACGAATGCCGTTTTATGCCTGTTCTTCTCGTCAATTTCTACTTGCCAGTACCCTGAAAACATGTCCAACGTAGTAAAATATCTAGCTTCTAGCAGGTAGGTCAAAATGTCGTCTATGACTGGCAGAGGATACACATTCTTTATTGTTTTTGCGTTCAATTTTTTATAGTTAACGCAGAACCTCATCACCATCTTTTTTGGGAACTAGGACTACTGGACTGGAATACGGACTTACAGACTTTCTTATTACCTCATTTTAAAACATTTCTTCTACTTGTTTATTAATAATTCTTCGCTCTGTGTGAGAAACTCTGTATGGTCTGGAAACCACTGGAACGTCATCGGTTGATGTCTCAATTCGGTGCTTCACTAAATTCGTTTTTCCTATAGTCCGAGATCCCGCTGCAGGATTACTACGTTCATCGAGTTTTTAATCAAAATCTAATTTTTACATATAATAATGAATTGGGGAATATATTTTTGCCAGGGTGCCTATCAAAATGTGGCCGCTAGTATTTTTAATTAAAATAATGTTAATTGATTTTTCATTCAATATCTGTATAGTGTTTGTAAGTTTACCGATTTCCTAGCATGAGCCACATAGTCCAGTGGGTAAGGCATTCGCCTATTGACCCAGACGTCTTGGTTCGAATCCGGGCTCGGCCGGATCTTTTTTTTTTTAATTTTTGTCCTTAAAATCGGATCGGAGGGCACCCTAAAGTCGGAAGAGGGTTAGCACCTGGTTAGGGGCCCTGATCAGTCTCTTTCCTCGCAAGAGAAGAGGGATCGGTGCGAAAAAATCTAACAATCGTTCGGCAAAATTCGGGATGCATATTCCTGGTATTAGCTAGACGTTAGTGAAAAGTTTTGGTTGCTGTCCCGCACTTGGCCGCAACCTCTTCGCAGCCAGGTGTAAACAGGTATTGCTTTGTTACATTTATACGTTTATTAGGTATATTCATCAATTATATATCAAATTAAAGTTAATTTTTTTCTGTGTGTGATGGAATACCTCTGCCTATGTAAAAGTGGCCGCAAATAGGGGTTGCTAGCTGTTAAAAACAGATTAGAGTGAAAGAGAGTTAGCGCGCTACATAGTTCGTTAGACGAGGATGGTGATTGCCAGCTGTACGAGTTTTTAAAGCCAATGTGTTCTCAACCAACGGCGCAAACAGTAGTGGGAACAACTTTATAATACTCCAAAAAAATTACAATTAATAAATTTTTGTTTAGTTGTATTTAAAATTACTCAAATATATCAAAACATCCATTCTTAAATAAAAAATCGAATCGTCTTTTCTTTAATATAAATAAGAAAAACAAACATCATTTTTAAGACAGATACCTGAGGTACCGATATATTATAGTATGTATAGTAACTATAAACTAAATCATTCTTAAGTTAAATTAAAAGTTTTACTTATGGTTTGCGTTTTGCTAAAATCTTCAAATTCTTGCTTATCTTTTAGTTTTAAAACTGTAATTTTTTTCAGACATTCTCTATAATATCCGAAATTAATTGTCCATAGATTCCACTGTTAATAAAATGTCATGGTACTTATATTTTTTTTACGACGAAACAATAACATTAATAAACACTTTTTAAATGATGCATTATTAAAGTCAAGCACATTATTCTTTTTATTACACAGAAAACAATTCTTCATTTTTTTTAAATTTAAGATTTATTTTAACAAACGTAATAATATATAAAGTTAAATAAAACAACGTTGTGTATTAAGAGCTCCAAAACAAAATGGTTAGAATAAGAATGTCGCGCTTTAGTTGAAAACACTAGCGATCGACGCATGCGCATTGGCTTTAAAAACTCGTACACCTGGCAATCACCATCCTCGTCTAACGAACGACGTAGCGCGCTAACTCCCTTTCACTCTAATCTATTTTAAACAGCTAGCAACCCCTATTTGCGGCCACTTTTACATAGGCAGAGGTATGCCATCACACACAGAAAAAAATTAACTTTAATTTGATATATAATTGATGAATATACCTAATAAACGTATAAATGTAACAAAGCAATACCTGTTTACACCTGGCTGCGAAGAGGTTGCGGCCAAGTGCGGGACAGCAACCAAAACTTCTCACTAAGGTCTAGCTAATACCAGGAATATGCATCCCGAATTTTGCCGAACGATTGTTAGATTTTTTCGCACCGATCCCTCTTCTCTTGCGAGGAAAGAGACTGGTCAGGGCCCCTAACCAGGTGCTAACCCTCTTCCGACCTTAGGGTGCCCTCCGATCCGATTTTAAGGACAAAAATTTAAAAAAAAAAGATCCGGCCGAGCCCGGATTCGAACCAAGACGTCTGGGTCAATAGGCGAATGCCTTACCCACTGGACTATGTGGCTCATGCTAGGAAATCGGTAAACTTACAAACACTATACAGATATTGAATGAAAAATCAATTAATATTATTTTAATTAAAAATACTAGCGGCCACATTTTGATAGGCACCCTGGCAAAAATATATTCCCCAATTCATTATTATATGTAAAAATTAGATTTTGATTAAAAACTCGATGAACGTAGTAATCCTGCAGCGGGATCTCGGACTACTACTAGGTCGCTGATGCTCCAAGCAAAAGTATCTTCAAAATTTTGGACTAACTCACTTACACTTTGAAAGTCATTTTTACACAAGTCCCTATTTACATTATAACTTTTTACTAGATTATCGTTCGGTAAAGTCACTAAAGTTTCGCTTATATTTTTTATAGAGTCACTATCTGCTTTAAACGCGATGCATGTGCCTGCAAAAAGTGTTTTTGTTTTTCTACCGTAGTTTTTTATTTCGGCGTACCACGTCAAATTATCACTAAAAATTTTATTAATTTGAAGTTCATTTTTTATTAAAAAATCATAGTTCGGGGTAAAGTTTATTTTATTTTCACCAGTTTTTTTAAAGTTCACTTCGCATTTAATAACGTCTTTCGCAATTACCGTGTCACCACGCAACGTAATTTTCGCACTGTCTGTTCTGCAGTTTTCAATTTCAATAGGTAACTCCTCCCAAAAACAACTATTTACATTACTGATTTGACTATTTACAAGTTCTTTATGACTACTACTATCTCCTAAATTCATTGCCAAGGTAACTATTTCATTTTCATCCGTTTTCAAACTAATTTCATTCGCTTTTAAATTTATCATAGCTTCGTGGGCCTTAAGAAATTCTAATCCTAATAAAACGGGTTGGGGTAGATTTTCTATAACTAATGCTTCTAAGGAAAAGGTACAACCAATAAAACAAACATTTATTTCTGCATAACCAATAATTTTTACTAGCGAACTATTCGCTAGGTACTTTAATAAAAGTTATGCCGGTGCCGGGCTTTATTTCATTTTTATTTACATATTTACTATCTACAATATTTTTAACTGACGCAGTGTCTATTATAACCTCAATATATACATTATTTAAACTTCCTTTTACGGAAAGAACATCTGTTGCTGCTTCATGCTGATTCTGTTTATGTTTCTGATTCTCTTGCTGTTTCTGGACAGTGCTTATGTGTGTTAACACTGTCCGTTGGAGTTTTCCGACTGCTGTTGCTGTTGCCAATTTTGATACCTATTGGCTTGCTGCTCTGGACGGCGGCCATTTTGTTCTCGACTAGGTTGACTTGGCGTCCATCTTGGTCTGTGGTTTTCTTAATTTCGCTGTCCCCTGTAGTTTTGGTTGCTTCTATGTTGCGGATTGCTAAAACAAACTCTTGCCTTGTGACCTGGTTTTCCACACTGAAAACATACTGGCCGACTGTCGGTAGTACGTGGCTGCCAGTTTTTAAAATTTCGGTTTTCTCTTCTGTCTTGGTTTTGCATAGCTTTTCCAATTTCATCTCTCACAACTTGCGTAATTTCATCCATCAAGTTCGATTTTGTTGTCTCTGACTGAACCTGCTGACTCGTACCTGTTACTCTTTCTGACATTGACAGCTGTGCGAAGATTTCCGAAGCATGACTTATTTCTTTTTCAGCGTCGTTTATGGTTTTAACAAGCTCTTGTACCTCTGCAAAATTTTTTGGCTGCCTAAGCTTGATTTGGTAGGCGTATGTAGGCAGTAGACCTTGTTCAAAATGTTCACGTCTAACCTCGTCTTTCATTTTTAGATCTACTTTGTCGCATAGGTACACCATTTCCCGTAGATAATTCATTACGTTTTCACCTGGCTGCTGTCTTCTATAACGTAATTTTAGCTTCGTTTCGTTGACATACGAGCTAAACGAAAATTCTTTTTTCAGGTCTTCTACTGTTGCTTTCCAATCGGAACCTGGGTTTCGTATTGCATAAATTTGCAACCAAGTTTGTGCTTGTCCTAATAAATACGACGAAAAATAACATAGCTTAAGGTTGTCATTCCAGTTATTAATCAAAGCTGTTTTTTCATAGTCTTCCAAAAATACACTTAAATTATCGCAATCCGGATTATACGAACGCGGCGCTACAAATTGTGGAACTGCCGGTGTTCTGGCTGAGTTTATCAGATTTCCTAACGTGCAATTTAAGGTGTTCGGCATTTTTGAAAAAATATTTTTATCTGATTTAGCGGTTACCTGTTCGTTACTTGGCAATACAGTTAGTGACTCGTTTGAAAAATTTTGAGAACTGGAGCTATTGCTACTGCTATTTTCCGCTAAAATTGACGACTGTATGCTTTCCGGCGAGTTATTAAATATTAATGACCTTTTAACACTGTCTTTACTAATAGGGGTTGACGACGTTTCAACAACTTTGTAGTTTTCTTTAGTACCGCTTATTTCCTTGTTTTCCGCCTTATTTTCATTTTCTGTTAGTTTATTTGTATTTCCTGCCTTCTTAGAATGACTTCTTAACACCATTAATTTTTCCATGTAGTAAGAAAAGTGCACATTTTAAAAAATAACGCATACTTAAATATTAGGAAAATTTATTTTTAAGACTTTCCCAACTAGTAAAAAAAAATACGTAGCAATTTTCATACTGCATAACTGGCATAATTTTAATTCAGCTTATTTTTAGAATTCAAACCCAAAAAGGCAGAAGATATTCGTCAAATAACAAGAACTCTAAAAAGTTAAAAACAAATTTTAAACAAGTTTTCTACCGGCATTAGTTACTAGAGAAAACCCAATAATTAAGAAATCCAATATCTATTTTACAGAACCCGAAAAATTCTATATCATTTAAAAATAAACTAGGTTTATCCAACGAAAACGTACTAAAATGTAACACAAGCCAATAAAATATTTGTTTAAAAACGCTCTAAATAAATTTTAAATATAAAATAATACCGTTAAAAGCATGAAAGATTATTCACTTCGCACCAGGAATGTGCCTAAAAAACATTTGGTCAATCCGCAAAAAATAAAAAACGATAACCTTGATCATGACCTTTTTGGAATTTTACCAGCAAATAATATTTTAATAAATTCATATCTATTTCAAAAATACATTTTTACCTATAAAACAAAATAAAAAATGTACAATAAGCAGTTTGCGAATTTTGCATAACTAATCATGAAACCAAAAGGGCAATTATTCCGAAAACATCGGTCGTTCTGACCGAAACACGGCGCCTCCAGCAAGATTGTCACGGGATCTTATTAAAACCACTGGCTTCATCATTAATTGTGCAGCTATATTTATTAAATTAAAAGAAATATTATATTTTACACATTTTTAAAATGACCCAGAAGGAATCCTACCTGTATATTGCCTAAAAGCACGTTGACGGAGGAAAGTGGTTCAGGGTGCGAATTCTCGAGCCGAGGAGTAGCGCTCCTCGAGAGAAGATTGGGTGTGGTTCTCCTAAAATTGTTCAGTGTTGTATTCTCGACAATAGGGAGCAAACTGTTCTCCTAACTTTTAATAGAATAACGTTCTCTTGCTGTGGAGCAGTAGAACCCGTGAAACTTGAGAGAACGAACAGCTGATTGTGCGCAGATTATATCGGTTAGGATATGATGTATATTTTAACTTAGTATTCGTTGATTTTAACCTTACGGTTTTGGGATTATTACAACCAAACTGTTTGTGTATGTTTAAAAACTTGAAAGATGGAAGATTTTGAAGAAATATATCTTGCTAACGAAGTGGTAGGGCACTTGGAGGTATTAGAGGAATTAAATAATCATCCAAGAAGACGTTATCTTCAGCAGGAAGAAACTTTTGAGGGACTGTCGGAGGCACAATTTATAAAAATAAATATCTGTTTTTTAAATTTAATATAATAGTATAATTATTATTTTATAATATTATGCTGTTTAAGTAAATAATAACACACAAAATATAAATAAGAACTTTATTAAATAAAATTTCAAAATCATATCATGTACATTTTGTGTTTACTATAAACAAACGAATTTTTTTAGTCAGTCTCACCTTCAGTCATATCCTGATTTTTGAGATCTTTTATCCAGGTATAGGTGTAGCATCATGTAAGTACTTCAGTCTAAGCTCACGCCTATTTTAAAAAGTTTGTTTATACCCTGTCCTTTTTTCTAAGGTAACATTGTATCATAAACATATTTTTAAATAACAAAAAAAAAGAGTAACTCTAGTTACAACAACTAGTAAACAAACAATCAACAATTAAAACAATGTAACATTTTAAACAGTATAGTACAGTATAAGAACAAAATTAGGAATTCTTATCACCCATAAGCAGTGTTTTAAGACCTTTTAATTCAATCAATATTTCATTGGTCATTTGCTTTGTGTTTTCTAATAGTTCAATTTTTTGTTGATGGTAGTCTTGCATATGCTTTGTGTTATATAATAATCTTCCATTACCGCATTTCCTCCCTCCATATTTTTTAGCATTAGTGCATTTATTTTCTGTGAAGTTTCTAAGCATCTTGTAACTGCCAAACGTTTGATTTTACCCCCTAACATTTTTTTCGGGTTTATGTTATAGGGATGGCCACTGGGATTTTCTTGGTCTTTTGCCGAAGATGTTGATGGTTTTGGGTTTAAATATATATCATTTGAAACCATGCTACCGTCTATCTCAATATTCTCAATATCTTTGCAAACTTCAGGAAGTTCATTTAAATTACACTGAAAATATAAAAGAAATTAATCTAATACTCGTATAAGTATTAAAAGTCTACTTCAAATGGCCAGCTTGTTTTCGCCACATGAACCATTTTACTTTTTTAAAGTAATATTGTGGTTATTATAAGTAGTTTCTAAAATCTAAACAAATGACGTCATTGACGACCTAACAACCCATTATTTTGTAAAAAGTAAACAATCATTTCTAAATCGATCAATTTGAATCGAATCGATAAATTCTACAAACGAATTAGTTTTTTTATCATTGTAACTGATAAATTTAATTTTACCTTTCTCCACTGCATCCATGTTTTTTTGGATCCGCCAGGTACACTATTTAGCATTTCAGATAAGTCCTCTCAATGTTTCTGTGCCTTTTTAAAGGTAAATTGTTGCGAAAATTTTTGCTTCGCTAAATCTGGGTGTTTCTGTACGTATTCTAGCATAATTCTTTTTTGTTCTGAATATATCTGAGCCATTTTTTTGTCCATGCTAAAAAAATGATATTGGTTTGCTAATATTTGGGTGAAACGTTTGAAGTTAACCTTTTAACGTAGACATATAACTTACCTTTAAAGACAATAAGTACCTGCCAGCCACAAAATATCTAAGTACGATTATTGTAAGCACCGAATTTTTTCATGAAATTTTACACAGGCCCTAATTTTGGGCCGTAGAACACGAATCCGAAGTCAGATTTTGGCGGTCTCGAATGGTTTTTCCGCAAAAAAAAATTTTAACTTTTAGGTTAGGTTTTTCAATGAATTTCTTTAAATTTCGGTACTTTTACTTAAACACATCTATACAAGTCATTACACACTATTTTTCTGAACCATATTTAGGCAAATTTATGTAAAAACACATTAAAAAACAGAGAAAATATCTTCTTTCTTTCTTTTTTCTTCACCTGTTATTGGCCCTCGTCCATGGGACAGGTTGGCCAGCTCTCCACCCGGTCCGGCGCTTAACCAGAGCCCTAGCTACCCTTAGGGATGGCTTACACGTTACCCAGTTTGGGTGGTAATTCCCTTAGAATCTCCGATTTGTCGGGTATGTACCCTCGGAGATTCCGAATACAAACAATAACAATGATAAAAAATGACAAAACGTCAATGTTTTCGGTTTGGCACAGTTGAGGTTATGGAGTTTCCCGCCTCTGGTAGAGTCTATTGCGCATGACCTTTTCTTTAAGCCACACTTCCGCCCTACGCTCCTCCCACAACAAGACATGGCCGTCACATGTCCACCTTGTGTGGATGAAAAAACGCAGCACGAACAGGGATTTTAGGCCTCATCGCTCACCCCCCTTGGATTTGGTAAAGACTCCCCTCAACAGGCCGTGGAGCTTCCCTTCGTATTCCGTCACAAAACACTCTACTCACCGCTTCTAGGCGATCTAACCCGAAATCTAACTATGTAGTCGACCGAGAGATGTTAATGCAACGGAAGGCAAAGGCAAACAGAAAATATCAAAAAAAAAAAAACTGAAAGAAAATAAAAACGCCATCTGTGGTACACATTCTGATGGAAAGACGCGCTGTTGTCAAATTTACAAATCGTTTTTCCCACAAATTTTAACAGTATCTGAACAAAAAGGTGTATACCCAACCCAAGCAAACCTGAGCAAAAAGGTGGTCAGGTTAGCTCAGTTTTGATTGATCCTAGATACATATATATGTATATCGATGAAAACTAAGCAAACCTGACCACCTTTTTGCTCACCCAAC
The DNA here is from genome assembly GCA_963971165.1 of Philopedon plagiatum. Classification (NCBI taxonomy): domain Eukaryota; kingdom Metazoa; phylum Arthropoda; class Insecta; order Coleoptera; family Curculionidae; genus Philopedon; species Philopedon plagiatum. The sequence goes on along the minus strand of OZ020192.1, from coordinate 67,825,921 downwards.
CTGAGCAAAAATGTGGTCAGGTTTGCTCAGTTTTCATTGATATAGATATATGTATCTATATCAATCAAAACTGAGCTAACCTGACCACCTTTTTGCTCAGGTTTTCTTGGGTTGGGTATACACCTTTTTGTTCAGATATGGTTGCATGCATCAGCATGCAGGTGTTGGATTACTGATCAATAGGATTTTGGTTAGGTCTGATGTAGGTTATTAAAATTAAAAAATGTTGTTGACTAAGTTGGACAGAATAGTAACTTTAGTTAGTTATGGTTAGCTTTTTTATTATTCCTAATTTACAACTTTTTCATCAAAAATAACTAAACCTGGCAACGCCGGACACTTGACAGCTGGGAAAATAATGGAGGCTACTTGCCAGTAAACTGGAATTTTCTATAGGAAAAAGCAATTTTCTTAGCTATTTTTGCCTATATTACACATTACATTTTGCCGGTATTACACCATAAAAGATATTGGACAGATATATTATATAAAATATTTTGTAGCATTGCTTTAATGACATTTCTTTTACAAAAGCTTTTAGCAATATTACACTGTTAAAGAACTGTGTCAATTTGTAAGGGAATTTCGACGATACCAAAGCAAACAATTGTTGTAAAAATGAACGAAAGACGTGCAGAAGCTTGTGCAGTTGCGATGAGTGCTGCCGTCGTTACAATGTGTTTATTGTTAAAAAAGAAAAAAAAAGAACCGGTCGACTTTGGGTAAGGCCCTGGGTAGCAAGGCATAATGTAAGAGGCATCCACCATAATCTACTTCAAGAGTTACAATCTGAAGATATTAGGAGTTACAAAAACTATTTAAGAATGGATGAGGAAACATTTAAGTTTATTGTGTCAATGATAGCACCATTTATATCCCGACAGAATACACATTTCAGGAATCCTATCAGCTTTGAGGAACGCCTTATGGTTACCCTTCGATTTCTGGAAACAGGAGAGAGTTATGCCAGCCTACAGTACAGCAGTCGTATGTACCCTTTCAGGCATAATCCCAGAAACGTGCAAGGCGATATATCAGGCATTGAAAAACGAGGTTTTAAAGGTATGTAGTAAAATTACTTTGTAAACAGTAAAACTAATTCTTTATTTCTTCTACGTTAACAAAACTAAAAGTAAAATATCCTAACCTTAAATGCAGTTTAGTCGTCACTAAAGAAGACAAACTTACAAAATGGGGAATATTATAAAGTTATGTTTGTTCCAAATAATAATTGCTAGTCTGTACCTGTGACATTAGTCTGTATCAGGGCATTATTAATTGTTATTCGAATGGTAATCATCTGTCTGCTTATGCTCATAATAAGAGCGATTTAAATTATCTGCCAATGAAGCATGACCAGGCTGGGAAGGTAGTCTACATGATCCTTGAGATAAGGCTGGACTGGGTGTCACGGTCGGCTGATCAATTGTATCCCAAGTATCCATTAATACCTGTTGAATAATACACTTTGCTTGTCTTACTATACGGTCATTGCTGGCAGCCTGAATTCCACGTAACTTAGCTACTACGAATTTTCCAAAAGTATCTATAGCATCATCAGATGTTTGGTTATGTACTGGCTTTTCTTTGACGATTTTTGTCATTTCACTCATAGTGGTGGAAGCTTGAGCAAGCAGAGCATCATACTGAAGAGTTTTTCTTTTTTTGGAACCACTGGTGTTGTGCCACCCGTGGCATTTGTGGAAGATACAGGTCTAGTTTCGAGACTTTCACTGTTGTCATTCTGTAAATTCTAAAAAAATGTTAATTGTTTATGCAAACTTTAAAATGTTACTTTTTCTCTTACAGATACCAACAACCAGAGAGGAATGGGAAAATATTGCACAGGAGTTTGAAAAGAAATGGAATGTGTTTAATACAATTGGAGCCATGGATGGAAAACACATTCGCATTAATTGTCCAGAAATGGGCGGCTCTCATTTCTTTAATTATAAGTCTTATCATAGTATTGTATTATTTGCTCTTACTGACGCCGACTATAAATTTTTGTATGTAGATGTTGGAACGAATGGCCGAATCGGTGACAGTGGCGTGTTTGCTAAAAGTCAGCTAAGAAAGTGCTTACTAGACAGATCAATAGTAAACATACCCGATGGCAAAAATCTTCCAAACACAAATATTAGTGTGCCGTATGTTGTTCTAGCCGATGACGCTTTCCCACTGAGCTACAATGTTATGAAACCATATCCTTTAAAAAACATAACCAAAGAAGAAAAAATATTTAATTACAGACTGTCTCGTGGAAGAAGAATGGTTGAAAGTAGCTTCGGAATATTAGCAAGCCAGTCCAGAATTTTTTTAACTGCAATTAATTTAGCACCTGAGAAAGTTACGTGCATCACACTTGCGGCTTGCACATTACATAATTTGTTAACTGAAAGAAGAAAACATCTATATACACGCCATGAAGTTATTACTCGAACTGAGGATGGTCACCAATACCAAGGCGTTCACAGCAATGAGGATCTTCAGGAAATGCAAGCCCTTACGAGGCAGGTTGATATAGGAGGAAACCGCCATGGGAGAGAAATAAGAGATACATTTAAAACATTTTATAACGGTTCTGGAAAAGTGCCATGGCAAGAAAATTATATTTAATCATTTAACTTACATTGTTAGTTTGATTTGCTTCATTATAAGTCTCACTTGAAGAGTGGGAATGGTCAGGCTGGAGGTCTAAATTTGATTGTGATTCATCAGCTTCCGTTGATTTGTCCAAAAATTTTAATAAAGGAAACCAGTAGACCGTAGGCCTATAGACGTCATCCCCTTCAGCCCCACTTTTTGTGCTCCTGATGACCTGTAACATGAAAACAAATTCAAAATTAATTTACGCTGTGTTACATAAAAATTAGTTTGTCAAGAAACCAAAAAAGTAAATTGTAATAAATATATACTTACCTTCATTTTCTCTGACAAATATTGGCTTCTTAGCCCATTTAACTTCTTTTTAACATCCTCCACCTTGCATCCGCTTCTGACTGGTGTTATAGCTTCAACAATTCTTTTATAAACCTCCAGTCTTTTGATACGATTTTTATACTCTGGATGTTTAGTGTTATATAACATTTCATAACTTTCATATTCTGAAATTAATATTTTCGTTGCCACAACGCACCACGAAAATTTGTCTTCCGCCATATTCTTTTCAATCCTTTATCAAAGATAATCGTCTGTTGTTACTTTTTATAAAATATCATTTATAAAATGTATATTTTATAAAAGGTGTGCTATTACACTGTCAAATCTTTTATAAAATATATTTGATAAAAGATCTTTGTCATATATCTTTTATAGTGTAATACCGGCCTGTTGTGGTGTTTTGTGTGACGAAATAAAATAAAAATTATAAGTTTACAGATATGTTTAAGTGAAAGTGTCGAAACTTAAAGGAATCTATAAAAAAAGGTAACCTAAAAGTTAAAATTTTTTTTTTAAAACCATTCGAGACCGCCAAAAACTGACTTCGGATTCGTGTTCTACTACCCAAAATTAGGGTCTGTGCAAAATTTCATGAAAAAATTCGGTGCTTACAATAATCCGAATAATTACCCTAAGTACCATCAATGATATATGTGCATATATCATTGGTACCATCAAAATCAACGAATACTAAATACAGGATCAAAACGGGAACTAGTGATGTAAGGATACGTATCCAAAAATCCGTTGGATCCGAATATTAAAAGAATCCGGATTATCCGGAACCGGCCGAGAACTTGAATACGGATTCGGAATCAAAATAAATTCGCATCGGGTGGTTACTAATGCAAAGAGAAAACGGAATCGGAATCGAGTGTAAGCGAACAACACGGTCTGCGATTTGGCATATTTGATATTGTGCTTTCTCTTTCTAATGACATTTCCTAAAAAAAGATGGCATAGTTATCGGGGTAACGGGTATCATATGAGATGAGACCCATTGGTTAAACTAGTCCCGCCTCACCCGAACCGAATTCAAACGAGAACGGCGCGACGCGGTACCTTCTTATTATCCCTAAACTTCGACTTCGACTGGTATGACACCGATACCGCATCGACCTACCTAGCCGTGTATCCGGATAGAAAATGTTTTAGTCTGTTGCATGCATACGTATACATGATCTGTACCCCTTTCGCGCGGGTCAAGAAATGGATTCGTATTCGGATAATGGATACGGATATTAGCTGATTCCGATTCCGTATGATTCGGATATCTAATGAATACGGATATTTACAAGACTAACGGGAACTTTTTTTGCTAAATTCTACACAATGAGAAATATAGGTTAGAGAGACAAATTCCTCTTCGTTTTTGCATTTTATGTGGTAAAATGCACGTAATAAAGTTGGCAACATCGCAAGAGCTTCTTCTACAGGGAACCACTTTCGCATTTTTCAGGAAGAGGCACGAGGAGGAACTGGTAAATAGCGAGAGATGGAAGAATCTTCTACTCTCTCAAGAAATCGCTCCCTTCTATCATGCTTGAGAATCGGCTCCCAGGGGTCGCAGCAGACTCGCTTGGCTCGAGGTATCGACTCATGCCCTACGGCCCCAGTCAACACAAAACTGTCCCTGGGACGTCCCAGGAACGTAAGTCTGGGATATATCCTACATCCCAGGGACGTCCCGGAATATCCCATAAGATCCAAAGGACGTCCCTGGGACGTACGTTTGGAACAGGTCGGGATGTATCTGGGATCATCCCATAAAGGTTACACGAGACATTTATGGGATCATCTTAGGACCTTACTAGGACGTTATAGCGACTATATTTGGGACGTATATAGGATCATTGTGGGACATTCCCTACGCATTAAAGGGTCTGGATACATTTTATAGCATTTTCAATTTACAGCACTACTTGAGCTTGAGCCTCTTTTAGAGTTTTTGATATTTCCTATATCTAGGACATGTCCCTGATTACGGTTTGATGGAATATTGCGCAAAGAGTAAATATTTAACTTTATTTTGTTGAATTACTGAAGCAGCATGACACAGGCAGCGCCATCTCCTAGCAATTCCAAACACTCCTAGTACTGACACAAAAAAAAAATGCATTTGGGGGTAATATAAAGTTATTATAATGTAGAGTCATCAATACAATAAAGATCCCAACAGTATTTTGTTTTGACACGTTATAAAAAAATTTTACCAAATTGATTTTTTTTAAATCCCATTGCTGGCGTCCTTGGGACGGCAACATGAGACGTCCGTAGGACGTCAGTTTGTGACCAATTTGGGATCTTTCTAACGTCCAGGGGACGTCCCAGGGACGTTTTAGCTGGGATCATCCCAGCTGGGACGTTGCGGATCAAAATGGGACGTCCTGGGGATCATTGTTGCTAACTGGGGCTGTTCTCTCACTCCAAGTCGACCCCCTCCAGCCCTACCGCCGGGCTGACGTATCGACATGCGTCGAACGGCGCGTAGGAAGGGGTGACCCGGGAGCAAGCGAAAAGCAATTTGGTGACACTATAATGCGTGAAATTAACAATATTTTCGAAGGGGAATGTTGCCACAGTGTTAGAGGTTACATTGGGGTTGTTTGTGCAATAGTTTCAAATCAATCAGATTGAGATTGCCCGGTTTCGATCAGCAAACTGTTTTCCTTGAAGATGATTGGCTATAACTACTTTCAAACTGCTGCAGAAATAGACATATTACATGCCGTGCTTTTTCATTATGCGCATATTGCGCGTTGCTAGTTGCCCATTGCTGGTTGTCAGTTGCTTCAGTGTGAGAACCGCCTAACCGTCAACCAGAACCATGACCAAAGCCAAACGAATTGGCGACTCAAATTTAGGAAGCCGCTGCAATCAGCTGATTTTTAATGGGGACGAAGCGCTCACTTGACTACAAAATTGACAAAGATACCAAATAACATGATAATGAAGACAAAGACGAACCGAAAACATTTTCCGTTGTGGTAGTTAGCAAATCGGCTGAAGAGGACGCCACGTTCTTAATTTGAGACGAGCGGCTAAAAATAACAAGTTGCGTTCCATTTTTCCGTCTCTTTTTAATCTCGTGTTCACTCACTCCACTCCTCTTGTCAATATTGAGGTTATGCTATTTGTGGCTTTTGTTCTTTGCACAAGAATTCGTGATTTTTTATTCGTTGTTTGAACTTCGATGTTCCTGTTCGTATTCTAAATTTAGTTTTTTCAGTGGTTGTTAATTAATATTACAATGGGCGTAACGTGTTGTGTTTGTGAGAAAAAGTTTTCCAATCAATCTAATTTCAATAAACATATTAGGAAAGTACATAATCTCAAACCCAAGATTGTTTCTTACGATCAATCAAAATGTATGTACAAGTGTTTGGAAAAAAACTGTAATAGTTCTTTTCGACATAATGTAGGATTGCAAATTCATTTAACTGAGGAACACCACAAAACGATTGAAAGTGAGGAGATGGAATTTTCAAACAGAGAAGGTAAACATAATATACTTTTAAAGTTTAATGAGTAGATTATTTAAAATATTACTTATTTTTTAGAATTTCTTGCCTGGAAGAAGTCAACAGAAAAAATAAACCAGTCCAGTTATGATTTATCAAGCACATCAAAGTTTAAGAATAAACCAGTTAAATATTATTTATGTAATAGATCTGGTAAGTAAATATTTACATTTTGTTACAAGTAAATGTATAAGTATACTTGTAAACATTGCATATTATATTTTTGAAACGGAAATGGCAATGACTGTTTTATAAAAAAATGATTTTTTACTAAACAGTTTCTTTTGTTCTCAGGGAAAGTCCAAACTAAAGGCTTGAATAAAAGACTTCCCAAAAGTCAAGGATCATGCAAGCTAAACAGATATTGCACCAGTATGATTAAGGTCATTGAAGGAGAAAAATTATTAGTAACCTGGATTAAAACACACTATGGTCATGTTCCTGACTTACAACATATAAGGCTTCCACAGATGGATAAATCAATAGTAGCCTCAAAACTTACTTTGGGAGTACCACCATCAAGGTACTAAATTTCTTAAAACCATTCCCCAACATTAAAGTGTAGCGAAAGGTTGGCCAGTTTAGTAATAATTATTTTTTAGGATTTTAGATTCATATCGTGATAAAATGAATGAGGAAGATCTAAGTCGTGAAGATTTAATTACACGGAAGGATATTCAAAATATTAAAAAAGCATAATATTTCAGAGGGAGTTAAACATGATAATGATTCAATTTCAGTCGATTTGTGGGTAAAACAATGTAAGCAAGAAGAAAATACTTGTATTTTGTTTTATAAACAACAGAGGGTGTGGAGGACGATATATATAAGTTGTGTATTGTAGATTTTTGTTTAATTGTAATGACAGATTTTCAAAAAAATATTATTAGGAAATTTGGGAACAATATAATAGCATTAGATGGGACTCATGGCTTAAATAATTACGATTTTGAGTTAACAACTGTTATGGTGGTGGATGAATTTGGGGAAGGAGTACCAGTAGCTTTTATGTTTAGTAATAGAAAGGACACATACATTTTTGAACTTTTTTTTAATGCGATTAAATCAAATGTTGGATTAGTATCTCCAAAAGTATTTATGACCGACATTGTTTCCACTTTTTACAGCGCTTGGTGCAGTACAATGGGCCCGGCCAATCAACAGCTATTTTGCTCGTGGCACATTGACCGTGCATGGCAACAAAACTTATCAAAAATAAGTAATAGAGAAAAACGATCAGAGGTTTATAAAGTAATAAAATGTTTGCAGCAGAATACTAGTGTAGATGTATTTCCCGAATGTCTTCAAAATTCTATTTCACAAATGCTTTTAGATGTTGAAACCCATGACTTTGGAGTTTATTTTCAAAATAATTATTGTAAAAATTATTAAAAGTGGGCATATTGTTTTAGAGCACATTGTGGAATAAACACAAATATGCGATTGGAATCCATGCATAAAACAATAAAGTATTTCTACTTAGATGGAAAAAAAGTAAAAAGATTAGACAAAAGTTTGCATGTGCTCCTAAAATATGTTAGGGACAAATGTGTTGATAGAATTATACAAAACATTAAAGGTAAACACACTATTCACACTAAAAATATTTTATTAAGGCATATCATGTAATTTTTTTATTGACTTTGACAAAGATAATAAATCCAGGTGTTTAATTAGTACTGTGTCTGCCAATCAAGAAACTGGAGAAATATATTGTGTAGAAAAACTTCTAAATGAAAGTTGTTGTGATTTAATGTGTAATGATTGTAAAATTTGTTACCACACATATTCATGTACATGTCATGATTTTTGCATTAGAAACTCCATTTGCAACCACATTCATTATGTAGAAATGTCTTACTGTAAAGAAAAGAAAACGAAAGAACCAGAAAGAATGTTATTTGAAGGGGGTGAATGGGATATTGGCTCATCAAAAGAGAATACCTATTAATAAATCCAATACTCTAAAACAAAATTTTTCTGCACGAATATTCAGTACAATGACAAAGTTGCAAAATACTGATAAAAATACACTAGATGAAGAAGTAATTTTACAAATTCAAAGTCATTTGGATATAATCGACAAATTACTTGATTTACCTTCTAGTTCAAATGAATCATTTATTCCAGTTAACTGTAATGAACCTACAAATAAAAAAATTAAAAAACAGAACAGATTCTTTTCGACCCAGAAAAAGAGGAAATTTAAAAAGAGCCAGTGCAAAAAGCCAACTGTGTCGGAAGCAGTAGAAATAAGCAAAGATTTCAAAAGTAATTTTAAACAATTATGTTTCCTCTAATTCCTCAGTAGATCATAATTATGTATTATAGATTGTATTCTATTTTTTACTAGCTTTTTTAAGATTATTAATAGTATTATTATGATTGTGAAATAAATTATGTTACTACAATGTCTATTTTTTTCACTTGCCTTCAGCTTTGCCCTTACTGATAATATTATTTTATAATACTACATGAAATCTAAAAAGATAAAAAAAAACACATTACCCATAGGTAATAGAAACAGTTATTAAAACATTACTTTTCTATTTTGGTTTCATATCAAAGCTTTTTTGATATCGTAAAGGGCTTTTTATGAAACCATTTTTTTAAAGTTGGTAATGCGATGTGGTCAATGATTTGTTAAATTATCACGGCTACTATGATAAAAAATAATTTGATAGTATTACCAACATAAAATTTAGACTGTAAGTCTTATGTACAAAAATCGACAATTTTATTTTTGGACCCTCGCACTATAATACTAGACAATCTCTTAATTTACCTTTGCCCACCCCCTCCTTAACATTAACCAAAAAATCCATTACACATACAGTGTTTTCAAATGTTGAATAAACTATATTAAAATTAATTTACAATTATTTGTTTGTATATTATTAGGTATTGTACGTATCCATAATATAACATAACAAATGGATGTATTCTATCGATTTTAAAATACCGCCACAGGTCCAGCCTGCCCAATAAAGAGAAGAATAATCCTAACCAATAAGAAAACGGAACGCAACTTGGTATTTAGCCGCTCGTAATTTGAGTCGCCGTGATCTGGTTGGGTTGAGAGGGCGGCATCTCTTGTTGGGAGGGTGCGTTCCACTAGCCGATCGCAACGTCAACACTCGCGATCACAGTTTTGTGAGCGTTGTTGTTGGTAATTCAAGTGGAACGGCTTTTGGGCGATGCGAGCGTGTAGTTGGCATGGTAGTGTTACGGTTCAAATTTTCCTACTCTTGGATAATCCAGAAAATAATGATCAACACTTACCAGTCTGTGGACGCTTTTATTTTAATGAAACCAAAAGTATCAGTTTCTTACTTTTTAACTTTTGCTCTTTATTTTAACAGACATCGCTCATACAATTTAGTAAAACATTACACAGCATCTTCCAATAAACACTTTAATTTGCCTGGGCGTTTAGCCTAAAAAGGGAAAAATGCATTAGTTTCATCGACTGAAAGTTTGTCGTCGAACTGCTTAGGCTATCAAAAATGAAGTTTATCATCGCTGGCTACTTCTAAAAATATAACTAATAGAAGACTGTTTTGGGACAAATTAACTATCCAAATTCGTTTAAAACAAATGATTGCGTAATTAAACAGTTATTTGATTTATTTTCTGCCTTTAATCGGATTTGTTTTGATTTTTTTTTATTTAAGCAATCTTCAGATGTCAAGTCAAAGATTAGAAATAAAATCCCTAAGGTTTTGACAGTAAAATCTACCGCCTTTTTCGCAGAAAAACGTGATTCATTTAGACAAAAACCTCCTGCCGCACTGAGGCAAGTCTTGGCATTTTTGCTGATTTTCTTGTGGGTTTCCTAACTCGAATTTGGTGGCAAAAGTCGTATTTTTTTGCACCATCACTTTCTTAGTTGTATTTCAGATTTCGAGTTATAAAGGGAGAAAACCCCCGACAAAATTTCTATAAAATTCCACATGAAAAAGGCCACCTAACATCTCAGAAAAGATTTTATTCCTATTTCTAAATACAGAATCAATTTCTAATTTATATTCGTGTTTAAATGTATACATACCTTGTTCAAGTCCAGAATTTCATAGATCTGAAAGTCGGTTTCCTTGTATGCCTTTTTTTATGACCTGGACATCCAAGGTTACATTCCTGGCTGATTTTTATGGGACCATGTCCATCCAGCTCCATAATTTGAACCTTAGTCTTGGATAGGCTCACAAATCCGTGGACTCCGTCGAATACCCCTCCTAGGAGTAAAGCAGTGCCCGAACTCGGTAAGTTTTGAAGAAAGCGATAGCGATAGAGATAGGTATTGGCGATTCAAATTAAGGAAGTCAGCGTTGTCACGTCCTCGAGCAGCTGATTTTTAACGGCCAAACATGGCAATCTAGATGAAAAATTACAGGAACCTGTGCGGTAATTCGGACTTGTGAGGATTGTCAAACTAATGCTAACCTTACTTTTAGGTTACTGTCAACTGTGCGGTTTGTACTCGTAGTTCGTGATTATTAGTATTTATTAGTGAAAATCCTATTGTTTTTTAAAACTTTTTGTGAGTTTCGACATTGTAACTACATGTTTTTAACCCTTTTGACTCTTTTTAAATTTCTTGTGGAACCTGCCTTTAGGAATGTGATCGAAGGGAAAAACTTTTAAACGCCAAACACATAAATACATGGGATTTTAGAAAAAAACGGTAAGTTAACTCTATATAAATAAATATTAATACTAGTCATAACCATAACATAAAGCGGAATTTAAAATGAGTTTTCGTTACAGTCATTTACACAGATTTGTACATTATACAAGATAATCTTTGAGTAGTTTACTTTTACTCTTGGGAATATCAGGAAACAAAGAATTGTTAACTAAAATCAGTATATTTATGATTAAGGGATTATAAACTTAAAAGTTAAAAATTTTCAATAATACAAAACTAATAACATTTAACAAAAAGATGACTCGAGGGATGATTATGTTATATTTACATCTAATGTCTGTAAAGTAAATAAGAACCTTTATTTAAGTACTTTTCTGTTAAAGCCTCTATCTTAAAAGAGATCATGGAATGAATTTTAATTCAATTTTATCTTCGGAAATTCATAGGTAGTATTATTTAAAACATTTAGGCTTGCCAACATTTTGTAGGAATAAAGATGAGAAACCTAAAGCATTTGGGCTTGCTAGTAACATACTTTGTAAGGACAAAATTAATATCAATGTGTTAGAGACATATTTTGACATTTTTTCCATGTTATTCAAGTACTGATACACATTTTGTAACTTCTGGAATTTTTGTTTTAGGTTTGTTCATTAAAATTATGATGTATGTCTTCAAACACCTCTCAACTCAACCTCGTGAAATTACTAGGGCTTTTAAAATTTCCCAGGATCAACTAGAAGTTAACAATATGAGAAATTCCTGTAAGGCTGACTCTTTTTCGCAAATTACAAAATGCTTTTTTTCTTTATCAAAACACTTCCAGTGGGCTCACTATTAAAACTCCTAAATTTGGTATGGGTCCTGTAAGTAAATAGGAACAGAGATATACAACTTTGAAATTTCACCAACCGTCACTGCCTAATGGTTATATATTATGCTAAATTAGTACTTACCTAGTACAGTCTTTAAATTTGTGTGATGTTAACATATTTAGGTATATAAATAAAATTTATTAGTTTTAATGAGTTTTTATATTAACAGTATACTTATTCACAGGCGGTTTTGCAAACTATTGAATCAAGTAATACATTTAATTAACATTTATCTACCTTTGGCAATATCATTAACATATTGGCTGTCACATTACAAGTGTTTAGTTACGTAGTACATATCCACGATGACATTTTCCCGAGATTGTTGTCTCATGATTTTTTTGTTATACATATCATGTATCATGTGTATCATGTATGATAAAAAAATCATGACATAAAAATCTCAGGAAAATAGATCATCGTGAATTTGTACCTTAAGTCATGTTGTTACCAATTATACAGGGTGTCCGGGAAAATGTGGGAAATCTCCCGGATATGAAAAAAACACGTGAAAAGAGTACCTACTACAACTAAGAACTTTGGACCACGTTTTTTACATACCTTTAACTATTGACTAAAAATTAAGTACTCTTCATTCATGTCGTTAATCCTAACCGTTTTCGAAAAAACGTCATATTATTTACGTCATGTATTTGGCGTATTGCGATAACAGATACGTCTAATTCTGTGAATTGCAATTCGACCTAGGTTCGCAAAAAATGTGCGTTTTATTTTATCGGCCCCAAAAACAAAGTATTGTTGTTGCAAACGTTACTAGGTACGAAAGACATAAATATCCTGCATTTTAGAACTTGTCAACTTTCACATCGCTGATTTCGTGGTGAAATTAATTGTGAAATAATTCGAAATAACACGTTTATTGAGTATGCAGATATGCACCTGATGTATGGTCTTGCATCTTGCAATGCTTTGGAAGCCAGAAGATTCTCTTCACGGACGAAGCATGAATTTACACAACTCACATGTATGGGCTGATGAAAATCCTCATGCAACAATTGTTTCGCATCGTCAACATCGGTTCCAATCAATTAATGTCTGGGCAGGAATCATTGGCAATTTTTTGATTGGACCATTCGTATTGCCGGTACGACTGAAAGGACAACTTTATTTGGAATTCCTCCAGAACGCTTTTCATGATTTAGTAGAGCACTTACTACTTGAAATCCGCCGAAACGTGTACTACATGCACGAAGGAACACCACCTTATTTCAGCGTTGCTGTGCAGGAGCACCTGAATAACGTCTATCCAAACCGTTGGATAGGTAGGGGAGGACCTTTTGCCAGGCCTCCTCGATCTCCCGACCTAACGCCGTTGGATTTTTACCTGTGGGGACACCTCAAAACCTTGGTGTATTCTACTCCCGTCGATAGTAGGGAGGAACTTCTACGGAGAATCACGTTTCATTGTGATCAAATAAGGAACAATGCTGGGTTATTGTGGCGGGTACAGCAGTCCTCAGTTCGTCGTGCCCGCGAGTGTATAAGACTTCACGGGGCCCATGTTGAACCCTCTTACGAAGTTTTTAACTAAGCAGTTAAATTTTAACGTTTTATTGAAACTATGTTGGCGACAGGGAAAAATTCCTCTTTTTCATATTCAACCCGACAGAAGTTAGGGGACTAACAGTGTAAATAAAATGACGTTTTTTTCGAAAACGGTTAGGATTAACGACATGAATGAAGAGTACTTAATTTTTAGTCAATGGTTAAAGGTATGTAAAAAACGTGGTCCAAAGTTCTTATCATACAGGGCGTAAAAAAATGGGGTCATGAGTGTCAGAGCTAGTCCGTCCCTGCAGCTGTGAGTACTTCACAATACTTTCTTGGATAGTAATTTGAAGGGTCTAACCTGGTACACATCATATTAAAAAAAAATTGGAATATACCTGGTGGTTCAATAATTATGTGTAAAAAAGTTGATTTCATTGGAGCTCTTTGGGAGCCCATATCTCCGAAGAGGAGGCCTGTACGAAAAAAGTTTATATGAACTTGTAGTACTCTTTTCACGTGTTTTTTTCATATCCGGGAGATTTCCCACATTTTCCTGGACACCCTGTATAAAATAACTTGCATATCCGAGCAAAAAATCGCCAGCCGAGATAAGTCCGGGCGCATATATTAAATGAATATAATATAGATATATATTATATTATATATATATATATATATATATATATATATATATATATATATATATGTATATATATATATATATATATATATATATATATATATATATATATATATATATATATATATATATATATATATATAAGAATATGTTTTTCGATTATTGTATTGGTTCAGTTTTTCTTGCAAGTTCAAAAGGCCTGAAAAAAGGTGTAAGCTAATTTAAATACACTGTTTGCAATAAATTTAAACAATATTTTGTACAAATAACGAATTTATTATTTATTTAAACGGTTTAGAAAACCTATTCGCCTGGGCTAAACTCTGGCGATATGTTGGACAGTAGGCATATCCAAACAAAAAAAACAGCAGTTTATTCCTCGTACAAACGGATTTATTTTTTCTAACTGCTTAACAGATTACTGGTAAACCAGGCCTTAAAGGAATAAGCAATTTTATATTCGGTTAAAATCAGTGTGCTTGTAAATTTTTTGACTGCTGATGAATAAAATAATACATAATTATTACTGTTTTATTTCACTAACTAAATACCTACTCTAAGATACTTTAAGAATTGGGAATACACATTAATAATAAAAGACATGTTAGACATTGCATTATTTATTGAAATTGTATTATAATATAATAAAATAGTCTAAAATTTAGGGTTTGGCCGAATATGTAAAATTTGCGATCTTTTTCAAATATAAACTTCTGTATCAATAATTTGGCTTTGCGTCGATTAGAATCTTTATTGCTAAAAAAAAATTAAATAATTTGTCATTAAGTCGTTAAACTTCTGCTTTCATTGAGCTATCTCAAAATTATGTCCAGATTAAGTCATGTTTTTTTAACAATTAATTTTTCATTAAAATATTTATGCAGAGACTGTTACTAAAATGTAACCAACTTAATACCTCATTTTAACCTTCTTAATACTTTTAATTTCTTATTTTGCAATAAAAATAATTTACCAAAAGCCAATATACCCAACTCTATCAATATATTCTTTCTGTAATTGCCACTAATACCATAATATACCTGAAAATAATAAAAATATTATCATTTAGAAAGGAAAAAGCTACTTTTTGAATGAAGTATCTTTATCAGTATCAGCTCTGGCGTTAGTATTAAAAAATCTGCAAAAGTCTTCAATAACAAGTCAAATTGTAGTATGTTTAGGATACACTATAATAATTATTACAATAGATAGTATATAAAGTAGAAAATATTAAATCGCCAAGTTTAATTTGCATTTGTTTCTGTTAAAAATCGTGCGCACTGGAATTCAGTTTGGAGCTCCAACTTTTTTTGGAAACATTTTAAAATATATTGGCCAACAAGACCTTAAGTTTTCGCTTCAACAGACAGACATACTTGATATAGGGGCCCCAAAACGTGAAAATCTGAAAAAAAAACTGGAGGCGATTGTTCATGAATACTTCCTTTAGCAAGGGAAATAATAATAATCTACAATAAACATGTATATCCCACTTTATTGCATACAACTGCTGCAAGAGTGATGGTAAAATAGAAACTAATTAACTGTGAGGGTAATATTTTGTATTGAGACTCTTAGCATAAATGATGATAAGCACCTGCTTATCGTTAAGCTTGGGTTCTCGATGAGTTGAGCAAACCTGAGCTGTGCAAAATGTTAAAAAAAAAACACTTTGTGTTTTATGAATTTGACACAGATTCGACATTTTATCTATTGTTGAAACATGATTCCTTTTTTGACAATAAAAAATTACCAATTTCTAAAAGTCAATTGCTGTAAATTTAATTAAGAACCAAACCATCTATTTCCTTTGGCATTACAATGGAAGTACGTGTCAGTACATGGAAGTACTTGGCATTACCGAGGCAATACTTGGAAGTACATGTCATTACTAGCGCAGTACAGGGCATTACTATGGAATTTCATGGCATTCTCTTGGAAGTCTTTAATAATTGTCATCCTGTTTCATGTAGGTACCTTTCCATAATGTAATGTTTTGGAAGCAAAAATTAAATTCGAAAATAGTTGGCATTCCGTGGAAGTACTTGGCAGTACATGGAAGTACATGACATTACAGACGCAGTACTTGGGAGTACCCATTACTGGGGCAGTACGTGGAAGTACTTGACATTACGCTACTTTTGGCTATACGTGTATGCTCAAGAAGCAAGTGAGACACCCCTCGATATTATCCCATGGTTGGTTTTTCAGTTACCGTATGAATATATCTACAATAAATAAAAAAAATCCTTATGGTCTCTAATGTTAGCTACTAATAATTAACAATCCTGCTATTTCATTGTTTTAAAATTGTTACTCAGTTATTTTCTATAAAAAAAAAACCAATGCCAATGATGATAGGGGTAGACTCATAAAAAATGCATATATATTTTATCAAACCAAAAATTCGATAAACGTATCGATGTTTTGCATGTTAAGTTTCTAAGGGAAAAGTAGACAATAATATTTTGACTTTCATGAGTTTTATGTTTTTTTATGTATCAACCGCGGAAAGTTATTGTTGTTTTATAGCAAATAACTAAGCAGCAACAATGTTAAAAAACCAACAAAGTAGGGATGTTAGCTGATTACTAGAGCTTGCTATCCCGGACGTATATTTGGATCCCGGGATTTTCGGAATCGAAGAAACAAAATCCCGGGATCCCGGGATTGATCCCGAAAAATCGTAACACTAATAAAGCTAAATTATTTTTATTTACATTATTGTAATTTTAAAATAAAATAAAAACAAAAAGTTTATACTGAGGACACAAAAGTATAAGAAGTAAAAATAATTTGAATTCTTTTACTAGTACTAGTACTATCTATTACTTAAATTTATCTTCCAGGGTTGCCATATCACACGTTAAACATTATTTTTACTAAAAATACTGCGATGATGCTTTAAGCGTTAATTTAATTCGGTTTTTTTAACATATTTTATAATTTATTTATTGCGGGACTTAAGTGCCCAATTCCGGGGTTTTTCGGGACTGAATTTTTAATGGGATCCCGGGATTTCGGGATCCAGAGATTGCAAGCCCTACTGATTACTTTCTTAGATACATAACAAAATAAACATCAAAAATTTCAGATTAAATATCGATTGTCTAAAAACTTAAAACTTTACTCCATAAAATTTATTTTATGGATACTGGAAAAAAATACAATCTAACATTATATATCCCTCGATATATCCACAATGGCCGCATGTCAAGTGAAGTAGTTGTGTATCCCCAACGGTACTATACTATGTAAAGCGACTTTTTAAAATTGAAACAAAAATAGTCTGTGTGGTCCATTAAGCATGCAACAAATGGGAATTTTTTTATTAGGCGCACAACCGAAATATAAATAACGCCCAAAGCAAGCCAAGGCAGGCCAAAAATATAATAATCGTTCAAGAGTAAAGTACCCTTATTTCGAAAAATACAGAAAAACGTTATTAAGAAAAGTTGTGTAGAATAAAAAGATATGTCCAAATACAAATTCATAACCTTCTATTCAAAGAAAATATATATTTTTAAAAGTTTTAAATTACCCCCGTATAATGATTTTTTTTTATATTCAACTATACTTAATAATTGAAGCAAATGTGTAAAATTTAGATTTATATTTTTTTGAGTAAAAACTTTGTCTGTGGAAACGATATTACACACAAGTTTCGAATTTCGCAAATAATCTTAAAAATAAGGCAAATACTTTTCTAATAATAATGTGCATGTATTTTCCTTATTTTTAAGATTATTTTCAAAATTCGAAACTTGTGTGTAATATCGTTTCAACAGACATGAAGTTTTTGGTTACTTCGAAAATATAAATCTTAGTAGATTTTACAAATTTGCTTTAATTTGATGAAGGTTATGTAGAAGTGATTTGATTGTGGTTAATTTGAAAATGTATTATAGTTGTATATAAAAAAATCATTATATGGGGATAATTTAAAATTTTCATAAAAATATATTTTCTTTGAATAGAAGGCTATGATTTTATATTTGGACATATCATTTAATTCTAAACAACTTTTCTTAATAACGTTTTTCTGTATTTCTCGAAATAGGGGTACTTCACTCTTGAACAATTTTTATATTTTTTGGCTTGCCTGTATGCCGTTTCACTTGAAGCCATTCTAAGTGCACCTAATATGGTTATCAGACATGCACCAACTTTTGGCAGGTGGTTCTTTATGCAGTTACCTGGTAGCTAAATAAAAACAAACGAAGCCCACATTAATTATATATTAAACACTGCTAGTTGCATAGAACTAGCCTGTCTCCTCCAATCACCTCTTTCTAATAAAAATTTTAATTTAATACTTACAAGTGCTTCGTTCCATCCTTGTCTCAGCATCAGTAGAACTGCATTGCAAGGAAATCCTAAATTGTAAATTTTGGGACGGAACTGTAGTCCTTTTTAGTCTCTTATGCAGTGGTGCTTACCTAAAATTTAACAAACACTGAAATAAACAGTTTATTCCCCAGCAAACCCAAGCAAACCATTCTAGTGCATGTGACATCCCGATTTTGACATAATCACTAAATCTAACTCAGATTTTTATAAATTAACTGCACAGGGACATTTTTATAAAATTTAACTCCCAACATTTTTATATAATTTAACTTAATATCATAACTGAACAGGAACAGTTTTATATAATGTAACTCCAATATCATAACTGCACACGGACATTTTTATATAATTTACAAAAATTTTTAAATATTTTTTGTCAGTAGAAGAGGCACTGAAAAAAGGAGAGGTAGGGGTGCATTGTGCTCCTGTGTCCCATTTTAAAAAAGTCATGTTAGTTTTTAAAATAAATTTAAAAAGAAAGGTTTACATCTCGGTTTACATTTATCAACAGTCCTTATAAAGCTTTTTATATTTACCATTATTACTGTAGGTACTTTGTTCCAAGATAATACTTTTTCCTACGACCACCTATGAAAGTGAGAAAAAAAGCACGGCTAACTTGGCTAGAAAGTGCCTTATATCACACACGTGTTGAAAAGTACTTTTCAACCCATGTGTTGTAAAGTACTTGTCCACATGACGTTTGAACAGATGGGGCCAATTTCATTTTTTTTTTATTTTCAGCCACGTGGTGAAAAGTTTTTCAGCACACGTCTTGAAAAGTGGGGGTATAAAAAGGACAGGAATTGGAGTTTTTTGGTAAATATTTTTGTGATCGTAGGAAAAATATTGTACATTACTCGTGTGAAAGTAATTTTCGCACACTCGTGGGACTACATTAACATTCCCACTCGTGTGAATAATGTCACTTTCAACACTTATTATGTAATATACTATTACATCTGATATTGTAAAAAAAGGATATAGATGAAGGAGAATGGTAGAACTCTTAAATTGGCCATCTTATGGAAAGCATTTTTAAATTCTATTTAGTATTAATTTCAAAAAGTACAGGTTAACTAGTGAAATTATAAAAATTCTAGATCTGCCCAAACACATTTTATAAGAAATTCTAATGCTATCAATGGTCACTAAAAGAATCCTTGTGTACCTAATGTTAAAAACTAAACAAAACATTTAAGTTCATTACTTTTAAAACTAACCGGTAGATTTAACATTCATTAACAAAAATACATATATCTAATAAGAGTTTTAGATCTTTTAATAAAAGTAACATATACCTACCTCTACCAGGCTCAACAAAAAATCTTGCTTTGTAAAATGAAGAGAATACACTGTCACCCATTTGTTGGAAAACCTTCTTATATTAGGCATAGTCTTTCAAGCTTCCCACACATCATTTTATTATCACCATCGAACCACTTAATGCTGTTCCTTGTTTTGGAAAAGGATAAAAACTTATGTTTTGAAATAGAATTTTATTCGTAATACACGACAAAACGCATTTCCTATGGTATTTCCTACAGCCAGATTGTTCACTTAGGTCATCAAACTCACGATCGTACTCACTGCAATATTGCAAAAACCCAGGAAAAAATGTTTTTGTACTCAAAGTTTGCACTAAAACCGAGCAGAAAAACAGACACTGCACACTGCACAGTATTTTAAGTGTGATTCGCCGAATGACTGAAAAAATCGAACTGCATAGGTACTATAATAGAGTTATTCCAAAATGATTTTTGACTTTGTTTTTTATTCTTGATGTAGTTCTTCTTTATATTAAAATATATTTTAGTATTTCGTAAAAAATTGATGAAATAAAACTACTTAATATCAAAGCTGAAAAGTGATACAAAACTATTAAACACAAAATGTAAACCCGTCTTCTCGGATGTAAACATAAATAAAATTGTGATAAAAATTTAAGGTTAGATTACCGAATCAGCTGTGTGCTAGTTACTAAAATGGCCGTTATGCGGCGCATGGTCATCAATGGAGTTTCAGGACGAGCTTAGGAAAAAACCTTTTAATATTCAAAACCTTTAATTGCTATTAGAAGCAGAAAACCCCGATTTCCTATGTATATCCGAACACTGGATGGGAAAAGAACAAGCACAAGTAACTACCATACCAGGGTACCAGCTCGCAGCAAACTTCTCACGTAAGGATCATATTCATGGCGGCGTCGCCATTTTTAGCAAATCCGATGATTTTCAAAGACTAGACCTGTCACAGTTCTCGCTGGAATTTGTTTTTGAATGCGTGGGCATTTCGTGTAGGTTAAACAATACAAAGGTGGCTCTTTTAGCTATTTATCACTCCTGCAACAATGTAGTTCAAAATAACTTTAATAGATTTATAACAGCTTTTAATTCAATTTTATCTTATATAACACTGCAACATCAACATATTCTAATATGCGGCGACTTAACCCTCTACTGCATAATGTTCCCGAATGGGAACTTTTTAAAATTTTGTCATTACCATACACAAGAATTGTAAACCATTAGATATCTGTTACTAAAAATCTCGAGTTAAACCTTATGTAGACAATGATGTATAAAGCAGTTCTTAGATGGCGCCAGGCATGTCTATTTGAATTTGACAATCAGATGGTCCCGTAGTTTAAGAAAGCAAGCTTGCATATCGTTATATTTTGGTTACAAGAATTTACGGTCAGGTAAGTGTTTAATTGTCTTATCTCATTATTTTTGCTGGAAATGATGTTTGTAGAATGCTTTCTGATATAAAATATATCTTATTACAATGAAACAGTATAAAAAACTTCGTCTTTGTTCCTGTTCCCGTTTGGGAACATTATGAGTATGATGAACATACCCTAGGAAAACCTTATTTTTGTGCTGTTCCCGTAGGGGAACATTATGAAAATCGGTAAGAAATATCATGAGATTAGGTTGCATGGTTTTAACTTTCAACAATTTGTTTTTCAGAATAACATTCACAGTAACATTCCTTCCAATCTAAACCAGAAAGTTTATTATGATAATTATTTTTCTTCTTTGCCACTTGCGGCATATTTGGGTGAGAAAAAAATTCTTTCGGTAGCCACCACAAGACACAACCGGCTAAAAAATTTTCAGCCGACAACGGAAAAAGAAATGAAAACCCTAGGAAGAGGAGCCATTAAAGAAAAATCTACTGTTCTTGCAGATATCGACCTACACGCAGTTCAGTGGTTTGATAACAGGATAGTGACTTTGCTATCTACCTATTGTGGCAGCGAACCAATTAGTGGAGTGGATTTGCAAGATTCGTTGCTGGACCTATATCTGATAAAGGTAAAGAGCAAAAAATGGTACCATAGAATTTTTTATCACCTGATTGATGTGGCTATAGTAAATGCATGGGTTCTCGACAAAAAAACAAAAAACAAACTGCCCAGGAAGAAAAGGACATTCCTCTTCTAACGTTCAAAACTGAACTCGCTATGCAACTCTGCAATAGAGGAGTTGGTAATAGAAATAAAAGAGGTCGGCCGAGTAATGAAAATGTTCCTTTGTCCAAAAGAAAAAGCCAAGAACCTACTCCATGTAAAATCATTTAGCTTGATGGATTAGAACATTGGCCAGTCTGGACTACTGAAAGAGAGAGGTGCAAGTTTCCACAATGCACGGGCAAATCTAGAGTACAATGTTCAAAATGTAGGGTGCACTTATGTTGTAATTCTAACAAAAACTGATTTTTATATTTTCATACCATTTAGATTTAAGAAGTTTTTATTTGTGATACATACCGTATACATAGTTAGGAAAATCAATTTATAATAACACAAAAATTGTTTTAGTTGCGAATTACGAAAGTAGGTCCTCTGCATAATGTTCCCGAATGGGAACAGAAACAAAAATCACGATTTAAAAAAAATTACCAATTTTTTGAATTCTTACTGTTCCCTGTTTCATCAAGAAAACAAATTAAGTTTAAGACAATTTTTTTCTCAAAAAAAATAAATTTTCGAAAAAATCATGCAGTAGAGGGTAAATGTAAATAATTTGGAGGATTCATCCGAGAAAAAAATCCTCTTTGACCTGCTGGAAGGTTTTAACTTAATATCCATACTCCCACGTGAACCCACTAGAGAATTTCTCAATCAAACCCCATCTGCATTAGATTATGTCATCACAAACCAGCCCAGTTTTAAAGCAACAAACCTTATGGTAAATATTGCAGACCACAAAGCACAACTTATTACATTTCATAAAGATTGCTCTCAGAACGAGATCACAATATCTAACACACATTTTTTCAAAAGATTCTTTGATGAGCAAAACATTTTTCAATTAAACTACCATCTCTCAAGAACCGATCTAAGTCACTTGTACTCCTTGAATGAGGTGGATGAGGCTTGGTCCTATTTCTCAGATAATTTTGTGTATTGCCTAGATATAGCATGTCCAATAAAAAAAGTAACCGTGAGAAGTACATCCCAGGGTAAATCGTGGATAAACTCGGACCTGGTTAAACAGAGCGAGGATTTAAGGGACTTGTATTGGCTTTCCAGATCTCTAGGGACGCCGGATGCCAAAGAATTATATTCGCAAACAAAAAAAGTTTTTCATGAAAGATTAGCATTGGAAAAAAAAAATTTTTTAAACACAAACTCATTGACTCTTCATACAACACGAAAATTATCTGGCACATAATAAATACTAATTTGGGGAGAGTAAAAAAATGCTCAGATCCTAAAAAACTAACAAATAAGGAGGGTCACGCGACTAACCCGAAAGATATAAGCAATGACTTTTGCAATTTCTTCGCTACCAGCGCGAACTCCTTGATATCGACAATTTTGGGTAGCACCTCTAATGTTTCGGAATGCACAACACGTACTCCACATCTTGAGTCAATATTTATCTTACCATTAAGTGCAGATGACCTATTCCTAGCTTTAAAGAATCTAAAAAACAAATCGGCCTGCTCTGGTCTGCTAGACATCCCAATTTCAGTTTTGGAAAAAATATGGAAATATATTAAATATCCTTTATGCCACATTTTTAATTTGTCTTTAGATAAGGGGAAATTTCCTAGTAAACTTAAAATAGGGGAAATAATTCCGCTTTTTAAAAAGGGGGACAGAGAAAAAATAGAAAGTTATAGAGCGATAACAGGTTTGCCTAGCTTCTCAAAACTTTTTGAAAAATCTATCTTGATTCGCTTGGAAAACTACTTGAATGGTGCAGACTTAATCAGTAACGCGCAACACGGTTTTAGAAAAGATTTCTCAACCTCGACAGCTATATTTGAATTAATGAACTTTGTCTATGAGGGTCTGGATGCATCACGACTCATTCTCGTGCTATTTTTTGATTTAACACGCGCGTTTGACTGCCTAAACAGTTTATACCTAAAAAAGAAACTGCACGCACTGGGAATAAGGGGCGCTATCAACAATTGGGTAATTTCTTATATGGAAAACCGGAAGATTAGAGTTAGAATTGGGAATGTCACTTCAAATGAGCAAACATTCAATTGTGGAGTACCACAGGGAAGCATAATTTCACCTTTGCTGTTCACTTTGTTCATAAACGACTTAGAAGAGTACATTGCACAACCAAATAGCAAACAAATACTTTATGCTGATGACTGCACGGTGGCTATCTCGGCCAGCAACCTGGAGGACTTAGAGAGCGGAGCCAACAATATCTTACACAAATTTTCTAGATGGTGTTCAAATAACAGACTTATCATAAGCGAATCTAAAACTTGCTACATGACTTTCTCACTCCGTAAAGAATTACATCGAGATGCAAATCTTACATTAAATAACAAACCGGTAAACAAAACAGATAATTTCAAATTCCTTGGCATTTATTTGGATCCTCATATTAGATGGTGCAATCACATATATATGTGGCTGGGAAATTAAATACAGCATATTTTGCTATAAGAAACCTAAAAAACACCCTAGAACCAAAGCAACTTCTTAATACCTATTATGCACTTGCATACTGCCACTTGAGCTATGGCGTCATTTATTGGGGCCAATCCACCGATCTAGCCAGAATATTCATCCTACAAAAAAGACTTATTAGAACGATTTACTCCCTGAGTCCCCTAAACTCCTGTAGACCTTTGTTCCTTCAGCATAAGATACTCACGCTCCCATCCATACTGATACTGCACGCAGTTCTCTTCGTGAAAAAACAGAAAACCAGATTTTCCCAATCCTCAACAATTCACAATCATTCCACAAGAAACAACTCTAACATATACATTCCCCTTCACAACACTACCACCTATCAAAAGAGTCCATACTGCTTTTGCGCAAATATGTTTAACAATCTTCCAGCGGGTCTCAAAGAGATACCCTCATACACTAAATTTAAAAAATGTGTAAAGATTTACCTTTTAAATGAATGTTTGGGTCCGGAACGCTTTCCGGACACCCGAATTAAGAATCTTTTCACATGTCATCGAAAAATAAGGATTTCAAATAGTATATTTCTGCAAAAAAATTTGCGGAATATTCAGTATTTTTCTTAAAAAAAAATTATTGAAATTTGAAAAATTGCACAATAAAATGTCAGTTCTATGCGGTGGTGCCAAAATTTTATACCCACACGTATCACGCAGTCACAGTAAAAACTCAACAAAGATAAAACAATTTAAAAATATACTGATGAAACCTAAAACTGAGCAAACCTGTCCGAGAATGTATTTCACAACTCCTTGGCCACAAGAAGAAATTATATTATTTTTAACAACAGCTTTAATGCCAAATTTTTACAAAAAAGAATTAATACACCAAAAAAATTACAAATGTGGCAACACTGTGTTCCCATAAATCCAAAACGTCATTCAAAATTGATTTTTATCATAACCTCAAATATGTTGGAAAACCATCAGATAGGTGATCAAAATCATGTTTTTTTACTAATAAAGTAATTTCTGAGTTAAAATATTGCATTTTCCACATTAAAGATGATTTATAAACGTAAATAGCATCGATATCAATAAAGAAAAGTGTTAAAATTCCAAAATTAAAGGTGTCCGGATAGTGTTATGAAACCGAATGTTTTTATAATGTTAACGACTATTTCAAAATTTTAATTTAGTATTGTCTTGTAGAATTACTTTAATTATTATTCTCTAACTTTGCTAGCACTAAACAAAAACTCTGCTGCTGGCAGTGACAATATTAGGGTAAAAGATTTAATTACTATAAATGAAGCGGTAGTTCCAATTTTGACAAACCTCATTAATGAGATATTCGAGTGCGGAATTTTTCCTGAGGTTCTAAAGGTTGGAAAGGTAACCCCAGTATACAAAACCGGTGACAGAACGTGCGTACAAAACTATCGACCCATAACTGTCGTGTGTACATTCTCAAAGATCGTTGAATGCATTATTAAAGCTAGAATAACACAATTCATAGAGAAGTATGTAGGTTTTGATAAATACCAGTATGGTTTTATTAAGAATAGTAGCACTTTAGGTGCCACTACGGACTGCATAAATTATATAATGACTGAAATGGACAGAAAAAAATTTGTGATAGCGGTTTTCGTCGATTTAAAGAAAGCGTTTGACGTGGTTGACCACACAGTTCTAATTGACAAATTGTATTCCATGGGTATCCGTGATAGAACGCTTTCAATTATTTCAACTTACCTCAGGGATCGACCACAGTTCGTAAGGTTGGACTGCACTTGCAGTGGTAGTGCATTGAACAACTGCGGAGTGCCCCAGGGCTCCGTCTTGGGGCCGTTCTTATACTCGCTGCTGGTGTTGTCATTAAGCAAGGCAGAACTGGGGGGGCGTTATTTTACGTACGCGGATGATACAGTGCTTCTTTACAGCGGTACCAGCCTTAAAAGACTTGAGCAGGACGTCAATGAGGACTTAGTAAAGTACGCAAAATGGTTAATGCATAACAAATTAAAACTTAACACAGAAAAAACTGTGTACATGGTATTCCGCCAAAAAGGCACCGATAATACTGACATTTGCTTGCAAATCAACAACCTACAAATGTCTAAGGTTCAGTCAATTAAATATCTAGGGCTAGTACTCGATGAAAGGTTGAGCTGGGATCGGCACATAGATAGAATCACGAAGAAGATAATTTCAATGTTGGGAGCTTCACATAGATGCGCAGACTTTTTAAACTCCATAAATCGCAAACTAATATATAACGCCTATGTTTTATCCCATATAAGATATCTCATTAATATTTGGGGTACATGTGGTGTGGTAAATTTTAAAAAAATACAAGTTCTTCAGAACAAAGCAGTAAAAATCTTATTTCAAAAACATTACCGCACACCCACAGATATCCTTTATTCGCAGACTGGGTTACAACCCCTAAAATATTTGTTAGAGCTTGAGCAATGTAAGCAGGTGTATAAAATCAGAAATAGGATACTCAAGTGTAACTATCAACCAGTGATTAACAGTAATGTCTATGACTATAATACAAGGGGTAGTCAGAAAGTGCATATTTCCTCTGTTCGTACAAATAAAGGATTACATAATCCACTGACACAGGCTGTTCTTATGTACAACACTTTGCCTCAAAACATACGGGAAGTGCCTTCCTACAGCGTTTTTTCGCTAAAGCTCAAAAGGTTCCTTCAGTCAAAGCTGTAGTTCTGGAATGAACTATCGCACTTGTATCTCCGCGAATTTTTCGGTTTCTTTGTTTTTTTGTTTTTTATTGCAATTTGCTTATTGATGTGAACTGGTCTGGTATTGTTGCAGGACCATGTCCAAGGTGACTGTGATTTTAGTTGTAATATGATATCCACGTAAAATTTTATGTGTATTGTATTTTAAGATTGTTAAAAGTGTAGTAACTTATGTACGTGTTTTAATTGGCATACTAGGTAATCTTAGAACAGTTGATGTTCTAAGTGACGCATACCCCGTTACCAGTGATTTCGCTGATTAGGGGTGAATTAACGAACTTTTTTTAGAATTGATATTGTATATGTTTTGTAACATGAGATTTGTTAATTTGAATAAATAAAAAAAAAAAAATAGTTTCTTTAAGTATTTTAACATTTTTGTTTGTATTGACGTTGTCATATCGTTAGATTCTGTAGACATAAAGTGAAATAAATAAATAAATAAATTTACTAGTGTTACACATAACTATTAAGAAACACGAAAAAACAATCAGCGCACAGGATTCTGCAACCCAAGAGTGATGTTATGCGTTTGCATCAATGAAACACTAATATTAATTCGCCGAAAGAAGAGTTACAAATCTGCTTGTACGGTAGGATTATTTCAAAATGATTTTTTGCTCTTTTTATTGATTTTGTTGCAGTTCGTCAGTATATTTAAATATTATTTAGCACTTCATCAATAATTTACGGAATAAATCTAATTTCGAAGATTAAAAATCGGCTCAAAAATTGTAAACATTGCACCTTCTACTGGTACCAAAACGGCCGCTAGTTGGCCAAGACAGTGTTGCAAGCTCCCTAATTTGAATCGCCAATAGCATAGAAGGAGAGGTAGAAAGCCCATGTCAGTTAAATGGAGGAAATGGCAACACGACAATCTCGCAACGTCGCACACTTGAAAATGACACTCGATTTTTGGGGTTTTTCTTTTCGGATTAAGTTTAAAAGTTTTATTGGATTTATTCAATTTTTAAAAACACTTGAACAAATTTTAACGTCAGGATACTAATTCTATTAATTAAGAAATTGTTTTAAATATCAAAATTACGTCGATAGTTTCAAAGAAGTTTTAATCTTGCTAGCACTGCACCCACTCCATCTCAAGCGCTGTCAAAGTGTCAAACCGGCATTTTTCATCATCTTAATTTCATAAAGAAGTGCTTTTTCCCGAATTTTTAAAATCTCTTTGTACTTTTTAAGTTAAAAGCGATTCTTCCTATCCATCAGGTAAGTTAGATAATAATTCATAACACATTTGTTTGACTGGCATTTGTATTTTATCGTAGAAGTTGAAAATTTGGTCCACCTCCACGCTTGCCTTCTTCATTTTGGTTAGGGACTAGGGATTTCGTGAGAGAGGCCTGCAGGCAAGTATTGTAAGTGTAATTGTAAATTTATTACTTGGGTTTGATCATCAATTATTGAGAATTTTCAGAAAAAGTGTTACATCGTTGCAACTTTTTACGTTGAACGTTTTATATTATCATTAAACGTTGTATATATCGAGCTTTCCTAGACAAAAAGATTGGTAAATGTTTTTAGAATACCTACATCAAACAATGATTTTTTTTTATGAAATCCTTACTTTGAGATGCAGGTTATGAATGTGAATTTTATTCAATATAATTACATTGTTTTATGAACATATATATATATATATATATATATATATATATATATATATATATATATATATATATATATATATATATATATATATATTTTTAAATAAGTTTATTAAATAAGTTCATACAAATTACATCAATTTTGAATTACAGTTCTCTAATCAGTGCTTGAAGCACTGGCCTCGAGAATAAAGAACTAAGTAAACAATGCAAGGCTACAACCTACACAAATGACAATTTCAATTCATGCTCAAACCTAAGGAATATTTAAATGCACTTTAAGTTTCTTGACAAACTGGTGAATGTTATTAACACTCTTAAGACCGGCAGGCAAGCCATTATAAATCTTGGATGCCTTAACAATTGGGCTATTCAGACCTATATTTGTCCTTGTAGGCAACTGATATATATTATTATGAAGTCTAGTCATATAGCCATGTACTTCATTTGAAAACATTAGTGTAGTATTACATTTTGTTTCTTATTTATTATTTTATAAATACATTTACATTGCTCAAGAACCAATATATCTTTCAATTTACCTAGTCCCAAACTTCTATATAACAGATCTGTTTCAGTTAACCTATTGTAATCAAAGAGTATTTTTAGTATTCTGTTTTGGAGGACCTGTAACACCTTAAAATTGGTCTGACTGCATGTTCCCCATATTGGTATCAAATATCTCAAGTGTGACAAGAAGAAAGTATTATATACATTCCTTCTACTCTTATAAGTGAGGTAATTTCTATGCCTAAATAAAGCCGAAATCATGGGAGTTATCTTTTTAGAAATATAATCTACATGTTTATTCCAGTTCAGATTTTCATCTATAACTAAGCCCAAATATTTTGTTAGAAACACGTTCCAATTTAAAATTATTAATTCTGATATCAAAATTCTCAACTTTTTTGTTTTTCTGTTTAAACAGTATATATTTAGTTTTATCAATATTGATTTTTAATTTATTACTGTACAACCAGTCAACATAGGATCAAAGTACTGAACTGACTTTTTCCTTCAGGGCATGCTCATCTGCTCCTGTATAAACCAAGGCAGTATCATCCGCGAATGTAAAATATAGTGCTTGTAAGTTAGCACGTTGAAGACTAAGTACATATAGGGAGTACAGAAG
Source organism: Philopedon plagiatum (assembly GCA_963971165.1). Taxonomy (NCBI): domain Eukaryota; kingdom Metazoa; phylum Arthropoda; class Insecta; order Coleoptera; family Curculionidae; genus Philopedon; species Philopedon plagiatum. Next base: position 67,796,006 of record OZ020192.1, on the reverse strand, counting down.
GGGTCCAAGAACAGATCCCTGCGGTACTCCACACCTGTTAGTCATAATTTCACTATTACTCTTATTAAGTGAGACATACTGCCTTCTGTCAACAAGATATGTTCTAATCAAACTATACAATAATCCTCTGAATCCCATACATTCTAATTTTTTTAATAGTAACTCAATTCTCACCACATCAAATGCTTTTCTTAGATCCACAAAGACTGCAACAATCAATTGTTTGTCATCTAGCGCTGTTGATACATAGTCAACGAGGTCAGCAGTGACACTAAGGGTACCACTGTTTTTCACGAAGCCATATTGGAACTCGTCAATCGATATATATTAATTCAGGAATGAGAGCATTCCTTTTTTAATTATTTTCTCCAGAATTTTTGAAAATACACTCACGACAGAGATTGGTCGATAGTTGTTCAAACAGTCTTTACTTCCAGATTTATAGATCGGACTAATTTTACTTATTTTCAACTCATCCGGAAATACACCGCTACTGAGTGCAGCGTTGACCAGCTTTGTCAAAATACCAACAATACTCTCTCTAAGGTTTAGTAAATCATTCACAGATATTTCATCATGGCCAGGGCCCGCATTCCGTTTTAGCTCCAACATGACTTCGTTAATCTCGTTTTCATTACAGGATTCCAGAAAACAGCTATTTGCATAATTAATTTCATTACTAGCGCGATTAAACCCTACTAGTTGCATTTCGTTCTCTAACTCCCTTACGATGTTCTCGCCAACATGTGCAAAATGATTGTTTAGGCTATTAATTATGTCATCTGAATCACTTATTTCCTTATCTCCTATTTTTAAAGTATTTATTTCAGTATCCACAGATCTCTCCTTAAACAGACTGTTAATGAACCGCCACTGTTTCTTAACATCATTACCAGCTTGTAACCACTTATTTTGAAAATAACGATTTTTTAAAGACTTTATTTTATTTTTTATTTTTTTAAAGTTTGTCTCCAATTGTTTATCATCTGGATTTTCTATTTTATTTTTATATATTTTATCTCTTTGTTTCATCATTTCCAGAACTTCCCGATTTACCCAGGTGTTATTTTCTCGACATTTATATGTCATCACATACTCTGATTTATTTTTACAATCTGTAATCAACAGTGGCAACACTTCTCTCAAATAAATTTTTGATTTTTTTTTTGGTTTAACATTTTGGTTTCATATAAAACCTTTGGCTTAAAGACTTTAATATTTGCCGATATACTCATTAAGATACGACCATGATCAGAAAGGGAGTTAGATTCAACGGAAACTTCATACTCCAACCCAGAACCTCTACTAGACAGAACATGATCTATAATATTTATACTATTTGATGTGATTCTGGTAGCATTATTCATTGTGATTGGACTATTTATTTGAAAATTGTTTAGAGTTATTAAATTTTTATAACTACTGGCGACCCTTGGGTCACCTAATAGGTCTATGTTCATATCACCTATAATAATTATGTGTTTTTTAGGATGTTTTTGGAATATAGATTCCAAGTCCGTTAGAAATGCTACATTACTATATGACGGTGGCCTATACACTACACTTATTTTTAGGTTATAATCTCCTACACTCACACATACCCAATTAATTGAGTCTCCAGATTGAGACCCATCCACCTCTCTGTATTTTATTGTACTTTTTATATATACTGATGCACCTCCTCCTCTGCTTTCTCTACACGAATGAACAGCCTTATAATTACTTAATCCATAGAGGAATGTTTCATTCTGCTTTAACCACGTTTCGGTCAACAAAAGTATATCACAGTTCTCATTCATCACAAAGCACTGCACAGAGTCTATCTTGTTCCTCAGGCTTTGAGCATTCATGTAAACAAGCTTAAGTTTACCTCGAGGCCCTTCTAATTTTTTAATTGCTCATTAGAGTGTTTTTGGTCAGTCACTTTAAACGTCAATTATGAAATAGTTGTGGTAAATTTGTGGTTAATAACCATAACTTTTCGTCGCAAATTCACAGAGTTTTTGGACGGACCAGACAAACTGTCACAATTTTAGGTTAGGTTCTTAAACTTGGGTATAACCTTAAAATTATTTGTAAGTAGGTGTTTGTTTTGAGGAAAATTGATAGATAAATAATGGAAGAAATAATTGAGTTTGTAATACAAAGAGGTGAGGTCGAGGGTGAGATTAATATGAACCTAATTAGAAATTTGATATTGCAAGACGTTTTTGGTGGTCCTGAGCAACAAGCAGCAGTAGGAGATCGTGTTGTCAGAAGACCTCCATTTGATCTAGAGGAATGGTCTGAAGCAGACTGTAAAACTCATTTTCGATTTGACAAAGAAGACATACCCCGTCTTGTTGCAGCACTCAGAATACCACAATTTATTCAAACTCAGGCAGGATTTACTGCTACAGGTTAGTTTACTTCTGAGTTGATTTTTTCTGTTTGAGTGTGGATACTTTTAACTAAAATAGGTATATTATCTATTTATTTTTTAGGAGTTGAGGCTTTATGCATGACATTGAAAAGACAGGCATATCCAAATAGACTCGAGGATATCAGACATTTTTTTGGTGACCGTAGTATTTCTGCAATTTCAGAAATTACAAACTTTGTGATAGGTTTTGTAGAAGAAACCTTTGACCACCTACTTATGGATCTGGAATCTCACCATTGGTTAACAGCAGAGAAACTTCAAGGTTATTCAAATGTAAGTTTAAGAAAAGTTTGTCAGAAATATGCCTCCAGTCAAAAAGTCATTTGAAATAGGCATAATAAATTTGGTTGTGAAATTAGCCTCCATAGACATAGCAAGCTCATCTCTATGAGATTAAAAAATACATATATTTCAGAATGTGTTCTTTATGTGCTAATTTCGTCCACCCTTTAATAATTCCTCCTCTGGTTTCCAACAATTTTTAGCTGTATGTAAAGCTACCAACCTCACCTTTTTTTAATTTTCTTGGAAAACAGAACAGCACATTTTTAAAGGGTGGGCAATACTTTTTAAGTTTTATAGCTTGCTAGGTTTATGGAGGTCTTTTCTAACATCTCCAGAAGAGCTTGGTCCCCACTCCCCTAACAGCAAGACAGTTTTTTAGTTCTCTTCTTATTCTGACAAGTTTCCTCTCTTTCAGGCAGTTGCAGCAAAAGGGGCTGCAGTTCAAAACTGTTGGGCCTTTCTTGATGGGACAATAAGGCCCATTTGCAGGCCATCGGTAGATCAACAGCGGTATTATTCTGGCCACAAGAGGACCCATTGCGTAAAGTACCAGAGCTTGGTTACTCCTGATGGTTTAACCATTAGCTGTATGGGACCTTTCGAGGGAAGAAAGCATGATGCAGGTATCCTGAGAGAGAGTGGCCTTTATGGTCAGTTGGAAGAAAAAACCATATTTCCAGAAGGCAATTTTGTAATATATGGAGATCAGGCTTATGGCATCAGAGAACTCATACTTTGTCCGTTTCCTGGACGAAACTTAAACCCTGAACAAGAGATGTTCAATAACAGTATGTCTTCAGTCAGAGAAGCAGTGGAGTGGTCTTTTTGTAAGGTTGTGGCAGAATTTGCATTCATAGACTTTAAAAAAAATCAAAAACTATTGCTTCAGAATATACAAGCAATGTATAAAGCTGCAACAATCTTTGCAAATTGTCACACTTGCCTTTATGGCAGTCAAACTGCTCAGTTTTTCAATATAAATCCTATAGCATTGGAACAATATCTCAATGGTGAATGATATTTTTTTTTAGTTTGTTAAGTAGTTTACATCATTATGTAGTAGTTTACATTATTATATTCAGCAGAAAATATATATCTTTTAGAAAAATAAAGGGTAGTTTTAATTATGTACATAATTTTAAAATATATTTTTTGTCAAAATTAAACATAAAAAATAAAATTACATTTTTTTTTAAATTTTATGATGCATTATGTAAAACTCCTATAAAACAAGCTATCACTCTTCTTACTTTAAGTAATTTCTGAAATATTTCTATTTGGACTTTGAAATTGTTATAGTGGTAGATGGGTGCTAGTAGCAAGAAGTGACTGCGTAGATCAGACATAAGATTGTTTTTTTGCTATTTTTAAACTATGCGGTGTATTTCAATCAAGTAAAGACGTTTCTACTACAAATAAATTTTATTGAAATATGAGAGAGTACGGCGAAACTGTAACATTTAAAAAAATATGGATAAATTTACTTAAGCTACCTCTCCTCAATACCTTCTTATTCAAAGGTCCCGCTAGGATTCACCAATTTTTTTGAGGTGACAATAAAATATATTACTTTTTCTTGGTTTTCTACTATTTTGGTTAAACTAGACATCGAACCTTCCAAGATTTCCAGTGTCTTTCTTTTTTCTTGTTGTTTTCGCTCCTCTCTGCTTTCTTCAAGGTCTAATCTTCTTTTTTCTATGTCTAGTTTTTTTTCCTCAAGTTGTAGTTCTTTCTCACGCAGCTCCAGTTCTTTTCTTTTAATTTCATTTTGATTCTTATCATACTCCTGAACAATCGCCAGACCTTGTTTTTGGATGCTCGACTTACGTGCTCGGCTTTTGTTCCTGTCTAAAAAAAATACTTTGCTAACTCATCTAGAAATTATGTATTAACTTTAAGTACTACATATTTTCAATTACTTTGAAATACTCACTGAAAACATTGTATTTGCCTTTCATAGATCCTGTTGGAGTTTGACCAATATCACTGGTGTTTGTGTTTTCTACAACAAAATATAAACAAAAATTACATACTTTGCCAATCCTTTAACAAACTACAGTCAAATCTCTTTAAAATCTTTAAAAGGAAAAGTTGGACCACCATATCAGGGATAGCAGTCAGACTTTCACACATCTCAATTTAATTAAATAAATCCCTAATAAACAAATTTTATTCTTACTAGTACAAGTTGTTGCCTGTGACTGTTGGTTTTCAATATAACAAGTTTCCTCAATCTCCACTGTAGGCGCTAAATTTTTTATCTGTTTCATCTTCCCAGTTTCTTCTACAAAAATAAAAGAAGGATAAAACATTAGTTAACAGACAGATTTCCTGTGAGTGTAAAATAAACTATAAAATAAAAAATCTTACGAGAAAAATTGGTGTTTTCTTGGGAGTAAGCTTCCAGGGGTCTTTTTTTGGTTGTCTGAGAGGTTGCCGTCCCTTGTTTAACTGCGGTTTCTACAAATGCAAAAAAATAACAATTTAGTGGAGAAGTCTATGTCTTTCCATGGCAGTTTTACTAATGCAACTCTGCGAAATATAGAGTTTTTAGGAAAAAACTTTTATGATAAAGACTTTCCATGGAGTGACGAAATATGGCCCGGAGGAGTAATTTACTAATTAGGCTAATAACAATAAGTATCGTGAGTAAAGTAACTAAATTAAAACTTCTTACTTGAGTATTGATGATCCAATATTATTGTGTTATCTACTGAAATAACATTATCTAATTTAGTAGCCAATACTTCCTCTTCATTTTGGAAACTGAGCGAAACAGAATTATAATTTTCTTTTGCCCAGTGGTCTCTTGAAGCCACACCTGCTTGTTTCTGATTTTTTTGAAATGTAAGTCTGAACTCCAACATTATACCATAGACTTCTTCAAGAAGCTTGTCTTTTTCTGTATGATCTTCTTCTATGCCAGATCTGAAAACAAGTTAATTTTTTGTAAAGAAAATCAGGGTAGTTTATACAAAAACAAACAGAAACAAAGAAAACATACCGATCTTTGTATTTTTTTATTTTTTCAAGCCAAATCTTGATTAAAAGATCTAAATGATCTTTAAGTGTCTTAATGGAAAAAAGCTTTCCTGTGGCTGCAAATACATGTTCCTGGATTACAGCCCACAGGTGTGGCTGTCGAAAGGGATTATATCCCAGCACCTCTCGTAGGAAGATCAAATCATCTTCATCCCGAAAGCGTAACCTTGTTTTTTTTGGTATACTTGGGCTTTGATTGTTGCTGCTCATATCTAAAACAACCTAAAACTAAGCTTGAATTGTTTAATCAATCCCCACCTCTATAGACAATTTTCGTTTTATAATAAAGAGAGGTGGTATGTTTAAGTTTTTTATTTGATCTTAAAAAGCTTTAAATAATCCAAAAAATGCGTACCTAGGTTTTTACTGGAAATACTTCACAAAATTATACGAAAATCCCTTAAAACTTGCCGAAAAGTTTCAAAAAATAGTCACAAAATGAAAACATACACAAAAAACAGAACAATTTTTAACAAATGTCAATGTCAAAATTGTCTAATATAACGATAAGCACTCTTTTAAAGATACCGCTAATCCTTCGTAATTAACCACGTCCGTTATGCTTAATAAACATAAAGGGCTGACAGGTCGCTACTGCGTCGACTCCGTATAACGATAACCACTCTTTCAGTGACAAATGTGCGGACCAAAAACACTCTATTGTCTTCCAGTAATATAGGAGAGGTTGGGGTAATAGCGCAGTCCGGGAAATAGCGCAATTTGATTTTCCGCTAATCTTTGATAGATGGCAGCACCTTCGCGGTGTATTTTAGGCAACCCTTATTTAAATGGATAGTATACCACTAAACTATTATCTTTGTGACATGTGTTTCGATGTGAATCGAGTGTAAAGATTATTTTACGAAAAAAGTTTTATGTGTATGGACTTTTAAACTGTGTCATAAAAGTAAGTATTTTAAATTTATTTTGACCGATTTTGGCAATAGTCCTACTATTGGTTGAACTTTTTAGACTATCGCCATATCAATACCGCAAATCATAACCTCAAATCGAGCTTATCAAAAATTAATTGCCAGTGGGGTAATAGCGCAAATTGTCACTGGGGTATTAGCGCATATGCGCTATTGCCCGGAACATTTCTGAATAAAATATACCTATCTTTAAATTGATTTCAGATGCCGCGCACATACAGAAAACGAAATATTCGAGCACAATGGCACATAGAGGACCTTGAAAAGGCTGTTCTAGATGTGACATCAAACCGATTAAATGTAAATCAAGCCAGTAAAAAGTATGGGATACCTTATACGACAATTAAAGATCATGTCTTTAACAGATGTAGAAACTCAAATGCTGCGAAGGTGATTCCAAAAGTCGTAGGTAAAAAAACTGCCTTTACCTTGGAACAGGAAAATATACTACTAGACTATTGCATTAAGCTTTCACAGCGTTATTATGGGTTGAGCATCATAGAATTTCGGCAATTGGCATATCAGTATGCCCAAAAGGTCGGCGTCGAGGGCCGATTTAAAAATAAAAAAAAGAACTTGTTGGGTGGGACTTTTATTGGTTATTTATGAAAAGACATCCCGACATCTCATTAAGATCTCCAGAAGCAACAAGTTTAAACAGGGTTATTGGTTTTAACAAAGTAGAAGTTGGCAGGTTTTTTGATAAGCTATCTACCTTGTATGAGAAAAATAATTACTCTGCCATGGATATTTATAACGTTGACGAAAGTGGTTTACAGACTGTTCATAAACCATCTAAACTACTGGTACCCAAAGGTGTGAAACAAATAGGCAAAATAACCAGTGGTGAAAGAGGCGATACTTGTACTATTATTTGCTGTTTTAATGCAGCTGGCAACTACGTTTCACCGTTCATTGTGTTCCCTAGAAAAAACATGAATGACAGGCTTATGAAAGGTTCTCCACCAGGATCCAAAGGGCATGCTAGTTCAAATGGTTGGAGTAATGTGGCAATATTTACAAAATGGATGGAACATTTTGTGAATTCTGTTAGACCTTCCAAAGACCATAGGGTTTGCCTTATTTTGGACAACCATGAAAGCCACATTACCTTACCAGTATTTGACTTAGCTAAGGAACATGGTATCGATATGTTATCCCTGCCTCCACATTAGGGTGTCCGTTATTTCCCGACTTTAACCCAGACGGCACAGACATATTACATGAATATGCTGAGCATATATAACTGGCATATTAGAATATCGCAGGAATATGCCATATTCTCCAGGATACATTCCACGCATATTCCAGGAATGTTCTAAGGTCACCATGAAACATATGCCAGGGATATATTATATCATTCCAAAATATATTTATGGCATATATAATTCATATCCATTCGGAATATGATATGCCAAAAACATATTGCAGGAATAATTTATTTGTATGATTGTGGCGGATTCGTATTTAAAAGATTTATTGTTTGGGTGTTACGCCACTCTACTGTTAAGGAAAATTAATATTTTTATTATTAAAAATATTAATTTTCCTTAACAGTAGAGTGGCGTAACACCCAAACAATAAATAATTTATTAATTTCAAAATGTGAATTTCAAACTAGGATGACCTATAACCACAAATGGACCGGACCAGAAAGTCATTCCTTATTAAAAAATTTGCTTGTTTGTAATAAAAATATAATTTGTAAAAGAAAAAAGTTTTGTATTAAAAACCAAAAAAAACATGAATTTTATTTTTTTTAGAAAAAGCAATTTTACTGTTTAAAGTACCTATATATAAAGTACAGGCAAAAGGTAATGTGCATGTGTGATTATAATATGTGTAATAATTAATTTCCAACTAAATAAATGACTTAAAAAACAAAATAAACAGAAAAACACTATTGGTGTAAAGATGTATAATCCTAAAAGGTAACAAACTGAAGTAATCTGTCTGACATGTAATTTAACATAACCCAAAATCTAATATATAATTTTTAAAGTAGAGAAAAATAATCTGTCTAAGACATGTAACTTAACATACTCCATAATCTAATATATAGTTTTTAAAGTGGAGAAAAAAATAAGACTAAAATAAATCAAAACTCTTGAATTTCCTATGTGAAAATTGTAATTACTGACATTCGGCTTCGATATCGTTGACTTCTATGATTTTTTAATTTTCCTTAATCCTGAAAAAAATAAAATTTAATTAATTCCGTAAACAAAAAATAGATGAAAACGTAATTTAAATATACTTTCAGCATTCTAGGTTTGAGAAAAAGTTTCAAAATTGGAGTGTCACTTTTAGGTGAATTATTTATTGTGGTATAGCTGCGTAGCACACAAAGGTACAAATATACTTTATACACTTGAAGTCACTAAAATAGTATTACAAATGTATTACTTGAAAAAAATTATAATTGTTTAGTATTATCTTACATCCTTCTATTGCATCTTTCTGTAGCTTTGGTAAGGAAGACTGCCACTGCTTCTTCAACTACCTTTTCTGTCACAGCCTTAGTATCTGTATTTTGTTTACAAACATCTGAAAATAATTCAGGGCATTACTAACATATTATTTTAATATGTAAAACACTACAGTCAAGTTTGAATGTGAATGTTGAACCTTTTATCAAAGCAGACATTTTGAGGTGGGAGAATATTTTCGTCCCCTTTCCCCCGATCCAACTAAACTGTTTCAGGACTTCATCACACACAAGTCTGGGAAGTATTCTCTTAATTATTTCTTTAACGTCCCCCAACATGAACAAGTTCTTTACCTAAAAATGGCAGATAAAAACTATTGTAATTTCCTTTTATTTTGAGTGCATTCTCGCGTAGGAAAATAGGTGACAACCTTACCAAAAATTCTTTAACTTGTAAATCATCTAGTTTTTTTTCCAAATTCATGAGGTCTTCTTGGGATCTTGCAGGCATATCAAGATCAGGTGTTTCATTTGCAGATACAGCTACACCTCCAGATTCTTTTGAATTTAATAAAGTAGTGATTAATTCAGTGTTTTGTCCCACTCGGCCATTTATAATGTGCAGCAGTCGAATAACTCGAGTGAAAAGCTCTGCAAGGATTAGAACAAAAATTAGTTAGAAATAAACTCTAGATATCTTATTTTACCTTCGTGTTTTATATACGAGGATCATTTATTCTCACAATTATTTCCTAATGTTGCCATTTTTTTTTCCAAGTTGTTTCTTACATTTAAGACTGCGTGGGAACTCGTAATATTTTGAGAATCAGTTTCTAAAAAACAGTTAATATTAATTTTGTGGGTCAATAATTCAAATAAAGAGAAAAAAAATATATTATACCTACTTTGAACTTTTGGAGGAGTTGGATAGTTAATTGGTGACCTTCCGGAACTCTTACTAATAGGTAAGCCATCTATATTAATAGAAATTTCAATTTTGTCAGGAGGATTAATATCATGAAGTGCAAAAAAATTATTAATTGCCACTTCAATGCCTATATAACAATATTCTCCAGGATACACAACTTTTGTTTTTACATTTCAAATAGTTCCAAGGAAAGCTCAGGCACTGTTAGGAACAAAAATATTGCCAAAACATGGTAAAGAATGTAATAAAATCAACAATTCATTAATGGCCTTGTGGGAAATTTTGTTTCTAACAGCCCACAACTTAAATTTCTCAAGATATTCTAATGGGTTAAACTTCAATTTATCATTAACATTAGATGCAACTAAATCTATTCTACTAGGTGATAATATATTTTTAAGATCAACCCCATCCATCAAATTAGGCAATTCTGTCTGATTTATCAAGTTATGACCACTAATCCTTATATCACCACCGCGAGCATTATCATTATGATTATTTGAGAATTGGTCGTCAGTCCACTGCTGCAATTCAGAAGTATCGGAATCAAGCTGTTCATTTATTTCAGTGGTTAAGTTTTCTTCAAGAGAAGCATTCACTTCGTAGCTTACATTTTGTAAAGTATCATTGGTGCGTTTCCTCACATTTCGTATGAAAGATTTTTTCATTACGCTCATTAATTCTAAAACAAGGAAAAAAATTGGTACATGTGGCCCAAGAAAGTGTAGTAAACTAAAAATATGTATTTTCAAATGGCATACCCTGTTTTTCTATCATATTTAAATTCTACGTAAAACTTTAGATATTTTTTTGGGTAATTTTGTGTTATAGCTACACCACATCAAAACTGATGATTTTTTCAGAAATGGTGTATTTTGGAGCGTATCAGAACACGTTTTTTGTCAGAAAGGCTCTTTTTAAAATATATCTTCTTGAAGTGCCCTTTTGTACAGGTTAGGTTTCCATTTCCAAGGCGTAATAATAAGGCATTTATTTTGATCTTCGTTACTGACAAGCTTTGTTTCATTCGGTCATAGTATAGTTTTGGTTAAAAAAACAACCCTGAAGAAGAAAAAATGGTTAAAAATGGACCAAAGTGTATGGAATATTATTTCCTTTACACTTTACTCGCTTTTTCCTCATGATTATATCAGAAAAGGAAATACGAAACTATGCGTCCGAAACCTAACCTCTACAAAAGGGCACTTTAAGGAGGGAATTTCTTAAAAACTAAGCTTTTGAGATTCGTAATGTACGCCCCAGAATACATCGTTCCTGAAAAAATCATCAATTTTGGCGTGGTGTAGCTATGATGGAAAATTACCTTTTTTCAATAAAACATTCTAAATAAATACAATATAAAACTATTGTTATTATCTGTAAGAAAACTTACCTTGTTACCAGAATTATAAGTATTATTATACTGCGGGATTTATAAATCTGAATACACTGAAAAGCAACAAATTGACGAAAAAACATCCCAAACAAGAACAAACGAAAAAGTGCATTCATTTATCGTCATCACCACACACCCGAAATGTGAGCCATATATTTTAGGGAGTGACTGGTGCATCGTCCAACCGTGGCGGTAAATTAATGCAGTTTCACAGTCCGACCGGAGTTTTAACATTTTCCTGTAAACAGTCGTAATACACACATATATATTACTGAGTGCTAGGCGAGATAAATTGGATTAATTACGATCATCATTTTGTTTCAAATATTTCATCCGTACATCCTTCCTGGACAGTATTTACTAATAATAAAACAAGAAAATAAACATCGTACTATATGGTTTTTGTTCTTGGGCCTATATTACACATCATCTCTTTCACGGAAAATCTACTAAATTTAAATCCCAAGATAAAATATATCTATAGTTCTATCCAGTTTGCCTGCCCAATATATCAAATAAATATATGTTTGTAGGTTCAAAAAAATATGTTATGTATCTGCTTTTTGAATATCTGCAGAATATTCAAACATAAATATTCACCGAATATATACAAAATATAAGCGTGGAATATATTTTTTGGATATGAGATATTGGACATATTGATGGTACATTCTATGAATATTGCCATATACATTGGAAAATAAGATATAAAAGTGGCATATTCCAGGAACATAGTGTGCCGCCTGGGAAAATTATTCAAAGCTCGGTAGTTAGTTCGATTCTAGGACCCCAAAAACGAGGTTTCCCCAAGTTTCAGCTCGATCCGTTGCAAATAGCCGTGCCACCTCACACTTCAGTTTTCCCATGTTATTTAAATGGGGAAGGGCATTTTTCTTGGTATTTTTGGGATTACAAAATACTAATTCAGACAATCCGTTTACCAACTGTTGAATACCATTCTACAATGATATATTTACATGTAGGAACAGTTATTTAGCTCATTCGTAAAAAAATATATACAGTATCCTGCAAAAAGTTGGCCACATATGGAAAACTTTTTTATTATTGATTTCTCAGAAAATTTTATTCATGATGAAAGTTGGTGCATTAAGACATATTAATTTTAACAACTTCAAATTTTAGGTGGAGTATACAGGGTGCTCACAAAATACAAAAATCTTAGTTTAGAAAAAGAAAAATCTGGGAATTTCAAAAAATTTTCTACACAGAAAGTAAAGCTCCTATCAAGAGAAGAATAAAAGTCAAATAACATTTTTTCCAAGAGAGAACCGCTGTTTAGAAAATTGAGGACGAAACTTACAAAAATCCCCTTTTTTACAAAATTTAGCCTGAAATTCCCCTGCAACGACACATTTTTGGTGAAAGTGTTATTTGACTTTTGTCCTTCTCTTGACAGGAGCTTTACTTCTGTGTAGAAAGTTTTTTGAAATTCCCAGAGTTTTCTTTTTCTAAACTAAGATTTCTGTATTTTTTGAGCACCCTGTATACTCCACCTAAAATTTCAAGTTGTTAAAATTAATTTTTCTTAATGCACCAACTTTCATCATGAATACAATTTTCTGGGAAATCAATAATAAAAAAGTTTTCCATATGTGGCCAACTTTTTGCAGGACAGTGTATATATGTTTTTGCGAATGAGCTAAATAACTGTTCCTACATGTAAATATATCATTGTAGAATGGTATTCAACAGTTAGTAAACGGATTGTCAGAATTAGTATTTCGTAATCCCAAAAATACCAAGAAAAATGCCCTTCCCCATTTAAATAACATGGGAAAAATGAAGTGTGCGGTGGCACGGCTATTTGCAACGGATCGAGCTGAAACTTGGGGAAACCCCGTTTTTGGGGTCCTAGAACCGAAATAACTACCGAGCTTTGAATAATTTTAAAGTCGGGAAATAACGGACACCCTACTCCACATACTTCCCATCGGACACAACCCTTGGATAGAACGTTTTTTGGACCACTGAAAACTGAATTTAATAATCAGTGTGCATATTGGATAAAATCCAACGCCGGTAAACGAATTACCGTGTATGAGATGGCTGAATTGTTTGGAATAGCCTACCAAAAGATATCTACAGTAGACAAAGGTGTCAATGGATTTAAGGTTGCTGGAATCTTTCCTTACCAACCTAGTGTGTTTTCGGAAGAGGAGTTTATTGCTGCAGATGCAATTTCAGGTAAAGTTGATAAAATTGCAGGGACTGAAGTACAGCAAAGTATCACACCCCCCAACGACATAATACATGCTGACGCGGACTCCATCAATGCAGAAGCTGGTCCATCAACAATTAACAAAAAGGTGGACGCTGTAATGCAGGCAAATAACAGGACCCTTCCTACATCTCCTCGCATGCAACTTATGCCTGATACTACACAAATTAAGTTAGATGTCCAAAACAAAATATTTACATTTCCGACCAAGAGTCCAAATCAGACTACCCAAAGGAAAAGCAAGAAGAAGCATTCAGAAATCTTAAGCGCAACTCCTCTGAGGGAACTTAGTTGAAAAGCAAGAGAAGTCAGTTAAAAAGGAAGCAAAAGTATCAGTTAAGAGAAACTTATCGAAAAAATCGAAGTTAAGCAGCCCTAAACGCAATTTAAAGAAAAAGAAATGTGCCAAAAGAGCAGAAAAATTTGATGATATTAATAGTTCAGATGATGAGATTATCATGTCATCATCAGATGAAGAGTTTGATGAAGTATTTCAATTTAATGATCTCGATGAAGACCCAAAAAGACTTCATTACATTCTGGTTGAATTTGAAGCCAAAGGAAAAAAGATCTATTATGTTGGGAGAATTGTAACTGATATAGACAATAATGAAGAGTTTGAAATTTCGTTTTTTCGAAAATCTAAGAAATGTTCAAACCGCTTTGTTCTACCTGACACTTTAGATATCGCAGTTATTAAGAAATGTGATATAAAACTAATTCTACCTGAACCAGAACTGCATGGAAAAACTAAAAGACAACAATCTTTCCTATCATTTGGGGTTTCTTTTGGTAATTTGACGGTGAACTAATCCTAGCGCTTAATTTGTTTAACCACATTTTGACAATAATTGTTATATTTTTATTTGTTTACTTGTGTCATTTTTGCTATTATTTCTTAAATACAACAAAAAGTATTTCTTTGTGTTTTTTTTTACTTCTTAGAAAAAAAAGTATTTAATTTTAAAAATGGGGCAATAGCGCAACGCGTTGCGCTAATACCCCTACGTATAAGGGTAATAGCGCAAATTGATTTTAAACTTTAAAATAAAATAGTTCAATAAATTATTCAAAATTTTTAAGGTCTATATAAATATCATATTCTACGTCAATTGCCGCGTGCCTAGACGAAATACTACTTTTCTAGCAGTAGTTAAAAAAAAGTTACGGATTTTTAAAATATTTACTGCGCTGTTACCCCAACCTCCCCTTACCCTTGAGTTATCCTCCTTTCTGAGAAAGATATTACCATTGCTAATCCATAAATATCTATAATTGTTTTCCGCCTTGAACTTCTTCGCCTCTTTATATATTTCCAGGTTTTTCTTTGTTAGATCGTGATTCAGATAAATTTTGGTGTTTGTATTGTACCCTAGGTCTCCGCTAGTTAACTCAAATCTCTTTTTATTTTTCAATAACATGTCCCTAATTTTGATATTCTCAAGGACCACCCTGATAGCACTGTTTTTTTCATTATCCTTACCCATTCTGTAAGCAGCAAACCCACCAACCTGTATCCCAAGATTATCACCAATTTTGTTTACAATATCGACCACATTTTCATTTGGTTTGTATGGTACGCCTTGGACAATAATGTTATTTTTTAAGTCACTTTGCTCTCTTTTGTTCAGCTGCTTTTTTATGTCAGCAATTTCACCTTGTAGTTTCTCTAACAGTCCCTAACCCTGTTTGGGTTAGAGACTGTTAAATCAATAAGGATTGTGATAATGGGGCTAATATTTTTTTTTTCACACTCAGTTGCTGTAATTTTTAACTTTTGTACCTTAAACATACAAGTGGAAATTCCACTTGTGCCGGTTCATCCATTGGGCGCTTGGGGCTGGCGCCAGGGGCCCGGGCCCCGGAGGGGCCCGGAATTAAGTTTGCTTAAAGTAAAGTAAAGTGGTTTGGGGCTCTCAATTATTTTTCGATGCGATGCCCGGCTTCCGGCCCATCCACCACTGAAACGAAGCATGGGATCCTAAATACAACAAAAATTATCAAAATTTGCTTCGACTTGCAACGCCACTGATTAAACGAATACGTGAATACCCGAATGACCTGATCAAAATCAAGGCCTGGCACGCGGAACAAGCCGATCACCATAGCAACGAGCGATGCGGTTCTTTCGGGCGGCCACCCGCCATTTCGCAATTGAAGAGTTAAGCGTTGTTGTCTGATTTAATAGTTTGGAATTCTTTCTAAGGCCCTGTGTTGCAAATACTAATACTATTTAAAAAAGTTAATTCTTTCTTACATAAGTGAATACTGAATTTAGGGATAGTACTGGCTTAGAAATCAATCGTGATTGTGAGTATCTATATTTATTTCGCTTTAAAAAGATAATAAAGACAATAGGAGGCAATACTTTCTGAGAACTTGGCAATATAGCCCGCTCGAATGTTTCCACATTCAGTGTGTAGCTTATTACAAGTGGGTAGTGGATCAAACTGTGTACTGTACAGTCGTATAGTTTATTATTATTATATTGTTATGAACATACGGGGGTGCGACGTTGCCAAATTTACGTTTTCCCTTAGTCAGGGAAATTGTGCACAACTTGGCAACACCGCATGGGGGGTGCCTGGGGATGACCCCCAACCACGAAGTCTCAACCCCCTAGGGCCTAAAATAACCGAGATACCCATTAAACCCCATGTATTTTTGGTATCCACCCAGCCTCTCCAGTAGTCTCAGTCGTCGAAGGGGTCACTACTTATCGACGGGGACGGCCCGTCCTGTATACAGGGGCCCGTCCCGGACGGGCCCCTGCATACAGGACTGACTTCGTCGCTTCCCGAATCTTTAATACCAGATGATTCCAGAAGAGAATTCTAGAATAGTCTAGTCGTACGAAAGGTGTATATAAGTGGCCAGGCAGCCGCCGAACAGTCAGTATTGTAGGGATGGGAAGACCCGGTTCTTTTTCGTGACCCGGTTCTCAGCAGATCATTCATTAAAATGACCCGTTCATCAAGACCCGTTCATATGACCCGTGATGCTGATTTTCTCATTGATTTATCCATCAGATCACATGCTTAGCTAAATAAATATGAACGTTTGGATACTTTGTTTTTCTTTATTTAATTGAACCTTTTAAAACAAAATATTTAATATAGATCAGAGCAACCACAATTACAATCATTAACTTTATATAAGTGCCTATATTGTTAGCTTACGATGACCCTAAAAGTAAAATAAAATAAGGCATAAATTTATCTGGCTTACAACCCGTCCACAATTCAAAGCCATCGAAGCAAGACGCGCTGCATCCTGGCTGCATCAGCGATTGGATCGATTGTTGAACGGGCCGTTTGTTTAAGTTTAACACGACCGAGTCGACCGACAGATAACCCGTCTGGATCACCACTTCGTTCGTGTTCGTGTTTCATCTTTTTGTCACAGCTCGCACATACACCCAGTCTTCGGGTCATATGAACGATAGGGTCACAGAGCGTGATTGATTCAATCACGGGTCTTTCGAAAGACCCTGTCATTGTGAACGGGTCGTTCATGAACGACGCATCCCTACAGTATTGAATAGACGAGCCAAGTGAGAAGAACAAGAGAACTAGTCTAGTGAATAGTAAAAGTAGTCTAGTAGTGTTTATAGAGTTGTAATCGTTGTGTTAGTGATTTCTTAGTGTTAAATTAAATAAATTGTGTAGAAGCCTGTTATAGAAGTCTCACTTATTTGCGAACACGCATACGCAACAATATGCACATACTAGATTAGGGCGTTTGGTTGGTGTTAGAGTTATGTAAATGAACAAATCTGTTACAAAAAAAGTGAGAGGTAAGTGAAATACCTAGTACATTAAAATATCAGTTTCATAAGTTCTGATTTGATGAGCCAAAAAAGTGCCAATGGCATGGCAGAACGCGAGGTTTTTAAAGGGCGTGATATTCGGAGAATAAGATACTTTGGGCGTGTACCGTTGTCAACTTCGGTTACGGTTTTGTGTCCCGTAAGTATCGGTAATCTGAAAAATTGGCAGATTGGAAACGCAATATCTGTCATTAATGTCACCGAAGAAACCGAGCGGTTAACCAGGTTTGACAACGGTACACAGCCTTTATGTGCTTCGCATGGATTGTCTGTCAGACTCACTATGTTCGTCAGACAAGCTTTCCACGCTCAACACATGAAGTGTGTCTCTTATTCTCCTAATATCATAATATAATATTCTATTAAGAATCAAGGTCTGTTACTTACGACTTGTCTGTTTGTAGGGCAAAAATGAGTTATCGACATCAATCAGGCGCAGAAAAAAGGAAACAGAAGAAGGTGCAGGAACAAGCCAAGAAAAAATTAACCAAGATAACGACTTTTTTTACTACAAATCTAGAAACAGAAAATGAAGGCCAAGAAACAGGAGCCAGTTGTTCTTTCCCGATGGAAATGAGAGAAAATCTTTCTTCTACACCTGGATCTCAGACGAATCAACATGAAAATGTAGACAGCTCAGAAGATCAAGATCTTATTACACTAGAAAATGAGAGCGGATCTGATGTAGTACCGATGGAGATAGTTGTCCCAAAAAACGATGAAATACCTGCGATTTCAAAATGGCCTGATTTTAAAACTGATCATTTTATTAGAACTGTGATAATTTTTAAACCAAAGAGCGTTCCCTAGAGAATACTGAAAAAAGGTACCAAGATGGAGACAAAGTTTATTATAGAAGATTAAGTGAGAACAACTTTTATAGAGTAAAACCTAATGGAGGCAAAGAGAAGAGAGATTGGCTAATATACGACGCAAGTGTTAAAGCTGTTTATTGTTACCCGTGCAAATTATTTTCAATTGACAAAAACAGTTTAACTGATTTTGGATGTACTGACTGGAAACATTTGAATAGTTTGCTCAAATCTCACGAAGAAAGTAAGTTTCATCTGAACTCCATTGTTACATTAATAACAAGATCATCATTAATTGGAGTTATAGACGCTGGCTTGAAAGAGCAAGTAGAACGCGAAGCTGACTATTGGGTTAAAGTCCTAAGAAGAATTGTGGCCACCATTAAATTACTTGCTTCTCAAGGATTAGCTTTCCGTGGATCCAATGAAGATTTAACGAGTCGTCATAAGGGAAATTACTTAAGTTGTCTTGTGTATTTGGCTAAATTTGACAACTTCTTAGCTGAGCATTTGCAGCGATATGCGAATAAAGGAAAAGGGTCAATTAGCTATCTTTCTCATCAAATTTGCAATGAATTCCTGAAAGTGATGAAAACAAAACTTGTCGAGACTTTCATACTAGAAATTAAAGAAGCCAAATACTTCTCTATAATTGTAGACTCTACCGCGGACATCAGCCATCAAGACCAGCTTACTTTTATTCTCAGGTATGTAAAGGGCAATACAGTAGTTGAGAGATTCCTTGGTTTTATTCAGTTGGAGAGACACACTGCGGAGTATTTAACAGAAGTAGTTATAGATAAGTTAGAAACGTTAGGCTTGGATATTGAAAACTGTGGAGGACAGACTTACGACAATGCGGCAAATATGTCGGGTCGGTATACGGGGCTTCAAGCAAGAATACGAGCTTTGTCCTCGAGCGCTATTTATGTCCCATGTGCGAATCATTCTTTAAATCTTGCAGTAAACTTTGCATGTGAATCCAGCTTGGAAGCAACTGATTATTTCAGCACTGTTCAAAGTATTTACACATTTTTTTCGGCTTCTCCCCAAAGGTGGACTTTACTGAAAGAAAGCTGCAAATGTTTTGTTAAGAGATTGATTGAAACTAGATGGTCTGCCAGATTTGACGCCGTAAACGCTTTACTTAAAAACTACAAAGCCATCAAACATATTTTTTTTAAGTTAAGCAATAATACAGACCAAAAATCAGCAGTTAGAAATGAAGCCAATGCCCTGCACACTAAAATGGACACTTTTGAGACAGCTCTATTAACATTGATTTGGGCAAGAATTTTGGAAAGAGTAAATGCAACAAGCAAAACTTTAGAAACTATGGACCTGAATGTGTCCTTTGGAGTAGAGTTGATGACATCTCTTTTGAGCTTTGTTGAAGAAACAAGAAAAGGGTTTAACGAAATTGAATTAGAAGCAAAAACTTTCTTTTGCGAAGACGCGGATATCTCTAACATATCCTATAAAATTGACATTCAAAGAACAAAAAAAAGAAAAAGATTTTTTGACGAAATAGATGAAAATGAAACAGTTTTAAAGGGAAAAGAGAGATTCAGAATTGAAGTATTTCATGTCATATGCGAGAATATTTCGCAAGATCTTTCAAAAAGAATTCATTGTTACAAAGAAGTAACAACAGCCTTCAGATGCTTTTTTACCCAAGATAAAGAAGAAACCAAGAGGTCAAACAATCTTCTATGAGAGGAATATAAAAAAGATGTTGATGAAACCAAAGAGAACTTAAATAATGAAATTACTCATTTTATCGAATTGTGTAAAAATTTAAATAAAACTACAATTTATGAAAAATTTGAGGTCATCCAGAACGTAAAAGCAACTTTTCCCAATATTTTAACTATCTTGCAAATTTATTTGACCATACCAATTTCAAATGCATCAGGCGAGCGGTCTTTTTCGGCCTTAAAACGAATAAAAACATATTTAAGGTCAAATTTGGGCCAACAAAACCTGGATGCCTTATCCCTATTATATATAGAAAATGCTGAACTAGAGCAAATGAACTGCGATGAAATTATATATGAGTTTGCTAATGCCAAAGCGAGGAAAAAAAAAGATTTAATTTTGTTTTGTATTTTCTAGAATGTTTTATTTCTTTGTTTGTTTTTGTTTTGTATTGTTTGCAATATTCTGTTTTTTGTATTTTTTGAAATACTATTTTGTGGAACTGTTTTTCATTTTGTTTTTTCTAAGAAATGTACCTATAGTATTGTAGTTTATATAATAAACATTTAACAAAACATGTTTTTACTTGGTAAAAAATGTTTTATTTCTTTGTTTGTTTTTGTTTTGTATTGTTTGCAATATTCTGTTTTTTGTATTTTTTGGAATTCTTTTTTCTTTTTGTTTTGTTCTAAGAAATGTACCTACATTATAGTTTATATAATAAACATTTAACAATTAAAACCCGTTTTTACTTGGTGAAAAAAACCAACAGCAATGGAGGCCCCTATGTCTCCAGTCCCCAGGGCCCGAAGTTAGGTTAAACCGGCACTGAGTGGAATGTTAGTATTGGTAAATAAACTTGTAGACAAGTGGGGCACCAAATTATTTGAAAAATTCCTTAACATACAATTATTTAAAAACTGATAAAATGTAATTGATACTTTAAGGGTACAAGTAAGATTTTAATATTCAAATATTTTTAGTTGAGACCCTGTACGTTCCATTTGGAAAGACAAAATTTTTGCTTCGGAAATTCAAAATGAAAAGCTTATTTGTTCAGTTTAAGGAGTATGAAATAAAAACCGACTGAAATATGCCAGTAAAAACTTGATAGATATGGGTGAAAATATCTATAAAATGGTTGAATCATTTCTTAAAACTCGAGGACATGAACATCATCTAGAGGACAAGATTAAATGTAGCTATAGTCAGTTTTTCAGTCTTCTATATTTTGTACCGACAATTCTGAGGTACCTATACTACGAACTAATAAATAAGTGCTTACGGTTGTCTATATTTAAATATTGCAAACATAGAAAAAAGTGTCCCGAATTTTCCAAAGGGCATTACAAAAAAGGGGGTAGATATTAGAGACAAAAATTATATCATGAGAAAGAAAATACTGACAATGACATAGAGACACACAGCCATTAATAATTTACTGTTCGATGGGACAGCTACCGACCATAATACAGTACCTGATGATGACATAATACACGAATTTGAGATTTTACCAGACTTTGAGACACTATCACCTGATTTTGAGACATTACCTACCTGATTTTGAGAAATGACCTACCTGATTTAGAGTATTTACCTAATGTGAGACTATGTATGATACCAAATATTTTGACACATCTGATGCGACCTTATACCATAGAAACCCGGTGATGACAGTAGCTTTGGTACACCCTGGAGTTGATGGCATGTTACATAATAAATATTGAAGTTAGCAGCATGTTGGTTAACTTCTTAGTTGTATATTTACGCCTAATTATTAATTTTCTGTACTTAACATCCATTGTTGAAAAAGTTGTTTCTTACTTAGGCCACTTGAAGATGCTGCTACTCGAAATATGTAGGTACTCTTATAGATATAATATTAATATTTGGTACTTATTGAAAAAAAATGTATGTACATATAATAGGTAATTGTTACCAAAATAGAGGCATTTATTATTATTATTATTATTATTATTATTATCCAATTGGATTTTTGTTTACGATTTCCAATTTTAACTTTATTAATTATTAATGGTTTAAATAAATTTTACTTTTTTATAACTTTTGGATTTTATTTACCCTTCCTTCATTTAAAGAGTCTTAGTTCAGTTGCACAGACAATTTGATCAAGAATTAAAGCAATTATCAGCACTCCTGCCTAAACTTCAATTAAATATACTACTGGATTAAAAATTTTGAGAAACATATAGCTCAAGATTTTAATTAAGTCGTAGGTTTAATTAACGTTAAAATGTAATAATTAGTGTTGAATCATCGTTCAAAATGTTAAGCTGAAGAGATTCAAAATTAAATGTAAGGTAATGCTTTAAGCATCGTACTGAAATTTATTTATTTATTTATTTATTCATTTACGGCCATATCCACTTATAAACATACAGAAAGTTACACACTAATTAAATCTAAATTTTACATTTCTTAAATATACTCCACACACCCCAATCAACAACCCTACGAACCTTAATGTGGTTCTCGAAATTCTTAATGAGTTCTAAAGGCCTTTTAAATGTATTACTCATTGTATGTTACAGAATAACAGGTACAAGTAGTAAAAACTTTGACAAAAATAAACATTACATATTTTTCTCTTAACTTTGGGAAATTGTTTTATCAGGTAAATCAAAATACTTGCTAATTATCCCCGTTATGTAGATTACTATTATTATTATTCTTTGCATTTTCTAATTATATATTTAGTAATTTTTGCATAAAAGCCAAAAAATATGTTCTAACTTACTATGAATAAGTCGAACGTTTAAGTAGGTCTTTAGAACACAATGCAAATTTTGAGATCAACACTATTTTTTTGTGCGTTGCTTATGCGTTGCCTTCAATAAATTTTTAAAAATTTTTGAAAGGGTTTCCCGCGCAACGTTTTCTCAGTCGGTAAAGAGGTTAACAGTTTTGTCAGTAAACAGTGTTACAATTCAGCCCACTTGAAAACAGCTGATTTCGTGTTTCGACGGAAATACACTTTTGTCATTTCTCATACCGTTTTATTTTCTTTGGGAGAAAGCGATCAAAATCGTTGTCGCTTTTTTTGTTATCGAGTTCGGCTGACTTCCTTGGACTTTAGCCGAGCCTCATTGGGCACAGGTTTGATAAACGTACCTCTTGTAGGATATAAATACTCTAGCTCACCAAAATATTGGCTGCATGGCTGCAGGCCATACTATGTTGATAAACACCCTCGGCTAAGTGTAGTCTTATATAAATCATGACTTATTATTCTAACTTATTATTTAACTTGGACACTTGGTGTTACTCTTTATTCAATGACTCTTGGCACGCGTAATAAGTATTAAAATACAGAAAAGATACTATGCACGGATTGCAATGTCACACTGTAGCATAGCAAACTGGTAACGAAAGTCAGGCTCCTTTTTTTACATTATTCATAATTTCACTTCATAATCACACATTATGGTTATTACAAGTTCTTCTTAACTTGTGCAATTCGTAAAGTCTGCGAATTTTTAATGATAAATGCAGGTAAATTTTAAATTAAACTCTGAATACAAAACTGTCACGAAATTAGGGAATCCATACCACGTAATCCAATATGGCGGTTGTGGGCAAACAAAAATGACCTTGATAAGTTCGCCATAAGACGACGTGCAAGGTGAAAGTGATTATCGATTTTATTTTTCGCAGTTTTTGAGAATTGTGGTTGTTAAAATTTGTGTTATTTATCTTTTCCGTGACTTGTCTACCCTAAACTTTGTTTATTTAGCAATGGCTAGTCTTTATCTGCAGAATTTATTAGCAGGAAGTCATGACATTGGCGAGAAGTTAGTTGAAATTGTTTCTATTTAAAACTGGCTTAAAATGATTACCTGTGTATTACTCTGAAAATAATCAACTGTTTTATGTTTTCAGGTATCTACAGAAGTTAAAACTCATTGGTTCTTTAGATCCTTTTACTTTAAAAGATGAAGATTTAGACTTCTCTATTGATCGAGTTCCTCCAGTTTCCAATATGGGTATTGTTTCATATTTAGTCCTGATACACAGTTATTACACCAAATGAAAGCAGAGTCTGCAGTTTTATAAATATTTTGAGGCAGGATTTGTAACAAAAGTTGGAGTAAAGGTGGTTAAGGATTCGTATATTTCAGTCGACAAGGTATATTTATTTAGTAATTTTCTAAACTTTGTACTTTAGGTTTAATTTTCAGTAACTTTAAAATAAAAATAGAAGGATAATGTTTACAGAGTTTTTTTTTTCAGGTAAGACATTCTCAAAGAGCAAACTTAAGACCGTTAGATGTGTGAAGTATTATAGCACAAGACGAAAGCATATGTACGGCACATTGTTCATATATGGCCGTTGGCATCCGATTTGTACAAATAAATACTCTATAATTTTAGTCATTTTGTTTTATTTCTATATTATTGTGTGGTGCATAGTTTGGGAAATAAATAATGTATGTTTTATTTATATGTATGTATTTTTTATTTAATAGTATTTTAGTATGCATAGCTACATTTGCTTGAACTAGAAAAACATTTCAGTTAAAAAATAAATTACATCGAGATCAATTTTCTAGTTATTACTAACTTAATAATTAAAATATTACAAAAACTAAAATAAATTCTCAATAGAATAAGCTGAAGTTTTTACAAGGGGCCAGGGGACACCACCAAACAAATATCTTAAGGTTTAGTTTTCAGTTGACATTACTGAACACTAAAAAACGATGCTCGGTTGTTGACATGGGGTGGCATATTAAAGTTAAAAGTTATTTGTTAAAAAAAGTGAATATTATTTTTAAACTTTTCTAGGTAGATAAAGTAAGTAGAGATAGATGGTATGTTCTGCATCAGAGCTCCCACGCAAAGTGTGCAAACCCAAGCCCGATACCGAGTAAACCAGAGCAAACTCAACCGGTACCGAACGCACCCAATCAAACCCAACCCGATACCGAACGCATCTAATCAAACCCAACTGTCACCTGCCATCTGTCAACTGTCGTCTGTCAACTGTCATCTGTCACCTGCCATCTGTCAACTGTCATATGTCATACCTCATCTGTCACACTTTTGGGCGTTAGTTATTTTGGTCTTAACTACTTGGGCGCTATCTATTTGGGTACTATCTAGTCCTCTTCTTCTTTCTGCCGTTTTTGTTCACGATGACGTCACAAACGTTTTAATCCTACCTAATTAAATGTATTTATTTCGTAAGTCGCATATGCACTGAAAAAAGTTTTCTGTCCAAGGCGCGGATCGAACCCGCACACACCATGTGTATAAATTTCGTATTATATACGTTTCCCAGCTATAGAACCAAGTACGCCACGGCACCTAGTTGAATAAATAAACATGGAAAATGATATCTTCCGGGAGTTTGGACGTGACGTAGTAGGTATGTTTTATGTGTTTTTTGCGATATACAAATTAAAAAATACGTCACGTGTTCGGGGGCGTTGTCAGAAGGCGTTTAAAAAAAGAATGGCGTTGATCGGCCCTTTGGTTCCGGAGAAAATAATAGTATTATGCTACTACATACATAGAAAGCGTCGTGCGCATGACACGTTTTTGCGATATAAGAATTAAAAAATACGTCACGTGTTCGGGGACGTTGTCAGAAGGCGTTTAAAAAAAGAATGGCGTTGATCGGCCCTTTGGTTCCGAAGAAAATAATAGTGGTCCGGTTGGCGGTTGTGTTAGCGATAAGCAGTCTTAGACGCCAAAAAATTAATAAATTTAAATTAAAAATTAACAAAAAATTCCCGATCATGATTGTAGGCTCGTACGAAAGCTCTCAGTGGCGTAGAAAGTAACTATTTCAGTTACATGTATTAACATATAAAGTTCTGCTGAGTCTATCCGAGGTTGTCACTCAATGAGTGTAGGGTGAAAAAGTGGGCTAGATTGTAGACCCGTACGAACGCTCTCAGTGGCGTAGAAATGAAATATTTCAATTACATGTATTAACATATAAAGTTCTGCTGAGTCTATCCGAGGTTGTCACTCAATGAGTGTAGGTGAGAAGCATGGGCTGGAGTCTAGGGAATGATTCTGTGATGTCAAAGTTGATTGTAGACCCGTACGGAAGCTCTCAGTGGCGTAGAAATTAAATATTACTGTAACATGTATTAACATATAAAGTTCTGCTGAGTCTATCCGAGGTTGTCACTCAATGAGTGTAGGGTGAAAAAGTGGGCAAGAGTCTAGGGAATGTTCACGTAATGCCAAAGTTGATTGTAGGCTCGTACGGAAGCTCTCAGTGGCGTAGAAATAAAATATTTCAATTACATGTATTAGCATATAAAGTTCTGCTGAGTCTATCCGAGGTTGTCACTCAATGAGTGTAGGTGAGAAGCATGGGCTGGAGTCTAGGGAATGATTCTGTGATGTCAAAGTTGATTGTAGACCCGTACGGACGCTCTCAGTGGCGTAGAAAATAAACATTTCAATTACATGTATTAACATATAAAGTTCTGCTGAGTCTATCCGAGGTTGTCACTCAATGAGTGTAGGGTGAAAAAGTAGGCTAGAGCCTGGGGAATGCCCACGTAATGCCAAAGTTGATTGTAGACCCGTACGAAAGCTCTCAGTGGCGTAGAAATGAAATATTTCAGTTACATGTATTAACATATAAAGTTCTGCTGAGTCTATCCGAGGTTGTCTCTCATTGAGTGTAGGTGGAAAGCATGAGCTAGAGTCTGTAGAATGCCCACGTAATGCCAAAGTTGATTGTAGACCCGTACGAAAGCTCTCAGTGGCGTAGAAATGAAATATTACTGTAACATGTATTAAAAAATACAGTGTTGCTGAGTCTATCCGAGGTTGTCACTCAATGAATGTAGGGTGAAAAAGTGGGCTAGAGCCTACAGAATGCCTCTGTGATGAGACGCGACGTAGTAGGTATGTTGTATGTATTTTAGGTAAATTGTAATAAAACCTTATAAAATAAAATGAATATAAATATATTATTTAAACAATATCTGGCTTATCTATCCAAGAATTAAACTGGATTGGAAAACCTAACCATTTTACATATAATTGTTCTTTATTATACTTGTTGCGCTGACGAAGAACCTTTTCTACCAAATAAACACATGGGCTTTGCGTCTTTTGTAATTCAGCATCTCAAAGACGATGGCGACATCGGCTAACGGCGCTAGCGGTGTTGGGTTGCGCAGCAGTCGTTTTAATATTTTAGACACGTTTTTCGAGGTATGAATAAGTAATGAAAGTAGTAAGTATAGAAAATTATTTATTTAACCACAATTTATATCGATATTTAGCAATTGTATATACAAAATTAGTTAATACTATTAAACAGGTTACAGCTATGAATACAAGTAAACTAGAAATACTATTCATATTTTGAGATGGGGTTAGTGTAGAATTAGTAGTAGGAGTAATAGTAGGAGATGCGGTCTCATTCTTGCACTTGCTAAGGAACGTCATCCATCCTGTTTCACCAATCGTCGAATCTTGAAAGAGAAACTGAACCTTGTAGCGAAAAGAGTTGCTGCTGCTGCTGCTGTTTGATTGAGGTATCGTAGTGGAGAATACGGGTATGTGACCAGTAATCTGAGGGTTGAAAGCCATCAGAATCCATGGACAGCTAGCGTTATAATCTCCAAAATCGAACAAAACAGAGGCGTTTTTAACATTAAAAGGCCGATATACGTAAAAGACGTTGTGTACTACTGCAACTAGCAGAATGACGGACGAACTTAACAGAGCCATGACTGGCGTTAAAATGATCATCGAAGCGTCGAAGAATAGAGATTTATAATATCATAAAGGTGTATAATTCCACAGCATCCGGGCAGCAACCGTGCTAACCAGACAGCAATAGGGTATCAACAGGAGGCGTTAACTGAAGATCAACGCGTTAAAATGATTTAAAGCGTCGAAGAATAGAGATTTATAATATCATAAATGTGTATAATTCCACTGGTTAATAACACCAACAGCGGTATTAAGAACAGAGAACTAACATGAAGAGTTCGGAGTGGTTCTGGTTTTATCTTTTTTAAGCTTCGGGGTGTGACTACCTTTTTCATTTGTCGACACTTCCACAATACTTTAGCTAACCGGCAATGTTTAGAGTACTTATAGTGGTCGGCTAACGGATCATCTCCTTCCTTCCAATCAGCAAACTCGCAATGACAAAATGCACATTTAACTATATCTAATCATTGGGTGTAATAAAAACCAGCCTGTGCTAAGTCTTTAGGACTAACTTTATTGGTCCAATTTTCAAACGTAATCAGTCGTTCTTCAAAAGTATGAATGACGCCAAGACCGTCGCACTATGGGGTATTTGATCCTAAAACCTGGCCAAAAGTGGAATTTCCTAATGTCAAAATTTATTCAAATAAAATATTTCATGTAGTACCCAAGGGTGTAGGCGGCGTAAGCAATCAGTACAATCTACACTGCGGCTACTCATTTTACGTCTTTCTACTTAGACTAATTGATCTATACTAATAAATAAAACCAAAAAAATATGTTATATATTGTAGTCCATGTCATTTAAAAACAATATCGGAAATTATGCAATAACTTGCCATTATTACATGCACAATGCCAAACATTAAAGTCCTTATGATGAAACACTCGCAGCCGACGATAGCGGGAACGGCTCATCGTCGGCTCCAGGTGGCCCTACACACGAAACGGTGTTGCTGGGCTGCGACAACGCCCCGCTCACTTTTTTGTGGAGACGCGCTTGGGCAAGGTTTCGTGCAGAGCAGTCGATTATGCAGTCTGGTAGCCTCTGTCTGATATCCGTATTTTCATGTTTGATAAACAGCTTTCACAAAACGTCTTAAAAAAAAGTAGTCACGTTTGACTTTGAAAAACAAGGCTTGGTTTTTAAAGAGCAATATAATTTGTCTAGTACGAAATCATTCACGTTGGGTTTTTAAAATACATACAAGGCGTTCATTCTAAATGTGAAAATGAACAAGATGGAAAAATCTTCGGACATAAGAAAAATTCGAAGACTAGTGTGGGGCATATGTGGTGAAATATGCAGTAGACGGTTGGAAGTAAGCAGGGAGATAATATATGGTCAACCTTTTCGTGTGGATTTTCCCAGTGAATATGAAAAATTTTACAAGAAATACATTGATGGATTTAGAAAAATTACAAAGTGTTGTGTCAAAGTGTTAAAAAATAAATGCAAACCTGAAGATTTGTTAGTTTTAATGAATAATGTGAAAATAAGAACATCCTCATATTTTAATTTGTCAGCGCTATTGGCAATGTTAAAAAAATGTAATAAAACAGTTTTACATTAATTATTATTTTTATTTATTTATTTAGTCACAATTTATATCGATATTTAACAACTTTATATATGAAATTATTTAATACTATTAAACAGGTAACAATTATGAATACAAGTAAACTAGAAATACTGTTACTATTTTCGGTTCCGCCACGGATCTATAATTGTTTTAGAAGTTTGTCTGACGGATAAGGCAAAGACTATGTTTGTGATATAGGAGAAATAAAAATATACATATGAGGATTACTAATAAAGTTGTTTTATTTATTCACGTTTTTATCTCTGTTAACATAATATCATTGACCTTAAACTATTTGCACCAAATATGTTAGTAATTAAACATTAATTACAGTATTTTACTAATTTAACACTAGGTTCAGTAGGAAATAGTGTGCCGTCTTTTTTTTTCAACTCAACATTTACAAATAGTAAATAAAAAATATTTTGTTTTCCCCATGAATCTTATCTTGCTCCATTTTGGTATTCACATACGTGGCAAATTTTTTTTCTAATCAGTCTTTTCTGTTTTCCTAACTTAAGTGGTGGTAGTGCTACTGGAAGTGATGATGATGAACTCTCGTTCTGTTCAGTACTTTTTTCCTTTTTCTTGTCTTCTTCCCATTGCTTTCGAAACCAAACTAACCAATGCAGGCAGGACATGTTAAAACAATCCCCAACATGGTCTAAACAATTTTCACACAAAAATTTTCGATCCTTTAATGGTTTGGAACATCGACTACATACCATTTTATCACTACTTCCTTTGATGATGGTTTAACAGTTAAACGAGTAAATCGACCGTCTACTACTAGTACTTATTCTAGACAAAAGTGTAGAAAGCATCTTTACACCTTATATAGTAAAATCTACAGACGAACGAGTACAGGCGCAGCTCCCACGGAGAGCTTCCGTACGGTTCTACAATCACCTTTGTCATTCTGCGTATTATTGTAATCATAGAGAGAGAGAGAGAGAGAGAGAGAGAGAGCGCTATACCCCCACTCCGCATTTATTGATGTTAAGTTCGAGACACAGGAGTTTGGATAACGCCCATCCGCTTCCCATCTCGGTAAAGATTATTTTTTCCGGCTGGGAGAAATTTTTCAGGTGGTTAGGTACGTATAAAAGGGTTAAAAGGGAAAAAAATTCTTTAGTCTGACTTAGAAACACAAGAAGAAAACATGCCTGTTCCAGCAAGATATAAATGTCCTAAATGTAAGGGTGAATCGGATGTACCACGTGGTGAACCATGTCTAGCCTGTGTAACGCATCAACATTTTATATGGTCTGATGGTTCGAAGCATATACCTTCACATTATTTTGATGGTCAAGAGAAGAAGGGAAATAGAAATAATCCAAGAAATTAATAATATCAATTATTCTGGTACATTTATGTTTAAAAAATGAAGAAGTCTGTGAAATTTAGCGAAGACAAAGACATAGTGCATTTATTAGTAGTATGGAATTATGCATACAAACAAGCTCGAAAAAGCCACTTTTTACAACACTCAGCAGACAGACTTCGATTTGAAAGAAGAATCAAACAAAGTGAAGATATAATTTGTAAAATATTAGATAGACATCATCGAAATTTAATTTATAAGGAAAGATTTATGTGTATATAATTTTTCGTTTTTGCATGTTTGATATAGTAGATTGTAGTATTATTTAAGTGTGGGTAATTTTGGGGAAAATAAAAAGAAGAAATACATTTTAAGTAGTTTTATTTATATACCAAGATCTTAATTAAAATACGTTTTTTCTAGCACAAAGTAAATCGTTACAGATATGATTTTTACAATGAAAATTTCCTATGTTTAATAATGTAAGTTTAGCTACATTAACACAACCTATTTCTAGTAAATCAATAATTGTATTAGGAATTAGTTCACCTAACCATATTTTTTCTGTAAGCCTTTAACAAATACCTTTCTCATGAGGTTTAATTATACAAGTTACTTGTATTACTTGCAGATGCTTGAAAAACCTACCCACGTGCAGCACGGAAAAATTCGAAAGCGGATAATTATATTGTATATTAGTTTTTAATTTGCTATTTAACAACTGGATTTTGGTTTCATGGGTAAAGTTTAATAAAAAATAAAACAAGGAATTAATTACAGAATTTATTTAACGTAGGATTGTGAAATTCCGCATCTTGAACAAAACCAGATATCACCTTGTCTTTCAAACTCACACAGCAACCACTCAACCGCCCAACCGCTCAACCACTCAACCGCTCAACCGCTCAACCACTTAACCGCTCAACCACTCAACCACTCAACCGCTCAACCACTCAACCGCTCAACCGCTCAACCGCTCAACCGCTCAACCACTCAACCACTCAACCGCTCAACCACTCAACCGCTGAACCGCTCAATCACTCAATCACTCAACCGCTCAACCACTCAACCGCTCAAGCGCTCAACCGCTAATGAAACAGACCCTGTTCTGGAAAAGCAGCTAATAAACAGACCCTGTTCTGGAAAAACAGCTAATAAACATACCCTGTTCTGGAAAAACAGCTAAAAACAGACCCTGGTCTGGAAAAACCACTAATATGCAGACCCCGTTTCAGGAAACCACTTAAACGTCTAACTGCCCAAGCCACTTAACAGCTAAAATATACCCTGTTTCGGAAACCAACTCCTGAACAGCTGTGAAACAACTAATAAATAGGTCTTGTTTCTGGAAGCAGTAATTCGTATTCGTACTTGCTAATATAGAAACAATCTACAGACTATTTTCTTCAAAAATATAAGGGTACTAATGTTGCTACTACCTCTGATCAGTTTAATAGAACTAATGTTAAAAACTGACCCCGGAAGGGGTTTTACGAATAGCATCTCTACTAGTTATATTGCTTGTGTCATATGCTGTGCTTAGAGGAACGGTTATGTAGGTGTTATGTTGTTGATAGGGACGTCAGCTAGTGTTGTGGAGTTGTTTAGGGTGGTGCTAGGTTGCTGATAGGGTTGTGATATGTAGGCGTTAGGTTGTTGATAGGGACGTTAGCTTGTGTTGTGGAGTTGTTTAGGGTGGTGTTCGGTTGCTGATAGGAGCGTGATAGGGTTGTGTTAGGGTAGTGTTAGGGTGGCGTTAGGTTTAATAAATAGTGAACCACTCTGTTTGCACACTCATTAGTTTGCACGGTATCATAGGGGTAAGATGGCTGAAAGAAAAATTAAAATGACGCTCCTGGAAATGCCAGATAAAAATGTTATGGGATTTAGAACTGATGGCACTGAGTACTTTATTGGAAATGATTCAGTAAAGATTGAAAATAATAAGTTATTGATTAGCAACGAAACATATACTTTAACGACTGGGCTATTAAGTTTACTCACGAGTACGCAACCAAAAGGATACTCGACAAAGGACATAAATGACTACAAAGAAATTCTACTTCTTACCAACGTTCATAGGAGGAATTTTAACCGAGATGAGCGCATTATTTCAAGCGCTGATTGGAAGTACAAGAATATTATAGCAAAGTTATTTCCGCCTAAAAGAATTTACACTTTAAAATCTTCCAATCCGAAAAAAACAGGTGTTTTACAAAATTCCTACAGCTGAAAGAGTTGAATTGAATGAATGAAGTGAATGAATAAAACAAAACCATCTTACATACAGTTTTTAAACATCCTACGGAAACTTGGGGTTTTCTGTTTGACACCATTTCCTATGAAGTTAATGGCAAGGAGATTGAAAAGATTCGAGATCCTGCCATTGTTAACACAGTTAAAAATATGCTATGTTTAAATGAGCAGGAAAACCGAGCTCTAGACATAGCTGGATGGAATTGGCCTAGTGGAATTGCTAAGACCTTGGACGAAACTTCATAGGAAATGGTGTCAAACAGAAAACCCCA